>LR991045.1:9686769-10886769 GCA_905163495.3 Cosmia trapezina
TATGTAGATACTATAACCTTTACTTGTGCTAAGACCTTGCTTCTTGCCAAATTTCATGTTTCTAGGACAACGGGAAGTACACTATAGGTTTTAATTTACTTGCGAGTATCAAAATATGTCACACTAGCTTTTGGCCGCGGCTTCGCCCGCGTGGATGTCGGAAGATATCCCACGGGAACATACTACCGGGAATTCCTTCCTTATTCCTTGTCTACATTATAAAGTGAACCTCTGTGCAAAACTTCAGCTTTCTAGGTTCAATACCTTGGGCTGGGCGTTGATGAGTCAGTCAGTCAGGACTTCTCTTTTTATTTATATAGATAGATAAATGACCGTATTTTTTTATTGCGTTGACATAGAATTGTGATTTTTTCAGGACTCCAAGGGACTATAGATCTACGTATTTAATATTAATTTCAACTTGATACATCTACGCGTTCCTGAGAAAAAGGGTATTGACTGACTGACAGACAGACAGACAGACGGACAGCGAAGTGATCCTATAAGGGTTCCATTTTTCTTTTTGAGGTACGGAACCCTTTTTTTCCTTTTGAGGTACGGAACCCTAAAAACGGGGAAAATGTATATTCCTTTTGAGATCTTCTATTGCGCGCGCTGCGTAAACGGTTAAAGTTACGCAAAAAACATGTATGACGGAATTGTTTCTCTTAAATTGTTAAAAAAAAAAATACGCGACAGCATAGTCTTTGGCTCACTATAATTTTTTTAATGGTAATCTAATTTGTTATAAAATAATGCATTATTTGCGTAGGTGTTTTCTTAGACATGGTATTAATCCTTATCCAAATAAATACGACGATTCTTCACAAGTAATTAATTTTGAACAAAATTGCCTTTACATCATTTAATTTCAATAAATAAGCGACTTAATTTATATTAAGTATAGATAGGTATAGAAGTTGATTTTCATGTGTCTTTGTGACCGCGTTGTACTTCTAACTACGCAACGGATTTTGATGTGGTATCACCATTATTATGAGGGTTGATTCCGGAAGGTTAATGTGCATAAAATATTCATATAGATTCATAAAGTTAGGGTCAGTTCACACCGAGACGTGACGCGATGCAACTGTAGTAAATAAGTACGAAACTGTTTTGCTATCTTAAAAAGTATGTTTTGTAAAGTCCTAAAAATCATGTGAAGCTAAAGCGGGTTGCTAGTAACTAAAGTACAAACGAAGTCGCAGGAGATAGCTAGTGAAACAAAAAAAAAATAACATGAAGCGATACAGAAACAGAAATCCTAAATTACTATCGAAGCGATTCAGAAACAGAAATCCTAAATTACTATCGCCAATAATTACCAAGTTAGTATGTAATTTGGAGATTCCCGGATGGATTAAGGTTGTTGATGTCTGTATTAGTGGCGAAAATTGGTAAGACGACCAAATAAAGAATATTTTTGTCATTACTTAGGTACCTACAGCTTCTTATTACGCTCCAATTGTCGGATTATGTACCACAAGTACTTAACAGAAGGTCTATTTTACACTACACTTCTGTTGTAGCACTGTAGTGTTTCACTACAAGTAAAACTTCGAAACTTTAACTTTATGAGAAGAAAAATGTAATCGCTTTTAACCTATTTCAAAAAAAGTATGTTATCAATTTGACACGTATGTTTGTAATATTATTGGAACTGCAATATATTCACATATAATAATCTATTAGGGCTTCCAAACAAATATACAACATTTTTAAAGGTTTATTGTTTAGGTCTCAAAACCTTGGTCAAATTCTAGTGCAATATTTATAACAAAACTATTAACTTCTAGTCTTATTTCAAACTAATCTTTCAGTTTTAACTTAAAACTAAAATTAAGAAATAAAAAAATAAATAAATCGACTTCTAAAAGAAATTAACTCAAAATTATGAAATAGCTTTAATTTCGAAAGTCGATGGCAAAGATACAGAACCCAAGTCACCGACTGCCGAAATTAAAATTATTTAATAATTTTGAGTTAATTTCTTTTTGAAGTCGATTTAATTATTTTTTTTCATTTTTCAGCGGGGTAATTACGTAACACAAATAAGATGGCAATTTATCGCTTTACCTACCTTTCCTTTTGATATCCATTGCTTCAAAGGTTTGAAAAATTCGTCTTCTCAATAACATATAACGCAATGAACAGGGCTGGACTGTCAAAATGAAAGATATTGCGATGGATTGCCATTTTATGTGTATTACCCAATTACCCCAGCAGGTGACATTTACCTCACAATCGATATGGTTCTGTGGCTTATGACATGGTTGGTGCAATGGCTATCTCTAATATATAGGACCTCATGTGAGGGTTTATTTTTCTGACAATAGAAAAAAAAACATAAGCAGATCCTATTACTCGATAGATTCCACTAAACGGACAGACAGGTCCATATAGACCTACAGTACATGACCTGCATTATTGTCTCTCTTTCTCCCTTTAACTCCATCCAAATTAGCGAGAAGACCGCCCTTTGTGTTACCCTAGATTTGAAATTTCTACATTTATTTAATGAAGAAAAAATAAGAAATAAATTTATTATATTGTAATTCGATGGTGTATAATGATAAAGAATATTCTATTCTATTTTATCATTTCTTAGAATTTTGCCCTATTTGATAACAAAATCAAAATGTAAGTACTACAATAGTGTAACAGAGCGTCAGGTGTATTCGATAAATTAAGTAAACCTTCTGTTTTAACTTTATTGCGTAGTCGTGCGATAAATTAAGCTGGTGGACTTATCTATAAAAAAAAAATATATCGAAACCGGCTGCGTAACGGTAAATAAGTGTGACGATAATCTAATTAATGAATTTATTTTTTACGATTACTTTTCACTAGCTTTGCTAGCTGGATGTCGGAAAATATCCACGGGAACACACTACCGGGAATTCCTTCCTTATTCCTTGTCTACATTATAAAGGGAACCTCTGTACAAAATTTTAGCTTTCTAGGTCCAAGGGTTTGGGCTGGGCGTTGATGAGTCAGTCAATCAGTCAGCGACTTCTGTTTATTTATTTAGATTTAGGTATAGGTGATAGTTCTTGACGTTAAGTTGGCTCTGAAGATTCAGTTGTAGGTAGGCGCTAAAATATTTAGCAAACAATTTTTTTTTTTTGACTAGGTAAGATCTAGTTTTAAATAATTTTTTTTTGTTTTAATATAAAATATATCCGATGAACCACTATCTGAAATTGCTCAGTAGCAGCCCGGAGTCTGTATTTGTGCCCGCGTGATGGCAATAGGCTTGCCGCCTATTACAAAAGTGACGAAATGTGGGTGTATTATAGGTACACCTCTGCTCAACCCTTCGAGGTATACAGGCGTGATGTTTTGTTATCTTATAAGATTGACACACAGCAATACTGTATAGCTGCTGATTAGTGAAATAATTTTCGGAATTGGATCAGTAGTTCCGAAGGTTACCCCCTACATACAAACTAAAAGATTTTATCTCTTTATATTAGGTACTACTAGCTTCTGCCCGCAACTTCGTCCGCATGAAATTTCTTTGTTACCCAGTCGCATCGCATCACCCACCCGCGCTATTCGTTTTGCTTAACGTTCTTTCTGACTTTTTTTTCATTTTGCTCGGCTCCTAGGATCATAGCGTGATGTTAAACAGTCCATCATTCCTTCCTCAAGAATAGGCCTATCAAATGCAAAAAAAAATCTTTTAAATCAGACTGGAACTTCCAGAGATTTACTCCCTACATAAAAACTTACATGTCTCTCACCTCATAAATACCTCTTTATAATATTAATTTAGATAGATTCCACATAATGTTTAATCAATGATAAAATATGATAAATTCACTTAGTGTCTTTATCATATTTTACTTGAGAATTGACATCAAAGAAAGCTTCGTTCCTTTAATCAGCTGTTCAAGTATAAAAAATATGACAACTCAAAATCTCGGGACACAATCTAAAAATAGACCCGTATCGTAACCTCTAGTAGAAATTGATACGGTAAAAGTCAAGGTTAGGTAAGAAGTAATAAACATAATACGGCGCAAACCCGATCTCGGGGCCTTTCATTTGTGCCGCCACTTTATTTTGTTTTTTTACTTCTACCTGACACAAGTAACCTGTGGTTAGGGCGCGGTTAGTGTGGAGTCTGCTTTAGTGGTTATTTTACTTGTTAGTGGTTAAAAACTGTCTGTGGAAGAGATAAATTAAAAGGTGAAAGGGGTAAATTGGGTTTACTACAGATAGATCTGGCTCTGCATAAAAATATACCCGAATCGCAATAGCAGGGTAATATCGGTCATTGACTCGGGCATAAATACGTCATAGATCAAGTCGAGCCCAATTTTGACCGCTGTACCAATTTGTGAACAATATTTATTAAGTGTTACCAAATTGGTACAGTGGTCCAGATTATGTTAAGCCATTCTTGACCACTGTCTGTACCAATTTGGGAACAAATTGGTACAGTAGTCAAGAATGGGTTAAGACGACATTGTGCCAATTTGGGTACACACCCCGTTTTATAATAAATAAAATAGTTTATTTTTATACTGTTTTACTCTTGTAGTTACAAAATTTAAATTTTTAATAAAAGAATTTTGAAGATCCTCAAAATTCATTCTCTCTTTCGGAACTCAGTAAGGTAGCAAAAATACATCAACCAGCTGCTTCCTAAAAGTCTGGCCAATACACGTTTCACTCTTTCATGAAATTATAAATCTTTTTTCACTAATGAATTATGGTATAATCCAACAATTTTTTTCTGTAGCCACTGTTGACAATAATAATAATAAGTGATACTCAACCATTTATTCAATTTCCCGGTACCTCTAAGTAGAAAAAAATTTCCTCCACAAGCGCCCTCCACTCTTCTCCAGCCCAGTTGAAAACGGAAGGCCGTCCAAACCCAGGCTAGTAGCTAGCAATCAGCGAGCGCCGCCCAAACACAGACACTGCATGATTTATGTACTGAATATGTATTTCATATTCACTTCTTGGCCAATCAGCATTCGTGTGAGGAGTTTGTTTGATTTGCTGAAGGAAAAATTGTGGATTCTTGTGGTGATATTGCTAACCAGCACGCGTGAATTTACTACCGTAGAAACGAAAGGCAAAATTACAGATCGTAGAAAGATTTCAATGGCGCAATGCCAAAATGAAAAAAACAAAAGAAATGTGACTTTGTTTGGAAATAACAGATGTCCAATGGGGCTGAAAGGTTCTGGTGTGGTGACCGCGTACCGGAAGACATAAGTTGGTGGACCGATGACCTTGTGAAGGCCGCTTTAACCGTCTGGAAGCGGGAAGCACAGAAACGGTCTATGTCCAGCAATGGACTCTTTCCGCTGAAATGATGATGATGATGATGGAAAGAGATATTATGTCTAATGTTGATTCTTCGTAAAGTAGATATATTTTTCATTGGACCTAGAAAGCTGAAATTTTGCACAGAGGTTCCCTTTATAACGTAGACAAGGAATAAGGAAGGATTTTTATTCCCGTGAGATATTTTCCGACATCCAAGCGAGCGAAGCCGCGCGGGAAGTGCAATTATTTTTTTTTTTTTAATAATAATTTTGACGCCAAAGATACGATGAATGGATTGCGTGAAATATGATACGGCTAGAAAAGGGTGACTAATATAAGATGAAAACATACGACTGGTAGAAAAAGACATGTTGCAGAGACTCAAAATAAATTGGAGGACAGGAGAATGACGACTTGCTTGCTCATAATACAGCTCAACTTTTGGTTGAAGGTGGAAGCCGGCTAAGCAATAAGTAAAGGCTTTTATATTTCTTGAATTGGACCATTGGAAGTGCAGTCTACTTCTACAAAGAAGCCTTACAGAAATGTTGCATGATAGAAAATTAGGGTCTTCGGGAGTAAGTCAAACATTATTAACAGTCAATTAACTTACATAGTATGTATTTATTTCAATGATAGTTAATTGATTGTTAATAAGGTACGATGGGGTTGGCATATCCATGTGGATAAAAACCCCTTTTAGTAACAACAAAAAACCACATTAATACCCGGACTGGTGTGGAAATGTATCGTGGGATAACCACTTCAGACAATTTTGTATACTTGACAAAACTGTGTTTTGCACGAGCGTTTGACACCGTTCGAAAGGTCAGCTTTGCATTTGAATGTATTGAAGACTAAGTACAAGCCACACCCTGCAGATCCTTCTAATATAAAGTATTAGTGAAGGTCTATCTAGACCAAAGTTCGCACTACTGCAATCAGTGAAAGGTGGCCAGCCAATCACCTGAGAGCACCTTTAAGTGACCCGTTTACTTAATCTATGCTAACTGTCTGCGTAGAACCTCAGTTGTAGATATTATAAGGTCTTGTTACCACCACGCCTTGGTTAGGGAAAGGTTAATACGCAATGATGATCAGGGTGTGGATAGATGGAACGAGTACTGTTTATTGCAGTGTAGAAAGGAAATACTAGTGTACACTCCTACCAACTTATTTGTGAAATGGCGAAAATTGGAACTACGGCCGTTATGTTGAAATGTCATTCGATTATCGAACATACAATTATTTGATTGTATTGTTGAATCGACGGTGCCGCCCTCTTTCAGTTTACAGATAAGTTGGTAGGACTGTACACTGAATTTGTTAGCCACGTGACGCTGACACTCGACAGCCTGTCAGTAGTTAGTTTAATAAGGGCAATTTTTTAGGGTTCTGTACCTGAAGTGTAATAAACGTAACCCTATTAGTAAGCCTCTGCTTTCTGTCCTCCGTCTGTCCATCCGTCCGTCTGTCTAGAAATAAATAAATAAATATCGTTGGCATTTCACACAACGCCATCTAGTCCAAGCTAAGCAACCTAATGCTTGTGTTATGGTAACGAGATGGCTGATAAACTACTTATATACATTTTTTTTTTTGTAAATACATACATATTATAGATAGAAAAACACCCAGACTCGGAACAAATACTTGTAGGTCGTACAAATATTTGTTCCGTGCGGGAATCGAACCCGCGACATGCTGCGCAGCAGTCAATCGCTCAACCACTGCGCCAGCCGTGTCATCTATCACAGCGATGTATCTCATGAACTGTAATAGGTAGACAGTTGAAATTTTCACAGATTGTGTATTTCTAATGTGGCTATAACAAAAAATAATAAAAATAAAATAAAGTTAAAAATAAAAGGGGGTCGTCCCCATGCAATAAAATTTTCATTTTGAAAAAAAAATCTTATTCTAGCATGTATTGTCTAGAACTCATCGAGTAGAGTACAAATATATTATAATTATATTTTTTTTTTATCTTCAAAAATGAAGAAATAGGGGACCGTAAAAGTTGTAAATAGACCATTTTGTACGAGCTCTATCGCAACAATTAAACAAGTTAGGAATTTGAAACTTCTATATATCAATTATACTGTATTTAATCAACAAATACTAAAAACGCCGACTGCTAAGGTATTTTGTTTAAATATGGCGATTTTCTGCAACTGCAAAAAATAACCCTGTAATTCAATTTATTTTCCAAAATGTAAACAAATGTTTGTCTGAAAAAAAAATATCAAGTTGATTTTTTTGTGACTGAAAATTAGATAAGTAAATCGAAACAAAGTTATGAATATGGAACATACAGTTTTATCTTGGATGGATTTAAAATAGTTAGTCATACTAATTAGGAAGAATCTTAGAATTTAAAAGTTTTGAAATAAAATGTGATTGGAGAATTAATATTCTCCAATCACATTTTATTTCAAAACTTTTCAAAAGAGACTGGTTAATACCAGTCTCTTTCTAAAGTCAGTTTTAAACATAGGTGATCCATAATGCGCTCTCTTCATCACACATAGATCGAAAGGAGATCGCCAATAATTCGTCTAAAATCATAACCTAACCTCAATGCTCAAAACGGACATCAAAACAAACGAATATCATGTAATATAACTTAGAACCGAGTCAGGTCACATAAAACTCACTTCGCAGGTAATCTTAGCTTGTCAGATACAAATGACACGCCCTAACGTACAGACGCAGACGGAGATAATTTTAAGAGAACATGTTTTATTTCTATAATTTCGAGAGCATATTGAAAATTATGACGTTTGAAGGCGGAGAACGTGTGCTTTGATTATTAACGTAATATCCTTGTTCATTTGGGAGTTTGGCGTCCCAGGAAAGGTGTAAATAATAAATGTATGCGTAGATGCTTAGACGCACGTTTTGAATTTTCTCAAGGCTAATGTGGCTAAGTAATGGGGTTTGATGTCCACTTAGTAAAGAGTACTACATAAAGACTCTTGAGTTAAACATACGTCATCATCAGAATCCTCTCCAAAAAATGTCTATCGCAGCATATAGAACACCCCCAAAATCGCCACAATATAATATTATCATAACTTACGTTCTCTGAGAAAAAAATGATGACAACGACAACACAGTAGGATTTGGGAAGTCTCGACAGTCTCAACACAAGTAGGGTTTGGGAAGTCTCGAAAGTCTCAACACAAGTAGGGTTTGGGAAGTCTCGACAGTCTCAACACAAGTAGGGTTTGGAAAGTCTCGACAGTCTCAACACAAGTAGGATTTGGGAAGTCTCGCTAGTCTCAAGTCTTGGGACACTAGACAACACACGATCAAAGTCTCGGGACGTCCCGAGATGTCCCAGTACTGAGTCTTCTCAGAATAAAATTAGAATCAAGTTAATTTTGAGCCAGATGTATCAATAAATAAATAAATAAATAAATATCCTTGGACATTTCACACAACGCCATCTAGTCCCAAGCTAAGCAACCTAATGCTTGTGTTATGGTAACGAGATGGCTGATAAACTACTTACATACATTTTTTTTTTTTTGTAAATACATACATATTATAGATAGAAAAACACCCAGACTCGGAACAAATACTTGTAGGTCGTACAAATATTTGTTCCGTGCGGGAATCGAACCCGCGACATGCTGCGCAGCAGTCAATCGCTCAACCACTGCGCCAAACGTGTCGTCAAAAAAAGTAGTTTGTTTGTGATTTTTGTAATAATGTCACCGGACATGAGAGCACTCTCGTTTTCAACAGATGTAGGTTTTATTGTTTTTTAAAGCTTTTTGTAAAGTAGTTCCAAACTTTCAGTTCATTTTCCGGTTGCTTCAAAAACTGGAACTTCTTTTTAATGTTGTTGTTGCTGTCCTTTTTTATGTTGTTTTTGTGTTGTTGTTGTTGTTGTATAATAAATGTTGTTGTTTTTAATCTGTTTTTTTATTTTTTTATTGAATGTTGCTCTTGATTTTTTTGCAAGAATTTCGGGTAACTTTTCTTCGATTTTTTTTATTGACTGTTCCATTTGACTTTGAAACGACTAGTCGGGTTTGTTGTGTACTGTAGAGCTACTGGTACTAGGTACTAGGCAGGTAGGTAGGTATGTAGGTAGGAACTGAAATATTTGACCAAATAAAAAATGTTAAAATACTAGTTGGTAATCAAGTTATAGTTGAAACGTTCATTTGCCAAACATTAGGTTTGCGTTACAATTTTTTGTGAATAGTTTTTTTGCTAAGTAATAATTTGGCAAATGAAATTATGCGAAAATTTTTTTGGGAAGTGAAAATTTGTCAAATTCCTTTCGGTCAAACAAGGGAGATCCAATTAAGAAGCTGGAGATTTCGTAATGTGTATGTACCTTTGTAAGTACCTACTTTTACACTTTTGCTTATCTTCTACCATTTCAACGTTCATAATTATATCTGTGAATATTCTCTCCAACTTTACCACGGAAAAATACTGTCTTCAAAACCCACACACACGATATCAGAAGCACTTCATAAAATTATACTGATAATGGAGTCTCCCGCGACCTTACACGAGGTCAATAAGCCCTC
Source organism: Cosmia trapezina (assembly GCA_905163495.3). Classification (NCBI taxonomy): domain Eukaryota; kingdom Metazoa; phylum Arthropoda; class Insecta; order Lepidoptera; family Noctuidae; genus Cosmia; species Cosmia trapezina. The sequence goes on from LR991045.1 coordinate 9,696,612, forward strand.
CTGAAATCTTTTTCAGGAAAAAAAGAGAACTTAGTAATATTCCGAATACGTACGAACACATTCATCCCCCACCTTAAATAGGGTGGCTGCGCTTTCAGGATTTTTGGAGGACGTGTTCACACGGGCTGGTTTGAATTACAACAAGCTTACTTTTATCCTTTTACAGCATAATCAGCATATAATATTTCCATTGCTGGGACACAGGCCTCCTCTTTGTGAGAGGGACTGGGCTATAATCCACCACGCGGCCCCAGTGCGGGTTGGTAGATGTCACATGTCTTCGAATTGTTGGTTCTAGGACTTGCTGGTTTCCTCACGAGGTTTTTTTTCACCGTTTTGGAAACAGTCCTTTCAATTAGGCTATTATCTTAATCATCACAGTATTTTTATTTCTAACTAGATGACCCGGTGAACTTCGAACCACGTGAGACAAAATTTCGATTTTTTCTATTTTTAGGCTGTTTTACTGGTTTTTTTTTCTAGATTTCGTTGTTTTTCTAAATCACTCTAGTAATGCGGCTAACAAAACAAAAAAAAATGTTCAAATCGGTCGAGCCAATTTCGAGATTTTGCAAGATTTAACACACGGTAATTGATTTTTATATATTAGAAAAGATAATGCGATGTCCGGCTATTCATTGCAATTTTCTAGACACATATCTTATGTTGCATTTAGACGGTAATTTTTGGTATTAAGGGGATACATCGATAAATTTTGTGGTTTTAAAATTCCTTTATAATCAAATGTGTACTGGTTAAATCATTTGGATTTTCCATATGAGTTATTTGACTACATTATTATTGTCTACTGTACTAAAACCGAAACATGATTACTTGAATTTTTTTAGCTAATAAAATGTCCACGTTTTTATTTTTGCACATATCCCAATTCCTCAAGTCCCTGAACATGGCGGCCCTACTCGAAGGTTACCTCAAAAGCAAGTAAATAATTATTATTTAGTATTCGCATCACGTCGTCGCGGCTTTTTGGGGGAGGCAGAGAGACTCGTGTGAAGTTGAATAACGAATAACAATGATATTTTCTTATTTCCACAGTTTTTTTTCGAAGTTTTTTGGGTTTATGCAGTATGGGCACTTGAGGGGAGAGTTGTTAATGTGTTTTGGTATTGTGTGTTTGAAAGAATGATATTTTGTGTAGGGTATCACTTTCGATTGAAAGGTTTTTGATGTCATGCAGAGGTAACAAAACATTGCAGGATGTGGTTGATTTTTTTAACCTCTCCGTTCCATGGGATGCACGTTAAACCGTCAGTCGCGCCCGTCATTCATAGATCTTTGACAGTTCTTACGGGTAGTCGAAAGCCCAAAAGTTTAACAACTAGTCTTCGGGGGAGGTATTGTGTTACCCACTGGCTTTAGAGGTCAGATAGACAGTGTCGCTCCTTGTAAAATACTGATAATTCAGCTACATCTCAATAGACTGGAAGCTAACACCTGCATCGGAAAAGGCTAGGCAGAATATGATGAATGTGGCTTGATTTTACTGTCCAGAATAATTATGCTTGTTTTATGTTGCATCTTTACACACCCGAGATTCCTCCGTGCCTCGGAAAGCACGTTAAGCCGTTGGTCCCGGCTGTCATTCGTGGATCTTTCACAGTCGTTACGGGTCGTCAGAAGCCCAAAAGTCTGACAACCAGTCTTACCAAGGGGTATCGTATTACCCAGTAACTGGGTTGTGGAGGTCAGATAGGCAGTCGCTCCATGTAAAATACTGGTATTCAGCTGCATCCGGTTAGACTGGAAGCCGACCCCAACATAGTTGGGAAAAGGCTGGGCAGATTGATTTTGTTGCCTGTTGCATTGTTTTTTTTTGCTTGAAATTTCTTTTTTTTTCTTTATTTATTAGAAAAAGGAGTGCCTAATGTCGCATGTTCGCGGCAGCACCAATAGTATTCTCAGTGTGCTCGCTGATCGTTGGGATTCCCCGAGTTTGCGGAGGTGGATGCAGCTCCACGCCGAACTTTAATTTTGTTGCTAATCTGTGTCTGTACGTACGCATGGCTACAGATCAAGCTATACATTTCCAGTATAAGCTGATCTCGCATTGCATAGGATTTCCTTACAATTAGAGCTCAGTATAAACTGGAAATGTATAGCTTGATGTGTAGCCGTGTTGTGTTTACTTCTTTGTTACTAACCCTATTGACTTTGTCCGAAAATAAAAGTTTTATATTATACTATTCTATTTTGCTTGCTTGTTGTATTTATAAGCTTGATGTCAATTTAAATGTTGTTTGCTTACTAGCGGTTAAATTATTGGTAATAGGGATGATGCCTGGGTAAAAAAAAAAGAAATCGTATTTATTTCGTCAATCAGATAACAAAAAAATATTAGACACGTATTTTTTGCTATACCTATGATATTAGTAAAAAAATACTTAGATACACATTATAAGTTGGGGACTAGAGGCTCGCTACATCACTTCAACGTACAAAATCTATCTAGGCGTGACGTCATTCCACATTTGAACTCAATGTATCGCCGTAAACTTTTGATTATGTAAGTAACTCGTAATCAAGCTATGCATTTCCAATATTTTTTAATAATTTTAATGACGGACAAAAAAAAAAATTAGTTATCATCCCTAAGTAATGCTGCTTTTACAAATCGATCGTCAAATGTTGGAAGTTAAATACGCTTATAACTAGCCCATTGTAGGTACTTACTCCATTTTCACATTATGTTATTTAGATAAACCAGAGCCTGCGATTAATTTTCGATGAAATTAAGCACATGTTTTCTTGAAAATCTATTTAATATTATTGTAATATTTTTAATATTAGGTTATAATATCACAGAGCATAATAACTTTAATTTCGGAAGTCGGTGTCTTTGGATCTGTATTTTAGTTTTTTGCCACCGACTTCCGAAATTAAAGTTATTTTTCACTTTGTAGTGTTTTTTTTGGAAGTCGGTTTTTTTTTTGTAAAAAAGTTTTTATTTTTCACTTTTTTGTGGTTCAGTTTGTAATTTATCTAAGTTACAATAACCCAATGTCAACTGCTCATCACGTTTTACAAAATATTGCTTTTCCCGATGCAGGGACGTTAATTGTTGAGGAGTTCTCCTAGTAAGAACCAGGAGAACTGGAGCTCATGGTGAAGTCACCATTACCATTATGCATTTTGACGAGCATAAACCATATTAAAGTAATCGAATCGCAACCTGTGATATACATACCTAGATATAATTGAGTATTTCCGATGGCCCTCTGTGGTCTTCATCATCAGTTCCAGTTCACCGAATGGTACGTTCCGAGAGCAAATGCACGAGTTACTATAAAACTTTTTTACAAAAACAAAAACCGACTTCCAAAAAAAACACTACAAAGTGAAAAATAACTTTAATTTCGGAAGTCGGTGTCTTTGGATCTGTATTTTAGTTTTTTGCCACCGACTTACGAAATTAAAGTTATTTTTCACTTTGTAGTGTTTTTTTTGGAAATCGGTTTTTGTTTTTGTAAAAAAGTTTTTATTTTTCACTTTTTAGTGGTTCAGTTTGTAATTTATCTAAGTTACAATAACCCAATGTCAGCTGCTCATCACGTTTTACAAAATGTTGCTTTTCCCGATGCAGGACCGTTAATTTTTGAGGAGTTCTCCTAGTAAGAACCAGGAGAAATGGAACTCATGGTGAAGTCACTATTACCATTATTTTGACGAGCATAAACCATATTAAAGTAATCGAATCGCAACCTGTTATATACTTAGATATAATTGAGTATTTCCGATGGCCCTCTGTGGTCTTCATCATCAGTTCCAGCTCACCGAATGGTACTTTCCAAGAGCAAATGCACGAGTTACTATAAAAAATACCGAAATCGATATAGGTGTGCCTATAAAATTTGAGGGTTTCCCTCGATTTCCATGGGATCCCATCATCAGATCCTGACTTGATGATCATGGGACCACTTGGGACGTATACCCTTTCGAACAAAAAAAGAAAAATCCAAATCGGTCTAGCCATTTTCGAGTAATCGGGGAACATACATAAAAAAAAAAAAAAAAAAAAAAATAAAAAAAAAAAGGTTCCGACGAATTGAGAACCTCCTCCTTTTGGAAGTCGGTTAAAAATAAAACGACACAACGTTTTATACCTACAACCCTTTAATAAAGCCAGACCACTTTTTTACTAACAACTTTATTCCTCTCTTTTTCATCTCTGTGAAAACAAAGCAGTGACAAAATTAAAACGAACAATATAGATCTGTGGAAGTTTGTATTACGTGTAGTGTTGATTAGTAGTGTTAGTTGCTATTGTTTGGAGGTCAAATGATGGCCATAGAAAGAGGTTTTTCCTTATGCAGACAGTATTCAGCTGCAGTGAGACTGAAAGCCGAGCCCAACATAGTTGGGAAAAGGCTAGGAAGATGATGACATCTATTCAAAATAATAATAGATTATACAGGGTGTAAGTGTAAACAGTGGCAATTTTTTAGGGGGTCATTGAACTCATCATTATAAACAACTTTTACTATGGGACCAAACCGAAATCACGAAAAAAAAACAACTGTTCCCTACATTTTGACGAATTATGCGAACATAAATGTACTGAACAGCAGATTTTTTTCGCGATTTCAGGTTTGGTCCCATAGTAAAAGTTGTTCATAATGATGAATATAATGACCCCTTAAAAGATTGCCACTGTTTACACTTACACCCTGTATAAACAGTAATGGCAACGTCCTATTCCACTATTATTTATTCTGGAAGTATCCTTCTTAAACAAATCTTATTGCTTTAGGAATTTGGCAATTCTTCCCCACTTTTGTGACGGTACATATTGATTTATTGACCTACTAGGTGTATGACAACAGCTTCCGATCGCAACAAACTGCATCTGTTACTTCCAGCTTCTTCAGCAATCAGCTTATTTCTATAAGTACAACATAGAGGTATGAGGATCAGGGTGTAATGTTGACTTATCCTCCATAAAAAAGAGAGTATCCTATGACCAGACGGGTGTTGTGTCTGATATACTCGTATGTCAGTCGCGCGGTAAACTCTGCTTGCGCGATGCAGAATTAAAATTTGTGTGTCAGGTCTTTGATGTGTAGTTCGCGTGTGGCGTTGTAGATGCCGCCACAACTTTAAAGTGCTGATTATGTCGTATTTTGAACTAATTATACAAGCAAAGTATACATACATAAACTCACGCCTTATCTTCCCATTGAGGTAGGCAGAAAATATAGAACGCTACCTGCCACGATCCCTCTATACTCCTTTTGCTTCGTCTTTGTTCATAACTCAGATCATACACGCATCTGACCTTTTTGGAGAACATCAGCAATAAGGTTAGTAGGTGTAAATATAAAAATATGTGGGCGTCCAAGCAGTAAAAGGGTCATCACGAAATGCAATTTTTTTCACCCAAATTTATAAAACTTCTAACTATCTCGGAAACTAAAACCGAGAACTGGCGGCATTAGTTTCCGAGATAATTAGAAGTTTTGTAAATTTGGGTGAAAAAAATTGCATTTCGTGATTTTAATTGATTATTAACAAATGCTCAAATATATCTAAAATTTAATATAGTAAATTATTGTTTTTAGGCAAGTAGAAGTGTGGTTTTTGTTTCACTCAAACTTTGAAAATGCTTTTTTTTCAAATCAAGCTTTTTCAGAATTTCAACTTCAAATCAATCTTCCTAGCCTTTTCCCAACTATGTTGGGGATCGGCTTCCAGTCTAACCGGATGCAGCTGAACACCAGCTGAACAACAATTTCAACTTCAAATGTCTGATAAAAAAATATGTGCCAGTTTTTGAATATTTTTTCAATCCTTACTATCAATTTACCGATACCGAATCTAGTCTTAACTCAATACCTCACTACTGGACCTTTTTTGCTTGGACGCTCACATAACATGTACTACTAGGGCGCCCCCTTCCAGCCTTTCCATTCACATCTGCCTTGTAATACCTTTTGTTAGTCGCCTTAGTACATCCTCTCAACATGTAACGAGGAGCTCGTGGCTAAGTAATAACAGCCGCACGGGTCGATCCGTCAGAAAGCTACGCTTGCCGGGATTGGTCAGTGGATGTGTGACCATCTTTACATATCGAGATTCCTCCGTGCCTCGGAAAGCACGTTAAGCCGTTGGTCCCGGCTGTTATTCGTGGATCTTTGACAGTCGTTACGGGTCGTCAGAATCCCGAAAGTCTGACAACCAGTCTTACCAAGCGGTATCGTATTACCCAATAACTGGGTTGTGAAGGTCAGATAGGCAGTCGCTCCATGTAAAATACTGGTATTCAGCTGCATCCGGTTAGACTGGAAGCCGACCCCAACATAGTTGGGAAAAGGCTAGGCAGATTGATGTCCATACTCAATCAATCTGCCTAGCCTTTTCCCAACTATGTTGGGGTCGGCTTCCAGTCTAACCGGATGCAGCTGAATACCAGTATTTTACATGGAGCGACTGCCTATCTGACCTCCACAACCCAGTAACTGGGTAATACGATACCCCTTGGTAAGACTGGTTGTCAGACTTTCGGGCTTCTGACGACCCGTAACGACTGTCAAAGATCCACGAATAACAGCCGGGACCAACGGCTTAACGTGCTTTCCGAGGCACGGAGGAATCTCGATATGTAAAGATGGTCACCCATCCACTGACCAACCCCGGCAAGCGTAGCTTAACCTGACGGATCGACCCGTGCGGCTGTTATTACTTAGCCACGAGCTCCTCAGATTGATGTCCATACTATGAAAGCATAATCTTTTCAAAGAAAAGTCTATCTTTATAGTTATCTTGAATAAATCTTCCACAGTAATGCTACGTCCAGAATCCCAATTTCCATTAATCAACAATCTCCATTCCATCTCCAACACGTAATACCGCCCTCATTCCCTAACGATTCGGCATACCTGTTGAATGCAGATCTTACTCAGTCATATTTCAACTATGTTACTTCTATCTGTTTTCTGCTGAAACTGTCCGTCTGTCTAGCGAATAAAATTAAGAGGAAAGGCGGGTGGCCAGACTTTTGAAAATTAGGTATTTTAAGAAGGTATTGCTGTCGCTCTGCGAGCGCTCCGCCCTCGAATTCGTGCGATAAGGACAACTGCAGATCCGACTAAATAGCCTATGTAAAAAGTCACATTTCGAGGTTTGGCTCTCGCCTATTTCCTCCTCCAATATTGGACCAATTTAAAAGATATTTCATAAACTGAATAAGAAGGATATGCACTATGCCCCTATGTTTTTCTTTTTTCGTTAATAGTTGTCAAATTGGTACACTAGGCGTCTGTTGACAGCGGTCTGAATAGGCAATTTTGAGCATTTTTGGAGGGTTCTAGTTCTAATAAAAATAATATATCATCAAAAAGGAAAACATAGGGTCATAGTACATATCCTTACTTCCCGGTTACTTCCCGGCGTCAAAAAAAAAAAACCGGTCAAGAGGGAGTCGGAGTCGCGCACCGAGGGTTCCGTTCCGATTTCTGAAAGTGTGCTATTTAGAGACATCTTTTTATTTTTTCTGTAATCTTTACTTACACTTCTATCACATAGAATAATTTCACATTTTGCTCTTTGCAAACTTCGGAGATAAGGGAACGGTATTTTTTTAAATATTTTTCATCAAGTCGAAAACTATGCGGCCTAAAAAAAATTCAAAAATGTTTGAGAATGTGCAAACAGCGCTTTTTTATGATGATACCACATGCCATATTAGCACCACTTTGATTTTTTTGAGACTCCCTTTCAGTCCCTGTTGCAAAAAAAATAAAAATATTTTTATTTCTTTTTTATTTGCAAAATAGTTGGGTAAACGTACAAAGTTTGGTATCTACAACTATTCCAAATTTCAATTTGATAGCATTAGTAGTTCTTGACATATCCAGCTGTGACAGACACACAGACAGACATACAGACAGACTGAGTCACACCATAAGGGTTCCTTTTTTACCATTTTGGTACGGAACCCTAACAAGGAAAAACAAAACAAGAAAATAATAACGGTTGGTCACTGTTGCGACATCTGCATCAGCGCACCTTTTACGCATAGCATAATCAGCCTATAATGTTCCCACTGCTGGGACTCAGGCTTCCTCTCGGTGAGAGGGAGTGGGCTATATAATCCACCACGCGGGCCATTGCAGGTTGGTACATGTCACAATTGTCTTCGAATTTTTGGTTCTAGGACATGCCGGTTTCCTCACGATGTTTTCCTTCACCGTTTTGAGAACAGTGGTTTTTTTTTTTTTTTTTTTTTTTTTTTTTTTTTTTTTCTCTTCTATCTGCAATCAGCCATTGAGCCATAATCAGATCTGTTGGTTGGCGTATGATGTTGTAGCAGTTAGAGTTTGACGCGTCCAGTGACGTGTCTCCTCATTAAGAGCGCGCCACTACAACCTAACGCGAGCGATTTCGTACCTCTCGCCCCGCCCGACCGCGCCCCCTCTAAAATAATACGCGGTGGCATGGCGCGCGGCGCGCTTCGCACCGGGCGCGAGCGGCGGCGCGGCGGCGCGGCAACCGCGATCGAGTCGAGTTCAGAGCTCGAGTTTGAACGGCGCGGTGCCCCGGCCGCCCAGCTGATCAACAGCGATCTATGCCGGAGACGGGCCGTGAATGCATATTCACGGCCCGTCTCCGATAGATTCGTGAATTTGAACTTGATTCGTATGGCAATCAAAATGTATGTTCCTACATAGGTACCTATATACATATTGGAAGCTTCGTTCATAGACCTACAAACTGACATACCACCAGGGTTGGAAAAAAAACTAATTTTTTTAAATTTTATAAAACAAAAAAAAAATTTTTTTCGTGTACTATATTTAGACGGATCCGTCATTCAGTCCTCGCGTAGGTACTCAATCTATAAACCTAAAAGGTTAGTATGAAATAAAAATAATGTTATTTTTCATCAATCTTTATTTATTATACAATTTAATATGTATATTCAGAATATTATTACAAGAACAAACAAAAAAAAACATACATAAAGTCGAACATATAACCTCCTCCTTTTTGGCAATCGGTTAAAAATCACATAAAAAATAAAAGACAAAGAAGTTTCAACAAATTACGCGACGCGTAACATTCATAGGTTGGTAGGTACCTTATCCAAATATCGTAGTACTAACAAAAATTAGGAATGTTCCTACAAAAATAAACTCTCACATAATATAACTATTTATCTAAAACAAATGTTCCTTATAAATAAAAAAAACCGGCCAAGTGCGTGTCGGACCACGCACATGTGGGGTTCCGTAGTTAGAATGAATTTATCCCAAGAACAAACCTAACATTGTAGTTGAAAATCATGTTCTCCCATACATTGCAACTGCAAATGTAAGTTGCTCGACTATTACTCGTAAACTTGTAAAGCCTACTTAGCTGTGATAGTTTTCCTTTGAACTTCGTTATACAGGAAGATTTTTTCATCACCATCCAAATTTTTACAGTGTTCTACTCATGAATATGAACAACTTTCACTATGGGACCAACTCTGAAATCACGAAAAAAAAAACAGCTGTTTAATACAAAAATTCAATAAGTACCTACTTGACCAAAATGTATGAAACAGCACAGTTTTTTTGTCAATTAGTTAAAAATGTCAATGATTGAACTAGAATGATAAATGATTTTTAACCCAATACCATTTTGCCCGACCCGGGAATCAAACCCAGGACCTCACGCTCAGCAGTAGAGCTTGCGACCGCTAGACCAGCGAGGCAGGTAAAAAGAAATTACTAAGGGGGATTAAAAATATACTTATTTATTTTATATTATGTATTTATTTATGTACTTACTTGTCCGTATCGTCAATCGATAGCGGTGAGTCTCCCTTTCCCTGTTCCAAATGCCCAGCCGCCGCCAGCCACGAATTGGGCTCCGCTGCCGCTCGCGCCTGTACGCGCGCCGCCGCACAGTGGGCCCATACTGAAAATTAGTGGACTTAGGCAACAAAGTTCCTATATCGATGCGATTTTTTTTTATATGACGTGTTATATTATTCCTGACAACTTTTATTCTTATAAAATTTCTTCTAAAGTTGATAGTTTGTCTTGAAAAAAATTAATTAGATTTTTTTGTATGGAGCGAATCACGTTTAATTTTTTTTCTTCAATTGTACTAATATGTTGAGTGTGTGGCGTAAGTATATGATAGCTAGGGTCATTCTCTATCCATGAAAAAAAAAATCAGCGCCGGCCATCTGCGGCAGCGCGAGTAATCATTCGGTAAAAAAAAAATGATTTGGAAGAATTTTTTTGTCATTTAAAATAAATTCAAAGCATATTTTTTGTCTCATTTGGCTGTTTTCACCTTCTTTTAAGTTAAATAAATAGTTTTAATAGCGCATAGGTACGTACTTATAACTAGTAATTCTGGTAGAGATTTAGTTATTATTGTATGTTATCGGTACAAATGAGTCATCAATCACAATGCAGGTGCTCTGCATTGTGATTGATGACTCATTTGTTTGTGCGCGCATAACTAATGAGTCATCGAAAAATGCTCGTCTCTGATTGACTGTGTTATTTTTTAACTGCACGTTATCTATTGTTGAATAAATATATCGTACTGTTTCAGGTTATACTAATTTTGTTAATGATAGGTGAAATAATTTAAATTTGTACGGGCAAGTCGTTGATAATTATCTACATAATCAACTGTATGTATATTATTATAGTATAAGTTATCGTACGTATGATCAATATGAAACTGTGAAGTAATTGTAGCCCTGAAAAGGGCTGTTTGTCATATTCCTAACCATGATGGGCATTTGTGGGAATAATTTAGAGCCGGATCACATTATTTCTTGTTCCAGAAGTGCTCGTGGGTCCGGCAAATTTTCGGACTCTGCTATGAGGCATTCTTCTTCCTCCATAATTACACTGTCACAGGGAGGCTCAGTAGTCTGTAACAACTGAGTTGCTTCAGGCAACAACTCATTATGAACCTGTTTCATTATTTTAGGCCTTATGTAGGATATGTGGGGATCAGAGCTTATTAGAAGTCCATGGAGGATGTCTTCGTTTGTTGCTATTCTCCCCGTTTTCCGAGTGTGCCTCTCCCTGACGTTTCTGAAGTCCTTATTACGGGCTTCCGAAGCTTCTTCAGATAAGGTACCTAAAACGAATAAGTACATACATTTTAATTTCAAAACGCAATCGAGTCAAATAATACATCAAACTATATTTATTTTTTACTTACCGATTGGCAAAACACCAAAGTGGTTACAGATGTCTGCACCGTGCATTAGAAGTTTATGTACACTAACTGGCATGTAGTACCACGAATAGTGTTGCACGTACACATCAGCTGTTTCTCTACAGTATCTTCTAAATTTTTCACAGTCAATGTTTTTGCCTGATGATATGGCTTGTAGAATAACGGAAAATCTGAAAATCAGATTTTCGTCAATTCCCGTTATTCTGGAAGATCTTTTGTAATCTTGGAAAAAGCGCCTCGCTGTATTCCCGTCGTTTGTAGTTCCAAAACCCTAAAATGGGAAAACAATACTGTAATATACAATACATAGAGATATAATTCACAAACAACATAAAGAGAGCGAAAATTAAATACATACCTGTTTGACTATATCAATCAGCATTCCAGTTTGCTCACGAAACTCTTGCTGTGTGGTATTTTTTTTAGCTTGTTTCAAAGCCTTATGTTCGCCGCGAGCAGTCCATCGTTGAAAATCCAGATTATAAGATATATGGAGAAGACATTCCATACACCGAATCTTCATATGCAGTGAAGAAATTCCTTGTTTGTAAATTTCTTCACGAAGTGGTTTAGAAGTCAAAGCGTCTAAATTATTCATCTCACTCGGTTTTGCTAAGCAAATGGGACACGTTGCATATGATGGTACTCGAGCAATAATATTGGCCACTTTTCCATCAATCATGGTCATATGCAATTCATGTGATACAATAATATTTCCACACTGTGTAGATATTCGTTCATCAATTTGTTTTTTCATCTCAGACTCTTCAGACTTTATAAAGTCAGCTGTCTCCGAAGTGAAAGTGAACTTCACTGGTCGACAGTACAGAGTTGAGCAAGGTGTGGGGTTCTCCCAAACTAGATTTTCATTCCCAGATGATGGCCTAGTAGACACTAGCCGAAGAGGGACGATGCTTATCATGACTACTGATGAATCATCGAACTCTGTAGCTGTGTTTGACGTTTTCTGTTTATAGTTACTCTGCGACGAAGAACCATCAAGTCCCCATTTCCAGGTCAACTTGAGTTCTTCATTTTGAGACCTATCAACAGTATTTATATCAAGTAATATCCTCTCCACAGTGTGGTCCAATAGCGCTTGCAATTTAATGTGAGCTCCGTTTTCGGTAATCTCCATACTCTCTTGTGGTGGGTAACATCTTTTCTTGGCATTTACAAGCTTTGGATAAGATGGAAAGGCAGCACAGTTTTCTTCTTTCAGAAATTGTCGAAGAGCTAAGTACTTCCATTTCGAGAGCGCAACTGATGTATAAAGAGCTAAACACTTATCTTCAGAGACAGTACTTAAGCTCTGCTTTTTGAATAGTCTCTCTTCTACTTCGGATAGCGCATCTGGATTACTGGAAAGGTATTCGACCACTTTTGCCAGATTCGTTTTGCCGTTGTCTTTCAATTTTGTTATGTACCAGTGCTGCAACTCTTCCTCGGAATTTTCTTCTACTATGGAAGTAGAACGTCTTTTCTTTTGCTTATTACTTAACTCTTCGAACGGTTTTCTGTGCTCCTTTTCTGTAGATGTTCCCGCTTCCGCAGTACATACTGCAAGAGTAGGAACATGGCAATCTATATCCACAAGCTCAGATAAGGCTGCGTCCGAAAAGCCCATCACACTTCTCAGATCAATACTGTCACAAACAGGCCAGTTGATGTTTTTTTCCAACCACTTGCGATTAATTACACGATTCATAAAAGTTTTTTGATTTCTACTTGACTCTATCCACTTTTTATTTAAATTTACACAAAAAAGTCGACAGAACTCCTTGATTCGGTTCTTGTCTTCTTCAGAAACTTCGGTAGTCAAGACAGAAATGATACTTTCATACAGAAACATAAGATTTTTCAGATCACCGCCACTTCTTAATTTCACAAAAAGATCTAGGTTGGTACAAAATCCAGCCATAGTTCTAATGTTAATATAAAAATACAAGTATTTCACTGTGTTCACAAACAAGCGACAAGAGCGAAACTAGATGGACTTATTTTTATTTTTTTTATTTGGAATGGCTTCTCGCAGTTGACCACGGGGGGTCGAGACTGTTTAACCGGACTTTCCTGTGGCTGCTTGATGAATGATGAAAGATGGACTTAATGAATGTCTTTATATTTATAGTTAGTGTTAATTACTCAAGTAGTGGACATAACAGTGAGTGAAAATTATTCAGCCAATCAGAGACGAGCATTTTTCGATGACTCATTAGTTATGCGCTTAGCCGAGTGCACAAACAAATGAGTCATCAATCACAATGCAGGTGCTACCGTTAACATGCAATAATAACTAAATCTCTACCAGAATTACTAGTTATAAGTACGTATGCGCTATTAAAACTATTTATTTAACTAAAAAGAAGGTGAAAACAGCCAAATGAGACAAAAAAATATGCTTTGAATTTATTTTAAATGACAAAAAAATTCTTCCAAATCATTTTTTTTTTACCGAATGATTACTCGCGCTGCCGCAGATGGCCGGCGCTGATTTTTTTTTCATGGATAGAGAATGACCCTAGCTATCATATACTTACGCCACACACTCAACATATTAGTACAATTGAAGAAAAAAAATTAAACGTGATTCGCTCCATACAAAAAAATCTAATTAATTGTTTTCAAGACAAACTATCAACTTTAGAAGAAATTTTATAAGAATAAAAGTTGTCAGGAATAATATAACACGTCATATAAAAATAAATCGCATCGATATAGGAACTTTGTTGCCTAAGTCCACTAATTTTCAGTATGGGCCCACTGTGCGCCGCCGCCGGTCCGGCTTCGTGCAATTCATGCTCTAATACCGTGGGCACGGTTTTATTCGTCACATTCTCAAGCTCAACGAATGGTTTTCTGCAAATGTATAACTTAGTCATAATAAAATAACATACTTACCTAACACACAACATTCAAATAGGTTCCTGACCCCACATTAGTAGGTAGGTAGTACCTACTTATTCGTGAGTATTAGAAACTACGCGTGGTACGCACGGCTACAGATCAAGCATAATCAAGCATAATACAGATCAAGTATAATTTCCAGTATAAGCTGATCTCGCATTGTATTGGATTTCCTTACAATGAGAGGTCAGTGTAAACTGGATATGTACAGATCAAGTATAATTTCCAGTATAAGCTGATCTCGCATTGTATTGAATTTCCTTACAATGAGAGGTCAGTGTAAACTGGATATGTACAGATCAAGTATAATTTCCAGTATAAGCTGATCTCGCATTGTATTGGATTTCCTTACAATGAAAGGTCAGTGTAAACTGGATATGTACAGATCAAGTATAATTTCCAGTATAAGCTGATCTCGCATTGTATTGGATTTCCTTACAATGAAAGGTCAGTGTAAACTGGAAATGTACAGATCAAGTATAATTTCCAGTATAAGCTGATCTCGCATTGTACTGGATTTCCTTACAATGAGAGGTCAGTGTAAACTGGAAATGTACAGATCAAGTAGAATTTCCAGTATAAGCTGATCTCGCATTGTATTTGATTTCCTTACAATGAGAGGTCAGTGTAAACTGGAAATGTATAGCTTGATGTGTAGCCGTGTGTATCTGTCGTAATACCCATTGATCCTTTATAGGTTCCTACTTATTTACAAAAATAACAATATTTATAATTACAAAGCGTATTTTGCGACTCATCAAACGAACTTGAACTTTATCAACAGCCAACAGCAGGGTGACGTGACACTAGACATGAGCATCTCGTAGCAATAAGGTTGAAACTCGAAAAATGGTCCGCGAAACGAACCGTCGTGTTCGTCCCTAGACATAATTGAAATACCTAAGTACCTAAGTCCGAGAGTTTTCTTTTTGCCCATCTTTATTTACTTACACTAAATAATGGCAATAATTTATTGTATGGTTATTAAAAGGTTTTAACTTCTTTTTACAGTAGGTTATACCTACCACAAAACAAAATAAAAATGTCGAAAATAGTCCTTTCTCTGTAATGTCGCCAAACATAGATCCGTCCTGCAACAGATGCCGCAGCAGACTGATTGAACAAATTGAAAAGGATAGCGCTATTACTACCGCGTGCAAAACAAGAGACAGAAAGAGAGTGTGCTCGCTTAGAATAAAATGACGCAAGCGCCAAATCACTTAACTGCTAATTACAAGAATAAAGAGTAGAAAAATTAAAAAAAAAAACGTCACGATTTGAAATAATATTATTACCTATCTATTAGGTTAAAAATCATCACGAAATTCCATAAGGTTTCAGAGATCTAACTCAAAATAAGTGAAAAAGGAGGTTTTTTCGTTTTTTTTTTCTATCGAGAATTTTTTATCCAATCGTGTTTTCGCTTCAACAGATTTAAAGATTATAAGTCCAAGTTTAATGTGTCCAAATAACAAACTCCTAAGTCTTATAGATACCGATATCCAGATCGCCCTATATCACCAAAACAGCATCATATGAACTCTTAAAGTTTCAATTTAAAGTCATTAAATTGAGGCTATTTGTTTCCTTTTCAGGCGGAATACGGAGTTCTTAATGTCCAATAGGGTAACAGCGAGTTGGTTTTTGTGTCGCTCGAGTCTTTTCTTGTAGGTCATACATGATCTTTCCACTTCTTCCTTAATTAATGGGATTTCCAAGTATTCATGGACTTCACTGTTCTTAGTGAACCAAGGTGCACCGCTTATCGTCTTCAGTGCTTTGTTTTGGAAGCGTTGTAGAATCTCTATATTTGAGTGGCTGGCCGAACCCCAAAGTTCTATGCCGTATGTCCATACAGGTTTTAGTATGCATTTGTAAATGAGAAGTTTGTTTTCAAGACTGAGTGAGGACTGCCTACCTACAAGCCAGTACATGTCTGCTAGTTTTCTGTTTGCCTGATCTCTTTTGTTCTTTATATGTTCACGCCAGGTAAGCCTTCTATCTAGATGCATACCTAGGTATTTGACAGTATTTTTCTGCGGCAGCACACTGTTATCGAGTTTTACTGGAGGACAATCATCTCTCCTCAGAGAGAATGTGGTATGGACCGACTTTGCAGCACTAGCTCTAATCCTCCACTTCTTCAGCCAAGATTCTATTTTATTCAGTTGTTGTTGGAGTTTCAAGGACGCTGCAATAGGATCCTTGTCGCACGATAAGACAGCCGTGTCATCAGCATAGGTTGCAGTGACCACATGCTCCGATGTTGGGAGGTCAGCAGTATAGATCGTGTATAGGATAGGGCCCAACACAGAGCCCTGTGGCACTCCAGCTTCAATTTTGTTGAAGGAAGATAAGCTGTCTCCACACTTAACTTGGAATATCCGGTCCTCTAGGTAAGATTTGAGGAGCATGTATGCATTATGTGGTAAACAAGATTTGATTTTGTATAAGAGGCCCTTGTGCCATACTCGGTCGAATGCCTGCTGGATATCAAGAAACACAGCAGAGCAGTATTCTTTTTTTTCCAATGTTTGTCGGATTGTGTGCACTACTCTGTGTATTTGTTCTGTCGTTCCATGGTGTGCTCGGAATCCGAATTGATGGTCTGGTATTGTTTTTTGTTCTTCCAATATTGGTAGCAGGCGTTGAAGCAAAAGTTTTTCAAATAATTTTGATATCAGCGGCAGGAGGCTTATTGGTCTGTAGGATGTGACTTCAGTTGGAGGTTTTCCTGGTTTGGCAACCATATTTATAATTGAGACTTTCCATATGCGCGGGACATGATTTAGTCGCAGTACTGCATTAAAGAGAATAGTTAACAAGACGATTCCTTTTTTTGGTAGGTGTTTAAGAACTTCAGATGTTATCAGGTCAAACCCCGGTGCTTTCTTGTTTTTTAGATTTTTGATAGCTATACGGACTTCTGCTGGAGTACACAGTCGTAATGGAATGGATGTATGCTGGTCACTGTTAAGAAAACTTTCTATTTCCTCTTCTGAATGCATAATATCAGGTTCATTCGGTTTGAATACTTGTTTTAAGAATTGGGCAAAAAGTTCCGCTTTGTCCTCTGGTTTTCTTGACCAGTTACCGTTCGGCTTTTTCAGTGGGGGCATATGTTCCTTTGGTCTTTTTAATGATTTGGTCATTTTCCATAGCGAGTAGTCATCTGCTCTATATGGTGATAGAGTTTGCAGCTTGTCTTGAAGGGTGGTATTTTCATATTCTTCGAGCATTTGTTTCAATTCTTTTTGTGCTCTATTTAGGGCTTTTTTATTTTGTGCATTCCTGCCTGTTTGCCATTGTCGTCTCAGCTTTCTTTTTTCAGCAATTTTATTGAGTATCACTAACGTATAGTCCTGCTTTTGCGGGTTGTACTCAACATACGGCGTGGACATCCAGGCAGCTGATTGAATCAGGTTGGTCGCATAACAAGCAGCATTTTCCAAATCTTCCTCTGTCTTGAGGGGTATATTCAAGTTGGCATTTTCTTGTATATATTCTTGGAATGCCACCCAGTCAGTTTTTCTATTGTATAAGGTATCACGAGGTTCTTGACAGATGATGGTGGTGCTCATTGTACATATCACCGGTGTGTGGTCAGAAGAGCCATCTAGGCATGACTCAATTTTTGTATAGAGCCCTGACATCCCATTGGTTATAAAGAAATCAATAAGGTCGGGAGTTTTATTAGGATCAGATGGCCAGTAAGTTGGTTCCCTTGAAGTAATTGTATTGAGAGAGTTTCTATCTATGCTTTTCTTCAACTCTCTGCCCCTTGTTGTAGTTAGCCTAGAGCCCCAGAAGGTATTTTTGGCATTCCAGTCTCCCCCTGTGATATATCTACTACCAAGCGAGTGAAAAAAGTCGCTGAACATTTGTTCATCAATACGATGCCGAGGAGGGCAGTATACCGCCACGACCCTAAGTGGCCCTTGCCAGTCGTCTATTGATAAAACAGTAGCCTGCAAATACATTTCTTTAAAGTCCGGAAGAACATGGTGTTTAATATTTTCCCTTATTACAACCGCTGCTCCAGCATGTGATGTTCCATCTGGGTGGTTGGTGCAATATACATTGTAACCCCTAATTGTGATGAGCTTTTCGTCCGTCATGTGAGACTCGGATATTAAGAGGATGTCTATTTTATTGTGGTTGACGAACAGTTCTACTTCCTGTTTATTAGGCGATAAGCCGTTTATGTTCCACGCGGCAATGCGTAGGAACTTCATTTCTTATATTGGGCTACTAGTGTCGTTAGGAGTCCCATTAGGGTTCCTATTTGATGTATGAGAGTGTCCATTTTCTCTGATTGTTTGAGAATTATTTGTTCTACCAAATTTGTTGGCTGAGATTGTGAGTTCTCTGGTTTTTTGTCCCAGTAGCCAGTGTTTCTTGGCTCTGTGTTGTGGGGGCTTATTGGGCGCTCTATAGCATATCTGCTTGGTTTTAACTGGGGGAATTCGTCTATTTGAGATGGGTGGGCTATATTAGTTTTTGTATGCTGCATGTTTGTTGTAGTGAGTTTTCTATGTGATGGCTGTGCTATTTTTCTCGCTCGAATCTCTTTATAGACTTCGCAACCCTTGTAGTTGGCAGGATGTTTTCCGAGACAAAGGGTGCATGTTGCTGGAGTGTTTCTGTCCTTCTTCGGGCAGTCTGTGGTTCTATGTCCCTCAGCACATTTAACGCACCGGTAAGGGCGCATACAATTATTTTTCGTGTGCCCGTATTGTTGGCATCTTGTACATTGCGGGATATCGTTTGTTTTTCGTGGATCCTCTATCTTAACTTTCGTATGGTATATGTATTGAATACGCTTTGCTTCTGGGTTATTAGGGCCGGGTTCTATATTGACAAAAAACATATTGAGAGGTTTTTTATTCCTTCTAGAAATCGCACATATGATTTCGCCTCTGACTACATTTCCTGTTTTTTTTATCTCATCTATAATAGCTTCCTTTGGAGTGGTATGGTGCAAATTTTTGATCACAAGTCTGCAACATCTTTTTTCTTTTTGCGTGAAGGTGTGACCAATTAGTCCATTCTTGCGTATAAGATCGATCAGGTCTTTATAGACTTCAGCTGAATGTGTCATTATTCTAAGCTGGTCTCTGTTGATTATTTTATAGGAATAGCTTCCATTTGGTACAGAATTATTCAGAAATTCTGTCAGTTTCGACAAGTCCTCTATACCGTGCAGGATTATTGGCGGTGGTTTATTCGGTTTCTTGGTGAGTGGTTGGCTAGTTGCTTGTTCATCAATCTGATCTACAGGTAGTCCACTGTATCTGTTTGAAGTATAAACTTGGTTCTGTGATGGGCTGTCTCGTCTTTCTACTTGTGGTGGGCTGTTGGATAGTTTTTTTCTTTTTGGATTACGTTGGGAAGGTATCCTTTGCCATGTGGGAGGGCAGTTACTAGTGCCGCCATCTATGTTAATTGGTGTGGGTCCCCCAACCGAAGGTTCGGCATCTATGATAAGTGGTGCGGGTGTTGAAACCAAAGGTATGTCCTCTGTGGTATCTCTAACCGTGCTAGGGGTGCTTCCTAATGAGGAAGATCGAGATCTTTTAATAAATAGGCTTGGGTGGAACGCCTGCTGTATAAGCTTTTTGTTAGTGCTTCCAGTAGCATTTACTTTCACGAGGGCCTGGTCGCCTGCCTCCGTGTAGTCTTCGGTAACCAATTTCACACTTGCAGGCCCGGGTACCTGCAAGCGCCGGGCGTTAGCCGGATCGCATGACAAATCAATATTGTTATCGCTCATAATTCCATAAAAAGAGTTGGGGCATACTCATGTCACTTTCCCAAGGTGATATGGTCACACTTTTTGGAGGGATTTAATCCTACAAGGTTTGTGAATACCTATGGACAGGTTAGTTAACTGCCGCCTGTTGCTCGGCGTTGTTGCCCATTTAGCACCACCCGGGGAGCACGTGTAGGGTGGGCCTGTTAGGAAAAGGTGGTAAATCCTACGGACGCGGGCAACTATACTCCCCTAACGTCTCCCCTAAAGTCTGGGTTCGAACCTACGACCTACTACTCGTAAGTCGCGGCCATTACCACGTGCCACCATGACTGCACTACACCACTACATGTGCATCTGCAAACATCCCTGACTCACTACAGAAACGGGACAGCCCCACCAGCACGCTTAGCATGACCGCCATAGAAACGGGTTTTGTCGACGGAAGAATAGACAAAATGGAAGATAGTATAAATATTTTTACGCATTCTACGCGTCTAAGCATGGCAAGGTGTAGTTTTGTCTATTCTTCCGTCGACAAAACGTCGTCATGCTAAGCATGCAGTATCCTAAACGCAGTTAAATTGAACGCGGAGAGCGCTGTACCTGCGAGCCAGCATGTTCGGTCTAACCGACAACGCCTTCCACTCCAGTTCAATGTCATCATCGTCTTTGAGGTTGGTAGTCAATATAATGACCAAGATACACTCTCTGCAAAGGTTTACCATAAAGTAATAGGTCATCATCATTCTCCTGCCCTTATACAAATTTATTTGGGGTGTGCGCAACACGTCCTTTCCCTCCACACTTCTCTATCAGTCATCATCTCGGTAGTCACCCCCTTTCTAGCCATATCATCTTTCACACAGTCCATCCATCGTTTCTTTGGTCTTTCCCTACTCTTATAGCCATCGACATTCATACTCAAAACTTTCCTCACCACATTTTCCTCATTCCTCCGCATCACATGCCCATACCATGACAACCGGTTTCTGCACAACTTTTCAGTTACCGGTGCCACTTTCAAACTTCTTCTTATGTACTCATTTCTTATTCTATCCATTCGTGTAACATCACACATTCCTCTTAGCATTCTCATCTCAGCTGCATCCAGTTGCTTTTCATTCATCCCTTTTGTGGCCCAAAATTCTGATCCATACAAGACAGCAGGTCTAACCATTGTTTTATATATCTCCCCTTAAGTTTAAGGGGACTGCGGGAGTCGCAGATTGTTCCCGTGACCTGCCGCCATTTCATCCATCCAGTTTTAATTCTGTGCTTAACCGTCCGATCTACTTCGCCATCGCTTTACAGGAGGTAATGCATCAGGACTTCTACCCCAGCCTCAAAGACCATGGCCACGGCGGTGGTCACGGTGGTGGTGGTTGCGGTGTCAAAAAATGCTCTCTAGGAAAACACATACTTTCATAAGTAGCTTTTCAGTGACGTCATTCGAAGGTAAATTGCAGACGTAAGGAAATCCTATACAATGCGAGATCAGCTTTTACTGGAAATGTATAGCTTGATCTGTAGCCGTGCGTAAAATGGTTTCCTTACTGTCCCTATTATCTATTTATTGTGTTATTAGTAAGGAGAAATAAGTTACTTTTATGTCTGTATTACAAACAGGTGAGCGGGAATATAAAGTAAGTACGAAGTGCAGCATTGTTTCAGAGCACAGTCATGAACTCATAAATACCTTTGTTCTTTAAATTTATTTATACTATGAAGAAGTGTCTTTCTGCCGGTTGCACGTAAAAGTCCACTAAATTTAATTCCCCATTAAAAGTCATGCTGTCACTTTCTGATACGTTCCGTTAGACAGACACAACATTATGTTTAATGGGGAATTAAATTTAATAGACTTACGTGCAACTGGCGGTTTGTGACAAAAGTCCTATATAGTCAGTGCAGTCATAATAAATTAGGACTTGGAAAAAAAATTCTTCGTTGGTCTAGTGGTCGCAAGTGGTTGCTACTACTGAGCATCAGGTCCTGGGTTCAATTCCCAGGTCGGGCGTTATTGGGTTTTTCCAACTGGAATTTCTCAGTAGAAAAGAAAGAAAAAGAAAGAAAGAAAAACTATTTATTCCCGCGAAAAATGACGCACATACTTTCATTTTTTACATAATCCTAAAAAATAAAAAACAATTGGGTAGCTAAATTTCAAACTTAAAAAGAAAAACAACAAATATTTAATTAAGCGTCACTAACGCGCGAAACGGCTAAGCTCAGCATAATGCCGTGACCCGTGCACGAAGGCACGAGTCAAGGCGCTGGTTTTCAGCGTAAACCGGCGGCGTGTCGCCATCTTAGAACCCGTAAAGATTAGGTAAACATTGAACCAAGTATTATCTGTGACCGAGGCCAGAACAAAAATACTCTTACAAGTTCTGAGGTGGCTTTAGGCACAAAACAACGCTGTATCGGCGCGCACAAATGAGCAAGTAGCAACTCGGAGTCTGGATTTGGATGGCTAGGCTCACCTCCTACTCCATGGGACTTACTGGCGAAATGTGGGTGTACTAAGGTACACCTCTGCCCAAACTTTTGGGGGAATACTGGCGTGATGTTATTATGTAATATATATTGTTCACTATAGCTTTTAACCGCGGCTTCGACCGCGTGGATAACGGAAAATACCCCACGGTAACGTACTACCGCAAATTCCTTCCTTATTCCTTGTCTACATTATAAAGTAAACCTCTGTGCAAAATTTCAGCTTTCTAGGTCCAAGGGTTTGGGCTGGGCGTTGATGAGTCAGTCAAAATATAGGTATAGATTAAAAAATAAATATTTAAATAATTACTCGGTAATTAATCTTTATTTAACACCACGGCCGGAAATCGGGGAAGTTCGTGAGAATAGCTGTTAAATGCATACAGAGCATTCTGGTACAGTCAACCCTAAGCATGGTAACAATTTGACATAGACAACGCATTTATGTCGTAGAAGCAAAGATGAATCTCGTAGTGCAAGTGTTAGACATGCAGTTGACCATACTTACATAATTAAGGTTGCTCCACTTAAACGGAGCATTAACGTTAATATATTTTAAGTGTTCTGTAAGTGATCGCTTTTGGGTGAGACTTTAGTGATAAGCGGTAGAGGAAGCGGGAAAGGCATAATTACAAACATGACGAAATATTTTACAAGATCTTCTCTATAATTCAAATTCAAAAACTTTAATTCGAGCAATATACTCATAAAGGGTTAGTAACATTGTCCTTAAAAACTAACTCCTTTATTCTTCCCCCCCTTATTTAAAAGAAATTAAAAACGCTCTATAAACGTTATTCTAGTTCATAAGCATAGCTACTTTACTTTTATAGAAAGAAAACTAAATTTTACGTTATAATTAAGAAAACAACCTAATTTTGTCCCTAAATAATTGCTTTAACTCCCACGAGAAGGATTTATTTCAACCTAAGGATTAAGATGCCTATTATTAGCTAATTGCTGTGGTATTTTAAAGCTATATTAATTGTAATATCAACCCTTTGCTGTGTAGTATTTAAACGCACATCAAAAATACCTACTGTTTGCACATCAAAATTTGCATGTCTAAATACATTAAACTTAACATCAGGTCGACGGAGTTCAATCATTATATTTTTTATAAGTTTCGATATTCAATAAGTTAAATAATAAGTTTATTAGATGAGCATTTTTTATTTTTGATGAAAAATTAGTATTCTTGATATATATTAATTTAATACTTTTGTTGTGACTGGACAAAAATTTATGTATGTAATGATTATGATTTGTACAGGTTTTGATATACAATTAGTTAATCAGTAGTGCGATCATTGATTTGGTGTACATGTAGATTATTAGATGTAAAGTATTTGATGTAAGAAATTACCCTAAAAAAAGTAAAAACTGACTTCAAAAACCAAAAACGAATAAAATAACTTTCATAAACAGCTTTTGAAGTCGGTGCCAAACTAATATGTATTGAAGAATTGAAGACACCGACTATAATAATATCGTTCGTAAGGAAAAGTTTTTGGTGATATAGGTAAGTTGGTAACATTTTTTTACTAGAAATCCTAATCCTAACTAATATTATAAATGCGAAATTGTTTGTTTGTATACGCTAAAACGGCACGCTAAAACGGCTGAACGGATTTAGATGAAATTTGGCACACGGGTAGACCATGACCTGGTTTAGGACATATTTTATGATAGTTTTTAACCCGATAGTACGTTACCGTTGATAGTTTCCGACATGCAAGCGGGTGAAGCGGCTGGCGATGGCTATAGTTTATCATAAAACCACCGGCACGCATACAGTAATGAGACAGCGCAAGCGAGTGGCTGTTAGTGTGAGAAAGATAGACATACGTCACTCATTTCATTTAACCGCTCTAGTAAGTTCTAATGCAACTTTTTACCTTTCCTTACTTAGACATCTCATTCTCATAATAAATTCCCTTTGCTTTTACAATAGGCAATGAGATGCTTGTATTTTTCCTCTCGCATTGAATAATTAAATAATAATCAACCACTAAGACCGAACCCTTAATTTGCTACGATCGTGTGTGAACAGAATTTATCATTAGCTTGAACCTAACCTCACCGTAATACCCAATAATGTTAGTGTAGGCGATCATTTTGATGCCTCAAACCTGAATGAGTGATTTCAAGTTATAAAGCGATGTAAGAGAAACTCTGATGACCGTCTGTTGAAGATGCAAGAGATTGAGCAAAGTAGAATGTGTCTTTCAAGCAATGCAGACCAAAGTACACAAATCGGAATAATTTAAACCGGTCAATCAGCATTAACACTACCTGTAAATAAATAAAAATTTGTTGTTTATCTCTCGGAGTAGGCTAACCAGCATAATACAGGATGTTAAAGAAATTGCGTGCCGTAGTTTAAGAGTAGGTTCAGTAGCGATAAAGGAACCCAGATTTTTTTTTAAAGATAGCAAAAAAATTGTAAGATCAACCTAATTTAGTACCTACTAACATAAAATAGCAATCATTTAGAATTAAAATTGTTTAAATGCTACAATAACCCTATGTAAAATTTCAACATTTATATCTGTAATTTTTATGGTGTGCATCATAATCTAAAGTGTGCATAATAAAGAGTATTCAACAATTACAATTACAATTTTCTCCATGGTATCAACATCGTAATCGCGAAACAATAAATAATAATAATAAATAATAAATAAATATCCTTGGACATTTCACACAACGCCATCTAGTCCCAAGCTAAGCAACCTAATGCTTGTGTTATGGTAACGAGATGGCTGATAAACTAACAATATTACCGTCCCATAGTTATATAGGTAGTACGGGCTAGTATCCGCAACTCCACGTCAATGCGCGTATTTGGCGTATGTCCCATACATTTGGGTCGAGTAGGTATTGAAGTTTTGTATAGGACAGTTGATAATTTTTTCGCGATTACGATGTTGATCCCATGGAGAAAATTGTTGAGTTTGTTCACAGTTCAGTCTGTACCACAACCTTAAATTTGACCACACTTTTCGAATATGCATCTTTTTTAGAATCTTATTCTATCACATTGTTAATTACCATCGAGTAAGCATGTAGCATACTAGTAAATTGAACTTTATCGTTTATCAGTTTATACTATAGATTAATCAAAGACCTTATTTATGATTGTGATGTTCTTCAGAAAGGTCAGGTGCGTAGAAATCGCAATCGACGTGCATTTATGAACACGTATGAACGTAAACGAGGCAAAAGAAGTAGGTATGTAAGGATCGTAGCTGTAGTTGTAATTCTGTAGTTTCTGCCAACCCCAAAGGGAAAAAGGCGTGAGTTTATGTATATTTATTTTACTAAGAATATCGAGTGTCGTTTCAGCACGAACTGTTTAAAATAGCTCAGCTGTGGTAGAAGTATTAGTCTGTCAACAAAGGGGAAGCGGGGTTTACTGCCTGGGGTTCGCCTGATGTTATTAAATTTATAGTATCGCTATAGAGACAATTTTTTTATCCGATTCAGCCTGGCCCTAGCAGTCCTCCCCCTGTGACGCCCTAAGCAGAGGTCCGTACCCCACAGGTAGTGCCCTTAGCGAGTAGTCACTCAGTATTTAAGTTTTATGCCCTGGCTTGAGGCTTCATTTATTGAGGCACGGTACAAGAAAATCCGCTTAAGCAGCCGAAAATCTTTTAGGTTGACCTGCGAGATGCCTTTCACAAAACAAAGAAAACAAAGAGATAATTTTAATACACCCAGAATACACACTATTTTCACTTCTACTCGCCCAACAACGTCATCATTTTCCTGTCCTTGTCCCATGTTACTTGGGGTCGTCGCAACACGTGAATCTTCTTCCAATCTCCTTTAGAGACATGAAGAACAGGGTGTAAAGTTCACTCATCCTCTATTGAAAAGGAGGATCCTTTGACCAGACGGGTGTCATGTCTGGTGGGCAACTGCCCGACGGTTGACGGGACGTTGTATATATGCTAGTCACGCGGTAAACTCTGATTGCGCGATGCAGGTTGCGTGGCGTCATGTCATTGTAATGCGTGTGTGCTCAACTACCAACGCAACGGCTAAAAAGCAGGCATAGTTTCTTACAATCAACAGCGCAGCGTCTCTACCAGGTAACCCGGCCGACGTCCGTTGCAAACTGTGGCAGGATACTTTTCCCCCTTCTATTTACTATCTACCACTAAAGGAGCATCTCCCTGCAGGGTGTAACTTTGCGTGGTCCTCTTGGAAGTCTACTCAATGGTCTCCAGATACAAGTGAGATGATGAGAGAAACCTGTTAAAGAGGGGCTACCTCGACGGAACGGCAGCAGGGTGTAGATGTGGAACTATGTCACAAACTATGCTCCACCTCCTATCCTGCCCTGTCCCAAAACATGCAGCCAAAGTGATCTTTGCGCTACCACTGACGTCGCCGTGGAAGTGGTGAAGTTTTGTGCCAACAAGTTCTGAAATACTGCCGTGTCACTGACAATGAAAAAGAAGAAGACCGTCACGCTATCATGCACTGCTCTCTCTCTTATTCGGCCTTCTTCTCCCTCTCCATCCATCAACATTGATATTCCTATCTCTTTTAGTTACATTTGTTTCCTCCCTCGTCATTACATGCCCATATCTTGCAACACAACTTCACTACCACAAAGTCAAATAACCACTAAAGTCTGCCATTTCAGCATAAAAGCCACGTTTAGACGTGACAAGAGGCTGGCATTTACCTTAAACAGAGGATAAGTTTGCCGCCTAGCTGGCAATATTGCCTAAAATTGGAACGCTGCCAGTTGAGCGCTTGGCACTTTTTTTTCGCTTTAGGAATAAGTTCGTTGCTTATCCTCCGACTCTTTTTCGAATTGGGTAAGTAGGATATGAAGGGGAGTTTTGTTGAGGTAATTTTATTGTGATTCAGACCTAGTTTTGCTCGTTGATGGGGAAGTTGACGCTGACTATTTGAGATACATTTTGATGCATGATATCTGCATAAAGTTAATGCTGTGTCAACGTAACCAAAATAACCAAAAATGGGTGCTGTTTTCCAAAATTAAAGAATTTTGCTTTTACTAATTTTATTATTTATGTACACACAGTAAGATATAAAGAGATACAACTTATTTATAATTCAAAATCTCCTTTGAGGCTGTGCTTAAACATTTATGTATTCTTTCTCTTTTTTCTTAAGCGGATACAACGATAAATTTTATGTTTTTGAAATTCCTTTAAAACTAAATATATTATGGTTAAATCATTTGGATTTTCCATATGCGTTATTTGAATATAATGGCTACTAAACCGAAACACGATTACTTTAAATTTTTTCCATAGAGAAAAAATGTCCAATGTAGCACCGTCTATTATCTGTTTAATACGATTATACCTACGTAAACAGCACCCTAATTGCGTAACACATTATCAATCGGAGTTGGTTTCATTTTGACAGTTCAACAACATTCATTGCGTTATTTACGTTGTCGAGCAGACAAATTTTTCGATCATATGAAGCAATGGATTAGAAATTTGATTCAAAATGATTCAAACTCCGATTGATAATGTGTTACGCAATTAGGGTGCTGTTCCTTATTGTGCAGTTAATTTGTTTTTAATTGAATTTATTTAAATATGTTAATAACTTACTATAATTTATTTAAGTGTAGCATTCTGTCATAAATCTACATTTAAACGAAGCACGTTTAGTTCAGGTGCGCGTGAGTGTCTTCTATCTCGCGCGTCAAACTAGACAGCCATAACGCCATTTTACTTTCACACGGACCTAAAAACACGCTTCGATGTATTGACTAGAACTAATTTGTGGGAAACTCAAACTGCCACAGTTGCAAAGAAAATATTATGAAACATACAATTTCATTTTTCTCTAATTCACCAACCACAACGAAAATATAATTACTGCTTCTGTAACTGCATTGCGAAAAAACAAAGGAAACCGCACACCCTTCTTGATTGAACTCCTATAAAAACAATTGAAAACAATACGGAAGCTCTTTGCGGAAAGCTCTGGAGAATACACGTGGCATTTGATAGTAGGAACGTTAGAACGTCTCTAGAGAGCTTGTGACAACATTGAGGTAATAGAGAAAGAGAAAAAAAATAAAGGTTCCTTGTGTAGTTGCTAAGGAATGATTGCTTTAGTACCTACCGCTACTATTTTATTTTTCTCAAACAATCTTGGAAATTCGAGCATTATTTTGACAACCTTCTTAGAGATAAATCGAAAATGCTGTACTGGCCAAATACATGCGGAACAGCGGCCAGTAATGTTAGTATGAAAAATCGTGTTATTTAAAAATGGAACGAATCTTTTACTTTAAGACATGGCAACCAAGGAGGTAGCTTATCAAAGATTTTATTTAAATTTCGAACTGGCTTGCAAATAGAGCTGTTAAAAGAAACAAATGAACATGATTGGCGGGTGAAAAATTATTGGTGTCGGCTTCCAGTCTTACGGGATGAAGCTGAATCCCAGTTTTTTTTTACACAAATATAGAGCTACTACTAATAACACGATACGAGTTATCACATCCATCTCGGTGCCTTAAGTTTTGGAGAGCATTAAAAAGTAGCCTCTAAAAGTGGTGATGTTTAAATGTAAACATCACCACTTTTAGAGGCTTTTAGTTACCTATGTGCACCGGACTCAAATGTAAGTCCAGTGCACATAGGAAACTCGGCTTCCTATTCCATCTTGCTGGCTGGCATGTTATGCATGTATGGCCAAGGCATGAGTTATTCTTAAATAGGTTGTGTCCATACGAGAGACGACACAAATTCATAGGCCCACCTGCACCATAAATCACTCAAATCAAATCAAATCAAATCAAATTATTTATTCGCATAATACAGGTAGGTATACACAGATGTTACAAATAAATAGGAAGTACTCTGTATCATTACCTACTAAGGTGTGCAAAGGTTTATTGTTATTGTAATCATCCTCTAATATCTATTAAAATAACATTATAAAATTATTATACTCAAACAAAAAGAAAAATAAAATAAAATAAATTGAGATTAAGTAATATAAATGTCAAAGATTTAAAAATAAAATAAAGTTGTCAAATGAAATATAACACATGTCATAGACTTAACAATCAAATAAATTAAATTAAAACATTGGTCCAAATTAAAATTAAATTACACACATGCCAAATTAAATTATTAAATTATTAATTCACATTATTTGTATTGATGTATTCTCATATTATTCAATGTCAATATATTACTCTTACTATAAGTATTTATCTATATTTTTATCCTGTAAGTACTCCGTGACAGTATAATAACATTTTATTCACTAGCAGTTTGTGCAGCTTCGACTTAAATTGTTGAATAGGTAATTTTTTGACATCATCAGGCAACTTGTTGTAAATCAATGATGCCATACAAAGAATACTTTTATTGAATAGTGCTGTTTTCCCATATGGTACATGAATTTCTAGTCTTTTTTTGTCACGTAGTTGTCTGTAGTAGCTTTTAAAAGCAGTCTTATAATAATTAGGATTCAATTTCACAAAAACATTTAGTTCATATATGTATAACGAAGGCAGTGTCAGAATCTTTAGGCTTTTAAAGTAGGGTTGACAGCTGGTAGTGGTGTCTACGTTACACATTGCTCTGATACATTTCTTTTGAGCTTTAAATACAGATTCCTTATTGACTGAGTTGCCCCAAGATATAATACCATATCTCAGGACAGATGCAACGAGTCCGTGATAAGCAGCTAATATGGCTTCTTTATTAACAATTTTTGAAAGTTTGTATAGAGCAAATGAGGATGTATTGATTCTTTTGCAAACATATTCTAAATGTGCTTTCCATGACAATTTATTGTCAATATTAATTCCTAGAAACTTTGTATCAGTTACAGGATATACTATTTCGCCTTGGTAACTAACGTTTAAATTTGTGAGTTGAGTTCTCTGGTGAAAGTGTATAATTTTCGTTTTGTCCATATTTATTTTAAGATTATTTTCGGTTAACCATTGTATTATTGTATTTAATGTTTGGTTGACTACGTGCTCGTAATCATTTTCTTTGTCGCTTTTAATTATAACTGTGCTATCATCTGCAAATAGTACCATTTGTTGATTGATATGTTTAGGAAGATCATTGATATATATTAAGAACAGTAAAGGGCCTAAGACACTACCTTGTGGAACTCCAAATTTTATAGTTTTCGAGTTTGACCTATGTTTAATCTCATTTCGTGTTTTCTGACATATTTGTGTTATTTCTACTATTTGTTTTCTATTATTCAGGTATGAAAAGATGAGATCTAGCGCTTT
Source organism: Cosmia trapezina (assembly GCA_905163495.3). Taxonomy (NCBI): domain Eukaryota; kingdom Metazoa; phylum Arthropoda; class Insecta; order Lepidoptera; family Noctuidae; genus Cosmia; species Cosmia trapezina. The sequence goes on from LR991045.1 coordinate 9,727,256, forward strand.
ACCTCTTATGCCATACATGCTTAATTTTTGCATTAGAATCTTATGGTCAACTCGGTCAAAGGCCTTACTCATATCCATAAAGATAGCACATGTTGGTATTTTTTTGTCAATGGCGACCAAAACAGTTTTCAATAGGTCATAAATGGCTATATTTACTGACTTCCCCTTGCGAAAGCCCTTCTGTTCGTCAACCAAAATATTATATTTTTCTAAAAAACTGTATAGTCGACTATATATGATTTTTTCAAATAGTTTTGAAAAAATGGGGATTAACGATACGGGTCTATAGTTTCCCATTTTTCGTCTGTCTTCTTTTTTGTGTAGTGGAATGACAATCGACGTTTTAAGTTTTTCTGGGTATACTCCGTTAGAAATGCATAGGTTAATTATGTAGCATAGATGAGCTGAAATATCCGGGGATACATATTTTATGACTTTGGTGCAGACACCATCGTTGCCCACGCTATGGGTATTTTTCAACTGCTTTATTTCTCTGTCTACCTCTGTAGGTGTTGTGGGAGTAAGAAAAATTGAATTAACTTTAGCGTTGATTTTATGGTTTGAAGGTCGGGTTTTATTTTGAGTGTCATTCCTTAAATTATTTGTTTGGGCTGATTCTGAAGCTTGGTCAATGTAGAAGTCGTTAAAATTATTCGCAATAGATTTAGGATCTGTAATCTTGATGTCATCTTTAAGTATTTCTGTAATAGGCTCTTTGGGAAAGTTACATTTAGACTTGTTTATAATTGACCATGTCGCTTTTGATTTGTTTTGTGATGTATTTATGTAATAATTGTTTTGTGACTTCTGAGTTAGTGATATTACTTTTTTTAATCTAGCTGCGTATTGCTTAAATATGGTTTTATTTCTTTTTGTTGGATGTATCCTATACTGCCATAGCATTTTCCTTTTAGTTTTACTACAGTTTCTAAGACCTTTAGTTATCCATTTAGATTTTTTGTTTAATGATATAGTTATAATTTTGAAAGGGAAACATAAATTGTAAAAACATAAAAAAAGGTCTAGAAAATAATTATAAGCTTCGTCCGGGTCATTTGTATTGTAAATGTCAGAAAACGACAAGCTTTTTATGCATTTTTTAAATTTATTCAGATTTTCAGTACTATAGTCCCGTCTTCTAATACGCCAAGATTTTATCACACAGGTTTTTTTGACAGGGCATTGTAACAGTTGAGCTGTGTGGTCGGATAGACCAAATTCAATTATTTCACTTTTGCATCTAGGAATATTGTGTGCAAAGTTGTCAATACAAGACTTACTGCTGAGCCTGGTAGGATGTCTAATTTCTAATTTTAAATTGTGGCTTTCCAAAAGATATTCAAAATCTGAAGCATGGCGGTTTCGTTTGAGTATATTTATGTTAAAATCTCCGCATAGAACAATTTTCTTGTTAGTATTGTCACATATCTGGCGTAATAATTTCTCTAAATTATCGTAAAATAGATTTATACTTGAATTTGGCACTCTGTATACACATACTATTATGAGTCCATGTTCACTTAGTTCTATGGCGCTATATTCTATAATACCTTTAATAGAATAGTTAGTTTTAAGTGTTGTATATTCATGTCCAATTCTAGTTAGTATACACGCCCCTCCCCTCTTTACGTCTCTAGAATAACATGCTGCTAAGCGGAAGTTGGGTATGTCAAGTGTGTTTTCCTGGTCAGGTGTCATAAAGTGTTCTGTTATACAGATAACGTCTATAGGTTTATTATTTTGTTCTAATTCCTCTAAATGTACCGTCAAGATATCGGCTTTGTTTATGAGACCTGCTATGTTTTGGTGGAGAATACGTATATTATTATAAAAGAAAAAACTGCGAGTTTTGTCCATTTGCATCACTGGTCAAGTCATCAGGAAATAATTCAATGTCAATTTTAATTCTATTCATAATGTCCGTAAATATACATTGTATTCCATTTTTTTTTAATTTGCCTGTTATATTTGAAAACATGTCAAATGTTAATCCATAGTTGGAGTCAAAAAAATATGCATACTTATTATGTTGGATGTCCATACAGAGTAGGTTATTAAACATTTCAACCTTATAATTATAAATGAGTGCCCCACAGATATATGTAGGTGCGCATATTATTATGTTAGTATGTGTTACATTAATTAAGCATTCTCTTATTAATTTTACTAGATCAATAAGGTTATCGTTGGCTTTAATGTCAGCCTCCCCTAATATAATTATACAGTAATCATTAATTGTAAAATGTTGTAACTTTGACGTTATACCCGCTAATAATATTTTAATGTTAGAATTTGGTGAAGTGTAACTACAATAATTAAAGACCCTTGCAAAATTTTCTTCAAGAGCTTGTAGCATGCCTCGTTGTGTGTAGTTACTGAGTACGCAGAGTTTTCTATTTTTGGTATCCTCTCTAATAATCTTCTCAAAGGGTTGTTTATTCTTTTGCGTAGGCTCCGATATTACATTTGATTGTTCTATGGGGGTAGGTATAATATCTTTCACTTTGTTTGGTGTATAAGTAGATAAAGTTTGTGTCTCTTTATTTTGTTTGATAGCCGCGCACTCAATACGATGTGGTTGTTGTTCATGTTCCTTGAATGTGTACTTAGGTGAGATTATTCCATGCAATGATTTGTTTTTGCTTATCGGAGTCGCACTTTTTTTCTCGGGAGTCGAGCATATTTTCTTAAATGTATTAACGGTTTTAATCATATTTTGTAAATCCGATTTAAGACGAAAGTTCTCCGTATTTAGATCTTCTATTTCTTTATGTGCGCTTAATAATTGGTTCTTAAGCATTTTGTTTTCTTCCGTTAGCTCACGAACGTCGTCAATTATTGTGTCATGGAAACTATCAGGAATGCTCATCATTGTTGTATCAAGTATCGTTTTCTCGCTGTTACTTGTCGTATTTTTAGTTAGATCAGTTAGCGAGCTTGATCTACGAGGTTTACGGTAGGTAATGTTGTTACTGCTGGAGTCCATCTTTACTCCGAGCGATTGTAGCGCCCTCTGGTGTGAAATTATCGAAGGAATAATTGTTCAAATTGATTGTCAATTTGAAATGTGGTCTGTGCGCGTCTGTGCGTTATTTTATGAGATAATATAGAATTTTAGAATTCACAAAAAGAGGCGAGACACGCTGAGGTTCGAACCGGCGACCAACCGTGTAGTGACGAAGTGCCGCCTTCTATGCCTTCGAACCAAATGAACTTAAGTTAACAAGTTGAAATTATGCATCAGATTGATGTTCCAATATTTGAATGAAACAAAAACGGTTGGAATGACTCGTGCGATTAGAATTTTTTCACTGTCAAACACCCTCACTTTGTTTTTGTTTTAAAAGTTATAGGTTTTTACATTATTTCCTTTCGACAGCGATGCGGATGAATTTTTTGATGCCCTATAATTATTTCCCTTCCTTTTTGTATTATACTTGTAAATAGTACCTAGTCATTAAAGTTTATGCACTTTTTTTTGTTTGTGTATTGGAAACTGCTTTTATATCGGTTAAAAAACCATTATGTTTCCGAGTTGTTTGTTTTAGTTTGCATTTTGAAGATGACTTAGATTTTTTTGTGCGTTTAATATTTTGTTAATATGTCATTTGAACTTGTTATTAAATATCACTGTTTTAGATGTCACTTCACTTGATTTCTTGTTATTGTTTATTGTTTTTTTTTTGTATTTTTCATGTTGTTATTGTTTTATGTATTTTGATCTTATCTCCACAGTTTGTGTATGAAACTCGTAGATAACACTGTCACTAAATCATTAGTCACTGTTTTATCGTTTGACTCATTTTTATTAACTTCTGCAGACAAATAGTATTTTTAAACAGATATTTTATACAGAGCCTTTTTTCTCGCGTTAGACTAGATGCAGCGCCATCTAGCGAGCTAAACACATTTAGTGCTAATTTAGTGTTTTCACAAATATGTTGGGGTCGGCTTCCTGTCTAACCGGATGCAGCTAAATACCAGTATTTTACATGAATCCACAACCCCGTTACTGGGTAATACGATACCCCTTGGTAGACTGGTTGTCAGACTATATGGCTTCTGACGAACCGTAACGACTGTCAAAGATCCACGAATGACAGCCGGGACCAATATCTTAACGCGCTTTCCGAGTCACGGGGTATTGGTATGTATAGATGCATCATCACCATCATCAGTTGCGTCATCCACGACCCAACCACGGCAAGCGTAGCTTAACCTGATGGATGGATCCGTGCAGCTGTTATTACCTATACTCTATCGGTTTAGGTAAACAAAAAAAACACGTGTCTGGTTAACCGACTAAACGTAACACTTGTCACTTCAGGTTGTCATGCTACGATACAGTTGTTCTCTTCAATTTAGCAACGTTACACAACGAACTATAAAGTTGCTAAATTGAAAAGTACAACTGCGTTTACCTTTATTTAATTACCTAAACCGATAGAGCCACAAACCTCTCAAAATTCTGCCCCTGTCAAATAAAAACAGAAATAGATAATTTAGCGCTCAATGTATTTAGTGAATTATGCAAGTGACCCTTATTGTCGTTTGTAGTAGATTCTATGATCTCGCAAACTTTTTTCTGTACACGCAAAGGTCTAGCAGTTTCTAACAATATCGCATGTGTTATCAATAATGTTATTATTAATAAATTATATCGTATTTTATACAATTAGCTATGTTAAATTATATCAGTTCTAATATTAAAAGTATTAAATTGAATATTTTAGTACCGACCAAGTTGGTAGATGGCACGACAAACCAATCACAGCGTATCGCAAAAAGGCGGGAATAATAATGGCGGAAAAACGCTATCTTGGTTGTCGTCGCAGTCCACGAACTTAGTTGACCATAAGACGTCGAAAATACGAGTGCTAATCTTTAGCTGTGGTTAAAAAGATACCTAGTGGTGGTTGTGAAAGTATATTTGATTTTGTGTGTTTGGAAAATACACTATGTAAGTACATTAACATGTGTCTATTATTTCTAAAACCTTATTTTAAAAGCCATGAACCTGAATAATAGTTACTTTTCATATTACTGGACTATCTGTAAGAGTACAGAGTCTACATCTCAGAAGTGGAAAGATTCCTGTTTTGGCCAGTTAAATATTTTTTTTCCCTTGTACTTATGCTTAATTATTTACCTGTCATACATGAGAGTATTAAACCATTGTGATATTTTATTTGTCCTCTTATAAAAAATAAAAAAAATATATATATACTGCTACCTACCTATCTGCATTAACAATTGTTTTGGTTCTTGGCTGTAAAATTACATTGAAATTCTTATTTAAAATAAAAATAATATTGAATGCTGTTTTTATTATTGTAATGAAGCGCTGCTTAAGTAACTATGCTATTAGTTTTCTTAACACTTATTACACACTACACTAAACGTCCCTAGACGTAATAACAACATTTATATGGTCTCGTTCAGTACCCTTCAACAGGTTAATAATTTTATTTAATTTTATTTAACTACTATAAAGTTTCATTCTGTACATCCATGAGTTGTACTAATAGGTGGATGTTTTAGTATTGGCGTTATTTGGTGTTTGCAATATTAACTCATTACTATTATTGTTTCTTGCACGCCACCGCGGACCGCCGAGCATCGAGCCGGCGCACCGTCGAGCATCGAGCCGGCGCACCGTCGAGCATCGAGCCGGCGCACCGTCGGGCATCGAGCCGGCGCACCGTCGAGCATCGAGCCGGCGCACCGTCGAGCATCGAGCCGGCGCACCGTCGAGCATCGAGCCGGCGCACCGTCGAGCATCGAGCCGGCGCACCGTCGAGCATCGAGCCGGCGCACCGTCGAGCATCGAGCCGGCGCACCGTCGAGCATCGAGCCGGCGCACGGTCGAGCTTCGAGCCGGCGCACCGTCGAGCATCGAGCGGGCGCACCGTCGAGCATCGAGTCAGCGCACCATTGAGCATCGAGCCGTGCGGACTGCCCTGCCGAGCATGAGGACATGTCTCTTCTGGCCGTCGAGTTACAACTCGCCAAGAAGCCATAAGAGCTGCCGTTCGCGTAGCTTAGTAGTTGAAGATAAGACCACAGGTGAGTCGACTTCTTTAGTAGGATACTCTTTCGGAACTTGTTAATGTTTTCAAATTTATAATGATAGTGCAGATATGTTTCCTAAACAACACTATTCCCGAGTTTGACCCAAGTAAACGGGAATAGACAATGACATGTGACTTCACAAGGTCTATGAGTGCGCAACCTGTATACGTGGTCGAAGAAGCAAGTAATTCATTTGACATTACCAAAACTAAAGGGAATATTGGTACGAGGGCCTTCCGTCCGTCCTGTTTACTTGGGCTGAATGGTAGGAGAAACTTTTGGCTACTTATATAAGAAGAAAATTATGGCATAATGCTGAAAAATTCATTAGAATGCGGTGTAAGAAAGAAAAGGGCAGTCGAGTGCATTTTGCATGGCATCGACGAAAGGTCGGCTAGATTAGGTGCTGAGGCAGCTGTTTGATAACCCTAACCAACTCCTTTCGTATATAATATGAAATACTCGCAATAAAAAATTCAACAATGAGCGTATGTATTCTTATTTATTTATTTGCTCTCATGCACATTACATAATTTTACAATACATTAACTGTCAGGGCACTGCAAAGCACAAAGTTGGTTTGCTGTTGAGTTAATAAATCTGCCTAGACTTTTCCCAACTATGTTGGGGTCGGCTGCCAGTCTAACTGGATGCAGCTGAATATCAGTATTTTATATGGAGCGACTGCCTATCTGACCTCCACAACCCCGTAGCTGGGTAATACGACTTGGTAGGACTGGTTGTCAGACTTTCGGGCTTCTGACGACCCGGAACGACTGCCAGCTTAGACCAACGGCTTAACGTGCTTTCTGAGGCACGGAGGAATCTCGGTATGTAAAGATGGTCACCCATCACTGACCAACCCCGGCAAGCGTAGCTTAACCTGATGTATTAACTCGTACGGCCGTTATTACTTAGCCACGAGCTCCTCTAGTGCTGTTGAGTTAGTGTACATTAAAATAGATTAGGAACCAGTTGTTCCAAGCATTCTTATCTTGGATATAAATACTCTAATTTGTAATCAGCTTGTTTATTCAGTGTACTTTTAATGAGTTTTAAATTTACTTACACACAATTCTTAAAATGTCGATTGCACACCATGTGTGCGGATAACAATAACATTTCTATTGTGTCTGCTAATTGGCGCGCGACGGGTTAATTGCAATATATCACAAGGTAATTTGTTGTAACAACATTATCTCATTTCTTATACAATTCAAACCAAAATAAATAAATAAAAATAAATCTAATAATGTCGCTGGACAAAAACAATGTTACCTATGTCGGTGATCTGACCAAATGTTACAAATAAAGACAAAGATATGAATTACCTACATTCTTACAGTTTTATGCGTCATGAATGATGTATGCGCGGTTGACAAAAAAAAAACTACCTCGTTGTCGATAAACAGTTTAGTCATAACGTTTAATATAGATTTTGGAAGTCGAAGCTCAATAATTACATTGTCAGCATTACGAAATGTAGGTTCAAGTTATACTTAGTGTCAATCAAAATATAGCTTAACAGGCAAACCGAAGAAAAAAAAAATTGTTCAGTTCTCTTATACCCCTAGATAACATCAAAATTTAACACCTCATTAAGTTATTCATCATCTATGGTAAAGTCTTAGAGCATTTAACCTAATGCTCTAAGGGTAAAGTAGTACAAACAAAATTATAAATGTTTTACAGAAATAAAACTATAATAGGTATTATCGATTAGTAGTTTTATTTCTGAAAAACAGCCTATTAAAATTGATTCTAAAATGGCTATAAATAATCAAATGCAAAAGAATACAAAATAAAAATTAATTTATCCGTTAACAAGTCGACACAATAAAATATTTATAATTATACGAAATTCAACAACACCTCATTCCATCTCGTTCTCGCCTACGCATTTTTCTCTTTTTGGCACAGGTAATAACTCACTCGAAAAACACTCTCCTTGCACCGCAGCTATCGTAGTGTTTCGGAACTTCTGATTGCCACCGAAGTATGCCCGAAGTAGTGTAGTCGGAAGCGGAACTACGATTAATACTGTATTCTGATCTGACTGACACACAATGTATGGCTCATTGGCACTGTAAGTGGTCGGTAGGCAGGACAACTGTGTTCGCAACTTAGGATAGTTGGAATTCTAAATTATGAACATAACAACAACAACAACAATAGCATTTATTGTCATTTGTACATTTATATCTGTAATTCGTATGGTGTACATAATAAAGAGTATTCTATTCTAAAAGATCCTCAGTTTCATGACGTAATTCACGTTAAATCAAATTCTAAGATGAAGTGTGTTTGCTCCTCTGAAAATAAATGGAATGAGCATCTAGCTGATGTTCAGTGGGGCATGAACACACAACGATCGAACACCATCAGAGGCTCTATACGGTATTAGACTATCGGGTCCAAGCTTAGTGACGTCTGAATAGGCTAGTTGACAGTTTTTTTTTTTTTAGAAAACCGAATAAGTTCATTGTGGTCTATTTACCTTAAAACATGAATAATTCATTAAAATATAAACATTAATAAGAATAGTTTTTAATATTTAAAACTCAATTTAATTTTCATACTCAAAACGGAGCATATACAGTAATGGTGACTCGAGTGACGTCATCGTCTTTAGTTGTGAAGTGTCGCGCTCTGATTTGCTTTCAATGTCACGTGTTTGATTCAAATTCAATAGCTTTATTTTATGTACTTTATTATTGCTCAAAATATTTAATACTTGATCTAAAATCATTTACAAAACTAAGTTAACTCTGATACTTTTAGCTCACAACCATTCTACATAAATTACAATTCATAAGTTATTTTCCTTACTGTCACTAGTCTATAACCAAACTGTCAGACGACTTTTCTGGTTCTTTTATCAGTTAAGACCTGTCACAAATTACAAATTTTACCCAATAGAAATTGAGGATATTCCAGTGTGAGAGAGAGACGGAGCTATATACGACTTATAGCACCATCCTTTTTTCTCAACGATGTTTTTTCACATCATATTACGGCCCCTGGTTGACTTTTAATACTACAAGCCATTCAATAATTTACTTAACAATAAACGAGGCATAGCGAACAAAATCGTAATCCGATAAATAGGTCCTAGTGGGTAGAAGTCGCTCAGACTAGGTGTTGTACCTACGTCTGCATGTCAATTCGCATTCGTATCCACCAGAAGTAAAATATTTTCTAAGAAAATATGCAGAGTTACGCATTACGATATTGCAAATCTCGTTAGTACTTTATTAGATAAGTCAAACTATCTGACGGTTAGTATCGGTAAGAGTGTATCTGATCAAACTTGGCTGATTTTGCTATATATTGCTAGATGGCGTCACTGAGACATGGGATAACAGTTTTTCTGTGACATCTCTTCTGATAGCCTCTCTCAAAACGTCTGGCAATGACAGCGAATAACCTAAAATGTCAATATTATTATTCAATTTGAGTTTAACAAACCTTTGTATATTTCAGTTTAACCTACAGGTTTACCTTTTAGACCATGAAATATTGTCTACTGAGGTCAACTCTGGCTATGAAATAATGCCCGATACTTAAAATGGGCCACATAATAATGCCCGTATAAGTACATCGAGCCATGAAACAACGCTCCTTATTAACTGTAGTGGGCCATGAAATAATGCCCACACAATCTCTACACAGTACACAACAATCACAACCCACAATCACACAATCACAACACACAATCACAACACACAACAATACACAATCTTTTCAGACCCTTAGACCATGAAATGATGTCTACTGAGGTCAACACTGGCTATGAAATAATGCCAGATACTTAAAATGGGCCTTGAAATAATGCCCGAAATGAATACACAATCTTTTCAGACCCTTAGACCATGAAATAATGTCTACTGAGGTCAACACTGGCTATGAAATAATGCCAGATACTTAAAATGGGCCATGAAATAATGCCCGTATAAGTACATCGAGCCATGAAACAACGCTCGTTATTAACTGTAGTGGGCCATGAAATAATGCCCAAAATTATTATACAATCTTTTCAGACCCATAGAGACTAAGACCATGAAATAATGTCTACTGAGGTCAACTGAAATAATATTAATATTGGTTAATAGTGTTTAATAGTAAAATTGTGTTGAGAATTCTGTATTTATGGTATTATATTAATGCTCCTATAACTTTTTAGATGATGTTTTAATCCTTATTGAATTTTAATTGTAATTAAGTTTGTATTGATTTGTAAAATGACCGCACTGTCGCATTAGGTGGACATGTATAGTGATAGTTGTAAGAGAGATTTAAATAAATAAATGAATACCTAACTCTGGCTATGAAATAATGCCAGATACTTAAAATGGGCCATGAAATAATTCCCAAAATTCAAATAATAGTCAATGTTGATACACAATTGTTTAATAAATCTCTACATTTATTTTCTTTACACTTTTTGTAACAAGTACTCCACAGTAATGATGTGCTATTGGTTTTATGTTATAATTATTTGTGTCGTTGATAACATTTCAGCTATAATTTTGACTGTTTTGTTAGTATTTTTTTTATGCTTTCTTTACACGAGGACGTTTAAATGTACCTTGGATGGCCGACTGTTATCAATAATGTTATTATTAATAAATTATATCGTATTTTATACAATTAGCTATGTTAAATTATATCAGTTCTAATATTAAAAGTATTAAATTGAATATTTTAGTACCGACCAAGTTGGTAGATGGCACGACAAACCAATCACAGCGTATCGCAAAAAGGCGGGAATAATAATGGCGGAAAAACGCTATCTTGGTTGTCGTCGCAGTCCACGAACTTAGTTGACCATAAGACGTCGAAAATACGAGTGCTAATCTTTAGCTGTGGTTAAAAAGATACCTAGTGGTGGTTGTGAAAGTATATTTGATTTTGTGTGTTTGGAAAATACACTATGTAAGTACATTAACATGTGTCTATTATTTCTAAAACCTTATTTTAAAAGCCATGAACCTGAATAATAGTTACTTTTCATATTACTGGACTATCTGTAAGAGTACAGAGTCTACACATGATGTTGCAAGATACAACCACGTGTATTTGTCACAAGACCTATTTTAATTACACTCAAGTGAGGTAAATCCATCTCCTCTCGTCTTTATCCTAGATTATAAATGAATTCAGTACAACACGCCCTTTTCTTCCATCCATCTCAATTTGCCATCTTATCAGTGCCCATTTCCTTCTTAGCCACAATAATCTGTTACACATCTCTGTATTTTTTTAGGGTTCCGTACCAAATGGTAAAAAAGGAACCCTTATGGTGTCACTCACTCAGTCTGTCTGTCTGTCTGTCTGTCTGTCACAGCTGGATATCTCAAGAACTACTAATGCTATCAACTTGAAATTTGGAGCAGTTTTAGATGACGTTTACCGAACTATTTTGCAATTAAGAAAGAAATAAAAATATTTATATTTTTTTTTGCAACAGGGACTGAAAGGGGGTCTTAAAAATTCAAAGTGGGGCTACTAGGGCATGTGGGGTATCATATAAAATAGCGTTGTTTGCACATTCTTAAACAATTTTTTTCGTTTTTTTAGGCCGCATAGTTTTCGACTTTTGATGAAAAATGTAAAAAAAAATACCGTTCCCCCCCCCACCCCTTATCTCGAAACTTTGCAAAGTGAAAAATCAGAAATTATTCTATGTGATAGAAGTTTATGTAAAGATTACAGAAAAAATAAAACGATGTCTCTAAATAGCCCACTTTTTTAGAAATCGGAACGGAACCGTCGGTGCGCGAGTCCGACTCGCTCTTGACCGGTATTTTTTGTTGACAAACGTGGCAACGTCGCATTTCTACAGATTTTTCATGATATTTAACACAACAGATTTAAAAAAATACTTTAGTTTAAAAAAACACGTTTCTTGTATGGTAGGTATAATATATATTATATATATATATGTATAATAAAATATTAAAGGGGATCCCCCTATAATATTTTATTTTATTTTTATTATTAGTTGTTATTGTGGCAATAGAAATGCACAATCTGTGAACATTTCAACTGGCTACCTATTACGGTTAATGAGATACAGCCCACTGACAGATAGACGGACAGCGGAGGCTTAGTAATAGGGTTGCATAAGGCACCCTTCGGGTACGGAACCCTAAAAATCTAGCGTAGAAAAATTTAATAGTTAAAAAGAAGATTTCTACCGACCCAAATCTCAACCCGGTAGTGCAAAAGCCATGTTAAACCATCAAAAAATAAATATATCTACACCAATTATAATGTTAACTTAGACCAGTATTTAACTCTCATCCATTTCGGAACCCGACACGAAACTTAACGATTTGTATGTTAGTCTGTAATTAATTATATGGCCCCGAGCCATCCAAAACGCTATTTTAATTACTGTTCTTTGGATCTTTGAGCATATTTTATACGTGAATGTGAAGGAAGTTTTTTGGAGTTCTGGTGTTTGAGTTTCGTTCAATATAATGTTTTAATGAACTGATTTTGGTTTTTTGGTTCGCGATTTTTAACCGACTTTGAAATAGGAGTGTTTTCCGATATAATCTAATAAGATAAGTACCTTGTAATAAATAGGAATACGAACTTGTCGTTCCCTATTTTAGTGTTCTTCTCTTGTTAGGAGCCAACAAAGTTAAAAGAAGGCAGCCGGTTGCCAGCCACGCCGGCTGTAAAAAGTATACCACCGAATAGTTCATGTATGAAATATGAAAGCCTACAGAATCCTAATTAATCACATCACACTAGTATTATAAAGGCGAAAGTTTGTGAGTGTGTGTGTGTTTGTTACTTCTGCACGCTCAATCGGCTCGACCGATTTGGATGAAATTTGGTATACAGATAGCTTATACCTTGGATTAACACATAGGCTACTTTTTATTTCGGTCCACGCGGGTGGAACCGCGGGGCGCAGCTAATATTATTAAAAGGTTACTTATCTGCGACCAATTAAAGAATTTATTTATTTATTTAATAAATAATACCAAAAATACATTCAACATTGGCTTACGAGGAGTAAAAGTTAATTTACATATTATTTTATAGCTCTTAAATGTGTTGATGACTTTTATTTACATAAAAATAAATCTTTAATGTATTATGTCGTGTTACCAAAGAATAAATTAATGTCAAAGGTTGAATAAAATTATAAATAGTTATTAATTTTTTGATAGGTAGATGCGGGTGATAAATTTATTTTAAAACTTGATGACAATTTATGAATAGTTCACTCACACGAATGTTTACAAAACTTTTTGAAGTTTAGCGCCAAGACCTCGCTACAATAGTAGAGTAGAAAACCAGTGGGTTAATTGCGTATCATAAATTATTCTAACAAAAAAGCAATGGATTAGCATTTTCTATCGAAATCCTTCGGATTGTGATTGCAACTGTGTTACGCATTATGGATGCAGGTTAATCTGTCTTTGCGGAAATAAATTCTGTAATATTTACAATACCGATATATAAATATGTTTAACTATTCATATTACACAGGTACTAAATCTAACGCTTTTTTTTTTGTTTGAAGGCGCTAATCTCTTGAACTGCCCGTCGGATTTTAAATAAATCTTTACGCATTTGATAGCCCAATTCTTGAGGAAGGCTATAAACATCACGCTAGGACCCTTAACAGCCGAGCAAAAATGAATAAAAGTAAAAAGAACGCTAAGCAAACTCAAAGCATTTATTTCAAACTATCTGACCCGACAGACGTTGTCCTGTCCCAATTTCAATCATTCAAAATTCCCTTACAAAACTACACTTTCAGTTTTCCCGAATTTTCCAATTTTCCCGGCAACTTTTCCAATTTTTCTCACAGTTTAAACCTTCCCTGAACTACGACAAACACTTCAAAACCAAAATCAGCTAATTCGGCCTAGCCGTTCTCGAGTTTTAGCTAGACAAACGCACAGCAATTGATTTTTATATATATAAAAATTGCTGTGCGTATACAGGATAATTTTTTAAGCAGTGCGCAAATTTTCACGGGGTATTCTACCCATGAATATGAACAACTTTTACTATGGGACCAAACCTGAAATCGCGAAAAAAAAATCAGCTGCTCCCTACATTTTGACGAGTTTGGTGTACTGAACAGCTGATTTTTTTTCGCGATTTCAGGTTTGGTCCCATAGTAAAAGTTGTTCATATTCATGGGTAGAATACCCTGTGAAAATTTGCGCACTGCTTAAAAAATTATCCTGCATAGATAAACCAATTACAGGCACTCGTGAATTGTCAAGGGGTCGGTCAGTCAGAAAGATGAAGCTAGTAGCCCATTCCAAAGCTAGTTCACGACGTGGCGAAAACGAAGTAATAGCGCGGGCCGGCGATGCGATGCGATGGGGTAAGTCGGGGGAAAAAGTTCTCGCGGATGAAGTCGCGAGCAGAAGCTAGTTTAAAATAAATTAAATATATGCTAAGCTGTAATCAGCATAAACTATTAGGATTATACAGACTGCTGATATGGATCAAAATATTTAAATACGTTACGGATTAAGTATCAAAAAAATAATTCCTGCAGAGCTGACTGAGTTTAAAGATGAGTTTTAATAAATTGATGAAATATTATTATTTGCGTTCTAAATTAGTTAAAAATATAGAATTGGTCAGAATGAGGTCCTGGGATCGATTCTCTGGTCAGGCAAAGTCTTATTAGGTTTTTCCATCTGGAATTTCTCAGAAACAGCCCGGGGTCTGGGATTTGCACCTGGTTGATAGATATAGGCTCGCCCCCTATTACATGGGACTTTAACATAAGTAACTGGCGAAATGTGGGTGTACAGTTACACCTCTGCCTAACCCTTCGAGGAATACCGGCGTGATGTTATGTTATGTGTATTTTTAAGTAAAATTGTATAATTTACCTTATAAAAAAACCGGTCAAGAGCGAGTCGGACTCACGCACCGAGGGTTCCGTTCCGATTCCTGAAAAACGTTGCTATTTAGAGACATCATTTTATTTTTCCTGTAATCTTTACATAAACTTCTATCACATAGAATAATTTCAGATTTTTATCTTTGCAAACTTCGGAGATAGGGGGGGGGGAATGGTATTTTTTTTACATTTTTCATCAAAAGTCGAAATCTATGTGGCCTAAAAAAAATAAAAAAATATTTGAGAATGTGGAAGCAGCGCTCTTTCATATGATACCCCACATGTCCTAGTAGCACCACTTTGAATTTTTAAGACGCCCTTTCAGTCCCTGTTACAAAAAAAAAACATAAATCTTTTTACTTCTTTCTTATTTGCAAAATAGTTGGGTGAACGTCATCTCTAACTTCAAAATTTCAAGTTAATAGCATTAGTAGTTCTTGAGATATTCAGGTTTGACAGACAGACAGACTGAGTACCAAAATGGTAAAAAGGAACCCTTATGGTATAAGGGTTCCTTTTTACCATTTTGGTACGGAACCCTAAAAAAGATAAAAACAAATAAAATACCCAGTTGTTGGTCAACGGGAAAAAGTTGTTCAGTTTGATGGTCTGTACCACATCCTTAAGTTTGTGCAAATCATTCTGGTACACCATGTTTATGGATATATTTTAAAGCAGTGCGCTAATTTTCACAGGATATTTAACCCATGAATATGAACAACTTTTGAATAACTCAAAATCAGCTGTTCAGTAGGTAGGTACATTTATCTACACCAGACTGGTCAAAATGTAGGGGTCCCATAGTAAAATTTGTACATATTCATGGGTAGAGCACCCTGTGAAAATTTGCGCACTGCTTAAAAAGTTATCCTGTATATAATGACTTTCGTTTGAGTTCCAAGTGACACTCGAGAGCAGAGCTTTTACTGGTATGCTAGAACAGTCATCATCATCATCTGCCTGGCCTTTTCCCAACTATGTTGTGATCAGCTTCCAGTGTAACCGGTTGCAGCTGAATACCAGAATTTTACCTGGAGCGACTGCCAATCTGACCTCCACAACCCAGTTACTAGGTAATAATTTCAGGCTTTAAAAGACCTCTAACGCCTGTCAAAGATCTACTAATGACAGCCGGGACCAACGGCTTAACGTGCTATCTGAGGCACGGAGGCGTCTTGGTATACTAGAACAGTCACTAGCCAATAATAAAATTGATAGTTGTATTTAAATTGTCAATTTCATCTCAAACATAACTTCAAAAACCCATTCTCCTAATCACTGGATACATGTAAACGAGCCTTTAAACTTATCATAAAGTAGTATAATGTCGTACTAATCGTAAAGTCACAGGTAAACTTATTGTACTGTTACTAAACGGGTCACTTCTCAAGAATTATGTCCAAACTCAGGACTTTATCAATGATTTCAATCTACAGTTAGATTGTTTCTCCTTTATGCTTTTCTAAGCGGATTAGATGACCATTTTTTCAAGTTCTTCGTTAAGGGGAAGTAGTACATTTATTTTTCTAAATAAAATGTTCATAGAGCAACATCACAGTGACATATTAAAAAGTATTAAGTTACAACCAGATTACAAACTAAAAGAAAATGGTACGAATATTCTAGAATCTTTTGTTTGAGCCTTAAGGCTTGTCCTCCCTAAAATACGGCGAAAATAAGTAACTTTGTTTCCATTTTTAACAGTAACTATAGCACCTTTTTGATAGAAAAAAATACACAGTAATCTAGAATATGTAAGAAGTGATTTAATGTGTCCTGAAATCTATTTTAGTTTGTATATTTTTTTTTTTCTAATCTAAGACTTGCGTTTTTATTTAAAGAACAATTCAATATATAAAATTTGTTAAATTAAATACAAAACTAAACTAAAGAAAAAAAAAGGCTAAACCCAGGTCTATTTCTGTCTATTTTTTCTAGTTTTTATCATAATTATTACTCCTACAGTTTCTATTAAAAGTGTTCATAAATTTATACACAATACACACAGTTCACAGTATACAGTTCTTTACAAAATAATAAAGAATTTTTGTAAATCGGTAATTACTTCATATTTTGCAAGCGTTGTGTCATCGTGCTTCTTTCTTTTCTATGCAGTCCGACAGTGACCGCGCTTTTTACGGTGGACAAACCTTAAGGCTTGGCCGCCCTTAAAAGCGAGTAATAATTATTTATTAAGTATTTAATTCTTTTCAAGTATTTTCATTGAAGTTTCCTGATTAACTTTAAATTTGAAAATTTAACAGCATTATATAACTTTACCGTTCAGAAATTCACACTTGATCTTTTGAGAATAACACCCCAAAACGACCCACAGGCTCTGACAGCTTATTATTTGACAGCTTAATCTAGTTGGTCAAAAAGCATACAACAAATAAAAACTGCTTAAATTTCTTTACAGATTGATCTGCGCGGTAGCTATATGGCCGTAAGACATATACAATTATCATAAATACACATATTATGTAGCTATGAGATATCTTACTATATCAGTCGTAATAGGCAGGTAGTACACTCAGACACAGCTTGCCTAGAGGGTATAATGCTTCCGGCATAAAATATCATGATTACTATTCATCTATCTTCTATCGTTATATATTTCCGTGAATGGCTGACAGACTGACAACAAATAGGTAGTCTAATGGCCGAAACCAATAACCTATCTGCTACCAGTTTTGGCATACTAGAGATAGAAAAAGCTACATACTATCGTTTTAACGTCTCAATAAATTAAGACACTAACATAGTTTAAGACTATTTGTTAGTAACCCAATGAATCTTTATCGTCTAAATAAATTAATATAATAATAGTAATATAAAAAAAAAAAAACAAAATAACACGAACGGACGAAAGGAACTTAAGGACAGATATAATTATATAGTCTATAGTGTAGCGACACACTTGCAATAATACAGTTCCAGTCATTATCAAAATGAACTGAAAAACTTGTTTCAACTCAAGACAAAACTGTCTTACCTATAAGCTTGCCTATGATAAACAAAACTATTTTGTTTCTAGTGTACGGCTAATGCACTAGAAAAAAAAAATAGTTTGTAGTCTAAATTTATTTGTGTTGAAATATCAACAATCTGATTCCTGATTTCCAAAATCCATGCACCTAATGGGGTACAGAGAAAACCTCCTTTATCTAAGACTCCATAAGGTCATTTTAGGGTTATGTAAAAAGTGAACTGGGCGGGAATGCGAAAAAAAGAGAGCTCAACAATGCGTTTGAACCAGAATAAAAGTGCCAAACTAAATAAAAATTGTTTTAAAATAAATCAAGCTATCTATCAAAAATATTTTCAGCCAGTTTTAAATACTTAACTAATTCGCAAATGAGTGCAATTTTGCAATGAAATTACTTAGGATTTTAGAATTACAGAAAAAAATATAAATAAAAAGTCCTCTACTTTTTATTTATATTTTTTTCTGTAATTCTCTTTTCCGAATTAAATTTTAACGAGGAAATTTTAACCCAATTGCGTTTTCCTTCTGTCAGAGTATTAATCAAATAGTCAATAAACATATGTATATCCAAAAATTAAATCCATAAGACATGTTGTAAATGTTTACGAAAAAGCCGCCAATTTACTTTGGTACCGCCTTAATATTCCGGCATT
This sequence comes from Cosmia trapezina, assembly GCA_905163495.3. Lineage (NCBI taxonomy): Eukaryota > Metazoa > Arthropoda > Insecta > Lepidoptera > Noctuidae > Cosmia > Cosmia trapezina. The sequence goes on from LR991045.1 coordinate 9,745,866, forward strand.
AGCTTCTTACGTGTCAAGAAACGTCTAGAATGAAGGCAGTATAATGGCAAAGTGTCCCTTGGCAATCGAGGTGTCATGATGCAGCTTATTCTTGTGATATGTCCGGTTCAAGGATGTTGCTCCCTTATGGGACTTTTGGAAGTAAGTGACTAATATTCTTGGCATGTCTGGTGTATGTCTAGTAAATTTTCTTAATAAAAATCGTAAATTCACTAACAGACAAAGACCCCTGAACCGGGACTGAATTACCCAAAAAATAAGTTACCTTAAATTTCAGTATGACGTCATACCGTTAAAATAATAAGGGTTACCGGAATATTACAATTTCGTCTTTTTCTTCAGTAGCAGAATTTTGAGATTGGAAATGCATACCGGTATATTTCAGTAGGTAGCGGAATTATGTAACAAATAAAATGAACTAACGTTCAAAAGTACCCATCTATTTTAGTCGGAGAGTAGTTTTCCTATCCTTCTAAGATATTACAATTCCCCTTAAGTGTGTAGTGATCGACATATAAGTTGTTTCGGGCGCCACACCAGATCGATCAAGTGTCTAATACGCGTTAACGGACTGTGTGCTGAGATACCATCTATTTACGTTGATTCACTATTATTTGGATGTGGTGCGTAACATATTATCAATCGGAGTTGGTTTCATTATGACAGTTCAACAACATTCATTGCGTTATTTACGTTGCCGAAGAGACAAATTTTTCGAACATATTAAGCAATGGATTAGCAATTTGTTTCAAAATGATTCAAACTCCGATTGATAATGTGTTACGCAATTAGGGTGCAGGTTAATCTACGTCGATCCGATACCCCTCAGTGCCTCGGAAAGTACGTTAAGCCATTGGTCCCAGCTGACATTTGTGGATCTTTGTGAGTCGTAAGGGGACGTCAGAATCCCGAAAGTCTGACAAACAGTCTTACCAAGAGGTATAGTATTAACAAGTACCTGGGTTGTGGAGGTCAAATAGGCAGTCGCTTCACGTAAAATACTGCTAATCAGCGGCATTTGGTTAGACTGGAAACCAACCCCAACACAGTTGGGAAAAGGCTTGGCAGATTGATTGTATTTTTTAACTACGGAGTAAACATTTTCACATCAACATAATCAGAATACCATATGTAGTCCTTTTCAGATTTTCATCATTCAGCTTAAAGACTTCTACTGCTGGACATAATACCTCCACAAAGAGTCGCCACATCGACTGTTCCTGTAATTCTTTCATCCAGCTCAGCTTTTGATCCAGCTTTTCAGATTAAACTTACCAAATATCATAGTTTTTGCTCTCTAGCACTGTCTACTAGTTCTTATCCTAATGTACCTACCCTGCTCTGTGTGCTTTCTATCGCACACATTGACAGAATTAATAAATCGAAAGCTTTTTTATTTTCATTTGATTCAAATTCCTTCCCTTTATGGATATGCAGAACTCGTGGCTAAGTAATAACAGCTGCACGGGTCGATCCATCAGGTTAAGCTACGCTTGCTGGGGTTGGTCCGTCTTTACATACCGAGACTCCTCGGTGCCTCGTAAAGCACGCTAAGCCGTTGGCATTCGTGGATATTTGACAGTCGTTACGGGTTGTCAGAAGCCCGAAAGTCTGACAACCAGGGAGTACCAAGGGGTATCGTCTCAGTCACTGGGTTTTGGAGGTCAGATAGGCAGTCGCTCCATGTAAAATATTGGTATTCAGCTGCATTCAGTTAGACTGGAAGCCGATACCCCAACATAGTTGGGAAAAGGCTAGGCAGATTGATAGGGATATTCAGAACTCCTTGTCAGTGAACACTGGAAGACGAAGACTGTAAGCTGCAATAGAGTTCTATTGAAAAGTAGGTTCTCTTTATTCCGAATGTATTTTCAACTGTGCTCTCCGACTCCATTCTTCATAACTCCAAGTAAACCGCGGTCGGGTAGCCGCCAACTCGCCAGACTAGTTTGACAAATTATTTTTATTTTCTGTATGCCCCTCATTTGCGGTCACCGCGGGACATACGACACTTTACTTCGTAACTTTGAACATTTTGACATCGATCTTGGGTTCTTAGTTTTTTTGTATTGGTTAGGTTAACTGGTGTTTGACCACTTTCACACTGTCATCACCATCATTCTCCTGCCTTTATACCAATTTACTGGCTTTTGAATAGTTTCACGTTATCATCACCATCATTCCCCTCCCTTAGAAATAGAAACAGAAATAATATTTATTTGCGTAAAACATGGTGTGTAAAGATATTAAAGACATTCATGTTTTGTTTCCCGTCGGTAAATTATCTTATGGTATAAAAATTATTAGTGTCTAGTTTTTTTTTTAAACAATCTAATATTTAAAGTTTTTAACTCATTTGGAATTTTATTATATACACTATCATTCATTCATTTGGAATTTTAGTATCCCAACTTACTTGGGGTGTTCTTGTTCCATAATCCATTAACTATACATCTCTATCAACCTCCATCTTCTGTTTTCATGCAATTTCTAGTCATTGTCATCTTCCACGCAGTCTATTCATCGTTTATTTGATGTTCCTATACTCTAAGGGCCGCCACACCTACACGGACAGCATGCGGATGCAGGATGGACTGCTATTAGCTGCTGCTGCTATTGTTCTTGTTTTTTTTTTATTTTTTATTTATTAATTAAGTAGTTAATATTTATTTTTATTAATTATCCTATTGCCTTCCACATCGCGCGCGCTTCCCGCTTCGATTTGCATGACGAGCAGTTGGTATCAACTGCTCCAGCAGTTATCAATGGCAGCTTCAAGCTGTTGACTATGACTGCAAGAAAGGTTCGTGTATGTTGATCAATGGCTAACTCCTCAAGCAGTCCCTCTATGGCGGCCCATATTTTCATGATGTCCGAATAGCCACTACTTACCGAATAAATTAAAAATTGAACAGAATTTGTATGAAATTATCTGCCAAGTAAGCTAATAGAAACTTAATCGTAGGTGATGAAACAGGCCACAGATATCTTTAAAAAAAATGTGAAATTATTCGAAAATGATTGGCATTAATGCTTATGGGTCATAAGGGGTGATTTGATTCCAAATGACCTCACCTACATCCCCTTAATGGTTGCCGACATTATTAAGTACCAAAAACCCTGTACATTTCAATAATTTGTTAGCTGCCACAGGCGCATCATACAAGGCCACTGGTAAAGTAATAATTAAATATTAGCCTGCAAATGTCTTTTGTGCTTTTCTAAAGTATAAATATGCTTCTTTGATAGACATGAACACTGATACAAAGATCTTTTGGCGCTCGAATGACGTTGACAGGTAGGCGCTGTTAGTTAACATTTATGCTGAAATGTCACTTGATATGCATTAAAAAAACAAGATGGCGCGTTAGTTCCGATTTTGGCCACGCGCCAAAATAACTTTGTAGCGCTATATGTACCAAACTACATTAATATAATGAGACGCCAACTTATAAAACAACAAAACAAGACAAAAAAATGGTCGATTTCTTAACTACATACAGTTCTAAAGATGCAAACTATCGATAAATATTGTACAAACAGCGATGCTATCGATTGTCACGACTGGGCCATTAGTCACCACTGTGTACACGCGTGATGGACGCAATAAGGAACGGTCGATTAATAGAAAAAAAGTTGAAGAAGTTGACGATATCTATTTTTATTTTAACGAGTGACATAGGAAATGGGAATTAGCGGGAGATATTTTTGCTTTCAACCGACGAATAAAAAAGGAAGAGGTTCTTAAGTCGAGGCGTATACTCATATATTTTTTTATGTACGACCACGCATATATTTTTACAGAGATTTGAACGATTCTTGTTTTATTCGGGAATACCTCGAAGTCAGTCCATTTAAAATGTATTAACTTTGCTTGAATATTTTTTGACTTAGCTTCAATAATACGTATTTTTTCCAAATAGTTTAAGTGATGATGTTCTAACTTATTTTGCAGGTACCTACTATTATGTAGTAATTAATACATAATATACAGCGAAAGGAGATTCGTTCCAACCGGTTGTCCCACGACACCTTCCAACTTTTTATTACTTGCTTTTGTTTTTTAGTTTTTCTATGATTGTGTTTTGTTTTTGTGATCTTTTTGTGAGAGTCCCAAAAAATACTTTTTGTTTCTTTTCTTTCTAGGTTTATAGTAAAAATACTTACCAATCTAGTTATAGACTTAAATCAAAGCAAGATTTGCAACTGTCACACACAATAATATACGATGTCTTTGTATTGCACTGTGTCATTAATATTCCAACGTCAGAAGCTAACATTTGTATCGGTTTACGCCCACCGGTAGCGAATGATATTTATTAAAACAGCTTCCTTTTCTTCTTATCTCAAAGACTATTATTCAAAATGTATAGTAGGTAGGTATTTAAATCAAACTGTGGAGCATAATTTGGAATAATCTTCTGGCTGTTTCACAAGTCAATATCACCATACCATTGAAATTATCTGTGCTGTATTGTTTTTATTTCGATGTTGTGGTAATCGTAGATCTTTGACAGTCGTTACGGGTCTTCAGAAGCCTGAAAGTCTGACAACCAGTCCTACCAAAGGGTATCGTATGACCCATTATTTAACTGAGTTAAGGAAGTCAGATAGGCAGTCGCTCCATACTGCTATTCAGCTGCATTCGATAAGACTATGCCGACCCCAAAATGGTTAGGAAAAGGCTAGGCAGATGATGATTACAGTATAGTTGCCTTCGCGGGTAGACCCTGGATGAGGCAAGCACAGGAGAGTGATTTACATTTTAACGTCACTATCGGCTATAACACCCTCGAAAACCATGAAAACAACAACCATGACAGAAAATTTTAATTTTTTTGCAACCGCCATCTTGGATTTACGTTTTGACCAAATTCACAATTTCTGTCTCTATTTTATTATAATAGAAAGAGATAGAGAGATAGAGAAAGTCGCATGGAGGGAGCATATCGCTTTTTCGTTACGTGACGATTCCTACCAGTCAACTCTTATCGCAAGCCGCGTCAAAGAACTTCGTTCCAAAATCCAGTACCCCAATATTAAAAACCTCAAAAACTGTGCACTCGTGAGAAAATAACCATGAAAACACTACTTTTATGCATAAAATAACGTGCTCGCTAATGAGCAATATAAACTAAGTGCCTTCTTCAAGTAGGCGATAAGACGGGAACACACCGGGATTAAGAAGTCTCACCGCTTTTACTGAAAAGTATGAAAGCATCGTTTCACGGTGTATGCAGTTTCTGCCTCAATGTATGGAAAAGAGATGTGGTTGTATAACATACCTAATATCATGTTTGATGGGGTAAGCACAGATAAAGTACATTGCCATTTCTCCGGTTATAAGTACCATAATTTTTTACGTCTCTTGACAATTCTCGGGACTCTGGGGTCCACCGACCCACGATTATCTCTGTTCACACTATGCAACTGCACCTTAGGACAACCTTCGGTTGGTGTAGGACTATTGCAGGACATGGAAACAAAGGTATTGATGGATTATGGTAAAGAAAAGAACAGACTAAAAAGGCGCACAATATAATTTAAGTACAACAGATAAAAAAATAAACAATAACAAATAAAAAGTTTATAGTGAGACGTAAGAAATTGGCAGTAATGTGTGCCTCACGGTAACTTTAGCCACCCAGCTAAAGTAAACTGGTTATCTAGAACTATGGAAAGACTATGGCCCCTAGATGACCAAGGTTTTATATAAAATACACAGATGAAATGGCGGGAGTGACTTGCACACTCAGTAAAGGGCACTTAAAAACGGTCGCTAGCATATAGTGTCGTAGTGACAAGGGGGCAACATTTTTCCTGAGGTGCTTGAGGAGTTGAAAGGTATTCCACGGCTATCAGGACAATCCCGGAAGTACGATCAAGATCCCTACCAGCATCTTACTGGAATTGAGTAATATAATAATATAGATAATTTCCGACATCCACGCGGCTGAACCCGCGGTCAACGGCTACAGGCTAGTATTACAATAAATGAAAAACTTGGAAATAAATCTAACATAAACTCAATATACCCTGGAATTATCTATCAGCACGCGTAACACGACGACATTTTGTCGACGGAAGAATAGACAAAAATGGCACATCGCCATGCTTAGACGCATAAAATGTGTAGAAAAATTTCTACAATCTATCGTTCGTCGAAAAAACCCATTTCTATGGCGGGCATGCTAAGCGTGCAGCTTAGTGCACGATATAGACTGTTGTAATGAATCTCTGGTAGACGAATCATTTTAGAATAATAGTTTGTCTGTCCGTATAATAACTAAATTATAATTGCATTTTTGTAGAGACGTCTCAGATTGGTACCTACCAACAATTTTTTCTTATTTAAAAGACAAAATCATGGGGGATATCGGTATAAGCTGTCTGGGATTTTTCAATACTTACTTACCTACTTACGAATTTCTCATACTTCAATCAATCTCCCAGCCTTTTTCTAACATGTTGGGTTTGTCATAACGCTAGGCTTTTAGTGTCCATTAAAGAGTTAACTAATAGTTTTCAAATACTGTTACTTGCGGTCCGCTTCCGGTCCAACTGAACATGTAGTGCTCATCATCATCATCACCTTGCCTTTTCCAAACTTTTCCCAACCAATATTTTATATGGAGCGACTGTCTATCTGACCTCCACAACCCATTTACTGGGTAATACGATACCCCATGGTAATACTGGTTGTCAGACTTCTAACGACCCGTAACGACTGTCAAAGATCAACGAATGACAGCCGGGACCAACGACTTCCGAGGCACGGAGTCGTCTTGGTACCCCTTGGTAAGATTGGTTGTTTGACTTTTTGGCTTCTAACTACCCGTAAAAGATCTACAAATGACAGCCGGGACCAACGGTTTAACGTGCTTGCCGAAGCACAAAGGGGTGTCGATTTGTAATGTATGATCACCCATCCACGGACCGACCTCGGCAAGCGTAGCTTAACCTTCGATCGACCCGTGGGGCTGTTAAAATTTTACCAGCGTCATAGTTACCAGATACTTTTAAAAGGAAGTACCTCTTCTCTTGAAGTCCAAGTCCAAGGAAAACGGAAAGTTACAAACCACTGCCTTAGTTAGTTCTATAAAGAAAATTGAACTCATCTTCATTATTATAAATCTAGACTTTAATCCAAACAATAAACTAGATAGTTATGTTAATTAAATACTACGTTGTTTACGACGTAATTTGTAACTACACCGAAGGTACTACCGAGCGAGGCAAATATAGTCTTTCCCACTGGCGTTAAAAGTTTCGTCAGTTTTGCCGTTTCAGTTCGGTGGGTTAGATCGTCGTGTAACAATTTTTTTTACAAATAAAATACAATCAGCTTCCGAAAAAAACACAATAACCAAAATTTCGGAAGTGGGTGTCTTTGGTTGTATTAAATAGGTAGGGGAACCCTGGGCAATGCGGGCCCATTAAGGGAACATTTATACCATAAGTGACAAAACCCTCTCTAGATTCCGATTATCAATATCCAGAGCTCAAACATTCCATGTCTTCTTCTCTGATTATTTCTTCTTATTTTTAGGGTTCCGTACCTCAAAAGGAAAAACGCAACCCTTATAGGATCACTTCGTTGTCCGTCTGTCTGTCAGTCTGTCAAGACCCTTTTTCTCAGGAATGCTTGGAGGTATCAAGCTGAAATTAATATCAAATACGTAAATCTATGGTCTCTTGGACCTCTAGAAAAATCAAGCTTCTAAGTCAAAGCATTAAAAATACGGCTATTTATGTGACATATTTTGATACTCGCAAGTAAATCAAAACCTATATAGGGTACTTCCCGTAGACCCAGAATCATGAAATTTGGCAAGAAGCAAGGTCCCACAGCACAAATAAGTGAAAAAGTCTGAAAATCGTTAATTTGTAATTTTATCACATAAAAAATATATTTTGGGATTTCTAGTTTTTCTACAACAATGTCAAGTTTGTTTTTGGGATACTTATATTATTTTCAACTACGGAACCTTTCATTGTGCGTGGGCCGACACGCACTTGGCCGGTTTTTTCATTGCACTTCGCCTTTTTCTTCTCATTAGCTGGTTTCTGTGTCTGAACTTCTTCCAGATTCCTCTTCTAAGGTGAACTCCGACTGGTTCTTGCGTTTTTGCATGATATTTATAGGCACTTACTTACGGCTGTTTCATCTCCACCAAGCTAATTTGAGCACGTTCTGTCTTCTATTGGTGGTGGCGAACCATAATTGCATCTGCCGAAAAACGAAAAACTTAACACATTTACCTGAGGCAAAACGAGCACCCTGCTCATTTTGACCCGCCCGAAATGCTCCCGAGGTCATATGAACTATATGTAAAAAAAATTAAATAAACTTTGTAATTCGTTCAAAACTTTTTCTAGGTCTTTAGTCACATAATTGAACGTATAAAAAAGAAGAAAAAAGAAGTACGAATTTAACACAAACATTTTAATTAGCTAAAACACAGACTTAAAATTTTAAAAATACTGTCAAATACTTGATGCATTTGTCGATTTTAAATAGTAAAAAGCAATTACATAAACTATCGGCGCCCAGCACCGCACTCAGTCCGTGAGCAGTATCGTGCGAGCGAGATAAAAAGCTGAAGGCTTGTCTGGCGTAAAAAGCGCGGTCGCTGTCGGACTGCATAGAAATGAAAGAGAAGCGCGATGACACAAAGCTTGCAAAATATGAAGTAATTACCGATTTACAAAAAAATCTAGGGATTGGACTAAAAAAGTAATCACATGAAATCATTCCTTATTATTTTGCAAAGAACTGTATTTTATGAACACTTTTAATTTAAACTGTAGGAGTAATTTGGTAAAAACTCGAAAAAATAGACAGAAATACGGCCTGGGTTTAGTCTTTTTAGGGTTCCGTACCTCAAAAGGAAAAAACGGAACCCTTATAGGATCACTTGTTTATCCGTCCGTCTGTCTGTCAGACTGTCAAGACCGTTTTTCTCAGGAACGCGTGAAGGTATCAAGCTGAAATTAATATCAAATACGTAGGTCTGTGGTCCCTTGAAGTCCTAAAAAGATCAAACTTCTAAGTCAACGCATTAAAAAAAAACGGCCATTTATGCGACATTTTTTAATATTCGCAAGTAAATCAAAACCTATAGGGCACTTCCCGTCGTCCTAGAATCATGAAATTTGGCAAGAATCAAGGTCTCACGACACAAGTAAAGGAAAAAGTCCGAAAATTGTTAATTTATAATTCTATCACATAAAAAAATATTTTCAAAGTTGTCAGTCTATCAAGACCCTTTTTCTCAGGAATGCGTAGAGGTATCAAGTTGAAATTAATATCAAATACGTAGGTCTATAGTCTTTTGAAGTCTTAAAAAATTCAAGCTTCTAAGTCAACGCAATAAAAAAAATACGGCCATTTTGCGACACATTTTGATACTCGCAACTGTAGCAAGTAAATCAAAACCTTTACCGTCTTATTACAAAACAAGGTTCATCTTAAAACCCAGGTTTAAACCATAGACCCTTTTTTGAATTTCGAACTTTATTCCGACACAATAAGATGTCAGTTTTACTAAACTGACAACTTAGTACCGGACTAAGTTGTCAGTTTTGTATAAAGAACTGTATTTCTATCACAGCTAGGTTCTTATTACAAAAACTGGCTCGATGGTTTAAACCATGGCAGAAGAAAAACCTCGTTTTGTATTAGGACTGATAGGGTACTTCCCGTTGACCTAGAATAATGAAATTTGGCAAGAGGTAAGGTCTTCCAGCACAAATAAAAGGAAAAAGTCCGAAAATTTCACAATTTTCGGACTTTTTGTAATTTTATAACATAAAAAATTTGTTTTTTTGATATCCAATGTTAAGTTTGTTTTTGGGTTAAATTCTTTTTAACTACGGAACCCTTCATTGTGCGTGGTCCGACACGCACTTGGCCGGTTTTTTTTCTTTAGTTCTACAAACTAAAATAGATTTCAGGACACATGAAATCACTTCTTATCTACTCTAGATTATTGTGTATTTTTTCCATCAAAAGGTGCTATAGTTACTGTAAAAACAAAAACCGACTTCCAAAAAAAACACTACAAATTGAAAAATAACTTTAATTTCGGAAGTCGATGTCTTTGGATCTGTATTTTAGTTTTTTGCCACCGACTTTGGAAGTCGGTTTTTGTTTTTGTAAAAAAGTTTTTATTTTTCACTTTTTAGTGGTTCAGTTTGTAATTTATCTAAGTTACAATAACCCAATGTCAGCTGCTCATCACGTTTTACAAAATGTTGCTTTTCCCGATGCAGGGCCGTTAATTGTTGAGGAGTTCTCCTAGTAAGAACCAGGAGAAATGGAGCTCATGGTGAAGTCACCATAACCATTATTTTGACGAGCATAAACCATATTAAAGTAATCGAATCGCAACCTGTTATATACTTAGATATAATTGAGTATTTCCGATGGCCCTCCGTGGTCTTCATCATCAGTTCCAGCTCACCGAATGGTACTTTCCGAGAGCAAATGCACGAGTTACTATAAAAAATACCGAAATCGATATAGGTGTGCCCATAAAATTTGAGGGTTTCCCTCGATTTCCATGGGATCCCATCATCAGATCCTGACTTGATGATCATGGGACCACTTAGGACGTATACCCTTTCGAACAAAAAAAGAAAAATCCAAATCGGTCTAGCCATTTTCGAGTAATCGGGGAACATACAAAAAAAAAAAAAAAAAAAAAAAAAAAAAAAGTTTCCGACGAATTGAGAACCTCCTCCTTTTGGAAGTCGGTTAAAAATGGAAACAAAGTTACTTATTTTCGCCGTATTTTAAGGAAGACAAGGCGTGAAAAGGTAACAGACTGAGTTATTTTCGCGAAATTATAATGGATAGTTATTTTTAAGTTGTTTTTCATTTAGTTATTTATTGTAAATCTGCAGTTGTTACGCTACGGTGTGCCAGTCAGCAAGTTTTGTTAGCAAACCGACGAATCCGAGTGTTAACTTCAACATTATAGTTTTAGTTTTAGACTGGGAACAGTTTATTGGTTTTACTCACGATCTGAATGTTACGGAAATATCGTGTCGGTGGGATTTATTTTATTCTATGAAATAATTGTGTGACGTGTTAGGTTGGTGTAAAAAGGTACTAAACTATTTTATCGAATATTATTTTTCATTTCGGTTTTTGTTACTCGTTCCTAGAAAAACAACATTTATGAATGTTGTTTTTCTAGGAACGAGTAACAAAAACTGTTATATATTCGAGCTAGCAACAATTTTTTTGTTATTTATATGGTAATCGGATATATAACTATAAAAATAAGTGAAATGGAAGTGTCTATTTGTAATTTTAAAATAACAGCTTTTAATTAAATGCATATTTAAGAAGGTATATCGGTCCTTTTCATTTTTTTAAATTTTTGTCTGTCTTTCTGTCTCTTTGTTCAGGCTGATCTCCAAAACAGCTTGACCAATTTTGTCAAATACATGATGTTATAAGGAGTAACGTAGGCTACTTTTATTTTATAATTATTTTTTTTTTTTTTAATTTCACTCAAAAAATCAAAAGTTTTGATTTTTTGAGTTTTTGATTCAAAACCTATGAAATTTATGAACAAAACCCGATTCAAATAGGAAAGTATTGACAACCAGGCGGGCGAAGCCGCGGGTAACAAAAAGAAAAAAAAAACAGAAAAAAAAAATGTTTATTGCATTTAAACAAATACTTAACTCACATGAGTTGGAGATCACCAACAACTACCCATCAACAACAACAACAGCAGCAGATAAATAAAAGCAGGAAAATCAGGTCAATCACGCCTGTATTCCCTGAAGGGAGACAGAATGATGTGCGAATAATATATTTCGCCGATTATGATAACTATCCACAGATCCAGACTCCGGGTCACTATACTGGGAAAGTTTCTAATGGAAAATTTTTTTTTACAAAAAAATACAACCGAAAAACAACACTGCAAAGTGAAAAATAACTTTAATTTCGAAAGTCGGTGCCTAGTTAAATGTATTTTCGTGTTTTTGCCACCGACTTCCAAAATTAAAGTTATTTTTCACCCTGTAGTGTTGTTTTTGGAAGTCGGTTGTATTTTTTTGTAAAAAAGGTTTTTATTTTGCCCTTTTTAGTTCTAGTACCTACCCCACACGAATTCTAATACCACTGCAAAAGAAATTAGGACATCATCTACTTATAAAGTGGGGAAAAATACGTATTACTGAAGCTAATTCAAAAATTACCCAAGCTATGTTAATAAATTTTATATGGGACCAACTTTTATAACCTCTCGAATAAAACAAAAAAATTTCAAATCGGACTACTCAGTAAAAAGTTATAAATAAAAAAAAAACAAATATAAGTGTCGACTTGAGAACCCCTTCCTTTTTTTTCGTCGATTAAAAAAACCCACTAAGTACTACTACTTGTATTCTTTATTTGCTGTTTTAGATTGCTAGTAATCCGCTTCTTTTTGTTTAATGACCTACAAACGCTAACAAATCACTAACATACTTAACCCTTAACAAATCAACCCTTATTGACATTGAACTAACTGTTTCTGAACTAGTTTCGTAACATTTCTTCAACTTCTAACCCTTTAACTGCTACAGTCACGAGAAGCACATTATCGTGGGCATAATTGTAAAACAACGGTTCTCGACACGACACATGTCAATTGAGTTATGTGTAGGTTTAGAATCGACACGTGCCGCGCTGGGGGCAATGTCAAGGTAGCATGTAGTTTGCAGAATTGTTTCGTAGGTAAGGACGGTCAAACTCACGTCAGGGGGTCTACTCCCTAAGCACGAAGTCAGTAGTTTCGGCCTTCATTACGGGCGTTTCCTACTCCGTATCACGTACGGACGTATGATTGGTTCGGGGCCCGAACGAAGTATGAATGGCAACACGATACGACAGTTGTCCCTACTCCCGATGTGTTTTAGCCCGTCCGAAAAATTTAATTTTTACACTTTTTTTGATGGATCGTTAAGTCAGACGGACGGATATACGGACGGACGGATGAACGGACGGACTTAGGGAGTAGGCCCCCAGCTCATAGACACTTACTACGAAAACATATCTTGCTGCTACGAAATAGAGATGCTGTAAACGTCAAATTCTTACCATAATTGTGACAGTCCACAGGCAAAGGTACCTTATGGCCAGTATGGAGTTATGCATATTCCCATAATCTATCTTCTATCTTCTTAAAAAGAGAAGTCCTGACTGACTGACTAACTCATCAACGCCCAGCCCAAACCATTAGATCTAGAAAGCTGAAATTTTGCACAGAGGTTCCCTTTATAATGTAGACAAGGAATAAGGAAGGAATTCCCGGTAGCACGTTCGCGTGGGATATTTTCCGACGTCCACGCGGGCAAAGCCGCTGGTAAAAGCTAGTTATTTTATAATCTAAATTCTGCACTTTCACAAAACACCTATTTGAAAGTTAACATAGTGAGCTACGAATAATTATTATTAGGGATTCTAAAAAAAAAAAATCAACAGTTTACTAAAAAGCAAAAAAAAAATTTTTTTTGCACGTTTTCACAAAACATTAATAATAATTATCTTCGAAACTAGAAAGGGCCATAATATATGTTACCTTTATTTGTCGTGGATTGTCACATTGTAGATGTGCAGTTGCCTATACAATGCTGATAAAACTGGTTGAATTGTTCAATGAATTGCTGAATATTAAAAAGTCTAAACGAAATGATGAGTTATCTTATCTAGAATTTTATAAACCGAGAAATTTTGCCTGGTATAAAAAAGTCATTTTCAAAAATTAATCTGCCTAGCTAATTCTCAATTATGTTGGGGTCGGCTTCTAGTCTAACTGGATTCATCTGAATATCAAAATTTTGGGTGCCTGCCGTTTTGCCGAAAAGATTTTGCCAAAATTTCATTACCCAAACAAATTTTAGCAACCTTTTTTTATACCATTGCAATATTTCGAATGATTTTAGTACGCATATTTTCATTTGGTAAAATTTTTACTTGGCAAAATATTACTAAGTATAATGTCATTAAGTCATTTGGTCTTGAATCAAATGATTTATTACAGCAAACAATCTTCACACAATAAACGTTTGGTGAAATGATTTGTTAAGACAAAAAATATTAAGGCAAAAATAGCATTTTTTTGTAATTATATAATTAAAAAATGCAATTTTATTTTAATACAATCATTTGTTTAATGCAAAATATTTTTACATTACAATTTTAAATTTGTTGCAATGGAAATTTATTGGTTACTTGCATTAATAGAAAAAAAGATATTGTTTTTAGTAGGTTACCCCGAACTCAACTATTTAGATTAGGTTAATTTGTTCTTTAAAAAAAATGGGTAGGTTAGGTTAGGTTAAAACTGTGACCTCCTACGCACGAGCCGAGCGAGCGAAGCGAGCGGTGCTGCGGCAGCGGCCGGCGAGTGCCAGACACGACTTGCATTAATAGAAAAAAAGATATTGTTTTTTGTAGGTTACCCGGAACTCAACTATTTAGATTAGGTTAATTTCTTCTTAAAAAAATGGGTAGGTTAGGTTAGGTTAAAACGGTGACCTCCTACGCACGAGCCGAGCGAGCGAAGCGAGCGGTGCCGCGGTAGCGGCCGGCGAGTGCCAAGCACGACTTGCATTATTAGAAAAAAAGATATTGTTTTTTGTAGGTTACCCGGAATTCAACTATTTAGATTAGGTTAATTTCTTCTTAAAAAAAATGGGTAGGTTAGGTTAGGTTAAAACTGTGACCTCCTACGCACGAGCCGAGCGAGCGAAGCGAGCGGTGCCGCGGCAGCGGCCGGCGAGTGCCAGACACGACTTGCATTATTAGAAAAAAAGATATTGTTTTTTGTAGGTTACCCGGAATTCAACTATTTAGATTAGGTTAATTTCTTCTTAAAAAAAATGGGTAGGTTAGGTTAGGTTAAAACGGTGACCTTCTACGCACGAGCCGAGCGAGCGAAGCGAGCGGTGCCGCGGTAGCGGCCGGCGAGTGCCAGACACGACTTGCATTATTAGAAAAAAAGATATTGTTTTTTGTAGGTTGCCCGGAATTCAACTATTTAGATTAGGTTAATTTCTTCTTAAAAAAAATGGGTAGGTTAGGTTAGGTTAAAACTGTGACCTCCTACGCACGAGCCGAGCGAGCGAAGCGAGCGGTGCCGCGGCAGCGGCCGGCGAGTGCCAGACACGACTTGCATTAATAGAAAAAAAGATATTGTTTTTTGTAGGTTACCCGGAATTCAACTATTTAGATTAGGTTAATTTCTTCTTAAAAAAAATGGGTAGGTTAGGTTAGGTTAAAACTGTGACCTCCTACGCACGAGCCGAGCGAGCGAAGCGAGCGGTGCTGCGGCAGCGGCTGGCGAGTGCCAGACACGACTTGCATTAATAGAAAAAAAGATATTGTTTTTTGTAGGTTACCCGGAACTCAACTATTTAGATTAGGTTAATTTCTTCTTAAAAAAAATGGGTAGGTTAGGTTAGGTTAAAACTGTGACCTCCTACGCACGAGCCGAGCGAGCGAAGCGAGCGGTGCCGCGGCAGCGGCCGGCGAGTGCCAGGAACGACTACATTATATAGAAAAAAAAAATAGCCGTTCACATTTATGTCATTGAAGCATTTGACTGAATAGGAAAAGGTGAATTGAAAACTGACGATACTAAATATTTGACTTATTTGATTTTGCGTAAAAATTGTTATTCCAACTGAAACATTTGACTAAATAAAAAATGTTAAAAGTACTAGTTGGTAAACAAGTTATAGTTTAAACGTTAATTTGCCAAACATTAGGTTTGCGTTACAATTTTTTGTCAATAGATTTTTTGCTAAGTAATAATTTGGCAAATGAAATTATGCGAAAAACTTTTTGGGAAGTGAAAATTTGGCAAATTCCTTTCGGTCAAACAAGGGAGACCCCAAAATTTTACATGGAGCGACTGCCTATCTGCCCTTCACAACGGTAACACGATACTCCTTGATAAAAACTGGTTTTCAGACTTTTGGGCTTCTGTTGACCCGTAACGACTGTCCAAAAGTAAATAGATTGGTAAATTAGTTTTCAGAACACTTAAAATCAGTGAAAGTCAAAAAAAAAAAAATAGGAATAGTATCTAGCTTAACAGCTAGATAATATTCCTAATTATTTTTTAACTCGACTTTCACTTACGTAAAATAAAATGAAGACTTAATTCTCACGATAAAAATTATCAACAAAATAACAATACAGAGGAACATTTTTACAAATTGATTGTGTGAGGAGGAGCTCGTGGCTAAGTAATAACAGCCGATTCATCAGGTTATGCTACGCTTGCCGGTGTTAGTCCGTGGATGGGTGACCATCTCTACATACGGAGACTCCTCCGTGCCTCGGAAAGCACGTTAAGCCGTTGGTCCCGGCTGTCGTTCGTGGATCTTTGAAAGTCGTTACGGGTCGTCAGAAGCCCGAAAGTCTGACAACCACTCTTACCAAGGGGTATCGTATTACCCAGTAACCGGGTTGTGGAGCAGCATTAGGTTAGACTGGAAGCCGACCTCAACGTAGTTGGGAAAAGGCTAGGCAGATTGATTGATTGTCTGAGGAATGATATGAAACATATGGTAGTGAATGATAGCGTGGATTGACAGAGGAGAATGGAAGATGAAAACATGTTGCGGCGACCCCACGTAACATGGGATAAACGCAGGAAGATGATGATGATGATTTTTACAAATGTCGGCGGGAAACAGCGACAAGTATGTACCTATATATGAAATATATTATTAGGTATCGGAATTAGATGAAAATATTTTTTATACCATGTAATCAGATACTAATTCGCCACTTTATTTGATATTATAATAATGTAATTTATAACGCGTTACGACACAACAAATGTGAATTGAGTTATACATGTATTAAACCAACACGTGTCTATCTTGGGGCTAGGCGTGAAGCATGTGTATAGTGTGAGCTATAAGATTTAATTATAGCTTAGAGGTAGCTTATCTAAATTAGTTTTGTTTAGTCAGATTTAGTTATCTGATTAAACAAAACTAAATTATTCTTTGAAAACATGGTTGAAGTCTTATCTACTTACTTACAAGTGTTTTTTAGAGTTCCGTATCTCAAAAGGAAAAATTGGAACCCTTAAAGGATCACTCATCTGTCCGTCTGTCACAGCCAATTTTCTACGAATCTAATGGACCGATTAAGTTGAAATTTGCTACACTTCAGCGTACAGCTCTGTTGCCAAACAGCCCATTCCGAGAAGTGAAGTTAAAAATGGGCGGAACCTCTTTAAAAATATTTAAAATTATTTTTTTAATAATTTGTATGGCTTTGGAGACTGTAGCTTTAACCGTTCGGCTGTAAAACCTGTGTGACAGACGACGGACAGGCGGACACGTGAGTGACAGCAACACGGCTTCTTTTGGACCTATCGAGTACGGAACCCTAAAAAGAGAGAAGAGAGCCTGGTAAGACTACTCAGCAGTCTTCCCAAACTATCTTCTATATCTCTCTCACTCACCCCGACTAGGATGACCATCATATTTCTCTGAAACCCTGTGAAGCATTGCCAGGCAATGATTTGACGGAAGATATTATGTGTACAAATTGAATGTTCTATGATGCTACTATTTTTATAGACTCGCTCTCACTACACATCAAGCTTTAAGTCAACCATTTTAATAAAAAACAACTAGTCAAAATAATAACAGACATACTACGAAGGCTTTCACCGTTTCTAGTAATTACTATAGTGTTAATATTACCTTCACCATTATCTTAACATCCATGTTTAATTTATGATGGATTTAAATATAATTATAATATTGTTGTTTTGAAGGGAGCTAGCTGTTTTCCCTTGAGGGTGAATGGAGCTGTGTTTTTGATAATGAAGCTATATGTAATACATAATGTATTTGAGGTTGGTTTGTTGTCTTCTTAAAGCCTTCGTCTTAGCGCCCATCTGATTTGTGTAATCACAAGCCCCCTCTTGGCTAAGTTGGAGCAGAAAATCGATCAATTGACTTTATTCACTTTAAGGAAATTATGTCACTGTAGAGAAAATTATTCATTGATAGTTAAGAACATTTTCGAAATGTCTTATTTAGAAAAATATAATTGGAAATCTATGTTTCTATGGAATATTTAAAATAGTGTAACAGCTAACTGTTACATTATTTTTCGAAAATGTTCTTATCTAACTTTTTAGACCTATGTATCCTGCTTATAATGCGTATGAAGTTTCATTAAAATCGGTTCATTCACTTCGAAAAACAAGGACTTGAAAATTCGTGTGAAATGCCGTACGGCGTAAAAGCTCTTAATTCCGTTATTTACATTGAAGATATTATGTGACCACAGGCTGTGCCACAAGGCCATTATAATCGTAATAGATAAAAAAATCGTAAGAAAGAAAAATTGTTTGTTTCAATGTTTCTTTCTTTCTTTTTACTACAACGAAATGAATTGCTCAGATGTGTGTAACCTAACCACTGTTGACATCGTGAACACAAAGCTGATTCTTGTGCGCATCCCATAAGTACACTGCTTCTGTCATAAGAACCAATATTTTAAGTAATTGCTCCAAATTAGCATCACAAACATCCAATTAATTCCATTTCATCCCGCACCTAATGGACTGATAAAACACCAATAAAAACCGCTCATTAATGTTATAACTAATTAACTATCAGTAAGTTTTGGAGTTCAGTCCTAAATGATATCAGCGCGTCCTCAATTACACCGATGGGACTAACGTGATGTGCGCACGCGATGCATTCCGTGTCGCTAACTGTAGTGTGTTTAGGGGTGTCACGGTGTGAAAAATGTAAAGGGTTAGGTGTTTTTGGTTTGAAAATCTTTAGATTGTTTTAAAGCAGGGTGCACCGAGTAGTACCTAGTAATGTTTATTAGTAGCTCATTAGAATAATTAACATTTCACACGGTGTGAAAAATGTAAAGGGTTATTTTTGCTTGAAATCTTCAGATTGTTTTCAAGCAGGGTGCACCGAGTAGTGCCTAGTAATGTTTATTAATAGCTCATTAGAATAATTAACATTTCACACGGTGTGAAAAATGTAAAGGGTTATTTTTGCTTGAAATCTTCAGATTGTTTTCAAGCAGGGTGCACCGAGTAGTGCCTAGTAATGTTTATTAGTAGCTCATTAGAATAATTAACATTTCACACGGTGTGAAAAATGTAAAGGGTTATTTTTGGTTTGAAATCTTCAGATTGTTTTCAAGCAGGGCGAACCGAGCAGTGCCTAGTAATGTTTATTAGTAGCTTATTAGAATAATTACATTTCAGAGGGTTATTTTTGGTTTGAAATCTTCAGATTGTTTTCAAGCAGGGTGAACCGAGCAGTGACTATTAATGTTTATAAGTAGCTCATTAGAATAATTAACATTTCACACGGTGTGAAAAATGTAAAGTGTTATTTTTGGTTTGAAATCTTCAGATTGTTTTCAAGCAGGGTGAACCGAGCAGTGCCTAGTAATGTTTATTAGTAGCTCATTAGAATAATTAACATTTCACACGGTGTGAAAAATGTAAAGGGTTATTTTTGCTTGAAATCTTCAGATTGTTTTCAATCAGGGTGCACCGAGTAGTGCCTAGTAATGTTTATTAGTAGCTCATTAGAATAATTAACATTTCACACGGTGTGAAAAATGTAAAGGGTTATTTTTGGTTGGAAATCTTCAGATTGTTTTCAAGCAGGGTGAACCGAGCAGTGCCTAGTAATGTTTATTAGTAGCTTATTAGAATAATTACATTTCAGAGGGTTATTTTTGGTTTGAAATCTTCAGATTGTTTTCAAGCAGGGTGAACCGAGCAGTGACTATTAATGTTTATAAGTAGCTCATTAGAATAATTAACATTTCACACGGTGTGAAAAATGTAAAGGGTTATTTTTGGTTTGAAATCTTCAGATTGTTTTCAAGCAAGGTGAACCGAGCAGTGCCTAGTAATGTTTATTAGTAGCTCATTAGAATAATTAACATTTCACACGGTGTGAAAAATGTAAAGGGTTATTTTTTGTTTGAAATGTTCAGATTGTTTTCAAGCAGGGTGAACCGAGCAGTGACTAGTAATGTTTATAAGTAGCTCATTAGAACAATTAACATTTCACACGGTGTGAAAAATGTAAAGGGTTATTTTTGGCTTGAAATCTTCTGATTGTTTTCAAGCAGGGTGCACCGAGTAGTGCCTAGTAATGTTTATTAGTAGCTCATCAGAATAATTAACATTTCAAAACGAAATTAAAGGCGGTAGGTACATGTACGTACTTGTAAAAGAGAGGCAAAAGTCACAAGGTAGCTATTTCATTTGCACCGACTATGCAAAGCAATGTTGTTTTTGAGACTTGTAAAATAATAACAACACACCAATAAAGATAAAGTCACAAAAATAGTTTATTTACTCAGGTGAAACGTAAAAGAATTATTTGTAGTATGATAGATAAACTTTAGCTTTCCTGGAACCAACCCACATTCTTAGCATGACGCAAATAATTCAGCAATGCATTTTTTTAACCGACTTCAAAAAAGAAGGAGCTGTATTCGACCCGTATGTATGTATGTCCGCGATTTTCTCAAAAATTAATGAACTAATTTTGATGATTCTTTCACTAACGTGATCTACATACTTTCAGAAAGGTTTTAATATATAATACATTAGGTAATTATTCTTATGTACGAAGTTATATGCATAAATGTACATTATCTCCGGCATTTCTAAGCGGATTTTGATGATTATTCTTTTCGTTCGTTTTGGGCTTATGTAACTAAAAATGAGAAAATAAATTTACTTTTAACCGACTTCAAAAACGAATAAAATAACTTTCATAAAAAACTTAACATCACCTTCTGAAGTCGGTGTCTCCTTATTCTTCTATCACCTTAGCTTGGCACCGACTCAGAAGCTGTTAAGTTTTTATATTTCAATCATCATCAATACATTAATTAAGCATAATATTATAGCAATATTAAGTTTTACTACAGCCAGAGAAAAACGTGTCTAGTCATTAAAATCATACAACAGTACCTATAGCTGACTACACCAGCCACAAACAACCAATGTTTGAAAAGAAGTTTGCAATCCACGCAACAATATTAAAAATAACCTCTCTTGTGCCAACCCTAACCGCATGTTGTACATAATGGCATTTACCCGACCCGTACACTTTTGGTCTCTCCCACGAAAACAAGCAGAGCATGGAAGCTTTTACTAGGTTTTTTAAACGGTTCATACTTCGACTAGATTGGTTTGGATGTGGTAATAATTGTGTCTTAATGAAACCCAATGTATGTTTAACAGATAATTAAATAATAAAATAAAAAGTCTTACATAATCATACAAAACTTACTTAATAAATAAATAGTATCAATAAATTAAAAAGTTTTTTTTTTACTTTTTAATTTATTATACTTTTTAATGTATCAATAATTTTTTTTTTTTTTTTACTTTTTAATTTATTGATACTATTATTATAATTGCATCGGCACCATAAAAATTATATTAATAGTATCAATAAATTATAAAGTAAAAAAAGCGATCTACTCTTATACGTTTTGTGTTACATTTTTGGTATAATAGAGATTTATTCATACATAACCTATAAACAACAAAATTATATCCTAACTAAACTATTAAAAAACTAAAACATGGCGTCGAAAAATTCCTCCGCATCGCTGTCGACTGGTAAAGTACCCAAGAGACTGGCGGCATTGCCACGTTGTATGGCAATGCTAAGCCTCTGGTATAATTAAATACCAGGCGTGGACATCTCAAATAGTCAAACTACTCTCCTATAATATGACGATATTTCACAATATTGTGTTCAAAAGACTATTGTAGTAGGTACCTACGTACACTACACTTAATAACATAAATAATCATTTGGAATATTTAACGAACCACCTCTTCCAAATTATAAATAATATGCTAGTTTATTATTTAAAAAAAAATTTCAAAAACAACTTAATTTTAATTATTTGAAAATATAGCCAACCTAATTCAAAATAAATTAACAATTTATTTTGTAGATGGGTAGGTACCTACCTACTCATCTATTTTGTTGTAAGAATCACATTTTGCCAATAATAACTAGACGTCCCTCTCCATCTATGGCAACAAGTAATTTGTGGTTAGTGATACATCTATTTTCTCCCATACATCTATGTCAGCTGTCATCTTAGTGTCGACTTCCTTCCTTGTCATAACATTTTGTCACACAATCCATCCCACGTTTGGTTGGTCTGCGTCTTTTCTTATAGAACAAGATCCCAGGGCCGCCAAACCTTCCTTATTTTCTGATTAACAAAATATATGGGATGATACTATGTACTTTGAACGTACAGTCAGCAACAGAAGTTGGTTAACACTTGCCTTTTCTAAATCTTAATTATTGATAAAAATACTCATTAAAATCGAACAGAATTTTTTTTAAAAGAAAATTAACTTTATCTAATAAATGAAATGCTAAAAAGGTAGGTTATCGTATCATTTTGTGTTAATTTAAATGATGTCAAAAACTAGCAGTGTTAACCGACTTATGTTGCTGACCGTACCTGCTAGCTTGGACCGACGGCGACGGCCAATTTTTAAGTATCAGGTACCAAAGTTACGTAAAAATATTACTCACTTTTCTTAAAGTCTGCCTGCTGATTTTTATGTATGTTTAACAGATTAATTGTTAATAATTAGTAATCAATACTGTCACACATTTCCCGTCGGCGGCTTTTTCCGCCAGCTGGTTTAAAGCTTTTAAGCAAAAAAATACTTAATCTTACTTACGGTTTGAATAATAGTTTTACGTAACTTTGGTACGTGATACCTAAAAATTGTCCGTCGGTCAAAGCTAGCAGGTATACGTACGTTCAGTCCATATTATCACTACCCTATCCCATACATTTAATCTGAAAATAAGTAAGGTCTGGCCATGAGATCATGGACTATTAGCCATCGACATTCATACATTATAATATGCACTTATCCAGTAATAACAATTCGATCATTAAGAGGTATTTTATCAATTTTAAATTCAACTATGTAAGAAAATGGGACTCACTAATAATCAGACAAAGTTGACCCCACAGCTAATTACTCAAAATGAAATCCAAGAAATGGTTATATAGGAGTCCTTTGTATGACCAAAAGCGAATGGGGAAATAACCTAAAATAAAAAACCAAGCGAGGCAGAGCGACGCGACATGAAAAAAAGAAGATTTTAAATACTAAACGAAGAAAGTAAGTAAGAAGATAATTATCGTGAAATGAAAAATGTACCTTTATCTTCTCCATTTTAAAAGCTCCTTCATCATAACTCCTTGGTATGGACACAAGAAACAATGTCGAGTTTGAACTGAAGACAGACGTGATCTACTTATAGTTGACCTTGCATTGTTCTCGGTAATATTTATGAATATTACCAGTTGTTAACCAGAAGGTTTGATATATTCACTCGCGTTCAGGCTGAGGAAATTAATGTTGCACACGTTATTAAAAGTTCGGGTGCGTCGAAGCTGATACTAATCACCTACGAATAATTAAAAGAATCGGTTAATTACCAAAGGAAATAAATAAAGCATCCCTTATTTTACAGCAGAGATGAAGAACTGTTTATTCAAAAATTATCTTTGACAGCTCTAACATTATTTTTTATTTTACACAACACCTGTTAAATGAACTGACTACTTCCTTTTCTTGATTCCGATGTCTCTATAGTATAAAACTGAACATCTCTATCATATGAATCGAACTGCATCAAAATTGGCATATCGGTAAAAGGCTGACTTTTCCCCTATATGGTAATTAACCGATTCAAATATTATGCTATGTCTGTTTTGTATGTTTACATATTGTTAATTTGATCTGAAACTAGCTTTCTCCTAACATGAACTTAGTCATACATTGATTGAATAATTGTCAAACTTAAATGGCAGTGGGCTGGGCACATTGCTCGCAGAACAGATGGCCGATGGGGCCGAAAGGATCTGAAGTGGCGACCGCTTACGAAGATGTAGTGTTGGAAGGCAATGAGGACCGATGACCATATGAAAGCCACAGGAATCCACTGTGAAGCACAGAACTGGTGGAAGTGGCAGTCCTTGGGAGAGGCCTTTTTCCAGCAGTGGACGTCTTTTGGCTGAAATAATGATGATGATGATACATTGATAGACTATGATATAATTAAAACAAATGATTGGATTTATAAATTTTCTTGAAGGGCCTATAGAGTTTGATGATTGTCGTGTCAAATCTGACTAGCCTTTTCTCTACTATATTGTGTTCAGCTTCCAGTCTTACCGGATGCAACTGAATACTAGTATTATAAATGGAGCTACTGCATACCCCTTGGTTGATGCATATGATATATAAAAACTTAAAAAATATTAACAACCGACTTCCAACAAGTATAACTTTAATTTCGGAAGTAGATGTCTTTGGTTTTGTAATTTAATCCACATAAAAAATGGGAAAAGATACGTATTATTGAAGCTAACTCAAAAACTACCCCCACAAAATTAATAAATTTTACATGGGACCAATTTCGAAGTATACCCTACCGAATAAATAAGAAATCTTTAAAATCGGACAATTATGTAAAAAGTTATGCGCAACATCTGGATGCACCCAAAGGCATTTGGCGGATGAACTGTAGGCCATGTGTATATGCCTCAAAGCCTCAAACTTTCATGTATTTGCATTCATCCAAACAAGCTTAACAGACGCAGCTTCGCCTGTTCAGTTTGGCCTCTCTATATTGTAAGGTAGGTAAGCTTTAGTAGCAACACCGTAGATTCATACAATTGCCTTGTAAACGAAATATATACTAGCAGCCATCATTCTTGGCACTAAAAGTTAATTGACCATTGTAAAGACTCCTCTTAAGTTATTGCCCAGAAACAAATGGGAATCGTTTCATATAGTAAGTACAGTACCCGGCGATAAATATTGCACATCGACCTTTGGAAAGAGACGATCGGCTAATTTCGGCTTCGTAGAGCGTTATCTCTGTCGCACACTACATAGGTGACGTTTTGTCCGTCGTTGCTCAGGTGCGATAGAGTGTTAGTTCAAAATATATATTTAGAGTTGTTAACACCCCCAAATTTAAATAATTTAAAGTTGTACTATGGCATCTTTAGGAAAAAGAGGGAAACCTTTACGAGGTCAGTCACGAGAACTTATCTACAATGTTTATAAATATTTTGTAACCGAAGCGTACAGATTTAAAAACAGCTGTAATTTTCCAAAATAATGAAATACGTAAACATAATGTGAACATGTTTTTTTATTTTATTTTACCCCAACCTAAAGCCATCACCTAAAGAAAAATTGGTGTATTTAATACAAAAAATAAAAAGAATTATCAAAAGAAGCAAATCATAATTGTTTTAACAGCTCCTAATAGATACCGGACTGTTTGTATTTCGTGCGACAGAGATAACGCTCTACGAAGCCGAAATTAGCTGATTGTCTCTTTCCAAAGGTCGATGTGCAATATTTATCGCCGGGGACTGTACATGAATGATTAACCTACTAAAGTGAAGAATGGATAATTTCGGCTTTCGCAAACACAATATAAATCTTTTCTATTCATTGTTAAAGTTATAAGTGTGAGTTTTATTATTGTTGGGAAAGAGAAAAGGAGTTGTTAAAATTATGAAGCGGCAATAGTTTAAAAGTTATATCGTTGGACTGTCTAACGAAATGCAGTGAGTTCGAAGTTTCATAGTGCACTTTGGCATGAAACCTTTCTTAAAATGCTTTTTCAGGTTTATTGGAGCGGTTATTTCTGCAAAGGACGATCCAGGAGACATTTATTTATTTATCCTCCAACTGGAACGCCATACAGCAATTACAACAACGGAGCAAAAAATTACTTCATGTGCTGGTTTCCATCCGCTGGTTCCACCGAACAATGGATCATCCATGCTTCTTCCAGAACTACATCCATAATGAGCACATTCTTTGCGATATTTTGAGACTCAATAAATTTTTCAAAATAAATAAAAAACAATTGTCATTTAAAATGTCAAGAAACCAACAATTTTGATGTGTCCATTCTGCCTGACAGATGACAGATATGTGACATAGATGTTTATGGGCCACCACCATAATGTGGGTTACAAGCTTTACAAGTCTTACCACCATCTCTCTTATGCCTATTTATTTGGTGTCCGCAGAACATGTCTACTTCTTCGATACTTCTCCATTAGTCATAATTTCAGTAGTTACCTCCTGTCTAGCCACAATGTTCTTGTATTACGAAGACTGTGATTCTTCTAAATGCAAGAGCAAAATATCAAGTAGGCATAAGTCAAAATAGTTCTCGAAAATCCAGCTTCAACACGATATGAAATGACGAACAGTATATAATAGAAAGAACATACTTTCACTCTTCACCCTTCTCTTTCAGGAGCCGCTACTGGGTAAATCTTCGAGCGTTTCAACCGCCGTCATTACCCTCCCCCAAAAGTTCATGAAAAAGAATATATTTAATTAAATATTTCAGGAATTCTTAGATTCTGGTTCTATAGCAGATTCTGGGAATTGCTGAAATATTTAATTAAATATATTATTTTTCATCAACTTTTGGGGGAGGATAATGACGGCGGTTGAAACGCTCGAAGAATTACCCTACTACGACCAAACACCATAAAATAGTCTTCCAGATCGTATTTTGGTCATGGCAGCCAATCTCAATTGAGACTAAAGCCTTCGGCGCGGAAGATATTAAAGTGCACAAGTATGTGCATAGACACAGGTGCACCCTCTTTTCCCTCACTCTCAAAGACCGATGCGCGATGGGTCGGCACGCAATCCGACACAATTGGAGAGAGATCCATCGCAGGACCAACGGCTTGACATGCTTTCCGAGACAATGGGGCATCACACCGCCAACTTCCAAACTCCGGTCTGCTACAAAGAAATTCCTATTGGGAAAACCAAATAACATTTTGCCCGACATGGAATCGAAACTAGGACCCCTCGCTCAGCAGTCGCGATTGCGACTGAGAGAGAGAGAGAGTCAACATCACAAAACATAGCATCAGCAACAATATCTCACATAACACCTTTGCTCCTATACAAGAATGTCTCAAACTTCGAAATACCGATACAGTAATATTAAAATCGTCTACTATCGAATATGAAAAATTCTGTACAAAGATACCAAGAATACAATTCCTTGTTGGCTCCAATTCTTTATGTGTTGCAATTCTGCCTGCTGTTGCGCGCAAAGTTAAATTAAAAAATGTCGATGCCAACCTATGTGTAGGGATGGTTTGTTTTCTCTTCGATGTTTCTGTTTTCCTGGTGCTATGATTTGGAGGAGTATGTTATGTAACAGGTCTGGTTCTATTAGATCAATCTTATTGATATTTTATTGACATTCAAATCAGTCTAGCCAATTAGGAGGAGTTAGGTGACAAACACACGTACAGAAGAATTATATATTATGGCTGCTCCTTCCTAAAATACGGCGAAACTAAGTAACTTTGTAACCATCTTTTACAGTAACTATAGCATCTTTCTGATAAGAAAAAATACACAGTAATCTACAATAAATAAGAAGTGATTTCATGTGTCCTGAAATCTATTTTAGTTTGTAGAACTAAGGAAAAAAAAACCTAAATCCAGGTCTATTTCGGTCTATTTTTTCGAGTTGTTACCATATTACTCCTACAGTTTTCATTAAAAGTGTTCATAAATTTATACAGTTCTTTACAAACTAATAAGGAATGATTTCTTGTCATTACTTTTTTAGTTTAATCAACAGATTTTTTGTAAATCGATAATTACTTCATATTTTGCAAGCATTGTGTCGTCGCGCTTCTCTTTCTTTTCTATGCAGTCCGACAGTGACCGCGCTTTAAGCCTTAAGATATAGCCTATGTTCATCTGGACTAATGTATGTACCTTTCAAATGGAGAAAGATTTTTTCAAATAGGAGCTGTGGTTCTAGTAATTATGATCCACATATTCACAACCTCACATAATTCTCTCTCTCTCTCTGAGGAGCTCGTGGCTAGGTAATAACAGCCGCACGGGTCGATCCGTCAGGTTAAGCTACGCTTGCCGGGGTTGGTCAGTGGATGGGTGACCATCTTTACATAGCGAGATTCCTCCGTGCCTCGGAAAGCACGTTAAGCCCTTGGTCCCGGCTGTCATTCGTGGATCTTTGACAGTCGTTACGGGTCGTCAGAAGCCCGAAAGTCTGACAACCAGTCTTACCAAGGAGTATCGTATTACCCAGTAACTGGGTTGTGGAGGTCAGATAGGCAGTCACTCCACGTAAAATACTGATATTCAGCTGCATCCGGTTAGACTGGAAGCCGACCCCAACATAGTTGGGAAAAGGCTAGGCAGATAGATAGACATAATTCTCTCTCTCTCTTTATTATATCGGTCTAAATACTGAGAGTATTTTGAGAGAAACAGAGCTCGGCAATTAATGTCTCTCCAATAAAACACAAATGAAATCCGTTTAGGTGAAAACCGTTTCTAGAAACTTTTTGGTCTAAAAGTACGAACAAGTGAGTTAATGCTTAGTTTTATGAGTATGAAAGCAGTATTATCAGATGATATTAATAATTTAGATAGTTGTTTACAGACCTGCAGTTCCTAAATTAAAGGTGTAAAAGCTCGTGGCTAAGTAATAACAGCCTCACGGTTCGATCCGTCAAGTTAAGCTACGCTTGCCGAAGTTGGTTCGTGGATGGGTGACCATCTTTATATACCGAGACTACTCCATGTCTCGGAAAGGACGTTAAGCCGTTGATCCCGGCTGTCATTCGTGGATCTTTGACAGTCGCTTCGGGTCGTCAGAAGCCTGAAAGTCTGACAACCAGTCTTACTAAAGGGTATCGTTATTACCCAGTAACTGGGTTGTGGAGGTCAGATAGGCAGTCGCCCCATGTAAAGCACTGGTATTCAGCTGCATCCGGTTAGACTGGAAGCCGACCCCAACATAGTTGGGAAAAGGCTAGGCAGATTGTAATTAAAGGCGAGCGTCCATTGGTCCGGGCTGGCCGCAACGCACGCACGGTACGCAACAGATTTCGGATTGCTTTGAATGAATTCGAGCACTGCGTCCAGTACCGGTACCGCCCGATTTTCATTTCTTCATACAAACAAACCAAAATTCGTTGCGTGCCGTGCGTGCGTAGCGGCTGACGCGGACCAGTTATAGACGCTCACTTTAAAGAAGAACATTGTAGTTTTGTTGAATTATTATTATCTTGTCTTTGGATCTCAAATCATCTCAACAAAAATCGTCATCAACATTTTTCTCTCTCAAGACGGCAGCAGCTTTACCAACCAACTCCCTCTAGGACCCCTTCCAACATAACTTAGCAACTCAGCAGCTACTTTCAATAGAAGAAACGTAGCTGCAAGAACGAACATGGCTGAAAAGAGACGTATTGACCAGAGTCACGTAGCAAGTTGGTGGGGCCCCGCTCATTACGCGATATAATTAATTGGAGTTCAGTAGAAAAGTTCCCAGTTCGGGGTAGGTTTGGGAAATTCAGGAACGAGGATGTAGAGAGAAATGTAGTGGCATGTTTGAATGATCTTTCAAAACAAGTCTGTTTACCTAATATCGTGGCCGCATGTCAACGGCAATGCCCATAATCGCCATAAACATCGCGGTAATTATTCCGATGTTTATCGCGTTGAATTGAGTGGCCACACATAAACGCCGCCACTGAATTATCGCCACGTCAATCGGCAATGTGAATGCCGTTGTAAAATTATCGCGATAAGTTGTGGCTACACCTACGGCCTACGATCATCATCGCTACAATCAACGGCGTTTCCCGTTGGTGTAGCCCGGACATAAATAAGCAATAAGTTGCTTCGTTATGTCTTGTTGCTTAAACTCAACGAACGTTTACAATAGAAAACCGTTTGTTGAGGTTTGCAGATCTGATGAGAAAAAAAATTACTTCTTTTCCTTTCTTTTTCGAATGGTGACCCATGGGCCTCTGACTTGGCTGAAGGATAATTCTGTGTTTTTAAAATTTTTCTATAACCAAATGTTAAATCATTTGGATTGTCCAATGTGTTATTTGACTATATTATCTATTGCTGTACTAAAACCGAAACATGATTACTTAGTTTGAAATTTTTCGAAAGAAAAAAAATCCAAAGTAACAACACCGCCTATTTGTAATGGCAGTTAAAATATATAATAAATTACCCGAAGCAATTAAAGATGAACAAAAATTGAATCTATTTATAAATAAAGTAAAACAATACCTAATCCATAAATGTTACTATAATGTTAATGAATATTTTAATGATAAATTAAATTAATACTTAATTAAAAATGAATAAGTACCAAAACTAATGATAAAATAAAAGTGGAAGTGAGTACTTATTAGAAAAACTTTTATATTTTACGTTTTCAAATAATAATACAATAATAGCCCTCTTCCTACAACCTATTTTGCTGTGCCCGACAGGGTCCACAATGATCTATGTAAACTGATGTATATTTTATAATGTACCTACCACCTACGCTAACATTGTGGAATGCAAATAAATATATTGAGTATTGAATATTGAGTATTTTCTATTTTATGTACACAGTATTTTACGTACGAACTTACTAAACTAAACATTTATTTAAGTATAGCATTTTGTCATAAATCTACAATTAAACGAAGAGCGTTTAAATTCCGGTGGGCGTGAGAGTCTTATATCTCGCGCGTCAAACTAGACAGCCATAACGCCATTTCACTTACACAACGAGCTTAACCACGCTTCGATATATCCTCTAAAAAATAAAAAATAAATACTTCTTTGGTTTCCTTAGTAGAAATATTATTTCAAATGACGAGTGGAATAAAACACTTTCACCATTAAGGCCGGGTTCCAAGCTTGGTTTAGCTCGGTGTGTAAGTGAAATGGCGTTATGGCTGTCTAGTTTGACGCACGAGATAGAAGATTCTCACGCGCACCGGAATTATGTCGTAAAAGTGCAAATAAAATCGTATAAAATTAGAAATTATCTATTTAATAAAAAGTAATCCATCACTGGATGCAGTTTGGAATTTGACATTTCATGGTATATTTTTAATTGACATTATAATTGCTAATGAAGGAATAAACAGCTTTTAAAGATTATTAGGAGGTATGTTTAAATATTTTTTTGGTGCAGTAAAGTATGTTAATTTATGTTTTGGCTTCCATCACTGTGTGCGAAAAGGGCTTGAAAATATCATATTTTTTTTACATGTCAAAATTGTTTACGGTTCATGAGATACACAGCTTTAAAAAACCACCTTTTTGATCGTTTTCAGGAAATCTGCGCCTTAATATAATTTGTAATTGAAGAGCGGGACCTCCTAGCACAGGTATACCTTTTATTTAAAAAGAGGTTCCTTTGTAAGATTTCCTGTAAAAGTTTGTACAAGTTTTCGCAATAAACCTTTTTATTTTATTTTTATTTTAAAATATACTGTAAACTTTAACCGTCTTACTAGTAAACACAGAATAAAGTTTATTTCAAGTTTAAACCTATGAAAATGTATGGTTATTCCTTTGTTATTCCTGATATAACTTTATTCCGTGTTTTATTTGTAAGAAGGTGAGGCCACATCTAGTGTACAAACATCTTTGTACAAAGCTGTATTAGACTGTGACTGGAATCGATAAGGGAACTCTGGCTGGAAGTTTTTGTCCAATTCGAGAAAGGTTAAATGATAAAATACTTCTGAAGTAAGAAATTTTGTTGTAATTAATGTTCCTCTGTGATTATTGGAGGTAAGATAAATTGTTATAACGTTATCGATAAAGTTGGGATTGGTATTATTTATGTTAAAACGTCGTGATGGCCCAGAGGTTATGTAAGGCCTTGCCTCTCATGCACGAGGTTGTGGGTTCAAATCCGGGCAAGGACCAACGTAACTTTTAGGGTTCCGTACCAAAATGGTAAAAAAGGAACGCTTATGGTGTGACTCAGTCTGTCTGTCTGTCTGTCACAGCTGGATATCTCAAGAACTACTAATGCTATCAACTTGAAATTTGGAACAGTTTTGGATGACATTTACTCAACTATTTTTCAAATAAGAAAGAATTAAAAATATTTATATTTTTTTTGCAACAGGGACTGAAAGGTGGTCTTAAAAATTCAAAGTGGGGCTACTAGGGGATGTGGGGTATCATATGAAAGGCCGCATTAGGCCGCATAGTTTTCGACTTTTGATGAAAAATGTAAAAAAAATACCGTTCCCCCTTATCTCCGAAGTTTGCAAAGATAAAAATCTGAAACTATTCTATGTGATAGAAGTTCATGTAAAGATTACAGAAAAAATAAAACGATGTCTCTAAATAGCACACTTTTTCAGAAATCGGAACGGAACCCTCGGTGCGTGAGTCCGATTCGCTCTTGACCGGTTTTTTTAAATTCATATGTGCTTTCTGAGTTTATCTTAGACAATACCTACTGAAATCGGTGACGGAAAAATATCGTGAGGACGCCTGGACTTATTGTTGATATAAGTCTGAGATCGCCAACCCGTCTTGAGCAGGCGTATCAATGCTCGTGCCTTATCTCTATGAGAAGAGGCCTTTGTCCAGCAGTGGATAGTAAAAAACCGGCCAAGTGCGTGTCGGACCACACACAATGAAGGGTTCCGTAGTTGAAAATAATTTATCCCAAAAACAAACTTAAAATTGGATCTAAAAAAAAAAATCATATCATAAAATTACAAATTTACAATTTTCGGACTTTTTCCTTTACTTGTGCTGAAAGACCTTGCTTCTTGCCAAATTTCATTATTCTAGGTCAATGGGAAATACCCTATAGGTTTTGATTTCCTTGCGACAGTTGCGAGTATCAAAATGTGTCGCAAAATGGCCGTATTTTTTTATTGCGTTGCCTTATTAGCTTGATTTTTTTAGAACTGTAAGGGACCGTAGACTTACGTGTTTGATAAAAACTTCAACTTGATACCTTCACGCGTCCTTGAGAAATATGGTCTTGCCAGACTGACAGACTTTAACATTTTTTTATGTGAAAGAATTACAAATTAACTGTTTTCGAACTTTTTCCTTTATTTGTGTTGTAAGACCTTGCTTCTTGCCAAATTTCATGATTCTAGAACAACGGGAAGTACCCTATAGGTTTTGATTTACATGCGAGTATCAAAATATGTTGCATAAATCGCCGTATCTTTTTATTGCATTGACTTAGAAGCTTGAATTTTTTAGGACTTCAAGAGGCCACTGACTTACGTATTTGATATTAATTTTAATTTGATACCTCCACGCGTTCCTGAGAAAAACGGTCTTGTCAGACAGACAGACAGACAGACGGACAAACAAGTGATCCTATAAGGGTTCCATTTTTTCCTTTTGAGGTACGGAACCCTAAAAATGAACTCTTAAAGTTTTTTGAGTAAATTTTTTAACACCTAATAATATTTATAATGTTGGATGGGCTGTGTGAAAGATGATATGGCTACAAAGGGAGTGACTACCGAGATGACGACTAATAGAGAAGTATGGAAAAAGGGACATGTTGCGCCGACACCAAATAAATTGGGATAAGGGCAGGAGAATGATGGCTGATGATGATATTATCTAGTTACGTTAAAATGAAAAGATATTTACACTGAACGTGAGGCCTTTAGCTCGTGTCACAGGACGGGTAAAGTGTTATAGGGTGTTTTTATTATGAATTTCATATAATGACAATACTTTCGCACCATATTAAATGACACGTAGACATAGCCGTTATATTTCGTAACACACGAGTAACCTAATCCATTAAATTTGAGCTACACAGGGTCAAATTAGCCGGCGAAAGTCCGCACACGTGATGGGTATCGTATCTGAACATGATAAAGCGAAAAACATTGATTTCATGATAAAAACTGATTTTCTCAAGTCACACACAAGTAGGAAACTACATTACCAGCGGTCTTACACCCCAAAAAAAGAAGTTCACCATTTCTGTTTTTTTGTTTTGCCATTTTTAGATAATTATAGATTCTCATCACGTCTCCAGAGTTTCGCTAGCTAATATAATTTGACTTTGCCTAAAATATCATTAACGTAAATGTTTATTTTGTACACAAAAACCGAATAATACAATGAAATAGTATCTTATTCAGTTGTACGGTCAGCAACAGAAGTCGGTTAACACTGGTACTTTTTGACATCATCTAAATTAACACAAAAATATACGATAACCTGCTTTTTAGCATTTAATTTATTAGCCTAAGAGCTACTTTTCTTTAATTTAAAATTTACATCTGTTCCGATTTTAATGAAGTATTTTACTCAATAATTAAGATTTAGAAAACACAAGTGTTAATCGACTTCTGTTGCTGACTGTACAAGTCGGACGTTTGGCTTTAAAACTAGGCAATAATTATAATGTCTTAGAAGCCAATGTTTCCCGAAAGTTCACTGACACGAGTAGGTACAATAAAATCCATTGCTCCATCATTGAGATACTATGTACTTGCTCCATAGTGTTTGCTAAATTCATTCGCACGACAACAATGGCAATGCAATGGATGCTGGTCATAATGAAAGAAATTGATATCACCCATGTGTTCTGAAGTGCTGTGTTTAGAATCTTTCCTTTTCTCAAAGAATCACAGAAGTATTTTATGAGCTTTTAAATAGTTTGTATTTCTCGTATTACAAATTACAACTTAAACTAATGTTTATAAGTTTTTGTGTGTCAGTTACGTAAGTTTGGTAGCGAGATCTACGCGCCGACCCGAATGTGTACTCCTACGCAAATCTTACAAGGCTCTGTCAGATTACTGTTTGTTTGTTATAGTCTGCTTAGCGTGGATATGACGCGTCGTTTGCTGTTTGCAGAATGATTGGCATTTCGTTGCGTTATGATATTTTTGGGTCATGAGTGGTTTAAAGAAAACCACGTGGGTACAACTTAACATTTATTCCTTTACAACAATTTTATTTAATCTACGAAAAATCAAAATGAAACAAAATAAAACCGAACACAGTAAATAAGTACTTACATGAAAAATAACACTCAAGGAAATGGCTCACGTGACCTATGTGGAGACGACCGTATACCAGCAGCGATCCGACTACCCTCAGCGCCAACGAAGTAAAGGGACGAGAAAGTTTTTGTTTTTGATGAATGGCTTCTCACAGTTGACCACGGGGGGTCGAGACTGCTTAACCGGACTTTCCTGTGGCTGCTTTAAGCAAGAGCTTAAAGCCTCCGGCCAGGCTTAGAACTAGGACTTAAAACTAGGGGTTTGAGCGACTCTGCACGTCGCTGCGGTAAGAGTAGGGAGGTCAGCCAGAGGGTTCAGGCTGGGTCGTGACGCGATAACATCCAAGGTACGAGGTACGAGAATGATCGGTGGACAAGGGGAGTTTAGTGGCGGGTTAGAGGCTACAGGCTCGGCTGTGCTACCGGCTGGCGCAGCCTCCCCGGGTAGAGGGCAAGGGGGAGGTGGGCAATTACGTTTTCGACCTCGCCGGCGAGGTCGGAACGTAGATCTTAAGGACGAGAAATGAGCGAGTCAGCCTTTATATAGAGGGAGATCGGGTTGCCAGCTTATAATATAATTTCCTTGTTATGAGTATTGCAAAAGAGAAGGGTGGTTAAAGGGTCACACGTCAATCAACTCAGGCTTTCGCAGTCCACTATTGGATATAGGCCTCTCCCAATTTGCGCTATAACACCATGTTCCTCCGCCTTCCGCATCCAGTGTGTCCCAGTCACCTTTATAAGGTCGTCCGTTCATCTAGCTGGGGGCGTTTCACATTACGCCGATACACAGTCTCCGTCCCAGGGAGTCTACTCCCTAAGCACGAAGTCCGTAGTTTTGGTCTTGCGGCCGTTTCCTACTCCGTATCACATGCGGACGTATGATTGGTTCGGGTCGCGAACGTAGTATGAATGACAACACGATCTGACAGTTGTCCCTACTACCGATGTGTTTTTGCCCGTCCGAAAAATTTAACTATTACGCTTGTTTCGATGGATCAATATGTCAGACGGACGTATGGACGGACGGAAGGACTTAGGGAGTAGTCCCTCAGGATTCGTCTGGTTCACCGGCCATCGGTCCTTCGACAAACATGACCACTGCCACTTCAGCTTGCTTACCCTGCTATGGGTCGCACATGTGGAATGTTTGAGAATAACTTGTAATTAACAGCATAATAAGATTGCTATCGCAAATAGTAGTTCTCTGAGATAGTCTAGAGTTACCAACATTAAGCACTTGATATTA
This sequence comes from Cosmia trapezina, assembly GCA_905163495.3. Taxonomy (NCBI): domain Eukaryota; kingdom Metazoa; phylum Arthropoda; class Insecta; order Lepidoptera; family Noctuidae; genus Cosmia; species Cosmia trapezina. The sequence continues at coordinate 9,782,089 of LR991045.1, forward strand.
AACCTAATAATTTGTTAGGATAAAATCAGCCTATAGTGTTCCCACTGTTGGGACATTCTTTCGTCTCATTGCGAGTTGGTAAATATCATATGTCTTCGAATTTTATGGTTCTAGGACATGCCGGTTTCCTCACTATATTTTCCATTACGTTTTGAGAACAGTACCTAGTGAAACAATTCGGAAGTCGTGGCGGTTTTCACTGGGCTACCATTGCCCAATTCGCTAAAGAATCATCACAAATAAAGGCATGTCCTCACTAAACTATCGCGAAATCTTACCGACGACATTGCCGTCGGCGCCACATTCGTAGCCGCTTGCGCAACAAACTTAGTTTCCAAATTTGAAATATTGAATGCGTTTACTAGCAATGTAAACCCTTATATGGAGTTTATAGAGCTATTGTTTCGGCCCGGGTTTCGTAAATAAAGTGAATGTCATAGGGAATTAATTAAATTATTAATTTACTGTCGTGTTGACTTCTTTATAATGGAAGATGATTAGGTGTTATTAATTTATGACATAGTTTTAATAGGTAGTTCCTTTGAATTATAATAAGGCAATTAGTTGAAGTTACTAACGATAGTAGGTGGACAGTTTAAAATTGCCATTGTTTTTTCTAAAGACGCTGTTATTTCCATACAAGATTTCGGGGCTGAAGTCCAGGTAGGGTCACACTTTAATTTTTGGTAAATGCTTTGGTAAGTCTTTTCGTTACCTATCCCGCAATGTTTGAAGACTAAGGTTTTCAACCAGTGCGTCCTGCCCGTTATGACATACGGTGCTGAAACGTGGACACTGACAGTCGGGCAGGTCCATAAATTCAAGGTTGCTCAGCGTGCTATGGAGCGGGCTATGCTCGGAGTTTCTTTGAAAGATAAAATCTGGAATGAAGTTATTCGAAAAAGAATCGGAGTAACAGACATAGCTTGCAAAATAAGCAAACTGAAGTGGCAGTGGGCTGGCCATGCTTGTCGAAGGACCGACGGCCGGTGGAGCAGACGAGTCCTGGAGTGGAGACCGCGTATCGGTAAGTGTAGTGTGGGGTGAGACGCCCTCTAGCTAGATGTACCGACGACCTGAAGAAAGTGGCTGCGACAGACTGGATGCGGAAGGCGGAGGACAGGGTGTTGTGGCGCAGCCTGGGAGAGGCCTATGTACCGCAGTGGACTACAATAGGCTGAGATGATTGATTGTTAAGGCGAGTGGCAGCCAACTAGCGCCAACATTGAGAAAAAAATCATAAGTCTGGAGATGTAGAAAATTTCGAAATGCTCACATTTTTAGTCAAATGAGGTAGGTCAGGTGAGGTCAAAAAAACATTTTTGATATAAAAAATTCTAACTCAGCTGACTAAAATAACAATGACTGGACCCCTCTGGTTGAGTATGATGACATCGACGATAAGGTGAACTGTTTTAACGCAACCGTTCTCAGTTTATATGACCAGCATGCCCCTATCCGACGTGTCAAAGTCCGTCATAACCCTGCACCATGGATAACGCTACAAATTAAAGAGCTTATGGCTCGCAGGGATAAAGCTAAGAGCAGATATAAGCGCAGACCTTCAGAGCTGAATCTCTCTTATTACAAATCCCTACGTAATCGCTGCAGTCGTCTGTGTCAAGATGCTAAGAGACGCTATTTCCACGAACAACTCAATAACCGCAGTTCTTCCGATGTTTGGAAATTTCTCAAATCTGTAGGCATAGGCAAGGCACCTACCAACCAGTGTAAGGATGTGAACCTCAATGATCTCAATAAACATTTCTCTCTCCTTCCCTTTTCTCTTGATCCGTCTGTCAAAGCTGCGACATTAGAGAGTCTTGCTAGTGTACCGTTACCTCAATGTTCTCACTTTAAGTTTAGCGATGTTACTGAGGAAGACGTTAAGAAATCTATACTTGCAATTACTTCTTCAGCAGTCGGTAATGATAAGTTGTGCTCAAGAATGATAACCCTTATCCTTTCCTCGTTACTTCCTGTTCTAACTCACATCTTCAACCACTCATTTTCCTCTTGCTCATTTCCGTCAGTTTGGAAACAGGCTCGCATAATACCTTTACCTAAAACTAATAATCCTACTTTATTAACCCACTTTAGACCTATTTCTATTCTTCCATTTCTCTCTAAAGTTTTTGAGCACTTAGTTCATAGACAATTATCATTTTTCTTAGCGTCAAACTCGATAATATCCCCTTTTCAATCCGGTTTTCGCTCGGGTCACAGTACTGTAACCGCACTTTTAAAAGTAACTGACGACATCCGCTGGGCAATGGAGAATAAGTCGCTCACTGTTCTTGTATTGCTTGACTTTAGTAGCGCTTTCAACTCGGTGGATTTCGACATTCTGCTTGGTATCCTCAAATCTATCAATCTCTCTTCTTCAGCTTTAGCTTGGTTTAGTTCTTATCTTCGGGGACGCTCTCAGTGTGTTCGCCTGGAGGAGTCTTTCTCTGATTGGTGTAGCCTCACTGAGGGTGTTCCTCAGGGTAGCGTTCTCTCTCCTCTTCTTTTTTCAATTTTCATCAACTTTGTTACCAGAGTAATCTCCTCTAGTTTTCATCTCTACGCAGACGACTTGCAGATTTACCGACATTTTACTGTAGCTGACGCGGGTTCCGCAATTGCTGCTATGAATCATGACCTGGCCTGCATCAGCGGTTGGGCTAAGTCGTTTGGTCTGCAAATTAATCCAACTAAATCTCAGGCCATGATTATAGGCAGCAGATTCGTTCGCAGTGCGGCTGATGTTACATCTCTGATGCCTTTATATCTCGATGGTGTTCGCATTGACTATACCGAAACCGCCAAAGATCTGGGCGTAATTATTGACTCCAATCTCTCGTGGCGTGCTCAAGTCAATGAGGTCAGTCGAAAGGTTCATTTCTCCTTTCATTCGCTGAAAAGCCTTCAAAGTCTCCTGCCCTTGAAGACTAAAATCTCTTTGGCACAAACGCTTATTCAGCCGATTATAGATTATGCCGACGCATGCTACCTGGATGCTACTGAGGAGCTATTAAATAAGCTTGAGCGCTTGCAAAACTTGTGCATTCGCTTTGTTTTTGGTCTTCGAAAGTATGACCATGTTTCTCACTTTCGCAAGGAACTCAAGTGGCTCCCAATCCGCCTTCGCAGGAACACTCGGATTTTATGTCTCCTCTTCAACATCTTACACAACCCGTCTTATCCTTCCTACCTGCGCGAGCGTTTTTCTTACGCTCGCCCTAGCGACGCACCGTGTAGATCACACCTTAGATCCCTCCTTAAATCTCATCCTCATAAAACTAGCTACTATTCTTATTCCTTCTCTATCCATGCTGTAAGATTGTGGAACTCGCTACCGCCTAGCATTCGCGATATAAAAACTGTGTCGCTGTTCAAATGTCGAGTAAAAGAGCATTATCTTTCCTCTCAAATGTGAGTATTTATATATAGTTTATGTATGTTTAAATATTTTAGCTTTATGTATTTATATAAGTATATGTTAATTTTGTATTCCGTTATATGTGTAGGTATATTTAATATTTTAGTTTAAGACTTCGACTAGTCATATTTTTCTCTTCTTGTTCTCACACGCTATTGTCTACATTTCTTTTCATTTCTCCTTTCGCAGGTCTGCTGGAAGAAATTTCTATAGAAATAAGCAGTACCTTTGTACTCCTAATTATAAGTATCATGTATATCAATCTATTTTTCTGTGTGTACATAAATTGTAAAATAAATAAATAAATAAATAAAAATGTGAGCATAGGAAATTTAAAAATGACCCTTATCTCCAGACTTATGATTTTTTTCTCAATGGTGCGCTGGTTGGCGGCACTACTCGCCTTAATGTACTATCGCTACTTCGGCGCCGTCATATGTTTTCTCATTGACGTCCCGTTCCCGGTCCGGTGGACTGTCTTATTTAGTACTAGCAGTGGGAATTCAAGTTAAATATTAGAATCACTTTGCTCTTCAATGTAGCAAAATTCCCACATACACTTAAAATAAATAACCAACATTAATCAACGCCCTACGGAACCTTTTAGCGCAAATGATTGTGTTACACTAAACTTAAAACCGAAAGTGTGACTCACTAATACAATTTGCTTTAAAACGCTGCATGTTTATAAATGGCAACCACCCACATAACATTCCTTATTTAGTACGGAACCCTAAAACTGTAAAACAATTTAAATCTATTATAGTATGGGAGTTATTAAAAGCAGAAAGTGATCATGGTTAGTTTCTTTAAGGTAAGGCCCTTGTTATGGCTGTAATAAATTGATTTTAAGATGGTTTAAGATTGCAAACAATCATTCAAAACAAGTTGCATTATGTAATTTAAAAAAACCTATTTTTTTAATTGGAAATTGGGAGCTAGGTAGGTATACTTCTTAGTGTAAATAGAGTGAGCCCACAATTTGACGACGAGATTGGCACCTTCAGTAGCCTCCATCAGCTGCTGTAACCTGCAGACAGCAGGACACGCTGGACACGATATTATGAGTCCTGTTGTTTATGAAACAAACTAAACGGGGAAATTTTCAAAATTACATAAAAAAAATATTTTCTCGAATTACATGATATTTCGCCTAGGCTTTATGGGGTTCCTAATTGTTGCAAATGGGTCACACTATCATGTCCCGGAAGGAATACGTCAAATTAAAAGTAACCCTGTACTTATTTGACGCTGATATTCTGCTGGATGTAGTAACATATAATAATAATAATAATTTTTAATAATTTTATTTAATCAAATCAAAACTGTTAACATTAAAATGTATCACTATTAAGAACACTCGACTCCAGCACCCTTACTAAGCTATAAAATAACTTGTATTAAGGGCGGTGGTACAAGCCCATACATACTTCAATTTCACATACTAAATTGCAGGCGGAACAAGTGTTTTAAACTAAAGTTTATGAAACATGCGGACGTTGAGCTGACGAGTAAATACGCGAATTATTGGTATACTTAAGGGAAGTGCAGCAGAAGTATGGTCACCCAGTCGCTTGCTTTAACAACTCATCATCCTTATTCTGCCCTTATCCCAATTTATTTTGGAGTCGGTACATGTCTGTTTCTTCCATACTTTCTCTATTAGTCATACTCTCGGTAGTGCCCTTTATTTCTAGTCATAATTATCATCTTTCACGCTATCCATCCATCGTTTCTTTGGTCTTCGCCTTACGAGTAGCCATCCACATTCATACTCAAAACTTTCGTGACGACATTTTATCACTATCGAAACTACCAATTCTTGCTTCTCTTTAGTCTGATCAACAACACTTCTTATCTCGAAGAATTTATCAAGTTATTAGTTATTAAGTTATCTTGCTAATACCACAGCTATGGAAATTTCGAGCCAATAGTAATCCAATAAACATTTATGTCCTTTGCAACGGCACTTGTAAAAGTATGTAATTACTTGTGATGAAAAATTATTACCTTTGGGCATCCCTGTTTGGAGTTTTCTTGTTTTGATTTTAGGGTGAAACGCCAGGGGATTGGACAAGGGTTGATTTTATTTAAAAATTCATTACTCCGTCAAATCTAGGTAGGTAAGTCAAATAATAAATGCCACATGGAGATGATTTATATTACATATTCAACAAAGTGCATTTTACATGTAAAAAGTCAAAATTTTCTTCACAAATCAAAATTGTTTTTTTTTTTAGATTTTTAGACAATCTGCCTAGCCTTTTCCCAACTATGTTGGGGTCGGCTTCCAGTCTAACCGGATGCAGCTGAATACCAGTATTTTACATGGATCGACTGCCTATTTGACCTCCACAACCCAGTGACTGTGTTATACGATACCAGTTGGTAAGACCGGATGTCAGACTTTCGGGCTTCTGACGACCCGTAACGACTGTCAAAGATCCACGAATGACAGCTGGGACCAACGGCTTAACGTGCTTTCCGAGGCACGGAGGGGTATAGGTATGGAAAGTTGGTCACCTATCCACGGACCAACCCTGGCAAGCGTAGCTTAACCTGATGGATCGACCCGCTGCCGCCGCGATGGAAAGCCGCTGGGGTCGCGGGTTGTTTAAAAAAGATACCGTGGCCCTGGCATAGGCAACTGAAGGAACACGGGTGGGTTTTAGTCAGTAAAAGTCTGACACGCCCTTGCGCTCCACCCTGAGCGGGAGAAGTTATTTGATGATTTCCCACCTCAAAAAAAAAAAAAAGGTACTGACTAAAAATCAAAATCAAAAGTCATTTATTCAAATTAGATAGAGTATCAGCACTTCTTGAATGTCAATATTACATAAGACAGTAACCCAAAACGCCCGCCCTTCACCACTTCCTAGTGCTTTAATTATTAGACCCAAAAAAATGCTAGACCCAAAAGAAATAAATCAGTAGCTAAACGGAAACGATTTTAGGATCTTTGCATAAGTGAACCCTAAAAAGCATAAACACATCCCTAACATCGGTATCAAGTAACAAACACAAGAAGTATTAACCCTCAAGTAATTCGTTTAACTTTTCAACTTTTTGATGTTTACCCGTATTCTGAAGTTTTGTAATTTATTCTCCGAAGCCTATGTACTCCTCTGTGTTTCATTTGTTTAATTTTGGCATTTAAAATTGTTTATGTCTTGGATGTAAGGGGGAGACTGTGTGAAAAGGGTTTCTATGTGTAAACTTGATAGATGTTAAAATCTCTGCTTCTATCTCAGCTTTATTTTCAACCGTAACATTTTGAAAAATCAGTTTTTTTGTAACTGAAAGAAAAAGAGAGCTGGTTCTCAAGTCCACACGTATTTTTACAGGGAAGTTCGATTTGAAAAAAAATTGGAGATGGGCCCAGTTTGTTAAAATGTATCGGAACCCTGTGTCTCCACTTACTTTGTCTCTTTGTCATTTGCATGATTTTAAAGACAAATATGGTAAAATACTTGTACTTACATAATTGGAAAGTGATTCTTGGCTTCGGTTTTTACAAGAAACCACTGAACAACACGGCATTCTTATAAATTGTCATGGTCACAGTCGAAAGCGCACTAGTTCGCGGAGACGGCCATTTGACTATGAACGGCTCATACGGAGCATGTCGCGCGGGCTCGCCCCTTGCCACTTCTACTGTTTTTTTATATTTCCAGTGGAAACAGCCGCGACTTACGAGTTGTAGGTCGTAGGTTCGAACCCAGACAGGCGCTTTACTTTGTGTAAATTATATCATCACCACTGCTCCCAAAACGGTGAAGGAAAACATCTTGAGGAAACCGGCATGTCCTTGAACCAAAATATCGAAGATATGTGACATCCACCAACCCGCAATGAGCCCGCGTGGTGGATGATGGCCCACTCCCTCTCACCGAGATGAGGACTGTGTCCCAGCAGTGGGAACATTATAGGCTGACAATGTGCTTATTCACCTGTGGTCGTAAGGAGCTAGTGGTTAGGTTACCTACCCATCTCAAAAAAAAAAGTTAAGTCAACTTAATATGACATAGGTAAGTTGAAAAACGAGTACCTAAGTTGAAACATCATAAACAAAGATTAATTCACACGATTTCCATTCAAATTGAAATCAATATTTTCATGTAGAAATCGAGCCATTTACTATTTTACTATCTAAAGCTCGATAAAATATAGTATTGTTAAACTTTATTACAGGCTTTGAAATAACATTTTATAGAGCAGAATTTTATTTATTATTATGTACCTACCTACTGGTTTTTATTTTTATTGTCAATGTGTACGTTTTGTTTTTTTTTTTAGTTTTTGTTACTGCCATAAGCAAAGCTATGTATTGTAACGAGTTAATTAACAACTTAGAAGGATTTTGTTTATTTTGTAAACATTAACACATTCACAAGCAAAATATGACAGAGGTTGGCTTAAGAAAAAAACAAACCTAATGTCAATTTGAGTTGGACCTACCAAGGAGCTTTACACAGGGCCCAATTTATTTGACCTTTAGTTAGCGAAACTTCGCAGACGTTTTATTTTTTTTTATTTTTATTTTTTTTTTTTCTGGAAACTTACAGCTAAAGTAGACAATATCCTTATACAATATGAATCTGAAGGCCATTTACAAGTTTCCACTGATAAAAATTGAAAATTTAAATTGAAACAAAAAATGTCGGTACAAAATACCTACTTGTAACATAAATTAGGAAACAAATAGTACACGATCAACCAACACAAACTAAAAAAACCATTTATACACAAACAATTACTCTGTCGTAAAGAAGCTCTTCACCAACAAATGCTTAAGCCAATATATCCAAATCATGTTCACCAGACAGTTTATTAAAACTTCTGCTCGCACGGATTAGAAACGAGTTCTGCCTGTACGCGGACTTGGAATGAGGGATATGCAACAAGCTAGGTCTGCGAAGCATTTTACAGTGTGTAACTAATCCTAAACTGCCTAACAGCTCGGGGCAATCTATAGTACCTACCATTAGCAACTTTAAACAAATACGTCATATCTGCAATGCGTCTGCGCTCATACAGTGGTAAGATATGAAACCTCTTGTGATGGGTATAGATATATAAACACGACAAAATATAAATAAAAAAGATTTGATGATTTTTTTTTTGGGCCAATGACCGCTGGTAGTGTTGTTACTTGCAGTGTGAGTTGATAATAGTATATTATGCAATTAGTGAATAAAGGACGGATTTAAAGCGAGGGCCAAAGATGAATTAAGAGCTAGTGAAGGATACTAACGATTGAATCACGAGCACGAGTGTTAGAATCCTGAGCGACGCGAGTGATTCATGGCCCTCGATATAAATCCGTTTAATTCAAGAGTTGCATACGATACTTTATACCATGAATACGAGAAAAAGAAAGATTGAAGTGAAAAACTTTTTACAAAAAAAAAAACAACCGACTCCCAAAAAAACACTACAAAGTGAAAAATAACTTTAATTTCGGAAGTCGGTGTCTTTGGTTTTTATTTACGTTCGTTTTGTTTTGCCGCCGACTTCCGAAATTAAAGTTATTTTTCACTTTGTAGTGTTTTTTTGGGAGTCGGTTGTTTTTTTTTTGTAAAAAGTTTTTATTTTTCACTTTTTAGTGGTGCCTACCTACCCCACACAAATCTGAATACCACTCTGCAAAATAAATTAGAGCATCATCCATATTGACTAAATGGCAAAAATACGTTAAGTCATGTCAGAAGTTTGGTAGGCGTAGTTTTAGCTGACGGACATAACGAGGCTACGAAATCTGCCTCCTGACAATCAAGGCCACACATAATATACAACTCAAGTAGCGCAATTTGAAGCGGCATATAATTACCATTAAAGCATTTATAGCCAGAGTGCACCTCATGACAATTCCAATAAGCCCAAACACGGCTAGGATACATTGTTTTATTACTGAGTTCCGATGCCTACTTTTCGGCTTCTTCATCAGATTGGTTCGATGGTACCATTTTCATCAGAACCATTTATTTAAAGCTTCGTCATAGTCGCTTAACTATTTTAATCTTATCCGTATCCGTGAAATACTTTTCATCCTTGAGGAGTTCCCGTGGCCATCTGTGGTCTTCTTCATCAGTTCCACTTCACCAGATGATACTTTCTGAATGCAAACGCTTGATTTGTTGATGAAAATACCATAATCGCTATATGTATGCCTATAATATTTGAGGAGTTCCCTCGATTCCTCATGGATCCCATCATCAGAACTGGATTTTGATAAAATTGGGACCAATCTGGAAGTATACCCTTTCAAATAAAAAAAGAATTTTCCGAATCGGTTCATAAATGACGGAGTACTGAGGTAACAAACATACAAAAAAAAAACATACAACCGAATTGAGAACCTCCTCCTTTTTTGGAAGTCGGTTAAAAATAGACATATAATGAAGAAAAAGGAAAGTTACATTGGCTTTGATGTAAACCAGCCGTGATTTTTTGGGTAGCAAGTTTTCCACTAAGTACCTATATCGGCCGCCCTCTCTTTCATAAACTCAGGAGTTAACACACCTTCATCACTAGAATGCATTTTTAATCGATTAGAACAACACTAAACAAACACAAAATTAAAGATTAAAGTAACACTAAATAAACTTTGTGTTCGTACAACTTACAGTATTAAAAATAACGCCAATTTACTAAGGACAGCAAAGAACACAAAACAGTTTTTATTCTAATGCTAAACTCCTTGTCGATAATGTCGACCAATCAAATTGAATTTAGAACACATCAATACAGGGTGAAATTGAATAGATGCGACAAAATTTAAGGGGGTGTTCTACGCATCAATATGAACAACTTTTACTATGGGACCAAACCTGAAATCGCGAAAAAAAATCAGCTGTTCAGTACATTTAATGTTCGCATAATTCGTCAAAAGGCTGATTTTTTTTTCGCGATTTCTGGTTTGGTCCCATAGTAAAAGTTGTTCATATTGATGCGTAGGACACCCCCTTAAATTTTGTCGCATCTATTCAATTTCACCCTGTATGGGTCGAATACACAGATTACACTTACTATAGATACGGCAAGCCATCCGACCAAGCGTGCCCTGCATGTTCGTACTAAAAAAAGTCTGTTAGCTCAGTTCGTACTAAAAAAAGTCTCACGCTTAGCGATTGAAACATTCTGTTTACGTTGAGCACAGCACTAAATGGCTGGGATGAACTTATCGGAGATATAAAAAAGATGACACGCTCGGTTTTCAATACAAAGTTCCTCCAGATCTTTCACAAATAAATAAATAATTTAATTTTAAAAACAAAATATTTTAATGTAAACAAGCGAGACGCCTCACTCGCACATAATCTTACGATGTGTGATCAAAACAAAATTAAGTATGTTTCTTTGAAATAAAAAGTTTTAATTTTTTTTTTTTTTTTTTTTCATACTATTTAATAACATGCCGTATCTAGCGTAGGTACTCTAAATCTGTGGTCGAATACATACGTGTTCCATTTTCAAACATCAAAACAGTGAGTAAAAGTGCTTTTTATTCACTGTTTTCAGTGTATAAAATAGGTAAGCTTTTTAGAGGGGGCATGGTATAAAATCTATTTTATCGTGTTGAGATATCGTCTGTAAAGTTTACACATGAAAAAAAACTGATTTTTAAACTGATATTTTAAGTGACACACTACCGGCGGTTGATGACCCGAAAAAAAAAAACATCTTCAAAATATTTTTTTTTTTGTTTTATCATGTTTAGATATCGATTACCCATCACGTTTGCGGAGTTTTGCTAGAACCATATTATTACATACTAATTCCATGGTGGGTACGACGCACGGCTACAGATCAAGCCATTCCAAGCATTTCAAGCATTTCCAGTATAAGTTGATCTTGCATTGTATATGATTTCATTACAATGAGAGGTCACTGTAAACTGGAAATGTATAGCTTGATGCCGTGTGTACCAACTTTCGTAAATTTTTGTCACTTTATAGAATCTTGTGATACAACACATGAAAGCACTTACATCGCTTGAATTATCTTTGATCTAAATAAATTATGTTCTATTGTTTCATAATATAATCTTTCTACAAAGAAGTTTGACAGGCTGCCATCCATTATGGAAAAATCATGATACACCAGCATGCGACTAACGGCTAGGATTTTAGATGTAAATAGAATATTTTCTCGTTTCATGCTTTTCAATCCTTTTTTAGAACAGAGATTCTCCTAGGTAAGCCTATTAATTAGTTCCAAGCTATTTAATGACATCTGCATAAACACAATCTCTGTCACGATAATTTTGTCACTCCGCAGCCATTCAATAAATTATTCAACTTTATGTTTTTGACGAAACGGAATTTTAACAAAGTTGTTATTTCAATTAAAATATTCATTCGCCCATAACATTGTTGTGTGGGGATATAACGACATTGTATGTAGATGATTGTGACAAATATCTGGTTGGTATGTAAGTGCTAATTTAAGCAAAACTTTCTGCTGAGACAAAGTACAAATAGTTAGTAGTCTACTGACTACATCTTTACAAAAATTCTCGACTTCAGTAATAAGGTTCTCAATTCAAATTCTTTTTTCTTTGTGTTTGGGTGTAAGTGCAATTTTACTGGATGACAGCCACGAAAGGAACACTGGGATGGTCCCTGCCGTCCCTATGTCATGTCCTGTACCCTAATTTCGTAACACACCTTCGATTCGATCGGAATCGGTTTCATTTTGACAGTACAACAACATTCATTGCATTATTTACGTTGCTGAGCAGACAAATTGTTCGAACATAATGGATTTGTAATTTGCTTCAAAATGATTCAAATTCCGATTAATAGGTACCTACTGTATTACGCAACTGGGGTGCTGGTCTGATAAAGATCTTCAGAGATAGAGAATGAAAGTCAACAATGGTGCCAACAAATCACACTCATCATCATCATTATTTCTGCCGAAAGATGTCCAACGCTTGACAAAGCATATTTTAATAGTCACATTCAACAACCCGCACTGGGCCCGCATGGTTTATTACGGTTACGACTCACTCCCTCTCACAGAGAGGAGGCCTGTATCCCAGCAGTGGGAACATTATAGGCTGATTATAAAGAGTGAAATTTGAGTCAAATCCATACAGCAAAAGATGTTTACCTGACAACAACAGCAAAACTCATTTAAACCATACCACAACAGTACCTAATCTTTTTAAAAGAAAACCCCTCTTCTTTTGATTATAAAAGACACCTTTATTAATCAAGGAGTTAACAAGGGTAGGAATGCACGGACGGAAGTACCGTGGCACTTCAAAGAGACACATTAGCATATTAAAATGGTGAGACACGTCTGGTTCGTTGCATGGACGCTTTTATAGGACTAAAGAGATGAAAGCAGTTAGCATGGTTGTTAAATGTGACGTGGATAATGTCTATAGATGATTGTTGTATAGATGAGTGTTGTATAGTCCATGTATCCAGTCCTGTAGACCTTTAGCCGAAAGCAGAAAAGGTGAGAAAACAATAGGAAATCAATGAAACGGCGAAGAAACCCAATTGAATTAAATTAATTGTGAAAGGACCAATATTATGTAAAATATTTGATTTAATAGAGTGTCCGTGGAGTTTCTTGCTCTGTCTTATCCAGGATATACGCTTTGGAATAGGCAACTAGCTTCATTTTTCTGACTGACCGACCCTTTGACAATTCAAATCTGCCTGTAATTGGTTTATTTGAAATAAATGCTTTGAGTTTGAGTTTATTGTAGTTTTCATGTTATTTCCCTAGAAATATTTTTAAGTGTCCTGATATTGTGATTTTATGATACTTATTTTTCTGCCAGGCAGATTTTGCTGTTTTCTGGTTGAAGCGCCAGTGATGTCGGTTAAATTAAAAGCACTTGAGTTTTTTCAACTTTGCTTTTGCCCACCCCAGGGCGAGAGACATCCGTGAGAATTTTCCACCCCGGAACAAAAAAAAAACACGGGCAGTAGCTAAGCTCAACAAAAAAGTAGACATTGCAGTTCAAAATAACTGTAAAGCCATTGGCTATACACATGTCTCTTTTAAAAATATATTCAAGAACACACTCCACAAGCAATTCTGTACAAAAGAATTACATGCTCTCCAAGCAAGACAAGTTTATAATTCGAGACTGGAGTCTCTTGTTAGCTTAGAAACTGTACTGTTTCAATGTACGGACACTCTTTGCTTTGAATTCCAATTTTCTTGCAACAGAAGCATGCATGTTTCATTTATTGATTCAATACTATGTGCTGTTTGATATTGGAGAATTTGTTTGTCTGTTAACTTGTTGCCACAGTTAGCACCACGCATAACTTTTGCTAGAGTGGTCCGATTTGAAAAAAAATTGTTTCATTCGAGAGGGACCTTAAAGTTGGTCCCATACCTATATTTATTAACATTGCTTGGGTAGTCTTTGAGTTAGCTTTAATAATACGTATTTTTTCCCGACTTTTTAGGTGGATGATGTTCTAGTTTATTTTGCAGATAGTGGTAAGTATTAGAACATGTATGGGGCAGGTACACCACAGCTAAAAAGTGTAAAATAAAAACTTTTTTTACAAAAAAATAGATACAATCGACTTCCAACAACACTACAAAGTGAAAAATAACTTCAATTTTGGAAGTCGGTGGCAGACAAAAAACGCAAATACATTCTACCAGACACCGACTTCCGAAATTAAAGTTATTTTTCACTTTGTAGTGTTGTTGTTGGAAGTCGGTTGTAGTTTTTTGTAAAAAAGTTTTGTGACTTTTCTATAAAAGCCAATATTCAACCACGAAGGCAATTAAATAAATATTACAAGTACAATTACAGTACATTTTGAGTGTACTTTTTGTCAACCTGTATAGGTACTTTATGTCAGCCTGTTCAAACACAATCAGGCGCAAAAATCAATGTTAATTATTCTGTTCGTGCACTATATTCACTGTAATTTGTCATTATAACAGTCGGATGTCATTGTTTAGATAGACAACGAATAATTTGAAAGGACTTTTATACTAGAACAAAATCAAAGGAAACTGCTGGTTATTTTTTGAGTCAGAAAGGTGAAAATCCTTTGATTGTTGAGCTTCGCGTGACCACATCGCGTTTCCAACTGCCTATTGTGTTGACATTCCTTTTGAAATATCTTAGTTTTTTCCAACGTCACTTTTTACACCGCTGCGTTTCTTTGCTCACACTTTTTCAACAGGCGTTCTAACTTTTCAATGGACACTGAAATAATTAGTTTTGTTGAAAAATGCGACAAAGCTGTCTCGGTGACACGTCATGGCATGATTTTTATGGGTCTGCTAACACTGTTATCTGTCTAACTAATTGATATTGAATATCGCGGTATTTTTCTAAGTAAGACGGATTGTAGGGATTTTTGTTTGGACTGTCTTCATTTGTTTAGATAGTATTGTTTTGGTTAGTTTAGCTGAATTTGCTATTCATTAATCGTCATTGATGAAAAGATTTCATGGACACGGAGACATTATACATATAAATTACTCCAGATTTTTTTTTGTGTCGTTATGGCATCACGTAGTTGACCATGAGAAGTCGAGACTTATACTTAACCGGACAATCCTGTGGGTGCTTTAAGCGAACTTAAAGCCTCCAGCCAGGGCATAAAACGAATTGTAAACTTAGCAACTGCATGCACGACAAGGGCACCCCCTGTGGGGTAAGAACCTCGGCTTAGGGCGTCCCTGGGGGGAGGACAGCAAGCCCCCCTTGCTATCCTTCCCGCTGTATCATATCTGAGCAATTATAATTATATGGGGGGTGTAAGGCTACAGGTTCAGCTACGCCACCAGGTGGCATATCTTCACCGAGCAAGGGACATAGGGGGAATCACTACAGAGAACAGCTTACATTACTTATACTTTTACAGAGCTCTAGCTCTAAATGTTACCATAGACCACTTACCGTATTGTTTCTCATTCTTCCTTTTTATATCCATCCAAAGGTTGTCTTGTTCTTCTTCTTGTATTCTTATTCTTGTCTTTTCTTACCATCTTTAAACGATCGCTTTTAGCGAAAGATAAGACCACCCATTGTGCCATCATAAGTAAAATTTCTATAAATAATTATAACTGTAATTTGTATGGTGTAGGTACATAATAAAGTCTTACAATTTTCCTAGTAAATGCTGGCTGCGGGTATTCGTAGGTAATCTTAAAAATAATTCTTAGAAAATTGGAAAAGGCCATAAGATTCCTTTCACATTTTTCCTGAACCTTAATTTTCACCAATTCTGTATAGAAAAGTCTCTTTGGTGAATTATGTTTTGATATTGCATGCCTATAAGCTTACAGACAATCCTTGTTCATAAAAATGATAACGAGTGGTGGATAAGAAGCCACACTTTTTCCTCAAAAAGATAAAAGTCCGTGATGTCACCAAATTAATCATGGCGATCCCTCTTTTCAACTAAACTACTGTCACTTTACAGCCCCACCCACAACGTTTGTCAACAATTCGATAGTGGATCGATTGCTTCCTAATTAGACATGCGTAGGTAATTGTAGACTGGCTATTTGATACCCTATACCACAGAATAGATAGGTACAGAAGGTGGGCTCCGTACAACAAACAAAAACGAACGCACACATAGACACTTTTCACGTACAGCGAGTGCAAGCGCACTCACGACCGGCATTTGTTTGAGATCGCCGCCGTACTTACGTGTCTATGCGTGTCTGCGTTTGTTTTCGCCTGTTGTTTGGAGCTAGCCTTCTAGCCAATCTATTTGATACCGTATACTGTAATAATCATGAGTGTAATTAACGTTCCGGTTTAATTATCTGGCTAATTATTGATATGTGAGGTCTTGTGTGAACTAGGAGTGTCTGTTTGATTAATTCTGTCTATTCTTCAATCGTGTCTTTGTTTAGTACTCAAGCTTTAGCATCCCTCATGAGCCGGATTCGCGCCAGATTCAACAGCATTCTGAGGGTTATTGCGGACAGGTGGGACAGCCCCATACTGGGGCATTGGATACGCCTATATACCACTGAGTGCATGTAGTGTATAATAATAAACTTCTGGTAGATTTAAGTACTAGAACATGAATTTATACGATCAATGGGCCAGTGGGTCCCGCTTAATGGCAAACGACATCGCGGCAGGCCCAGATGGAGATGGCGGGATGAGCTGGACTCATTTTAACAAAGATTGGTCCTTGGCAGCTCTGGACAGAGAGATGTGGAAAGAGAGTAGGTAGGCCTTTGCCCAGCAGTGGGGCAATTAAGGCTGGTAAAAAAAAAAAAAAATGTTTATAAGTTCTTTGTAAACTAACCCAAATGGACTAATAGTCTGAAATATTTTTTTTTAATATTATTTTTTTAGAATTTATTTGTTTATGTAATGTAACAATAAAAATATATAGCCTACCTCGTTGGTCTAATGGTCGCGAGCGCTATTGCTGAACATGAAGTCTTGGGTTAGATTCCCGGGTTGGGCAAAGTGTTATTGGGTTTTTCTATCTGGAATTTTGCAGTAGCAGCCTGGATTTGGGCCCGGTTGATGGCAATTAAATAGGCTCGCCCCCTATTATATGTGAAGGACCTCAACATAACTGGTGAAGTGTGAGTGCACGTCAGCCTAACCCTTTGGGAATACATGACTGATGTAAGTATGTATAAGTTATGTAAGTACCAAAGTTTTTTTGTTTTTTAAAAGTACTTTTAAACCACTTAAAGTTACAATACAAAAAAATATGTAGTAAGCCACTTTTGAAGTGGCACCCAGAGGTTTAATACAGAGTGTAAGAGTAAACAGTAGAAATATTATAAGGGGTCATTGTACTCATCATTATGAACAACTTTTACTATGGGATAAACCTGAAATCGTGAAAAAAAAATCAGCTGTTCCCTACATTTTAACCAATTATGCGAACATAAAATAATGTACCGAACAGCAGATTTTTTTTTTCGCGATTTCAGGTTTGGTCCCATAGTAAAAGTTGTTCATAATGATGAGTACAATGACTCCTTAAAAGATTGCCACTGTTTACACTTACACAGAATGTAATGAATGGAATGTTTGTTCTTATACAGAATGTATCAGAAAGGTGTGGTCAAATTGAAGGGTGTGCTAGAGATTAACAAACTGAACCACTTTTTCCATGGGACCAACACCGTAATCGAGAAAAAATTATCAGCTATCCCATACATTTGGGTCGAGTAGGTGATGAAGCTTTGTACGGGACAACTGATATTTTTTTTTGTTGCAAATAAATATCATTCATTAATTAATTCAACGACTGTCAAAGATCTACGAATGACAGTGCAGTACCAAAGGTTTAACGTGCTTTCTGAGGCATGGAGGGAGATATGTAATGGTTATCAATTACCAGCGAGGTGGCCAATTCAGTCTTAATAAGACAGACGTCGCCAACTCAACAGGTAAGGAAGTGATTTGTACCAGGAAGCCTGCAGATGTCAACTTATGAGAAACAGCCGTCTCTCACTATTGTTGATAACAATTGCCGAGTTTTTCCGTTACATCTTGTGAATGATTTCCTTGATTTGTATGTGAATTCTGTGACTTTTTTCTTGGATGTGTAGGTAATAATAGTCAGTTTATAAATTAAAACTGACAGCAATACTGCAATTGAAGTAGGTAATAATGTGATTACTCTGATGAAAAGATTATGCTGTCCTTTGTCGAGGTCGGAATTGTTCGTGGGCTATCATGTGATTGCAGGATTTTTAAGGCACAGAAACATTTTTGAATAAAAGAGATGCATAGAACACTGTTTATTAAGTACTACTGCCCGTACGGAACGAAGCTGCTCGTGGCTAAGTAATAACAGCCGCACGGGTCGATCCATCAAGTTAAGCTACGCTTGCCGGGGTTGGTCAGTGGATGGGTGACCATCTGTACATACCGAGACTCCTCCGTGCCTCGGAAAGCACGCTAAGCCGTTGGTCCCGGCTGTCATTCGTGGATCTTTGACAGTCGTTACGGGTCGTCAGAAGCCCGAAGGTCTGACAACCAGTCTTACCAAGGGGTATCGTATTACCCAGTTACTGGGTTGTGGAGGTCAGATAGGCAGTCGCTTCATGTAAAATACTGATATTCAGCTGCATCTGGTTAGACTGGAAGTCGACCGCAACATAGTTGGGAAAAGGCTAGGCAGATTGAGGACCGTTGCACAACAAAAACAAAGCGACATCAACGCCTCTACCGGTTGATAATGTAACTATTTTACGATTATGGTCACTAATGTTTTGGCCGCATCATGAAGTAGTCGTGCGTTTAACTGTTCATATCGTCAAACGTTGAGTATTCAATGATCTAGCCAGACCACATCATGATGTGACCAGCGGTCTATGTTCTATTTCATAAAATACAACCATTTCATGAAATGGTCGAACACTTCGTGAAATGACCAATACTAAGATCTGGCTACGACATAATCTACATTCGTAAAACCCTGTAAACATGGACCATAGGTACTCTAACGGAGCTCATCCAGTCCCCACCACTTAACCAACCCTCAAAAACTGACCCCCATACATTCATAAAAGCATAACCCTAAACCGCCACGCGTCACCATTACGTAAACATCAGTAATTTTGTACGGATGGCAGTTCGCAAAAAAAAAAAATACAAAAAATTAATTAAACGCAACCGGGACCTTTTGTGCGTTGAATTCGCGTATTTATTAGAGCGAGCATCGTGGCTGTACTGTAATTGCCGTGTAGGGTTGGCAGGTCGTTTTGACCCCGTATGGTTGTTTAGGGTTAAAGGAAGATAGATCATAGACAAACAGCTCCTAACAGTATGTTGCTCGACACACCCCGCGTCCTAACCTAAAAGATTGTTCGCGCGAATACGTACCCGATAGTCGCGTTCTTAAGTCACTCATTATTTTGTTCGTAAAACCGAAAAGTCACCCTCTGTCGATGCGTTCGCAGAACATAATGAACGTGACGAACGCATACTCGCATGTCGATCGCATTGGTTAGAACGCGGCCATACGCATATACTGCTGCCTACCTCGCCTCCTCCCTTCCCCTACCTTGCCTCGCCTGAGCTGTTTACCTCGTAAAAAAAAAGAAGATCGCGATAAGACCCGTTCTCGATATGTGCTCGATTCTCAGCTATCAAGCCCTAATACTACATACATTGAAAACAACACATTAAATGAAATTACCCAAAACCACAAAAACCACCTTAAAAACTTTTACAAAACACACGTAAAACTTCAACCATAGAAAAAATAAATAATCACCAACCTTCCTAATTACATTGAAACCCTAAAGTCATTACTAAATGTCATTCCGGATATCGCCAGCCCTATTCCCGGGGTCATTCTGACGCGAGTGTTAAAGGGTTAATTTAACGGTCACTGCTTTGCGACAGTCTCGAACCGTGTATTTCGGCGTATGTAGTGTTGTAGCGAGCCGGGATTCAAATTAAAATCCCGGGAATTTGCATGGCAGTGAACATAGTTGGTTTTAGTTGAGTTTGTCATTTTATGATGAGGCAATTAACTTTTTATGTTATGCAGCAGGAATTACACAACCTCATGCCTATATTTCCTGATGGGAAAGGTGATGGTGGAGGTAGGCACAGGTGTTTTAAACTCTCTCATTTCGATAGTTTTGTTGGAATGAAGTTCTTTAACGCGGTTTGCGCTAGGAGTTGACTGGTAGATAAACGTCACAAAAAGTCAGTTTCAAGGTCTCAAGTTTCAAGTGTCAAAAGTTTTTATTTTTTAATACAGAGTCATCTAGTCATCATTATCTGCCTAGCCTTTTCCCAAAAATTTTGGGTTCGGCTTCCAGTCTTACAGGATGCAGCTGAATACCAGTATTTTACATGGAGCGAACGCTTATCTGGCCTCCAAAACCCAGTAACTGGGTAATACGATACCCCTTGGTAAAACTGGTTGTCAGACTTTCGGGCTTCTGAAGACCCGTTACGACTGACAAAGACCCACTATTATCACAACATCGGAATAAAAACAACACAGCAAAGAAAGACCAATGTAAAATTAATAATATGGAAAAAATATTAAAAATCTCGTTACAGAACCAAAACACATAAAACTTATTATATTCTCCAAATAATGTTAAAAAACGGCATCAAAATCCGTTGCGTAGTTTACAAGAACAACTTTATTTATACCTAGATGCTGACGTTGGCGCCTGCTCAAGATGCATCAGCAATACGTTTATGCTTAGATTTAACGTCATTTTAGGCGGTCTATGCTTAGATGTAAGATTTCGCCTTGAAGACCTTCGACAAGCTTTACAATCCAGCTCAATAAAAACTAGCTCAACGTCAAACAGGATTTTCGCCACTGTAGCACCAAAATCCCCGGGAACCCGGGAAGAGATTTAACATCACTATTTGACTACGTGTCGTTTCGTACGTCAGGTGCGTAAATTATTTCATGTAAATCATACCTTTACTTTTAAATGGCACAGTTGGATTTTACATTTCAATGGTATTGTCAGTCTTTTCTGTAATTTAGAGTATTATAAAAAGTTATTAAACTTTTTCCGTCTTGTAATAGATGCCCGGAAGACGGGTGTAGTCATCCAGGTAAGCTTTAATGTGTGGCGTGACGACTTAGAATAAATAATTTCTTGACGTATTGTCCAGAAAAAGTAGTCGAATGATGTAGCAGTCTCTGGAGCAGACCTTTGTCCAGACTTGGGACAGCATAGCATTGATTAATAAAAAAAGTGGTCAAGAGCGAGTCGAACTATCTAAAGACACCGTTTTTTGTTTCCTGTAATCTATACATAAACTTCTATCACACAGATTAATTTCAGATTTTTCTCTATGCTAACTTCGGAGATAAGGGAAACTGTATTTTTTTACAATTTTCATCAAAAGTCGAAAACTATGCGGCCTAAAAAAAAATGTATGAGAATGTGCAAACAGCGCTCTTTCATAATGATATCCCACGTGCCCCAGTACCACTTTGAATTTTTAAGACCCTTTTCAGTCCTTGTTGCAAAAAAAAAAATCTGCTGCAAAATAGTTGGGTAACCGACATCTAAAACTGTTTTAAATTTCAAGTTGATAGCATTAGTAGTTCTTAAGATATCCAGCTGTGACAGAAAGACAGACAGACTGAATCACTCCTTAAGGGTTCCTTTTTACCATTTTGATACGGAACCCTAAAAACGAGCCAGCCTTATAGTAGTCGCATATGATGTGTCATGTAACACCTGACATTTCACCTTGGTAAAAGTACTTTCTAGTTCTTATCAAACAACCAACATTTCAATCCGTCACTCAAAACTTTTAGAAAAATATTTTCACTTCCTGTTACAAACTTCCGTCCCTTTTCACGCAATCACTCCCACAGATTGCAGGAAAGCAAGAGGAAAGATGATTGTTAGACATCAAAAACCTTATTACCTACGTTGTTAGTAGGCCGCTGCTGATGCACGCACAGACACTAAGTTGTAATACCAAAAATTGTGTCTTGCCTCCTTTCGGGAATATTCTGAGCCCATGCATGTATAAACTCACGCCTTCTTCCCATGGGGGTAGGCAGAAACTACAGAACGCCGCCTAATACGATCCTTACATACTCCTTTTGCCTCATCTTAGCTCATCTCGTTCTGAAAAGATAGTTAGACAGCATAAGCTGACCTAAAAAGATAGTCAAACAGCATAAGCTGACCTAAAAAGATAGTCAGACAGCATAAGCTGACCTAAAAAGTTAGTCAGACAGCATAAGCTGACCTAAAAAGATAGTCAGACACCATAAACTGACCTAAAAAGATAGCCAGACAGCATAAGCTGACCTAAAAAGATAGCCAGACAGCATAAGCTGACCTAAAAAGATAGTCAGACAGCATAAGCGGACCTAAAAAGATAGTCAGACAGCATAAGCTGAATGCATGGCTATGTTTGACAGACTAGACCAAATCATATACCGGAGGTCGTCAGACATGGCTTATGTTTATTGTTTGCAGATGACCTTAAACTGCTGCTCGAGGTTAAAGATGAGTCGGATTGTGAACGCCTGCAGGAGGACATAGATAGGGTGGTGGAGTGGAGCCATAACAATAAGCTCAACTTCAATGTTGACAAATGCTCGGTGATAACGTTCACTCGTGCGCGGACCCAAATATGCTACGAGTACAAAGTAGAGAGAGCACCAATGCAACGAGTGGCGCAGGTACGTGATCTAGGCGTGTATCTCACTCCGGACCTTAGTTTTCGTGAACACATCGTTAAGATATGCAAGAAGGCCTACAGAAACCTAGGGTTCGTATTGAGGCAGTCACAGGGGTTTACGAACATTACCACGCTCAAGGTGTTGTATGACGCACTAGTTAGAAGCCATCTTGAACACAGTGCGGTTATTTGGGCGCCACATGAAGCCAAATACAGTGTCATGTTGGACAGGGTACAGAACAAGTTTACAAGACACTTGTATTTTAAACTGTATGGGGTGTATCCGTTCTACCCGTTGATGTACCCTACACTGTTTGTACTGGGTATGGTGGGGTATAATGAGCTAAGGGTTCGCCGGGAGTTCTGTCTTGCTGCGTATGTAGTGAAGCTACTGCGTGGCGTAGCACATAACCCGGAAGTGCTGCGTCAACTGGAACTCAGTGTGCCGGGCCGGTACGTGTGGAGGCGGCGACGCCCGCAACTGCTAAAAGTGCGCGTGGGCAGAACTAATTTACTGGCGAAAGCACCCCTCACCCGAACTATCCGTGTGGTGAACGAAGTCCATGACAGACTAGATATTTTTTCGTGCTCTTTGAGTGAATTCGCAAGAGTTTTATTAAATGTAGTTAGTTATTTAAGGTAAAAAATATTATTTGTTGTTAGATATAAAAGGTTAGATAAGTTATTTTTTAAGTTGATGACTACACTGTCGCATTAGGTTAAAGCCTGTAATGATAGCTGTAAGGATGATAAATAAATAAATCCATACTAATATTATAAATTCGAAAGTAACTCTGTCTGTCTGTCTGTCTGTCTGTCTGTTACCTTTTCACGCCTAAACCACTGAACGGATTTCGATAAAATTTGGAAAGGCTATAGATGGTATCCTGGGGACGGACATAGGCTACTTTTTTTTTCAAAAATAATCTTACAGGGGATATAGGGGATGAAAGTTTGTATGGGAAACTCAGTATTTCTTAAGTTAGGGATGTGAACATTAAAATGTATGCTTTTGATAGGAAATTAAGAAATATGCGGTTCAGCGTTTTTGAAAAATCATCCCCTAAGGGTGTAAAATATAGTAAAATAGGGGTTGATTTTAAAATTTACAAAACTGTACGGATTTCGACAAAATTTGGCAAGGCTGTATATAGCATCTTGGGAAAGGACACAGGATAGATACTTTCAAAAACAATACTACAAGGGGTGATATAAGGGATGAAAGATGGGAAACCCAGCATTTCTTAAGTTAGGGATATGAAAATTCAAATTTATGCTTTTGGTAGGAAATAAAGAAATATGTGGTACAGCGTTTTTGAGGGGGTACAATAGGGGTTGACAAATGTTTGTGTAATTACCTCTTTTTAAGAGATTTAAGGGATTGGAAATGTAGTCATAGTTCGAATCTTGAGGTAACATTTAGTCTTTATTTCATTCGAAGTTTTTACGAGGAAATTATTTGAACGAGTGGACACTCGGACAAAAGTTATTTGTTATTAGAGCGTGACTGGCATAATAAATTTTAAGTAATTAACAAAGTCCCCCCGCCGCGTAAGTGTGTCTGTTTGAATGCGATAATGTCAAAAAGTACCGAACGGATTTTCATACGGTTTTCTCCAATGAACGGAGTAATTCATTATGGTTTTGTGTAAATTGGCTGAAATATGACGACGACTGTTGAAGATGTCAGAAAAAATCATGCCGACTGGTAGCTTTATGCCTAATATACACGGTAACGATATATCGTAGCGATTTGAGTTTGTACAGTTATATAGGACGGCCCTATGTTTTCCACATGTACGTTCCCATGGGATATTTTCCGACATCCACGCGGGCAAAGCCGCGGGCAAAAGCTAGTAAATAAATAAATATCTTTTAGTAACTTGAACATGGGTATAAGCCCATGTTCAAGAGTAATTGTAACTACTGTAAGATAATATGGTCTAAAGTGATAACACAGTCTATTAATGATACAGTAGTTTATTGTTGAGAATATCACGCCGCGCCGGGTGACCGCGGGCGGTAGCTGCGGTCGCGGAGGGGGCCCTCGAGCTGCGGGCGCGCACCGGCCGGCTGGGCACTGCGTCATCATCCCCGCTACTGAGCGACCTACATTGATTTCTCGCCAGTAATCAATTTAATTCTGTTTGTTGATATCCTTGTAGAATTCATAATATTACAGTCCATTATCAAAAGTCACCGGTTTTATTAGTCCTCATACCACCAAGAGGATACTCCCAATCTTCCTTCGAGCCGGATGCGCGCCCGCAGCTTAACAGAAATCCGCGCGGATGTTACACACGGACGGACGCGTATTTATCTACCGAGCGGTCCTAGGTAATTAATTCAAGGTCACTGCCCAGATAAACTACTGTGGTTTTATTATTCTGTGGTAATAACTTCGTTAATGTGTAACAATCAAAATGGATATTCATGCGTGCGCGTGGTGTGAGAGAATCGGCCCTGTGGGGGTCGTTAAAAGTGAATAAGAGATTTACCTCAAATGGATGTAGCTTAACCACGGCTTCGACTTAATTTTCAGCCTTGAACTTGAAACAAAAGGCTTAAAATTACAGTCTCTTGAAATAATTTAACAATATGTATGAATTACCGATTACCTTATGAAACTGGTTTTGTTTGTCTACTGGTATATACTGAGATTTCAAGCGTGTTGTTTCGTCTGTTTTATATGAAGATGTAACACTGCTTACTTTATTATACTGTGGCAAGTAGGTAAGTGGTGGTGGTGGTGGTGGTGGTGGTGGTGGTGGTGGTGGTGGTGGTGGTGGTGGTGGTGGTGGTGGTGGTGGTGGTGGTGGTGGTGGTGGTGGTGTGTGTGTTGATGCTGGTGGTGGTGGTGGTGGTGGTGTGGTAGTGTATGTAAGTAAGTATACCTACAAAATTTTCATCTATCATCTTACTGACTGGGTAATAGTTTTCTCTCGGTGTGCCGCGTGAGCTTTATACAGGGTCAAATTAAATTAGCTAGCAAAACTCCGCAGACGTGATGGGTATCGATAGGTATATACTTTTTAGGGTTCCGTGCCTCAAAAGGAAAAAACGGAACCCTTATAGGATCACTCGTGTGTCTGTCTGTCTATCTGTCCGTCTGTCACAGCCAATTTGCTCCGAATCTAATGGACCAATTAAGTTGAAATTTGGTACACATATGGATTTCTGTGACTCAAACACGTACAGGTAAAGTAAATAAATGAATTTTAAATATAGGGGTCACTTTTAGGAGCAAATAAGAAAATTAAAAAAAAAAGTTTTGTAAACTGTACTTACCGTGTGAAATATCAAATGAAAGAAGGGCCTTACTATGAGGGTCTCAAATATATATTTTTTTATAATTTTAAAATAAATCGTTTTAAAGTTATTTAAGAAAATAGACGAAAATTGACCATTCCCCCTCCTTATGTCCGAAACTGCTTAGCCTAAAATTTTGAAAAAAATACAGAAAATAGTTCTTTACCTGTAGATTACAAGAAAACCTATAAGAAGTCTGTGGTCTCAAAATAGCATGGTAAATCTTTCAATATTTTGAGTACAAACTTACATTTACAGTTGGAATGTATGGGAGAACATGTATTTCAACTACAATGTTAAGTTTGTTCTTGGTATAAATTATCCTAACTACGGTACCCTTCATTGTGCGTGGTCCGACACGCACTTGGCCAGTTTTATTTGGGGTCATCAACCTCAGTGTAATTAAAATACCAGTTTAAAAATCAGTTTTTTTTTTGTCTAAACTTCACAGACGTAGACGATAGGTATCGATATCTAAACACAAAAAGCAAAGCAAATAAAAACAGATTTTTGAACTCATACTTCAAGTAACAACACTACCTGCGGTCGCTGACCCCAGATAAAAAAATCATCAAACCTTTTTTATTTCATTTTGTCGTGTAAATATAGAAAATACTCATCACGTTTGCGGAGTTTTGCTAGCTAATAACCCTGTATATATTATTATTATTATTACCCTGTATATATTATATACCCGGTCAAATTAAATAAGCTAGCAAAACTCCGAAAAAAAAAATAAAAAGGTAAGTATACCTTTTAATTTTTTTATTGGATGGTAATTTTTTTTTTGCTCCCGCTCTGGGCGGAGCGGGCGGCCGGCTTTTACTGACTAAAACCCACCCGTGTTCCTTCAGTTGTCTGAGCCAGGGCCACGGTATCTCTTTTGAACAACCCGGGACCCTGGCAGGCATCGGTCCCATCGGACCCCATCAGTGCTGACATCTCTTTGAGGCGCGCGTGGAACACAATGCCTATGTACCTAAGGTCCTGAACCGGGAGTTATGGAGCAACTAGGGATGCCTATGTCTATCAGTGGATTGCGATATACCTACTGAGTTGATTGATTGAGGTATAACTCATAAGCCTAACTACCAAGAGGACGTAGGTACACCTCCGCCGCGTAGCCGCATGATCTTCCTACTCAAGAAGCGGAAGATCATGCGAGTCAGTTGAGGGCCTTAGCACACCTCCACCGCGTAACCATAGCAGCGAAACCACAGTAGTTCAATTCAACTGTGTCCCAAGGCCCAGATAGCAACGAAACAAGTGAAGAAGTTCCAAAAAAAGGCCTCGTTGCCATTTCTATACAAAAGAAAAAAACCGGTCAAGAGCGAGTCGGACTTGCGCACCGAGGGTTCCGTTCCGATTTCTGAAAAATTGTGCTATTTAGAGACAACGTTTTTTTTTAGGAGGAGCTCGTGGCTAAGTAATTACAGCCGCACGGGTCGATCCGTCGGGTTAAGCTACGCTTGCCGGGGTTGGTCAGTGGATGGGTGACTATCTTTACATACCGAGACTCCTCCGTGCCTCGGAAAGCACGTTAAGCCGTTGGTCCCGGCTATCAGTCGTGGATCTTTGACAGTCGTTACGGGTCGTCAGAAGCCCGAAAGTCTGACAACCAGTCTTACCAAGGGGTATCGTATTACCCAGTTACTGGGTTGCGGAGGTCAGACAGGCAGTCGCTCCATGTAAAATACTGGTATTCAGCTGCATGCGGTTAGACTGGAAGCCGACCCCAACATAGTTGGGAAAAGGCTAGGCAGATTGAGAGACAACGTTTTATTTTTCCTGTGATCTTTACATAAACTTCTATCACATAGAATAATTTCCGATTTTTCCCTTTGCAAACTTCGGAGATAAGGGGGGGAACGGTATTTTTTTTTACATTTTTATTAAAAATCGAAAACTATGCGGCCTAAAAAAAATTAAAAAAAATGTTTAGTAATGTGCAAACAGTGCTCTTTCATATGATACCCCACATGCCCTAGTAGCCCCACTTTGAATTTTGAAGACCCCCTTTCAGCACCCGTTACAAAAAAAATATAAATATTTTTATTTCTTTCTTATTTGCAAAACAGTTCGGTAAACGTCATATAAAACTTTTCCAAATTTCAAGTTGATAGCATTAGTAGTTCTTTAGATATTCAGCTGTGACAGACAGACAGACAGACAGACAGACAGACTGAGTGAGACCATAAGGGTTCCTTTTATACCATTTTGGTACGGAACCCTAAAAAAATAAACTTTAACGGTAACTGGTGTTCAAGATTTTTCCATTTTTGAGGAGCTTGTGGCTACGTAATAACAACCGCACAGGTCGATCCATCAGGTTAAGTTACACTTGCTGGGGTTGGTCCGTGGATGGGTGACCATCTAGATATGTATGACCATATGACCATGTAGATACCGAGACTTCATCGTGCCTCGGAAAGCACGTTAAGCCGTTGGTCCCGGCTGTCATTCGTGGATCTTTGACAGTCGTTACGGGTCGTGAGAAGACCGAAAGTCAGACAACAAGTCTTGCCAAAGGGGTATCGTATTACCCAGTTACTGGATTGTGGAGGTCAGATAGGCAGTCGCTTCATGTAAAATACTGGTATTCAGCTGCATCTGGTTAGACTGGAAGCCGACACCAACATAGTTGGGAAAAGGCTAGGCAGATGATGAGGTATACAATTTCCCTCGACGATGCTCCTATAACTGGATATAACCTGTCGAACCCAGTTAGCATAACTCATTCCACATAAATAAGTCATGGTAACGCACGTAATGTCATTTGGAACTGAGCGTCATTACCGCCTGTCGCAGTTCTGATCCCTTCCTGAGGACGTGACTATTTGTTTTATTATGTTTAAAAGTGGGGCTATGGAAACTACGGGGCATGGAGCGGGAGCGAGAGCGAGTTAATCATATTCTTGCAAAATATTGAATAGCCGAAAGACGTACACTGCTGGACAAGGATATCAAACTCCCACAAACACCGTCACAATTTATACTACTAACTAATAATAAAGCTGAAGAGTTTGTTTGTTTGATCGCGCTAATATCTGGAACTAGATACAGTCAGCAATAAAAGTCGATTAACACTTCATTTTTTAAAATCTTAACTATTGAGCAAGACATTTAATTAAAATCGGAACAGAAATAAAATTAATTAAAGATCTAGGTATAAGACTCTTAGGTATTTTAGGAAAAAAGGAGATAATCAAATCATTTTGTACAATTTACATGTTGTGTTAAGTAGCAGTGTTAATCGACTTTTGTTGCTGACCGTACCAGTCGGATTTGAAAAATTCTTTTTGCATTTGATAGCCCAATTTTTGAGGAAGGCTATAGGTTATTTATCATCACGCTACGATCCTTAGGAGCTGAGCGAAATGAAAAAAAGTCTGAAAGAACGCTAAGCGAAAACGAAGTAATCGCGCGGGAGG
The DNA here is from genome assembly GCA_905163495.3 of Cosmia trapezina. NCBI lineage: Eukaryota > Metazoa > Arthropoda > Insecta > Lepidoptera > Noctuidae > Cosmia > Cosmia trapezina. The sequence continues at coordinate 9,811,385 of LR991045.1, forward strand.
GAGATGCGATGCGATGTGGTGGGTCGGGGGAACAAGAAATTTCACACGGACGAAGTCGCGGGCAGAAGCTAGTACTATTAATAAAACTGAAGAGTTTGTTTGTTATTTGTTAGTATGAACGCGCTAATCTCTGGAACTACCAGTCAGATTTGAAAAATTCTTTTTGCATTTGATAGCCCAATTCCTGAGGAAAGTTATAAGTTATTTAACATCACGCTACAACCTTTAGGAGCCGAGCAAAAAGAAAAACGTCTGTAAGAGCGCTAAGCGGAAACGAAGTAATAGCGCGGGAGGGCGATGCGATGCGACACGGTGGGACGGGGGAACAAGAAGTCGCGGACGGAGTCGCGGGCAGAAGCTAGCATTATTGTAAAGTTTGAAAATTTGCGGGTTTGTTTGTAGGGGGTAATCTTCGGAACTACTGATCCGATTCCAAAAATTCTTTCACTAAAACCGGATTTACATTACGAAACTAGTTGCGCAAACTTAGTTATAATTCATTGATAGTTTCACGTGTAAATAGATAATGATTTACACGTGAAACTACCAATGAATAATTAAGTTTGCACAGCTAGATTCTTAATGTAAATCTGGTTTTATGGGAAGCTTTCACTAGTTGACGAGTGCCAAAGGATAATATATTTTTTGTTAAAACAAGAAATTTCACTCAGACGCAGTTGCGGGCAGAAACAGTAGTTGAACAGGAATGGTGTTACAGTCAGCAAGAAAAGTCGATTAACAGTTGAGTTTTCTAAATCTTAATTATTGATAAAAATACTTCATTAAAATCGCATTAAAAACCGATATAAATTATAAAGAAAATTAACTCTTATCCAATACACGAAATGTTAAAATGCAGGTCAGGTATCATATCATTTTGTGATAATTTAGATGATGTCAAAAAGTAGCAGTGTTAACCGACTTCTGTTGCTGACTGTACGAAGACTAAAACACCGGTAACTTAACAAAATAGTGGACTGTATTAAGGATAATAAACAAACGGTCAACTGGATTGAAAATGACGAGAAATAAATAAGTTTCGGTATGCGCTCCCTTATTCGCGCGGACATTCACGCAGTCCTACTTAGCTAGTTTTAATTAGCCTTTTAGGGTTCCGTACCTCAAAAGGAAAAACGGAACCCTTATAGGATCACTCCTGTGTCTGTCTGTCACAGCCTATTTGCTCCGAATCTGATGGACCGATTAAGTTGAATTTTGGTACACATATGGATTTCTGTGACCCGAACACGTACAGGTGAAGTAAATAAATGAATTTTGAATATGGGGGTCACTTTTAGGGGGCAAATAAGAAAATTTAAAAAAAAGTTTTGCAAACTGTACCGTGTTACATATCAAATGAAAGGGCTTACTATGAGGGTTTCAAATATATTTTTTTATAATTTTAAAATAAATGGTTTTAAAGTTATTTAAGAAAACAGACGAAAACTGACCATTCCCCCCCCTTATCTCCGAAACTACTGAGCCTAAAATTTTGAAAAAAATACAGAAAATAGTTCTTTACCTGTAGATTACAGGAAAACCTATAAGAAGTCTGTGGTCTCAAAATAGCATGGTAAATCTCTCAATTTTGTGAGTACAAACTTACATTTACAGTTGAAATGTATGGGAGAACATGTATTTCAACTACAATGCTAAGTTTGTTCTTGGGATACATTCATCCCTAATAAAACGTGCACTTTCGGATAACGACTAACTTTATTGTCACTTTGACACTTTGACAGCTATAAAACAAATGCAATATATAAACATAATAGATGGCGTTACTTGCTAATTTTGTTACAAAATATAACACCCCGACATAACAAAATATTTAAAGACATAGCAAATACTTTGAACATAAAAAAAAATTCTTAAGCTTAAATTTTAAACAGGAACAAGACCTATAATTTTTAAGAATTTATAATGTTTACTTGACAGTAAACCTTTAGTTAGTAAATCAGCCGGCATGTCCTGGGTTGAAACATACATAACTTCAATTAAATTATGTTTTATAGCATCTTTGACATAATGATGACGTACATCAATATGTTTAGTTCTATTGAGTGATTGGTGACTTGTTGCCAATTTCAAAGCACTTTGGTTATCACAATGTAACATGACTGCACATGATTTACCTGTTATCTCATGCATCAAGTTTCTTAAATATATGGCTTCTCTAGTTGCTTCTGACAACGCTACATACTCAGCTTCAGTACTAGACAGAGAAACTGTCTTCTGCTTCCTGCTCTGCCATGATATCACAGAACCACACATGGTAAAACAGAAACCAGTATAAGACTTTCTGTCTAGTGTGTCGCTGGCCCAATCAGCATCAACAAAACCCTTCAACTCAACATTATCATTACAATATTTTAAACAGTAATGTTTGGTTTTTTGCAAGTACTTCAATACTCTTTTAGCATGATTATAATGAGTTTCATTATGACAATGATTAAACTGACTTAGATAACTTATAGAAAATGCAATGTCAGGTCGAGTCATGACAGCCAAGTACATTAAACTTCCTATAAGCCTTTGATAAGGTACATCTGTTACACAATTTTCAGCCCTATCAAGGTTCAGTTTACATTCTATAGGAGTATCTATGGAACCACAATTAAACATACTAAATCTAGATAACAATTGTTCTATGTACTGTTGTTGATCTATTGTTATAGTATTAGACTTTTTATCCACATTGACTCTCATACCTAAATAACGTTTTACACAACCTAGATCTTTTATCTTAAATTCACTACTTAATACAGTTTTCAACATTTCTGTCTCATCTTTACATGTAGAAAATATTAAAAAATCATCAACATATACTGCTACTATTATTTTAACCTTTCCATGCAATTTTGTAAATAAACACTGTTCATGACAACTCATTTTAAAACCCAATTTACATAAACAATCTTTTACTCTTTCATACCACATTAAAGATGACTGTTTAAGCCCATAAATTGCTTTCTTAAGTTTTAAAATCTTCCCCTTATCACTACATTCAAAACCTACAGGAATAGACATACAAATATTCTCCTTTAAGTGTCCATTTAAAAAAGCAGTGGTCACATCTAAATGAGTTATGTCCATACACCATTGTACACTAAGAGCAAATAACATTCTCAAGGTTGAATGTTTTACAACTGGAGAAAAGGTGTCCATATAATCAATTCCACTTTGTTGTGAAAAACCTTTTGCCACCAGCCTAGCACGATATCTGACTTTGTTGTCAACATCTAACTTTTTATTCAAAACCCACTTGCTTTGCACTATTGAAGTATCACTTGGTACATCAATGAGCTCCCATGCATCATTGTACTCAAATGCCTGCAACTCCTCACGCATGGCTAGCTTCCATTGTTCTGCTTCAGGTCCATTCAGCGCTTCAGAGAAGTCTATCTCCTCTGCTCCTGGCAAGTTTTTTGAAATACACACGTTTGAGTAACCAAAGCGAGTTGGTGGTTTTCGCACTCTCTTATTTTCAACTATTTCACCACCTCCTAGTGTTTGGAGTTCACTTGTTGAAATATCTGTTGAAATAATGGAGTCAATTGAAGTATCAATACTAGTCTCACCTGGATCCGTATAAACTGATGAGTCTGAACTTGGACTAGCCAGAGATTCATTATTAGTAATATCCCCCACTGAATCTCTGCTCTCTACACTAGATTCCTGCACATCATGTGTTGTTTGTGTCTCCTCTCTCTGGACTAAGTTCTTTTCTTCATCCTGAACCCATATAGCATTTTCTTCTGTACTTTCAATTCCTTGTTTTCCTTCCATCACTATTATATCTCTTTTTACTGTAATAACATTTTTCTTTGGGTCATAAACACGATATCCCTTCACATTGTCCGAATATCCAACAAATATGTACTGTTCTGCCTTTTTATCCCATTTTAAACGCCGTTCTTTGGGAACGTGCACCATCACCGGGCTTCCGAACAGACGTAAGTGGCTTAAATCTGGTTTTCTTTGATACCATATTTCGTACGGTGTTTTGTTTTTCAAACTTGCAGTGAGAGACCTATTTTTTAGGTACACTGCTGTGTTTGCTGCTTCTGCCCAATATTTTTTGTTTAGTTTCGCATCAAACAGTAGACATCTAGCCTTTTCTATTACAGTTCTATTTGCTCGCTCACAGACACCGTTCTGTTCTGGTGCATACGGGGTTGTTTTTTGATGAACAATACCTTCTTTGGTTAAATAGTTATACATTGCACCATTACAAAATTCACCACCGTTATCAGTACGTAGGATCTTTATTTTCTTGTTTTGTTGGTTCTCAACCATTACTTTAAAATCTTTAAATTTCTGGAAAACTTCACTTTTGTGTTTGAGGAAGTAAATGAATGTCATCTTACTGTAATCATCCACAAACAGTAGGAAAAATTGTGAACCGCCAATAGACTTAATCTCCATAGGTCCACATACATCGGCATGTACTATTTGTAGTATCTCTATGCTGTTATGTTCACTACGTGAGAATGGCAGTCTCATTTGTTTTCCCTCGCAACAGGTTACACAGTTCTCTTTGTTTGTGTCACTAGGAGCTGAAAATGTCACTCCTTCTACGATGCCATTTCTCATTTTATTCAAATCACTACTATTAATGTGTGCCAGTCGCCTGTGCCACAGCTCCGCACTTGCCATTGCTGGTGCTGCTAACATACAATCTGTTGTTTTTATACTCAACTTGTAAACACCATTGGTTAAGTGTGCCGTCGCTACGTGCTCATTTCTCACATTTCTAATGTAGCAAATATCTGTTTCAAACACAACTTTGTTTCCATTTTTTATAAGTTCGCTTACTGATAATAGGTTTGTTGATAACTTAGGAATACACAAGACATTCTTGACTGTAATGTCATAGTTGCGATCTGTTGTAATCTGCACATCTCCGGAGCATAATACAGGCACTTTTGTATTGTCGGCAACCATAATTTCTGATAAACTTGGCTTATAATTTGCGTTGTTTATCCAATCTTCATTTGACGTCATATGTGCGCTTGCACCGGAGTCTATGTACCACTCACTTTTATTATACTGTCCATTTAGGAATACCACACTGAACGCATTGGATTGCTTTGTTTTCTGCAATAACGGACATTGATTTCTGAAATGCCCTGTTTCCTTACACTTATAACACGTAATTTCTTTTTTAGCCGACATCTTTGACGCTTGTTGTGAGCGAGTTGTATCAGTGTTGCCATTTGGTTTTTTATTATTGTTCCGTGTCTTATATGATTTATTCGCAGCGAATGCAGCGCCACTGGTATCCGAATTAGTGTGTTTTGAAGAAACGTCCATATCAATTAATTTTGATTTTATTGTATCTGTGGTAATCTGTATTCCTGAATGTTCTATCGCCATGATCATTGGTGAATACTTTTCTGGTAAACCTGCTAATAACAATGACCCGATCCATTCATCTGTAATTGCAAATCCTGTTCCTTTTAATCTCTGTGCTGTCTCGACAATTTGCGTTACATAATCAGTCATTGTTTCACAACTTTCTTGCTTTATTGATATTAAATGTCGCAGCAAAGATATTTTTCTCGAAAAACCGGAATCGTCGAACATGTTTTTTAGCTTTGTCCACAACTCCATCGAGGTTGTTGTTTCTTTAATATGAACATACAATACTGGATCGATAGTCAAAATTAGCTTTGCCTTTGTCTTTGCGTCCTCTGCAGACTTTGTTTCTGTGCCAGGCACTGGCTTAATGTAATGAACCATACCTTCGAGCACTAACAGGTTCTCTGCCGCAAAACTCCACTCTTCATAATTTTCCCTTCCCTTCAGTTTGGGAACACTTTGTATATAGTTCACAGCCATTATTTTCGCGATAGTTCAGCACTTTTCTTAAAATAAAAAGGATATACGCCCATAACCTAATAAAACGTGCACTTTCGGATAACGACTAACTTTATTGTCACTTTGACACTTTGACAGCTATAAAACAAATGCAATATATAAACATAATAGATGGCGTTACTTGCTAATTTTGTTACAAAATATAACAATCCCGACTACGGAACCCTTCATTCTGCGTAGTCCAACACGCACTTGGACGGTTTTTTTACATAACATCCCGCTTCTTTGAAAATCTCTAAAGGTAGTTTTACATGGAAATACTTCCCATACCTCCTCCCTTCCCCCTTTCCACCCCTTCCCCATTTCCATGGCCCATGTAATAGGGGGCGAGCCTATTGCCATCAACCGGCGCCGACCTAACAATGTCTTTAACTTTTTAAGTAGGCTATAAAGTATTTAACCGAGTTCAGCTTCCCAAAATCGCTAATTTCACAGCCACACACAAACGCAAATCTGCGCTAATGCAATAAAAGGGGCACATTTGTATATCGTACTGAACGAATCAACGAATTGAAGGTCCCTTGTTATGAACGAATGATTTGCATACATATCTGAGTGGAAAGAACGGCTGACTGAACGGATACATAAGCATACTGTTTATTTGTATTGCAATTTTCTGCTTGAATTTTGTTTTACGAAAATAAAGTTAAAGACATTGTTATGTGGGTTGTTGGTTGCGAAAAATGCGACTGTTGGTCCTTGCGTAGGTCGAAAAATTACGTCACTGTATGTCATATTATTATTGTGCCAATCAAAAATAGGGTCCGATGGGCATCTTTTGGGTACGGATCTCTAAAAACTGTTTAGAAGAAGAAAAAGAAAAATGTTTATTATTGTACTGAATTTTCTTGCAATCTGTGCACCATATCAGTGATTGATAGAGATTTGACAAATACTGCTCTCGAAATAAGCAAGTTGAAATGGCAATGAACCGGCCATATTAGCCGTAGAACCGATGACGGTTGGGGTAGAGTAGTTCTTGAGTGGAGACCGCGAATCGGCAAACGTAAAGTTGGATGCCCTCAGGCTAGGTAGAGCGACGATCTTCGCAGGGTGGTTGGTAGCAACTGAATAAGGCTTAGCCGACGCTCGCACGGACGTAAAAATAACGCGACGGGATTTTATTGCGCACTGGATTTTCAACTCTCGGTGTTGAGCCCAGCATTGAGAATCCAACCTAACAACAACAGAGTGCATCCCAGCGCGTCAAAAAGACACACTGTTGGACTTTCAAATCTTATAACATTATCTGTTACCCATTGTCTCTGTCAGGCCTCTGCCTCGAATTTCGCGGGCAGCGGGGCGGCGGCGGCGGCGGTGCGTCTCGCACTGTCCCGCCCCGCTCCCGCACCGCTGTTTTCGAGAACCGGTCCATATGTACGCATAAGATCCTGCCGCTACCGCGCCGCCGCCGCCGCCGCCCCGCAGATGCCTTAGGCTCAGGATTAAGTCTGTATCTATGCTGAGTGACTTCAAACTGGCGGTTATAATGACTGAGAGTGACACATACGTTGATGTTAGATCAGATAAGCAAGAGTGAACAGGGCATCTTCTGGGCACGCTCGTTCCATCATAGACCTCATTCATCGCTTTCTATCAGGCGTGATCGAGGTCAGTAGCAGGCCCTGTAAGCAATAAAATATATAATACTTATTTAAAAAATCCTCGCGACGCCACGCCAATGTGAAAAGGCAAAGTGAAAGTCAACACAATTATTTCAAGTAGGCCATTAAAACGCACTTTTGAACAATAAACATTACAACAAAATTTAATTTAATTTAATTTAATTTATTTTATTTCACCAAAATAAGAACACTTATTACAAAATAGAATTTTATTCTAGTAGGTGACCCTTCCAAAAGGTAGTTTCGTATGAAGAAGAATGGGCTAGAAACTCCATAGTTAGCTATCTATAAGTTGTAGTCTCTTTAAGTTGTGTCGCTTATGAGGCCTGTCGGCGAAGAGTCCTGTCGGTGAAGAGTCCTGTCGGCGAAGAGTCCCGTCGAAGTAAAGTCTTGTCGGTGTACAGTCTGTCGGCGTAGTGACTGTCGGTGTTTAGTCGTACAATCTTCCATTATGATATTCTCTTTTTGACACCTGTCAGTTGGATAATTTCTGGTTGTAATAAGTATCAAATTCGCAAAATACATATTCGTAAGTATGAAACTGTCAGGAGTCAAAAAGTGCATAACATAATGGACAGAGTATAAGGAGTTTCGTACTATACCCCACCCCTTTTTTTTTTTTTTTTTTTGGGTATGGGAAATCACCAAATAACTTCTCCCGCTCTGGGTGGAGCGGAAGGGCGTGTCAGACTTCTACTGACTAAAACTCACCCGTGTTCCTTCAGTTGCCTATGCCAGGGCCACGGTATCTATTTAAAACTACCCGCGACCCCAGCGGCGTCGGACCTATTGGACCCCATCTTTTGCTGACATCTCTTTGAGGCGCGCGCGGAACACAGCGCGCCGTCGACTCGGGCCTGCAGTGCGATTCTGTAACCATCTCACCGTGAAAACTTAGGTGAAGTGAGCGTGGAGTGAGCTGTCAATAGTGTCAATTTCTAGCAAAAACAAACTCACTTCCCCTAAGTTTTCACGGTGAGATTTTTACAGAATCGACCGGCAGGTCCTTACCGGATGGCGAGCTACCCGCTACTCACCGTCCGCAAGCCCGCGCTTTCTGTGCCCGGAAATCGCCTCGCGATTCCCGCCGCCCAGAGCGTCTCCTGCGGCGACTGAGGGCGTGAGGCTGCCTCTCCCTCACGCGTTCCGCCTCCTACTTCGCGAGCATTACTGCTTCGCAGAAGGAGGTAACGGCCTCCCATGCACTCTCGCTCCGCACCATGGCCTGGACCAGGCTCGGACGCGAGAGATCACCGCCGCCGATCGCCTCCGTGAGAACACGGCGGTGCTCTGCCCAAGCCGGGCAGACCTCCACTGTATGCTCTACCATGTCCTCCCGGGCGTTTCCTCCCGCCTTATGCGAAACAGGAACCTCCCGAAACAACCGTGTCCGGTGAGGACCTGCGTCAGGCGGAAGGTGAGGACGCTATGGCGCCTCTCTAACCACTACTCAAAGAGGGGATTTATCGCCGCAATTGTGGCGTGCTCAGCGCTGGATTGCGACAGTCGCGCTCTCCATGTCACCATGAGTTCCCGCCGGAGCTCTGTCCGCTGTACAGTGATTTCTCGCGGCAGCGGAGTTATGCCCCGGCGTTTCGCCTCCGCGCGCCACTCCCACACGTGCGCGAGGACTTTTGCCTCCAGATCCCACGGCGGCAATCCGGCAAGGAGGCTCGCCGCCTCACAGGAGACCGTGCGGTATTCCCGGACTAGCCGGATGGCCATGACCCTCTGGGACGCGTTCAACCGTTGGGCTGGCCGCAGCCTTAGGGAACGCGCCCACACCGGTGCCCCGTAAAGGGCCATGGACCCCACCCCTGAAGTACCGTTCAGTTGGGGTGGTGTATAGTATGTTCCTTAAGGCGAACCATAAATCAACGGCACCAACATTTCAGCATGCCTTCCGGAATCGTAGAGTATCAACTAGTTGTCAATGGGGTTGTTTCTGGGAAGCTTCGCCTCAAGAGAGCGCAGTGTGTTTATTACTTGTCAAACTCAGCATGAAGACAGAGCGACCAATCAGCGATAAGAAAAACACTTTGCACCATCTTGCGGCAAAGTTTTCAGTAAGGAACTCCATTGACAGCTGAATCAAAGTAACAAAAGCTTAAGGAAAGTAACAAAAACTTAGCGCCATCTATGGGGAACTAATTTGACAGTTTTCTTCCCCATTTTGGAAATTTGATTTTAGTACTACCGGTACTAGCACTTATCACTGAAGGTTTTTTTGTTCCACAAAACGGCCAACCATCCAAAAATGTCCCAGATACGTAACCACAAGCCCTACCGCCATATTTATTTAGTCAATCAATGCATAAATATTTGGAACGCATCCGGATATACAAAACAGTTCAGTTGACGGACGACATCTGTTCGATCTGATCAGAATAACAAAACTAACCTAGTTTGCATTTACAAATACAAAATTTATTAAACTTGGTACAGTCACGTGTAAATTTGACAACCAGACTTACAAAGGGACGTCGTGTTATTGCGTGTTACCCAGTAACTGGGATGTGGAGGTCAAATAGGTAGTCCTGACAAGCGGTCTTACCAATGTGTATCGTGCTACTTAGTAACTGAGTTATGGAGGTCAGATAGGCAGTTACTCCATGTAAAATTCAGCTGTATCCTGTTAGACACGAAACCGATTTCAACATAATTATATGGGGAAAGGCTAGGCAGAATGATAATGATGAGACTCATAACTAAATATGTATATGAATTGTGAAATTTGTCCTACAATCATCTGCCTAGCTTTTTCCGAACTATGTTGGGGTCGGCTTCCAGTCTAACTGGATGCAGCTGAATACCAGTATTTTACATGGAGCGACTGTTAACTAACCTGCACAACCCAGTTACTGGGTATTACGATACCCCTTGGTAAGACTGGTTGTCAGACTTTCGGGATCCTGACGACCTGTAACGACTGTCAAAGATTCACGAATGACAGCCGGGACCAACGCCAACGGCTTAACGTGCTTTCCGAGGCACGAAGGGGTCTTAGTATGTAAAGATCCCATCCACGGACCAACCGAGGCAAGTGTAGCTTAACCTGATCGATCGACCCGAGCGGCTGTTATTACTTAGCCACAAGGAGGAATTCATCTTCCAATTCGTCCTACAATACGAGTATCTGTCAAAAATATTTCATATATTTTTATTCGTAGTAGGTAGCTACCTATTTCTCAGTTGCTTACTTGTACAGAAATAATATTTTCGAATTTTTGAACTGAGTAGAGAGAGAGAGAGTATCATCATATTTTGCTCGTGACTGTACGTATTGGATTGATTTTATTCTGAAAGTAGGTCATTTTCCGAATTATTCTGCGATTAAAATATTATCTTACGGACGAATAAAATTGTGCGATGGTTTTAATTTATGCAGAAATCGAGCGGGAATAATAAATACGGATTCGTAGTATTTATGAAGTTCTTTGTTGTGGGAAATGGAATGAATATCGCATCTTTCATGGAGTTAACACAATGAACAGTATTTTAATGAAGCTCTTAAGAATGTTCTCAAAAACGTACAACATAAAATACGGTTTTCTTTAGGTCTACAATATCCTGTGGATATGTTTCGTGTATGTATGTGACGTTTTCGTTCTAAAAGATTTTCTATCATCTAAGTTAGGTACTTAGATGATAGCAAATCTTTTAGAACGAAAACGTCACATACATACACACTAGGGCTTGCAAATATTCGACAATTTTGCAATTCGAATATTCGATAATTTTTTGGGGTATATTCGAATAATTCGAATATTGTTCGAATATTAAATAAAAAATTAAGTTTTATAGAAATCATGTCCTTTAATTTCTAAATAGTCTTTATTCACTAAATCAAAATAATACTAGTTAAAACTAACGCAGTGTTACAAAACAATTAAAATAACATTTTTTTCTGTTAGAGGAACACGAAGGATTAGAATAGCTATCATTAAACTGAAAATAATGAACTAGTTTCTTCAAATAACATAACTAACACAATAATCAACGTATTTTTTTGGAAGAGTTTTAATGGTCAACTTAATATTGTACTGATGATATTAATACACCACAATGTTATTCTAATATAATATTCGCGGTTACGGGCTGAAGTCCATTCGTCTAAAGAGACGGAAGACTTCTGTCCTTTAACTTTCAATTTCTGCAATGTTTCCTTAAGTTCGCCTTATAATTACTCACTCTTTTCTACCACGATCTTTTTAATTGTATTTGGGTCGATCTCCAAAACGGGCGTATTCGTGTGATCGCTCTGGTGCTTTTCAGATATTGATATTTAATGGTAATTATGTATCTGATTAAAAAGAATGATGTTCAAATAGTACATTTTTACTATTGGCCTTCAATTTACACAAACAATTATGGAAATATTTAAGTTGAAAAAATTTCGCGACCAGAGCAATCATAATTGGTGACAGAGCGATCATAAATGGTGAAATCAGTGAAACAAAAAAAATAATATTGATAAAATATTATTTATTTAGCCGTTTTCAGTCATATTCAGTGTACTTGTAACGAGATTATATGTAAGAGAAATGTATTATTTTAGAAAAAGGTCACACACAGGTACATTTTCAATTAATGCTATCTCTGTACGATAGCTAGAAGTTACTCCCGCCCAAAACATAACGGACCTTCCACCATAAGGGGTGATTTCTTCAAAACACACGTCGGCATAGCGTTCCCCTGGTCTTCGTAATACTCGCCGACGTCGGTCTTCACCATTTAGACAAATTCGAGCCTCATCGGAGAAGAGTACGCTACACCAGTTACCTAGTGTCCAAGATAGACAATTTCTAGTGAACCTCAGTCGAGCAATCCGGTGCTCCTGGAGTAACTTTGGGGCCCGTGGTGGTTGTCGAATGCGTATATCAAGCACTAAAAACCTCCTCCTCACTATCCATAGCCTAAATTATGCTCCTCGTACCTCTTCAAGTTTCTTTTGAGGTCTATGTTTGCTTTTGAGGTGTATGTTTGTTTTGAATTTGCGGTTCCTCAGCGCCTGAGTCACTAGAAAGTGGTCGTCTCGTGGTTGTGTGCAACGTTTCCACCCAGAACTTTGCCAATTTCTTGCTAAGACGTTTTTCTTCAATAGATAATTTATTTCGAGGCATGATTTCAATCTGCAACAATAGTTGCCATTAAATTTTAGAGAAGAAAGGGTTACAGTTGTGGTTAGCTAAATGTCAATATAATAATATCATCAAGGTAAAATACGTCAAAATCTGTTTATGGGTTTAGGTTACCCAAAAAAAACCCAGGAAAGGTTATAAATTAAAGGTTACATGCATAGTTCATTGTTTGTCATTGTTACAGTCCGGTACTACTACTTAAAATAGATTTATAACGTACAATTAATGCAAAATATCATCGCTCTGGTCTTTTTGGACAGAGCAGTCACAGCCATAGCGATCAGAAAAAGTCACAAAATCATAAATATAGCCGAATTTAAAAGCAGTAGAAAGTTGTGATTACGTCTCATAAAAAGCATCATAACGATCACTTAATTCACATAACAAACACATTCACAAGCTTACTATTTAATTTAAATAACGTGCCATAGCAATCATAAAATTCGAGAACCAAATCCAGAGCAATCATAAACTTACCTTCGTAATGTTGGAAAGCGGGAACGTGGCACACAGGTATCCTCTTCGGCGGTTAGATCACTGCTGGCGTTGCCCCGCGGTATCGGAATAGAGTGTCTATAACGCGTAACTAGGGATGAGCGCGATGTTTTACCTCAGCGCAGAGCGATGAGATAAAATGCCCGGTCACGATTTTAAATTCAAATTGTGGCAAAAGTATTGTTAATATAACTAAAAATATTTTATTACTGTGAAGATTTACTATTTGTTATGTAATCTAAATAAGTTGTTTCATATGAACCTTCTCATTAAAAAGTTAAGGAATATTTTTTTCATTCAATCGGGAGTTGGGTCAACCCAGAGCGATCAGGATTTTAAGGTTTAAGATTTTTTTTTAAATATTTAAAATGAACTTTTTCATAATATTAGCCTTGTATCACGTAGATTAGACACCGAACTGTATATAAAAAAATATTTTGAAAACGTTTTTCGATTTTAAAATGGGTTTATCCAGCCCGACACGAAAAAAAATGCCTATGGAGATCGACCCATTTGGTGACTTCGGTAAGTCTTCATAGCCACTTTTTTTAAAAAGATTTCGCAACGAATCAGATGTACAGAACAAACTAAATGGAAGACCATCACAAGCAGTCATTTTTGCAACTATATTTTCCACATTATCAGATATTTTTAAAGAAGTCGTCAATCAATTTAACTTTCTTCTTTGGCTCATTTTCCTGTAGGTTCGTGTGTGTACCCGATGTCCCTGGCGCCGAAAGTTCATCAACAGTAACCCTAGTACTCTTAACAGGGTGAAGTTTCATATGGTTATGCAGACATGTAGTTGTGTTGCGGCATTTAATCACTTTCTTGCACTTTTTACATTGCGCATGAACTCCATCTGAAATTCTCAAAAAAAAGGTCCATACTGACGACTTATCTGGCGTACCTTTGGTGTACTCTTTAAATTCTAATTTGTTTTGCAGTTGCTCCATGTTTTAATGTTTAATCTAATACCTGAAATGTCGAAAAATTAACCGTCAACACACACTTCATACTGTTTTAAAAAATCTTAAAAAAGAACACAAATGAGAAGTAAACGAGTTCACAAAATAAAAGCTTTAGCTAAGTTAACTAGTAAAAAAGCTGCATTTTTGAAGTTAGAATTAGTATTATAATAAAATCATTATCACAAGTCAGAAATGCAATTATAGTAGCTACTTACATTAAAGCACGTAACTGGATTGTCGTTGGGTATACATTAAATAAAACAACGGCAACACTAAACAAAATAAAAACGTCTAACACAAAATAATAACAACCAAACACGCGTGCAAATGGTGGACAAATGCACAAAGGCGAACCACCCCCACCCGCCGGACCGCGCGCCGGTCGCATCTTCCGAATGTTCCCGATCGTTCCGAATCCTGTTGTAACAATCGTAACGCCCGCGAGCCGAACGACGTTACCTTGTTTGGACGGCATGCATGAACGTTGAATTTTGTGTGCACATCAGATTGTTGAGTTTTGTTTTCTAGGAATCGAATATTCGAATATCGTAAAATTTCTATTCGAATATTTGAAACAGTTGATTATTCGAATAATTCGAATATTCGAATATTCGAATGCAAGCCCTAATACACACACATATGTTTCGTGTATGTATGTGACGTTTTCGTTCTAAAAGATTTGCTATCATCTAAGTACCTACGTCTTAAGCCAAATGGTAGTGCATAGTAGTGGTAGTGGTATTTTTCACCGACTTCAAAAAAGGAGGTTCTGTATTCAGCCTAAATGTATGTAGTAGGTAAATATGTAAAAATTTACTTTATGAAAAGTAAAAACCAAGTTCAAAACCTAAAACGAATAAAATAACTTTCATACAAAACTTCACAGCTTCTGAAGTCGTTGTCTTCAAATCTTCAATGCACCTTAGCTTGGCATCGACTTCAGAGTTTCTTATGAAACTTATTTTATTCGTTTTTGGTTTTGCTTTTGGTTTTTGAAGTCGGTTTTTACTTTTTTTAAAGAAACGTCTTAACAATTTAAAACGAATAAAAAGCTTTTGCTAATAATTTCATATCTTTCCCTTATTATCCCCACCGCCAACTCGAATGAAAAAAACAAACGAAACACGTTACACTTTCCCCAAAAAATCAATAGAACCCTAATCAATCCACAAAAATCTGACCAGTCATTACGAAAATTCTCACGTATTCGCTCTCACCCATCAAAAATCACTTACAAGTGCTTACAGGCCAATAAAAACAAACGGCCGTGCCTCTGAAACTGGCGCTTACTAGTTTGAACTGGAGAAATATCCGCCATTTTGCCGTATAACACCTCCCGAAACCGCCCGAGACCGGTGTGAACTGGTTTTTGCCAGATGTCGCATGACAAATAGCAATGTGGTTCTAGATGATTTCGGAACTCTTCGGGCGTTTGTTGCTTATTGAGCGATAAGCGAATAGTGGTTTTAGTTGCATTACTGTGTTTTAGACTTAGGAGGATATTTTTTATCTGATAACCTAACTGAAAATATTGGCATTTGCCTTTAAGATAAACGGCTCTTCTGCTTATTTATTGCAAGATTTTGTTCTTTTACGATGTGTCATGGGAATTGACCTCCATCCCACAAAACAAAAAAAAAAAATGTGACTGTCAAGATACAACAATACTGCTTGACAGTGGGGACGAGGCTAAGGATTATGAAGAAGAAGGCCAAAGTACAAATAACACATCATCACCTTTCTGCCCTTGTCTCATGTTACTTGGAGTTGGCGTAACACGTTTACCTCTTCCAGTCTCCCCGTCAACCGCCACGCTACCATGCACTGCTTTCTCTTTCATATCATTCCTCACACAATATATCCATCTTTTCTTTAAATTGGCCTTCCTCTCTCTCTAAATCCATCAAAAATTTTATATTCATACCCCTTTTACTCACATACGTTTTACACATAATCATAAAATATTAAAAGAAACAACAGACCAGCAAACAGTCCGAAGACAACAACACTACAATACTCGTCGGTGATAATGTAGAAATGGCACACAAAGTTTCCTTCAAACCACATAAATAAGAACTAGAACAAGCAATTTTCTACGAAATCATATTAACTCATTTACTTCATGTCATTGTTAGTTAACTAGTATTTAATAACTTGGCAACTTCGGCATAAAGTAGCTACTAGCTAGCGTTAATGCCAAACTTATAGCACTTTGCGAAGTATAGAAACTTATTCCACTTTAGATCTCTTTAGAGCATGAAGGCAACCTCCTTGACGAGTTAGTCGGTGACTGGAGAAAGTAAAGTGGTATCCAGGATCCTAGATAATTAGATTTGCAGCTTGTAAGTAGGGAAATCTATTGGGTACAGTTTGTGTTTTTTTGTTTATCGTGGAGAAATGCTCATGCATTCTGCACCACCACGGGGAGATAGTGCAGTTATGTGAGACTCTAACCCACTTAAACTCCACGGTGTCCTCCTCTGCCGCTTACGGCGGGAACACGGGCACGTGTTAGCACTCATCCGCGAACCCGCCACGACTGTCCGTTACCGGACCCTCCTCTGGGGAGTACTCCTCATCACCGGTCGATTCTGTAAAAATCTCACCGTGATAACTTAGGTGAAGTGAGTTTGTTTTTGCTAGGAATTGACACTATTGACAGCTCACGCCACGCTCACTTCACCTAAGTTTTCACGGTGAGATGGTTACAGAATCGCACTGCAGAACACATTGCACGCCGTGATCACCCCGGGAACCAAACCAGCTCATGGCCTCAGACGACCGCATGTCTGGGCACCCTTGGTACCCCTAACTACAGTTTTATGCTAGAATTACACCAACACATACCACATTTCAACTGTTTTTCTAAAAGTTGGCAATGCATTGACAAACGCCATGCAAGATGTTTTGCAAACGTGTTGCAGATGTTTTTGGTGACAACAATAGTTATAATAACGTTGTAAAAAGTATAAGATTAATCATAACGTTATGCTTTTTCAACTATAAAATCAACTTTTAGTCTAGCTTCAAGCAAATGTTTTCTTTCAAAGTTTTCCCGAATGAATTCAACCATCATGAATTCAACAAACTTTTGTTCTGCTTGATTTCCATGCATCTGACCACAACCACAAAACACTATAACTAATTACTGAAGAAAATTTAAACAATCTATCTAAGAAATCTTGTCACAGGTCAAACTAAACGCTAATCGTTTGGAAATAGACCAACACCTAATAAATCTTCTGACTTTCATAGTACCCCATAATTAAGTACGATGATATAATTGCTATTTCGTTGAAGCTCTCAAAGCTATTATGTACACACAGTATGTCCTAATTAGGCCAGAAATTAAAGGTCGGTGCCTAATTTAGAAAGGTTAGGTCTTGTAATCCAATTAATACCACGTTCAAATCCTTGACGTGTTAAGTGGGAACGTAATGGCTGCTTATTCAAAATTATTTTTTGGTTAAGGTAGAACGAAATAAGATATAGCAGAAATAAAGTGTATAGTTCTGTGGCGGCATCTACTACGCATCGCTCTGACGTCACGCAAAATCCTGCATGGCGCAAGCAAAGTTCGACTCATATATGAATACAAGGTCCCGACATCAATCGATGGACAGCAGCCCACCAGACACAACACTCGTCTAGTCAGAAGATCCTCTCTTTTCTATGGAGGATGAACCCCTTTAGTGTTCCTCATACCTCTCATCATCATTCTAACCTTTCCCCAACTATGTTACAGTCAGCTTCCAGTCCAACCAGATGTGGCTAAATAACAGTGTTTTACATGGAGCGACTGCCTATCTGACCTCCACAACCCAGTTACTGGGTAATACGATACTCCTTGGTAAGACTGGTTGTCAGACTTTCAGTCGTCTGATGACCCGTGACAACAGTCAAAGATCCACGAATGACAGCCGGGTCCAAGTGTTTTCCAAGGTATAAAGATTGGTTGGATTGGTTGGTTGTTGGTTTGGTTTGGTTGGATGTTTTGTTGTGCTTTGCGTCATGTTTACCGCAAATAAACGTATTTCTTTCTTTCTTTTTTTTTTTTTTTGGTCACCCATTCACGGACCAATCGTGGCAAGCGTGGCCTTCGATCGAGATGTGCGGCTGTTATTACTTAGCCACAGCCTCTAAAGTTCAAAAATAATTCTGTTTCACCACTTATATACAAGTTCCCATTAGTTGATGTGTTATTGGGTAGACCGACCACCTTAAGATAGCGTGCCGTCAGTCTAGGTTTAGGTTATGCGTTAATCTTTGCAAGGTGGCCGGTAGCATTATGGATGAGAATAGCTGAGGATGAAGTAAAATGGTGTGCAGTTGGAGAGGCATAGGTCCTCTTCAATCGCATCCCATTTTCGATTGTTCAAGGAGTCTATGGTCTGTATGAAGTCATTTGACTTTTCGTCAGACACATTAAGGCCGCAGTCTTGCAAAATTCACTCGCGGCGAATTATTTGCGCAACTTTGTGTTTTTTTTTAAACAAAAGTAATGAAATAACATGAAATATTATTATAGTACGGGAATAACCATAATATAAGTAATAGATGGTAGTTTTTTTTAAGTTCATCTGGGTGGATTATGTTAGGTAAATCAAGCGTTAAATACAGCTCTTTCGCGCCAACAACGATTCGAGTTATGTTTGTGCACTTGCATTGGGCAATACAAATTTTATTTAGAAAATCTGTTCAGCGCATAATTGTTTCCATATTCTTGTCTTCAAAATGCGCTGATTACTATTTTTTGATTATCTTTCATTTTCTTAATTCAGGTGTCACAATGTCATCGAAATTCTCTGTTTTTATCTCTTAATAAACGGTTTGTTTCATAATAACAAAGCATCGTATGCATGTAAGATTTGGTTGGTTTAATGCCAAGAGTTCAATAAAGCAAATACTAAAAAAAATTGCATCTAAATCACCTTAGTCTAACAATAATAATAATCTCAAAAGACCTCCAAAACGCTCCGACCCACTAAGAAATTTCCGTCGCAATTCTTGTTCATAAACTCTGTTTTGGAGGTCTTTTGAGATTATTATTATTGTTAGAGTAAGATGATTTAGGTGCAATTTTTTTTAGTGTTTGCTTTATTGAACTCTTGGCATTAAATTAACCAACTTTTACATGCATACGATGCTTTGTTATTATGAAACAAACCGTTTATTATGAGATAAAAACAGAGAATTTCGATGACATTGTGACATCTGAATTAAGAAAATGAAAGATAATTTAAAAAAAGTAATCAGCGCATTTTGAAGACAAGAATATGGAAACAATTATGCGCTGAACAGATTTTCTAAATAAAATTTGTATTCCCCAATGCAAGTGCACAAACATAACTCGAATCGTTGTTGGCGCGAAAGAGCTGTATTTAACGGTTGTTTTACCTAACATAATCCACCCAGATGAACTTAAAAAAAACTACCATCTATTACTTATATTATGGTTATTCACGTGCTATAATAATATTTCATGTTATTTCATTACTTTTGTTTAAAAAAAAATACAAAGTTGCGCAAATAATTCGCCGCGAGTGAATTTTGCAAGACTGCAGCCTTAACTGGCTGATAATTTGGCAATCTCCGAGTTAAAGCTGAAGTATTGTTAAGTTGCGAAAAAAAATAACGAATAGATTTTCTAAGAGACACCTTTCCACACCATCTCCCTTCAAAACTTTGAATAAAACTCAACCGCAAAAACAACCTCTTACCGCTACTAAATTCTGTCAGCTAATTACACAAATAGGCCAAAATTCTCTTCCGTTCCAACGAATAAAATTCAACAGCGCACTTTCTTTCAAAACGAAGGCTTTCTTACTCAAAAACCCGACGTTAATGCCCTGTTATGGAGCTCAGAAACAAAAGCATAAAAATTAATCGATTTCGCACAAAATGGGGGAGGTTTCTATTCAAATCTGAAATGTAACAGTTTTTCGCTTCGTTTTATTAAAAGCTGCTTAGGTCGGGTTGGAGGAAACATTGATTCTTTGTGTTATTTTACTCGGTTGATTTAATTGGTATATTTTTCGGAAATGGAAGGGTGGATATTTTGGTTTGTTTTTGGCAAGTCAATAGGGGGAAATACCCGTGTTGATTGTGCGTACTTACTCTCTTCTAAATTATAAAATTTAGAAGAGAGTAAGTGCGTACTTGATGTTGGAAATCCAGTACAAATATTTAATTAGAAATGGCGTTTCAGTGTGTTTATTTATAGGAAACCAAAGTTTGGAAAACGACTTTCCGGATGTCATTCGATTCTTATGGCTTTCTGTCAATACAAGAACGACGGCTGCAGGCATTAAAAAAAATAAAATAAAACAGAGTGCGCTGCCCACAAAAAAAATCTTAGCGCCATTATAATGGAGTAGCATTTCCCGCGCGGCTTCGCCCGCGTAGATGTCGGAAAATATCCCACGGGAACGTAGGTACTACCGGGAATTCTTTCCTCATTCATTGTCTGCATTACAAATGGAACCTCTGTTCAAAAATTTCTTCTTTCTAGGTCCATCTTAGAAACCTCCTTAAATCTCCTCCCCATTCCACCGACTTCTACTCTTACTCCTTCACTGTGCACGCGGTTCGGTTGTGGAATTCACTTCCGCCTGACATTAGGGACTGCCAAACTATTGCAGTATTTAAAAGAAGAGCGAAAGAACACTATCTTTCCACGTCGTCATAGTTGTTAGTTATTTTAGTGATATTTATTTTAGAATTATGTATTTTAAATTTATATTACATGTTTTATTTAATGAGTTAATTGTTTTTTTTTTTTGGATTTCATGTATTATTTTTCTCTTGTACTCTTACACACGTTGTCTACATCTATTTATCCTCTGTCCTATCGCAGGTATGCTGGAAGAGATTTCTTTTCAAATAAGCATCACCTTTGTACGTATTTTTCTGTTCTTTTCTGTTTGTCTGTTTATTTGACTTGTGTGTATATAAAATGGATAAATAAATAATCCAAATAACTGCAGTAACCTCGGTAAACACACAATACATAAGTTTACTCAAAAAAAATCCCCTTAGTCCTTGCTAACTTATATCCATCGTAGCGACGCAATCATTTCTCGAACTCAACACGTTTTTGCTTTAGTATTAATGCTAGCATTCGTTCAAGTGGTGTGCGCAGGGCGGGTATACATCATTCTAAGTGAAATATGGCCGACTTAAGTGGATTAATTTACTTGTACTCAATTCTTGCTAATTGTTAGAGTGTAATTTTTATTTCAAGCTGTTATTTATTGGGTTTTGCTGTTTAGGTGGTTGTGCTTGGCTGCAAATGTGCGACTATAATTTTTTTTACAGCATTTTTTTTTCCTTTCACATTTATAGTTTTATGCTAAAAAGGTGCTAAGTGCTAATGGGTCTAAGTATTTGTATTAATTCTGTGTGTCCATATTTATTATTGCAAAATGTTTTGACTTTATGGCGGTAAAGGATAGTAGATTTAACGCAATCCAAGAGTGTTTTGGATGATAAAACTTAAAAAAACTCAAAGAATTTATTTTAACCAATTACAGGCACTTTTGAACTGTCAAAGAGTCGGTCACTTAGTCAGAAAGTTGAAGCTAGTTGCCCATTCCAAAACGTAGATCTATATGAAGAAGAACGGACAAGAAACTCCACGGACACTTTTTTAAATCTTGTTGCGTCTACATGTGAGAACAATGTAAAAAAATATATAATTAAAAACCATTTAAAATATAAGATTAAAAATAAGCCCTGGCAGATAACAGATGACCAGTCTAAACTGACGGCGCCCGTTCACGAACATGACGCATGGATCAGCACCATTCAGCTCAACCATTTTGTAGGGAACCGAATGATCCAACACACGCGCCACCAGCAGCGAGACATTTAAGAGAGCATGATGATACAAGAGTGAGACATTTATAATACCAGCCTATTACTGTCAGAGAGCCTCAGAGAGAGAACAGAGGCCTCTTCTTATACAGAGAAGATACGAGCATTGATCACGGCGCTTGCTCAACACGGGTTGGCGATTCAGACATAAATTGACTATAAATCCAGGTTTCCTCACGATGTTTTCCCTTCACCGATGTCAGTAACGTCCTTAAATGATATAGAAAGTACTTATAAGAATTGTACATTAGCACATGTCCGGATTTGATCCCACAACTTCGTACAACTACAAGAAGTCCCGTCGAGAGACATTTATGAAGTAGTTTCTAAATTATGATAATATGAGATCCCCAACCCAAGCTTGTACAGAAAAGGCAGCTCATAAAGTTGGAACCCTTTTGTCAACTCAGCTGTTGCCGTTAGTAATGGAAATAAAGACTAAACACTAAAAATAAAAACCGGTCAAGAGAGAGTCGGACTCGCGCATTGAAGGTTCCGTACCATCAATTATATTTAATTTTGTTGATGATTTCTGAAAAAGTATGCTATTTAGAGACTTCGTTTTATTTTTCCTGTAATCTTTACATAAACTTCTATCACATAGAACAATTTCAGATTTTTCTCTATGCAAACTTCGGAGATAAGTAGGGCAACGGTATTTTTTTTTACATTTACAAAAAAAAACATACATATTTTTATTTCCTTTTCCTTTTTGAAAAATAGTTGGGCAAACGTCATATAAAACTTTTCCAAATTTCATTTTGACAGCATTAGTAGTTCTTGAGATATCCAGATGTGACAGACAGACAGACAAACAGACAATCTTATCTAACGAATTGTTCCCAATGAGTCACACTGTAACGTGTCACAGTATGCCAAACAAAAGCATTTATGCAATTATAAATATGTTGAGAAATCCTTGGACTGACGCATATATACATAAACTCACGCCTTCATAAACATACAAACAAACAACAGAACCCCACCTGCTACGATCCTTAGGCTGCCTATCCACCGGAGCGGAGCGAGGCTGCGGAGCGGAGAAACGGAGAAATATTAACCAATAGGAGCGCGAGCGGACGGCGGAGTGGAGCGGACTTAAGATTCTATTGGTTAATATTTCTCCGTTTCTCCGCTCCGCAGCCTCACTCCGCTCCGGTGGACAGGCAGCCTTACATACTCCTTTTGCCGTGTCTACGTGCATACTACCGGCATAATTAAACTTTTTCACGAAGGCGTGTTAGTTATTGTAATTTAAACCTTATTATCAACGACATAAAGACTTCAAGACACAACTTCGTGAAATAGTTTCAACTATATTACAGTCCGACCGTCGAGAGAATGCTTTCTTGACACCTGTCAGTTCATTCTAACAAATATGTGTTTTGCGATTTTGATCCTTATTACAACTAGAAATTATCCAACTGACAGGTATTAGGAACGCATTCTTCGACGGCCGGATTGTAATACAAATATTAATTATAGCTTTTGCCCGCGGCTTCGCCCGCGTGGATGTCGGAAATTATCCCAGGGGAACATACTACCGTTTATTCCTTCCTTATTCCTTGTCTACATTATAAAGCGAACCTATGTGCAAAATTTCAGCTTCCTAGGTTCAAGGGCTTGGGCTGGGCGTTGATGAGTCTATATAGAAGATAAAGTTAGACTTTATCGCAAAGTAAGATGAGTCAGTCAATCAGTCAGTCAGGACTTCTCTTTTTATTAATATATAATAATCTATATATATAAAAATGAATCCCTATTTCCCTTGGTCATCGCATCACGCGTGAACGGATGGATCAATTTCGCTAATTCTTTTTTTGTTGTGTTTATTATTGTCAGGAAAAGGTCCTTATGAAAGAAAAAAATAAGAAAATTTCGCAGAAAATTTGAAAATTTCAGAAAACTTAACGACTATTTTAACTTCACGCGTTTACATTACAATATTCATAGCTAAGACAGGACAACGTCTGTCGGGTCAGCTAGTAATATATTATACTAGCTTTTGCCCGCGGCTTCGCCCGCGTGAATGTCGGAAAATATGCCACAGGAACAAAAATATTGAGATAACTTCTGCCCGCGACTTCTTCCGCGTAAAATTTCATGTTCACCCAACCCACCCTGTCGCATCGCATTGCCTTCCCGCGCTATTACTTCGTTTTCGCTTAGCGTTCCTTCTCTCTTTTTTTTTGCTCGGCACTTAAGAGTTTTAGTGTGATGTTAAATAAGCCTATAGCCTTCCTTAAGAATTGGGCTATGAAATGCAAAAATAATTATTAAAGTCCGACTGGTAGTTCCTGAGATTAGCGCGTTCAAACAAATAAAAAAAGCGTGTCAGCTCCGTCGCACGGCTGGAGTTTACTGCTGTTTTTTGTGTCGCTCCGAGTTTCCGACTTTCTATTTTTCAGTCATTTCTGTCAGGCTGGGTTTCTTTAATGAATCAGTGCTATACAAAAAGCAACTTTAAGGTGTAAAGGCACTGCTACCTCTTCCCCCTAATCTCTCTTTCACCCCCCCTCTCTCTCTAACCCCTCCCCTTCCCACTCTCTTACCCTCCCCATCACTGCACTCTTTCACCCCCCTCACTCTCTCCATCCCCGTCTCCCTATCACCCCCTCACCACATAACTTTCCCGCTAACCTCCCCGCCCCGTCACACCTCTTCCCTTCTCCACACCCTCCCCCTCACTATGCTCTCCTATCCCTCGCCACCCCATCATCTTCCTCCTCAGCCTCCTCATCACCACCCCTACCCTCCCTCTCTCTCACCACAATCTCCCCTTCCCCCTTTCCCTCCTCACCACCCTCTCCCCTTCCCCTTTCCCTGCTCACCACTCCCTCCCATTCCCACCTTCCCCTCTACCCTTCCCTCTGGGGAAAAAACTATTAATGACAAACTTTATTACTTGCTTAGGCAAGTATTTGTGCCAAGTTTCAACTTAATTAAGCAAATGAATAAGATTTTTCATATAAACTATATTCCCTGTTTTCACCCCCACAGGGATACAATTTAAAAAAATCGTTTGTGAGATTTCCGTAACTTAAAAGAAAGATTATTTACACCAATTTTCGAGTTAAGCCCCGCAGTAAAACCTGCCCTGTAAAATTGACTACCCCTTTTCAACCCTTTAGGGGTGGATTGTCGAAAAACCCTGTTACACGTTATTCTTCATTTTTGATTTCAAGTATAAATACTGAGTTTCGAGTAAATCGGAACGTGCGTTAAAATTCCTACATACAAACTGTGAGACCCCCAATCCCTCCTGAGGGGGTAGTTTAGAAAAACTAAAAATGACAAACTTTATAGTTTATGTACTTAGATAAATATTCATGACAAGTTTCAAATCTATTAAATCAAGGACTAAGATTTTTCATACAAACTTTGGATCCCTGTTTCACACCTTTAGGGGTTGAATTTTGAAAAATCCTTTCTTAGTGTACCCCTAAACTTCATAAGGAACCTACGTGCCAAATTTGGAATATCTAGGCCCAGTGGTTTGGGATGTGCGTTGATACAAACTTTGACACCCTCCAATCCGTCCTGAGGGAGTAGTTTACAAAAACTAAAAATGGCAAACTTTATAACTTACTTAGATAAATATTCATGCCAAGTTTCAAGTCTATTAACTCAAACAATAAGATTTTTCATACAAACTTTCATCCCCTATTTGTCCCCCTTAGGGATGGAATTTCCAAAAATCCTTCCTTAGTGGATGCCTACACTGTATAAGGTATCTATGTGCAAAATTTCAAGTCTCTAGGTCCAGCGGTTTAGGCTGTGCGTTGATATATCAGTCAGTCAATCAGTCAGTCAGTCAGGACTTTGAATTTTATATATATAGATAGATAGAAGATAAAGTTAGACTTTATCGACAGATCTGGTGAATCAGTTGGCGAACTGTAATAAATAATATTCATTTCATAGGTAATTATTAAAAACACATTTGTATTGTGGCATTTATTTAACACATCTCAAAAACAGATCATAATACTTATTGAGCTGAGTTCATTAGATAACACAATAGAAATGTGTTTTTAATATTAATTTTATTGTTCAGTGTAGATAAGCTCTACACACGTCTAACCACAAGACGCGTGCGTCCGACTGCGTCCTGCTTTGTAAACGCGGTCTTCCCGCGTCTCGGTCGCGCACGTGAGCAAGCCTTTAAGATAACACGGGCAGCGGCCGCTGCGCGACTTAACTATATTAATATTTTTTATTTGTTCGACAACTATTATAATTTTTCAAAAAAACATCTTTTCATTTAACATTCTTCAAAATTTGGTCCAATCTGAGCGAGAGAGGCGCCAAAATGCGACAGCCCTCTTAACACAATGATTTTCAAATACTTAATTTGCATTTAGCAAATTAAGGTTTCCAAATCTTAGGATTTATTAGAAAGTCTTAGTCTTCCTCATTGAATTTGCTTTTATTTTATATTAAGTCTATTGACAATCAGACGACTAGGACTAATTGGATGGGTCAAATTATAAAGTCAATCGAGGTAGATATTTTGTCATTGTCAGGTTGAAAACTTACGAGGCGACACTTTAAGCGTGACCGCTTCTCAATAAGCTAGCGGCTTCGCTCGCGTTAATTTAGAATTTGACAGTCAATTTGGGTTGTACTCTGCATGTAATGATGTAATTCAATCATGATTCGAAAGACACGTGGCGTCATCTATTATCATCAGAACGTTATTGTTGTTTTCCTCGGGAACAGTACTTTTTTTCGGGATGAACTTTCCGTACCAAAATGGTAAAAAAGGAACCCTTATGGTGTGACTCAGTCTGTCTGTCTGTCTGTCTGTCACAGCTGGATATCTCAAGAACCACTAGTGCTATCAACTTGAAATTTGAAACAGTTTTAGATGACGTTTACCCAACTATTTTGCAAATAAGAAAGAAATAAAAATATATGTATTTTTTTTGCAACATGGGGTGAAAGGGGGTTTTAAAAATTTAAAGTGGAGCTACTAGGTCATGTGGGGTATCATATGAAAGAGCGCTGTTTGCACATTCTCAAACATATTTTTAATTTTTTTTTAGGCCGCACAGTGTTCGACTTTTGATGAAAAATGTAAAAAAAAATACCCCCCCCCCCCCCCCCTTTATCTCTGAAGTTTGCAAAGACAAAAATCTGAAAATATTCTGTGTGATAGAAGTTGATGTAAAGATTACAGGAAAAATAAAACGATGTCTCTAAATATCACACTTTTTCAGAAATCGGAACGGAACCCTCGGTTCGCGAGTTCGACTCGCTCTTGCCCAGTTTTTGTACACCTGACAACGTATATGCAAAATTGCAGGATGATCGGTTCAGTGGTTTAGGCGTGAAAAGGTAACAAACAAACTTATTTTCGCATTTATAATTATTAATATTAGTTAGGATTCATCAAAAACGTCTATTGTTAATAGGAACTTTAATCACCTCGCTTCGAAAACGAATTGGTCATTTCAATTTGTTGTGAAGAGGAGACATTCTGCTTCTAAAAAAATAATATCATCATTATCATAATCAGCTAAAGGACGTCCGTTTTTTGCTGGACATATGCCTACCCCAAATTTAGTCGCTACGACCAGACCAGCGGCAACCAGCAGCGGTTGCGGCGGTTGCGGTTGGCGGCGGCAATTGCACTTTGCCTGACCTGGGAATAGAATCTAGGACCTCATACTCAGCAAAAGCGCTTGCCGGCCAAGTGCGTGTCGGACTACGCACAATGAAGGGTTCCGTAGTTGGGATGGAATTATCCCAAGAAAAACTTAACATTATAGTTGAAAAATATGTTCTCCCATACATTACAACAGGAAATGTAAGTTTGTACTCACAATATTGAGAGATTTACCATGTTATTTTAAGACCACAAACTTCTTATAGGTTCTCCTGTAATTTACAGGTATAGAACTATTTTCTGTATTTTTTTTCAAAATTTTAGGTCCAGTAGTTTCGGAGATAAGGGAGGGGGATGGACAATTTTGGTCTATTTTCTTAAATAACTTTAAAACGATTTATTTTAAAATTATAAAAAAAAATCGAGGCCCTCATAGTAAGCCCTTTCATTTGATATGTCACATGGTACGGTTTGCAAAACTTTTATTTAAATTTTCTTATTTGCCCCCTAAAAGTGACCTCCATGTTTAAAATTCATTTATTTACTTTAGCCGTACGTGTTTGGGTCACGGAAATCCATATCTCTGCCAAATTCCAACTTAATCAGTCTATTAGATTCGGAGCAAATTAGCTGTGACAGACGGACAGACGGACAGACGGACAGACAGACAGATAGACAGACAGACATACAGACATACAGACAGACAGACGACGAGTGATCCTATAAGGGTTCCGTTTTTTTCCTTTTGAGGTACGGAACCCTAAAACAATACAATCTGCCTAGCCTTTTCCCAACTATGTTGGGGTCGGCTTCCAGTCTAACCGGATGCAGCTGAATACCAGTATTTTACATGGAGCGACTGCCTATCTGACCTCCACAACCCAGTTACTGGGTAATACGATACCCCTTGGTAAGACTGGTTGTCAGACTTTCGGGCTTCTGACGACCCGTAACGACTGTCAAAGATCCACGAATAACACCCGGGACCAACGGCTTAACGTGCTTTCCGAGGCACGGAGGAATCTCGCTATGTAAAGATGGTCACCCATCCACTGACCAACCCCGGCAAGCGTAGCTTAACCTGACGGATCGACCCGTGCGGCTGTTATTACTTAGCCACGAGCTCCCTCCTTAGTACGGAACCCTAAAAACCAGATGAAATTACAGTAAAATAAAAAGGCATTGCAGAAAATTCTCTACCACCACGGGATACATATTATAACGATTCCCATACAATATACAACGGCCTCGATCAAAACAAACACCCTTATAATTTCCACCATAACGTTATTAAGATAGTGGGGTCACGGATGCCAAAATATGTGACCCTTACCCCCTACCCGTTTTACCCTAAAATTATACCAACTGTTATTGTTATACCCGTTAAATTTAATTGTATAAAGGATCAGTTAGAGGAAACAGTATCCTTCTGATTCGAAAATGGTATACTAGAGATAGACTGTTATCGTGTTGCGTTGTAAATAATTGTAACGGGTTTGGCAATTGTACGGGGAATGGTGGTCCATGTTGATCTTATGGCTGATTTGTAATGTTTTACTGATGGTTGATCGTATCTTTGCCAATATCTGTCACAAGTTTTGGCATACTGGAGTTAAAAAAACTTATCTATATATAGTTTTAACCGTCCCAATAATCTAAGACAGGTAAAACAAAAGAACACGAACGCGCGAAAGGAACGTAAGGACAGATATAATTATATTGTCGATCATCCAATAAAATTATACATCTAGACGTTGCCATGATTACAGTGTGAAGTGTGGAAGTGAGACACATATATACGAAATAATTAGGAAAATTGAGACAAAGCATCGTATCTTCTGTCCCTTACGGCGTGCCGTATTTTTGCTTTAAAAATGTTGCCAAACAAAGTACTTTGCATGGCAAAATTTAAAAATGTTGCCGAAAAAAGTACTTTCACTGTTAATATTGCTGTCTCATGACCGGCCACGCGGTGGCTCGATCTAGATGTATATTATCTAAGCTATCATCAGTAGCGATCTGACTTTTACTGACAGTAGGTTAGGCTTTTTTTGACAGCAATAATCACTGTAAGTATTATTTACTAGCTTTTTCCCGCGGCTTCGCACGCGTGGATGTCGGAACATATCCCACGGGAACAGAAGTCCTTGCTTATTTCTTGTCTACATTGTAAAGGGCACGTCTGTGCAAAATTTCAGCTTTATAGGTCCAAAGTCATGGGCTGGGCGTTGGATGAGTCAGTCAGTCAGTCAGGACTTTTCTTTTTATATATTGAGATGTTGTCGAGAAGAAGAATATTTTAAATATAATCTGAATTAGCAATGAATTATGTATTTCCGTCAAAAACCTTCGGATAGTAATGGAATTGGGGTGCTAGTTAGGTATAGCGAAACTTCTTCTTTTTTTCTTGGACGGGAAATCATGAAATGACTTCTCCCGCTCTAGGCGGAGCAGGAGGGGGCGTGTCAGACTTTTACTGACTAGAAAACACACGTGTTCCTTCAGTTGCCTATGCCAGGGCCACGGTATCTCTTTCAGAGAACCCGCGACCCCGGCGGCATTCTATATTATGATTGAAAATGTTATGGCTAAAATACATTATTCGCCTGCACACTACGTTACTCCAAAACACGTTACGCCGACGGCGATGGCAGAATGAACCCATCCCCGAATGAGGCGTCCGATAAATTGTTTTCAGTGTTGTTTCCCAGAAACACACAGCAGCTCTCCCTTTGTAATGGGTATTACTGTGTATTAGCACCAAAATCCGATAGCACCCATTAGGCTCTTAGGCCTCCGAATAATCGGTGGAAAGGGTAGTAAAACAGTTCCAATAGATAGATTGTCCAGTCCCATTATACCGGATGACTTTTTTTACCGTCTCGAAAAAAATTGGGCGTATTAGGTGAACAGAGTAGAAGCCTATGGCATACCTAGTTTTTTTTTTTAATAGCTTAGACAGATAAAATTATCAAAGTACCAATAAATACTACAAATTCGATGTAAACTTTTCATTTTTGTACCATAAAATCAAAAATTTTGAAAAAAAAAAATCGTTTAAAAAAATCGAAATTCAAATCATATGCAGCCTGCATATGATTAGAATTTTCGATTTTTTTTGAGAAAAAAAAAAAAAAGTTAGGTATGCCATAGGCTTCTACTCCGTTCACCTAATATGCCCAATTTTTTTCGAGACGGTCAAAAAAGTCATCCGGTATACTTTATCTTTGATTTTCAATGAAATTTCTCGTCCCGTTTATTCACTAAAGGGGGAGCCTTTAGTGAATAAACGGGACGAGAAATTTAGCAGATAGGTGAGACGTAACTCTAGAAGAACAAATTCTATGAAAACTTTATGGAAATTGTTCTATAGTGTGCGCGCAAGTGATAGTAGGGAGGTAGACAAAGGTCAAGCTAACTCAATCGGCCAATCTTGTCAAGCGCGCCCTCCCCGTCTCACCGCTCACATACCTCAGGCTGTGACTAGCACTTGCGCGCACGCTATACCAGAGTCTTGTCGCAATATCGCGTCGCGCCTGTTTGCGGAAGCGGACGCGGGATCAGTGCAGGCCGCTCATTCATCAACGCTCACAGCGGGCGCAGCGTGGCGTCCCACTCCTCGCGGTACAGCGGAATCAGTCAAAATAATAAGCGGGTATGAGAATAGCCCCTGCCATGGTAAAACTATTGGCATACATAGTATAAGATTAATGGCTAATTTTTCTAAACTCTTTTCTGAAGAATAAATATTTCAACTTGATAGCTTTTCTATAGAAAATATGTCAAACTGTGATATTTATTCTTCAGGTTATCTGACTATTGAAAAATCAGCTCTAGGTATAATTAATATTGATCAGCAAATTGTTGGCGGAGCCGACTGTGTGTAGGTACACTGTACAAGGTACATTTTATATAATTATAATATCGCCACTCGTAGAGGCTATGTGATACACCCCAATTATGTATAATAGCTATGAATAATGAATTATGTAAGCTACCTTCGGCCTTTCTTAGAACAGGCTGTCGCTTGATTCCTTTCTAACTCTATTAATAGCATGGAGGTCCCTGACGATTGTTCCGGGATTAATCCTGACTAATATTATGTATTTGACGTTATCAAAATGACCTTATACTGAGAAGCATATAACCCGTGTCCAGCAGAGAGATTTACCCCGTCGCATCACATTGACTGCCCTCGCTATTACTTCGTTTTTGATAAGCATTCTTTCTATTTTTTTTTTCTTTTTGCTCGGATCCTAAGAGTATGACTCTTAGGATCCGAGCAAAAAGAAAAAAAAAAATAGAAAGAATGCCTGCGTGATGCTAAATAGCCTATAGCCTTCCTCAAGAATTGGGCTATCAAATGCTTTTTATTTTAATCCGGCTGGTAGTTCCAGAGATTAGCGTGTTCAAACATACAAACAATGAAAAAAACCAATTCTTCAGCTTTATTACTAGTATCACACTAATATTATAAAGGCGAAAGTTTGTGAGTGTTTGTATGTTTGTTACTTCTTCACGCTCAAATGGCGGAACCGATTTGGATGAAAGGTATGTAGATAGCTTATATCCTGCATTAACACATTAAAATAAATAAATAAATATCCTTGGACATTTCACACAACGCCATCTAGTCCCAAGATAAGCCACCTAATGCTTGTGTTATGTTAACGAGATGGCTGATAAACTACTTGTATACATTTTTTTTTTTTTTTGTAAATACATACATATTATAGATAGAAAAACACCCAGACTCGGAACAAATACTTGTAGGTCGTACAAATATTTGTTCCGTGCGGGAATCGAACCCGCGACATGCTGCGCAGCAGTCAATCGCTCAACCACTGCGCCAACATTATTATATATATATGTATATTACAGGCTACTTTTTATCCCGGTCTACGCGGGTGAAACCGCGGAGCGCAGCTAGTAGATTAATATATCTTAAGGTCGTCGTAACATTTAACAGTCTGAGTGATATTTCCATTAGGGTCTGAAATGATCACTTTCTAAAGTGGGCTGCATCAATTGGGTACCCCAGTTGTATTAAAATTTTAATACAACTGGGGTACCCCATTGATGCAGTCCAAGCTGTTCATATAGCTGCGGTCTACGATGGTGCATGATGTCCAGAACTAACTAACGCGTAACTTGATAATGACCACATGAACAGGCTTAATCATAAAGCATAATTAGAATATAACGTTCCCACTGCTGGGATGTGTCCCAGTAGAGACTGAGTATGGCCTCGTCTCTGTGAGATCTATGCGATCCACCAGTGCGGGTTGACAGATGTCACATTTCTTAAAATGTTGGTTTTGGATCATGCCGGTTTCCTCACAATGTTTTTCTCTACCGTTTTGAGAGCAGTGGTCATGAAATAATTTACATAAAGTTAAGTGCCTGCCTAGGTTCAAAATCACGCTACAAGCTACTGCTTCATGGCTAGGAGTTACAATTTTATCCCCATATTGAAGTAAAACTTGCAAATCGCCTTAATGCCTGAAAAAGCTCAGTGGCAATAAAACAATGGCGGAAATCTACATTGATACCAAACGGCCTACCCGTGTAGAATCATCTGTCATACACTCCACAATAGAACCCTCATTCATTCCAAATTACACCATATTGTTCACGGATTAAAGTTGAAAACGCAACATCTGGAGATTTTTCCCTGGAAATCATTGCGAACGATTTCGGTCGACGATTTAACCACAAAAGTGACAGGAAATTCAGAAGTTTTGTTTTGGAATGTAAAATGGGGTTGGCTACTGTCAAAGTGGCGCTAGCATAGCTTTAACCAAAATTATATTCATTTGTATGAAGTATTTGTTTGTTTAAGATTTTACAAAATGCCTAAGAAATGTGAAGTGCCTTATTGCAAAGAAATAGGTGCACACCAATTTCCGATAGCTGTAGAATTAAAAAAATGTGGTTAAAAAAGTAATTAAAAAAAAGTGGTCTAATTCGGCTTTTTGTAGTAATGTATAATTGGCGAAAAGTATTATAAAATGTATACTTCCTACAAACAAAACTATTTCATAAATAAAATAGCTTGATGTATAATTTTAAGAGTATACCTTTCAATAAGGTCTGCTTTACTTCCTTGTAAAGAAGCACCTCGTTTTTTTCAGTTCAGCCTTTAGCTCGCTTATTCTCCATGTTGAGTACATGTTTATCTTATCATCCATCCTGGTATTTAGATGAAAAAATTTACAAAACGGAACACACAAATTGAGTTAACAAATGTGACAGGTGAAAGCTATGCTAGCGTCATCTGCCAAAAGTTTTAAGGAGCCAACCCCATTGCTAGAAGAGAGGATGACAAGTACAAACAGGTGTGGAAAAAACTAAAATTATGTACCAACGCAGACATTCGCGGATTCACGGATTTGCGGTGTACCACTTTTCAACCTTATTACCATAGTGATAAGGTCGAAAAGTGGTCCACCGCAAATGTGCGCGATGGTATGTGTATGAAAATGTAAGAAGTCTTGCAACAAAATGCATTGATGATAATTATCAGAGGGCAATTTCAGTATTTTTAAGAACGTTCGCATATCAAATGCAATGAAATGGAATTTCAGTCTCAATCTACCAAAATTATCTCTAATTTCCCTATACAAGGTCAAACTAAATTATCTAGCGAAACTCCGCAGACGTGAATGGGTATCGATATCTAAACACGACGAAATAAAAATAAAAAAGATTTGATGATTTGTTTTGGGGTCAATTAAATAAAATATAAACTTTTTACAAAAAAAAAACAACCGACTCCCAAAAAAACACTACAAAGTGAAAAATAACTTTAATTTCGGAAGTCGGTGTCTTTGGTTTTTTATTTACTTTTGTTTTGTTTTGCCACCGACTTCCGAAATTAAAGTTATTTTTCACTTTGTAGTGTTTTTTTGGGAGTCGGTTGTTTTTTTTTTGTAAAAAGTTTATATTTTTCACTTTTTAGTGGTGCCTACCTACCCCATACAAATCTGAATACCACTCTGCAAAAAGTTGACGGACATAACGAGGCTACGAAATCTGCCTTCTGACAATCAAGGCCACACATAGCATACAACTAAAGTAGCGCAATTTGAAGCGGCATATAATTACCATTAAAGCATTTATAGCCAGAGTGCACCTCATGACAATTCCAATAAGCCCAAACACGGCTAGGATACATTGTTTTATTAATTACTGAGTTCCGATGCCTACCTTCCGGCTTCTTCATCAGATCGGTTCGATGGTACCATTTTCATCAGAACCATTTATTTAAAGCTTTGTCATAGTCGTTTTTTTTTTTTTTTTTTTTTTTTATGAATGGCATTCTCGCAGTGTGACCACTTGAGGTCGAGACTGCTTAACCCGGACTATCCTGTGGGTGCCTTAAGCGATCTCAAAGCCTCCAGCCAGGGGCAAGTTTTACTTATAAACTAAGCGACTGCGCACTAAGGGCACCCCCTGTGGGGTACGGACCTCGGCTTAGGGCGTCGCTGACTAAGAGAGGACAGCAAGGTACAATTGGCTGGCTCAAATCGGGGTTATTATTATTGACAGGGGAGTTTAAAGCTACAGGCTCAGCTACGCCACCAGCTGGCTCGTTATTACCGATCAAGGGAGATGAATTTACATTTACAAGGGATGTTCGTCTACGCGGAGGACCTCGGCGGCGAGGTCGGAATGAAGATTTATGTGATCTGTGTTTGCGTACTAGAGTACTAGTAGCACTACTACTTTCCTGGAGGAGGGTAATAGGGTCATCAGGTTCAGAGAGTGCAAGTTGCGGACGGCGGATTTTACTGATTCTAGAGGGGACATAATTAGCGGACGCGACAACCAGAGGGTTGCGGTGCTTCGCGGCAGAATCAAAGAAACGCTTAGAAAGGCGTTTCAAGAATTGACTGATGGTCGGGATTCTAAGGTCTAAATGGAGGTTTGCGTTCCGAACGAACCAAGGGGCACTGTCATAGTCGCTTAACTATTTTAATCTTATCGCTATCCGTGAAATACTTTTAATCGTTGAGGAGTTTCCGTGGCCATCTGTGGTCTTCTTCATCAGTACCACTTCACCAGATGATACTTTCTGAATGCAAACGCTTGATTTGTTGATGAAAATACCATAATGACTATATGTATGCCTATAATATTTGAGGAGTTCCCTCAATTCCTCATGGATCCCATCATCAGAACTGGATTTTGATAAAAATGGGACCAATCTGGATGTATACCCTTTCAAATAAAAAAAGAATTTTCCGAATCGGTTCATAAATGACGGAGTACTGAGGTAACAAACATACAAAAAAAAAAAAAAAAAAAAAAAAAACATACAACCGAATTGAGAACCTCCTCCTTTTTTGGAAGTCGGTTAAAAATTAAATAATCATTTACTTCGGGAAACTATTTCCATATTACAAACACACATTTAGCGCTACAAATTACAAAGAAATATAATTATGGATTATACTATAAAATATGTTACACATGTTACACATGTTTCACGTCCACTTAACTCAGGGCTATACGTCAAGAAACGATCATTAAGGTGAAAGCGCCAGGGTAGCCCGCGAAATTCAAAATTTCTTACGTTTTTTGCAATTTGTAGGTCAGTGTGAGCTTGTATGTTGATTAAAATATGATTCGCGGCCATAGCTAATATGGCTTTATATAAATTATAATCATTAAAATCAGCAATACAACTCCATAAGTTAGCATTTACCTCAAATCTAGCGATTTCATGAAATCATGAAGTTTGAGGTAAATGCTAACTTATGGAGTTGTATTACTGATTGTAATGATTATAATTCTGTAAAATCTTATTAGCTATGGCCGCGAATCATATTTTAATCAACATACAAGCTCACACTGACCTACAAATTGCAAAAAACGTAAGAAATTTTGAATTTCGCGGGCTACCCTGGCGCATCAACCTTAAACATCTTACGTCATCATTATTTGACGTACTTACGTATGTTAAGGCGTGTACGCACGAGCGAACAAAACATGGTGAGCACGACCATCATCGAACATGGATCATCTGAAGAAACTCAGGACACTGTTGAACATTTAAAGTGTTCGATGTTCGTGTTCACCATGTTTTTGTTCGTTCGTGCGTACACGGCTTTACGTTAAAGCGCAGATTTCCTGAAAACGATCAAAAAGGTGGTTTTTTAAAGCTGTGTATCTCATAAACCGTAAATAATTTTGACATGTAAAAAAAATATGATATTTTCAAGTCCTTTTCGCATACAGTGATGGAAGCCAAAACATAATTAAACATACTTTAATGCACCAAAAAAATCTTTAAACATACCTCCTGAAAATCTTTAAAAGCTGTTTATCCCTTCATTACCAATTATAATTATAATTAAAAATATACCATGAAATGTCAAATTCCAAATTGCATCCAGTGATGGATTATTTTTTATTAAATAGTTAATTTCTAATTTTATACGATTTTATTTGCACTTTTACGACATAATTCCGGTGCGCGTGAAAATCTTCTGTCTCGTGCGTCAAACTAGACAGCCATAACGCTATTTCACTTACACACCGAGCTAAACCAAGCTTGGAGCCAGGGCCTTAACCAACCGTTTAAAACCACTGGCCCTAAAACCATGACGCGCACGGCACTGACCGCTGATAGTGTTATAACTTTAAGTTGATAAAATCTGTTTTATCGTATGAGTAATCTTTTCAAGGTCTGAAATATCTCATAATCATCAAACTATTTATCTCTTCACCTTCTGACTAACTTTTACACCAGCTTAACTGAACGACCGATTTAAATTTCAAATTGCCAGTTATCCAGATAGAGGTTAGCGATGAATGGAGTAGCATTAAGTTCTCTGCCTACTTTCTGCTCGCCTAGTACCGAATCTTATAACAAAGGTTCCTTCGAACAGGCACGACACGCGATAAAATCGCGCGCGACGCAAAAAAGACACCGCGTGTCACGCGATGAGCGGTGCCGTTGTGTCGCGCGCGATTATATCGCGTATTGCGCCTGTTTGTAGGAGCCTTTAGGAGACTATAACTTTTTAGTTAGTTTTTTGGTTTTTTGGCATGGCAGTCGTGTTTTTTATTTTTTTTTACAACTGTAGGAGGTGTTACCGATGACGTCACCGTTTCCGGCACAATGAGAAGTCCCGATGTCCAAGACAAGGATTTATTCCAAGGCGTGCGTTACAGTATACAATATAGGACAATAATATAGGACAGGTCCCGGCCACCTTTTCCCAGTAAGGACGAAGGCGGGGAACGGAAGTCCTCTAAACCAAAAATGACAATCTGTCTTAGCTTTTACAGTCTTAGTAGCAGGGTCCCGTGTAGCTATTCCAATTAGGACGTAACTCACGAATGCAATGCTAGGTCAGTCTTCACAAACGCCAATGTTCTACGGGTGGTCATTAACTCGTGGAGAATCTTAACACCGCGATTCAGAAACGTGACGTAAATGCACAGCGCCATCTAGTATCGAGTGGCGGAACTTAATAGTTTATCCTTTGCATGAAAGGTGGTACTAGTGTACTATAAGTAGGTTTGTTACAATCTCCCCCTCAGTTCCCGAAGACGTCTCGGCGAGAGGAACTGGAGATTTGGTGCTTTCTAGGACGTCCATGTCCTCTTGTACTGGTGTAGTATGGTTTGGGTAACCATCTTCTTCGCAGGTTTCTGCTTATTCCTTCTCCCTCTGGACGGGAGCTGCTCCGAGTGCAAAACCAGTGGCATCTATCTGGCTTCGAGATGTACGGCTTGATTCCATCTGCTTGTTTCAGGACAGGCGTGGTTGTGAGCCGTTGTTTCAGTGCGTCATATGCATCTTCTTGTTCCGTATTCCATTCCCAACCTGTCTTTTCCTTCGTAAGTTTACTTAAGACTTCGTAAGTGGTGGAGAGTTATTGCCTGAGTTTTCAGTAAACCGACGATAACAGGAACACGTCTGCAGATATGATATTGACTGTTTAAGGTTTTTAAGAGAAGAGGTGTAGCGTAGGCGGTTCTTAAATGACTCCCATGTAGTAACATGTTTCTTCACGCCTTGCCACCATATTGCTGCTTCTCCTTTCAGCAGTAGCGGGATACGGGCATCAGCCTCCGTAATGTTTTCTATTCGTTTGTAAATAGAAACAGCTACCAGGAACGCTTGTAGGGCTTCAGAGCTCTTGGTTCGGTCATATTGGTCGATACACGTCCTGAAGGATTCTATTGTCTGAACGGTGAGATCTTCTCCAGTAAGGTATATGTGTCGGACAGGTTGACGGACATCGCTGTTGGTGAGGTCTTCACAGTTGTCGTCGTTATTCTGCCTGAGCGCGTGACGTACTTCTGCTGATCCTGTTCGGGCCCACCGTTGGTCGCCAAATTGTAGGAGGTGTTACCGATGACGTCACCGTTTCCGGCACAATGAGAAGTCCCGATGTCCAAGACAAGGATTTATTCCAAGGCGTGCGTTACAGTATACAATATAGGACAGGTCCCGGCCACCTTTTCCCAGTAAGGACGAAGGCGGGGAACGGAAGTCCTCTAAACCAAAAATGACAATCTGTCTTAGCTTTTACAGTCTTAGTAGCAGGGTCCCGTGTAGCTATTCCAATTAGGACGTAACTCACGAATGCAATGCTAGGTCAGTCTTCACAAACGCCAATGTTCTACGGGTGGTCATTAACTCGTGGAGAATCTTAACACCGCGATTCAGAAACGTGACGTAAATGCACAGCGCCATCTAGTATCGAGTGGCGGAACTTAATAGTTTATCCTTTGCATGAAAGGTGGTACTAGTGTACTATAAGTAGGTTTGTTACACAACTAAAATATGGCGTTGAAAAATCCCTCCGCATCG
Organism: Cosmia trapezina; assembly: GCA_905163495.3. Lineage (NCBI taxonomy): Eukaryota > Metazoa > Arthropoda > Insecta > Lepidoptera > Noctuidae > Cosmia > Cosmia trapezina. The sequence continues at coordinate 9,850,819 of LR991045.1, forward strand.
CTGTCGAGGATTGGCTTTGCCATATAACGTGGCAATGCCGACAGTCTCTTGGGTACTTTACCAGTCGACAGCGATGCGGAGGAATTTCTCGACGCCATATTTTAGTTTTCTAATTTTAGTTAGTTTAGGATATTATATTTTTAACTTAATTATACTCTATATCTGATGAAATAAATAAATAAAAGTATTTTTTTTTTAATTATTTATTTTTATTTAATATATTTTAGTGGCAATTCAGACACTGGCAGTCTTACTAAAATCTGATTAGATCGTTTGTAACCAAATATTAAATGTTTGTTTTGCATGAACACCGTATCTATGTGTTTATACCAATAAATTATACAGCTTTTTTGGAATTTGCTCATTGAGGCCTTCCATTTGACACCCACATTGTAATAATTGAAGATTTTTATTTCACATTTGAAATAATTGGAGTCATACTGCCGCCATATAAAATAAAAAAAAAGAATAAAACCAGTGTCACTCGGGATGATGTAAGGATTCTAACGATACCCTATACATCAAAATCTGTCCAGGCATTCAAAAGTGATGGTGGAATAAAGAAACTCACAAACATACATGAACCCTGAAAACATTATACTCCTTTTTGGGGCAGTCGTGTAAATAAAAATATGAATTATTGAATTTTTTGGCTGTCCCAAGGACGGCTTGCGAGTACCTAGTTATTATAATTTGCAATGCCTTTTATAATTTTGCTGTTTACACTGAGATGACCATGAGTATTTATTTTGTAACCCCTTCAAGTTAAAGGGTATTAAAACAAACAAAAAATAAAACTTCTAAACTCCGCGCGGCCATCAAAAATACAAACGTTATAATAAAGACATTTGTCATAATAAACACACCTTGTTAGAAAATATAACGACTTTACTTCCCTAAAACAAAGAGTAAAGAATAATTTAGGTGTCTTTATGTAATCTTTTGCTTGAGCAAAGTATTATCACTTTACGAGTTGTTTTTTAGAGTTCCGTACCCGAAGGGTGCCAAACAGAACCCTATAACTAAGCCTCCGCTGTCCGTCCAACTGTCAGCGGGCTGAATTGAGTATTTCTATTGCCCTATAACAACAAAAATAAAAATCAAATAAAGTTAAAGATTAAAGGGGTTCCCCATACAAGAAACATGTTTTTTAAACTGAAGTATTTTTAGGGTTCCGTACCTCAAAAGGAAAAAACCGGCCAAGTGCGAGACGGACTCGCACACAAAGGGTTCCATACCATATTATATGTTTAACAATCGCAAAGATAACTTTGTATTTCATAATGATGCTGTGAATTACAACGTTATTTTTTGCAGTTGCAGAAAATCGCCCATATTTAAACAAAATACCTTATGAATCGCCGTTTTAGTATTTCTTGATTAAGTACAGTGTATGGTACATTATATAGTAGAGCTCGTACGAAAATGGTATAAAATTGACAACTTTTACGGCCACCTATTTCTTCATTCTAGAAGATAAAAAAAAATAAAATATCTTTGTACTCGACGAGTTCTGCACAATAACACCCCACACACAGGTTAATTTTTACCGCCCCCTTTAATTTTAACTTTACTTTATTGTAATTATTTGTTGTTATAGTCGTAATAGAAATACACAATCTGTGAAAATTTCAACTCTCTACCTACTTAGTAAGTTTGTACGCACAATATTGAGATACTCATCTCTGAGGTCTGATTTCATGGGATTTAATTTTCTTATTATTGTTTATTTTTCATCAAAATTATAAATACTGAGTTCAAATCGGACTGCGCTTTAAAATTCTACCATAGAAACTTTAACATCCCTAAACCCCCTTTAAGGGGTAGTTTTGAAAAACTAATAATGACAAACTTTATTACTTACATAAGCAAGTATTTGTGCTAAGTTTCAAGTTCATTAACCAAATTAATAAGATTTTTCATATAAACTGTATCCCTGTTTTTGCGCCCCTTAGCGGTAGAATTTCAAAAATCGTCTGGGATGTTTCCATAACTTGGGTCAAACATTATTTACACCAATTTTCGAGTTAATCAATCCCCAATAAAATCCTCCACTGTAAAATTTACTACCCCTTTTCACACCTTAGTGGTAGATTTTTGGAAAACCCTGATACACGTCAGTAAGTTTTCATTTTTGGTCTCAAGTACAAAAACTGAGTTTTGAGTAAATCGGACCGCGTGTTAAAATTCCTCCATACAAACTTTGACACCCACCAATCCCGTCTTCTGGGGTCGCGGGTTGTTCGAAAGAGATACCGTGGCCCTGCCATAGGCAACTGAAGGAACACGGGTGGGTTTTAGTCAGTAAAAGTATGACACGCCCTTCCGCTCCACCCAGAGCGGGAGAAGTCTTTTGATGATTTCCCACCCACAAAAAAAGGGGGTAGTTTAGGAAAACTAAAAATGATTAATTTTATAATTAACTTAGATTCATATTCGTGCTAAGTTTCAAGTCTAATAACTCAAGAGATAAGATTTTTCATACAAACCTTCATCCCCTATTTTATTCCCTTACGGATGGAATTTTCAAAAATTCTTCCTTAATGGATGTTTACACTATATAAGGTATCTATGTGCAAAATTTAATGTCTCTAGGTCCAGTCGTTTGGACTGTGCGTTGATTATTATCAGTCAGTGAGTCAGTCAGGACTTTGAATTTTATATACTCTATGTATATGTATATTTACAAGACCATAAACTTCTGATAGGTTTTCCTGTAATCTATAGGTAAAGAACTATTTTCTGTATTTTTTCAAAATTTTAGGCTCAGTATTTTCGGAGTTAAGGGGGGGGAATGGTCAATTTTCGTCTATTTTCTTAAATAACTTCAAAACAATTTATTTTAAAATTATAAAAAACGGTACAGTTTGCAAAACTTTTTTTTTATTGTACTTATTTCCCTACCTATAGGGTACTTCCCGTTGACCTAGAATAATGAAATTCGGCAAGAAGCAAGGTCTCCCAGCACAAGTAAAGGAAAAAGTCCGAAAACTGTAAATTTGTAACATAAGTTGTGTTTATGAAATATTTTTTTTTTTTTATATCCAATGGTAAGTTTGTTTTTGGGATAATTTTTTTTCAACTACGGAACCCTTCATTGTGCGTGGTCCAACACGCACTTGGCCGGTTTTTTTAAAAATAATTATGTGGTGCTAAATATTATACGGTGCTACGGAACCCTTCGTGTGCGAGTCTGACTCACACTTGGCCGATTCTTTTTTATTATTTTAAGGGTAGAAATATGGATGCATTTTAAGAGCCTCAAATGAGCACCTAATGTGTATGGGTGTATGACATATCTATATGTATGGGTGCCTAATCCTTTGGAAAATACAAGTACGTTCATATTGCCTCTTTGTTTTAGTATACAATTATTACGTACCAACTGGACACAACTTTAAAAAAAAAGCCGGCCAAATGCGTGTCCGACCACGCACATTGAAGGGTTCCTTAGTTGAAAAGAATTCATCCCAAAACAAACCTAACATTTTAATCCCAAAAAAATTTTTTTTGTGATAAAATTACACAAATTAAAAATTTTCGAACTTTGCTTCTTGCTAAATTTCATGATTCTAGGACAACGGGAATTCTAGTAGTAGTAGGAACTCTAAGGGACTATTGAACTACGTATTTGATATGATTTTCAACTTGACACCTCCATGTGTTCATGAGAAAAAGGGTCTTGACAGACTGACAGACAGACAGACAAACAGACAGACATACAGACAGACAGACAGACAGACAGACAGATGGACAACGAAGTGATCCTATAAGGGTTCCGTTTTTTCCTTTTTGAGGTACGGAACCCTAATAATAACTGATACCAAAGTGATATTTTTTAGTTAAAAGTTTACAAAAAATAATAACTAAAAACGTTCGTCCCTCACTAAAAATTCAAAAACTAAACCACAAAAATCCAAAACAGTGTATCTAAACAACATCGCATTAAAATGTTAAAATATGAAATAGCCGCGCACTGCTGTTTTATTACTCCCCTAGGGGTAAAGTACACGCGCTGACAGGACTGGAGTAAATAGTAAACAGAGACTCAGCTTTATAAAATCTCGCTAAAATGATTCCACTACATATGACCGATGACCACACGCATTATTATCTATGCTTGAATCTAAGATAACAGTTTATGTATTACCACTTAATCAACTATCTACTGTATCTTTATGTAGTCAAGATGATTTTTGATGGACCATCTATATATCAATATATATTATAAATTAAAGTCGCTTTTCGTGTCTGTGTGACCGCGTTGTTCTTCAACTGAACTACGCAACGGATTTTAATGAAGGTTCCACACTCATTTATAGAGAGAGAATTTATTTCGGAAGGTTTAAGTGTGTAATAATAATTATTAAACTTACATAATATCACAAACAAAACTCGATGCTTTGTCAAGTCGTAAAAACCGTGTGACTAGTTTTGTAATTAAATTTTCGGTTGCAGTGGAATTTGAACTTTTTAATTGCATTGAGTTTGTGTTCGCAAAAATTGATTATTATTTGAGATTTCAAATTCAAATATAGAACGCAAGAGAACAAGAAGTGAATGAGCTGACATTCTCACTCACCTATTCACAATTCTGCACCGAGAGCACGCTAAACGCATAACATTAACCGCCTTCAATTTGCATATTTCACACAGAGTGAACGTCACTACGTCCATAGAAACACGATAATGCCATTAGAATTCATTACACTTTCTGTATGTATCGCTACTTTGTCGCCGTCATCTCGTTTTCGTTGACGTCCAACTAACGTCCCATTGACGTGGCGATGGATAAAATGGCCTTGGGACAAGATAACGTATTATCGTAATAGTCGTATAACTTTAATGGTTACATTTGTATAAAACACTTGCTTACACGAATATGAGTCTGATGTGCATAAAAATAACGCTTACTTTACTTAGAAAAGTCAAATCAAAGTGCGGTCTATGAACCTTGCCCTTAGCATTGCTTGTTAGGGTGAGTCCACCTTTAGCCGCATGCAATACGGCCGCAGCAAATAGTAGGTACCTAGTTATACTTTTTGAAGTCTCTGTTCAGTACCTACTCCTGTACCAACAGTATGTTGGTATATGTATAGGGATGTTCTGTGCACGTCGGCAAACGAATATTAATTTCAAGTAGCCTTTGTTTGTAGACTCTGCTGGTCTGCTTTAAACTAATTAATTGGATGCACAATATTGTATTGACGCCAGGAAATAATTATACAATATGGGAGATATTGTTAACAATAGAATTTAGTCAGTAAAGTATGCACAATTTACGCATAATGCATTAGGCTCTTACCTTCATGAAAGATGATTATACAAAGTTCAATTAACTCTGGGTAGTTAGTCTCTCTATTAACTTTAAGCTAGGGTTTTTTTAAGGCTGTGGTGGCCACCACATAGCGTCCGCTATTTACCGTCGAATTACGTCCCTGAAACATTATTTATGAAATTAAGTTGGTATATTTTCCTAGGGTTGTCGTATATCTGGCGAGGTGCAACGCAGCGCATTCGTCACTGCTAATCAAATATCGACCTTGCACCCGGGAAATAAAGTTGAAAATAAACTTTCCATTAGTTCGAGAGCGCATCTAAGCGGAAAGAGACGCTTTTTCTCTGATTGTATTTTTGAACTGATGTAGCGTATTGTTAAACTTTCTATTCCAATACATACTTACATTTATACCACATAATTATACCATCATTCAGCATGTTTTATAATTTGCATGTTTTTTTAACAACGAATTTATGCTCCCCATGAATATAACTTTTAGAGATCGCTAAAAGGTCTAGTCTATTTCCAGCCATGCTAGGATCATAAGACTGACGCTTAATATTAGACCTACAACATCAACATTTTCTCTAGAGAATACAACACTGTCTATCTGCACTTAGTAACATTACAATTTTAAGCTTGATTCGGACGGTGGCCTAAGTGTACTATGTAGCTCCCTACATAGTTCACTATTTGCATAGATTTGCTTCCCATATCTATAACTTTAATAGGCTACTAAAAGGGCGAGCCTATTTCCAGCCACACTAGGGATCACAGGATTGACGCTGAATATTAGACCCAAAGATCAGCATTTCCCCTAGAGAATGCAACACTGTCTATCTGCACTCAGTAACATTACAATTTTAAGCCTAATTCGGACGGGCGGTGGCCAAAGTGTACTATGTAGTCTACATAGGTAGTTCACTATTTACATAGTTAGCAATGCAGGCTCATGTCGTTTGCCTAAGCCGTTTGAATAAAACAAAGTGCTGGTAACCCCTTGGTTCGCAGAATATTTGAAGTCCTAATGTCGGAAGACAGGTAAAATGTTCTGCTTACAGTTTTTCCGCATAATATTGATTATTCTATGTTTTTGAAGTATTTAGAAGCTGTAAGTAAAGGTCTCACTGCGACTCAAAAAAAAATCTTACAAACTTTACATTTAGATAAGTAGGTATCTGGTGCGCTAATGTGACTCTAAAGCTACGGTTTCCTAGTAGAAAGGTGACCACCACTAACGGCTGCAGTGACGGATGTCATGAAAACGATGACAGTGGCAAAGATTTAAATCGTTAGATTCGCCCTACCACGTCAAAAAATCGTCGCATTTCTTATTCATTTTGACATCTCTGACACACAATGACGCAGTGGCCACACTTGATTGTCTCATGGAAACGCTATTTAATAATGACATGAATATGTGAGCTCACTCTTCTCGGTACCTATGGACACTTTTTCTTGGGACAAATCTAGCGATTTATATCTTTGGGCAGCGGGGAAATAACTACTGGTTAAAATGACTGATTTTCATGACGGCCTTTACAAGATGACGGAACCGCTTTCTTAAAAAACCAAAGCTTTAACGCAGTATCAATAGCTGAACAAGGACCTTTTGGCGCGTGGCCAAAATCGGAACTAACCCCACCATCTTGTTTTTTCAATACATTTCAGAAATCAAATTCAGAAATGTTTACCAAATACACAATAGACCGGCACGGCCTCGATTCAAAGGCGTCACAAAACCGTTACTGTTTATCCCAAGAACTCGAACACAAATCAAACGCCATCACAATTCAAACACAAATTGAACCGAGGATGCGTAATTGCAAAACCTATTTACCTCACTCATGAAGTCAACCTGAGGTTGTGTAGCACAGAGTAACAATTAGCTAAACATATGCAAACGATTGCAATAGGCGACGTCAACTAGGATTTGGTGAATGTTAATGTTTTCTAGGCTACGGAAATGTGTGGAGAGGTCAAGGCAGTATTTTTTTTTGTGCTAAGGTTTACGTTAGTTGACTGTGCTGACAAATAACAGCAACTGTCACTGTAAAGGGCCCCACACATTACACAGTCTGTAGACTGTAGATGTGTGCCAGCGGACTGTAATGCGAGTACAGTCTAATAGTGTGTCAATAGTGTACCTATTCACAAATATTAACAAAACGTTTTTTGTTTGAAATGGAAAATCCTATCCTACTAATATTTTTTTACTACTACTACTCAATCACGGCAGTGGCTAAACGCATCCTGATGAAATTTGGCACAGTGATAGATTAATAATATTATGATAATAATCTGGAATAGCACATAGACTACTTTTCATCCCGGTATTACGTTTTCGTGGGTTAATTTCCTAACTCCACGCGGGTAAAGCCGCTGGCAAAAGCTAGTATAATTATAAATGTCACAATATGTTTATGAATTTGACCCACTGTCTCGGAAAGTACACACACTAAAACTGAGATGTCTCATGATTTCAAATAAATAAACAATAAAATCTTAGCAGTAATTCAACTCCACGCTTTTCCTAATCCGACGCGTATGTCAACGAGATGAGTCTGTGTACGTACACAGTACTCCACCCCGGCTTTGTCTGTGGCTTTGTAATTACACATCAACTTTAACCATACACCGCAAGATGCTTCATGCCAGTTCTCTTAATCTTCTAATCTAATGTATTAACACCTCTTTCTTCTGTCGGTTCCTTTTGTCGCTTCGAGTTTTTGACAGCTCTCAAATCTGCTAATGTCATATATGCTGTGTTTTGCATGGAATTAGGATGTACTATATGTTTTGTGTGTGTGTGTGTATTTGGTTGGTTGACAAAAATGTTGACAAAGAATAATGTGGGTTGAGATTCAATTGCAGTTAATTGAGCTTTCGAGAGTCTATTGGAGCTTTATCCTGAAAAAAAACTTTTTTACAAAAAAAAAACAACCGACTTCCAAAAAAAACACTACAAAGTGAAAAATAACTTTAATTTTGGAAGTCAGTGTCTTTGGATCTGTATTTTTTTTTGCCAGCGACTTCTAAAATTAAAGTTATTTTTCACTTTGTAGTGTTTTTTTGGAAGTCGATTTTTTTTTTTTGTAAAAAAGTTTTTATTTTTCACTTTTTAGTGGGTCGCTTTGTAATTTATCTAAGTTACAATAGCCCAATGTCAACTGCTCATCACCTTTTACAAATTATTATTTTTCCCGATGTAGGGACGTTAATTGTTGAGGAGTTCTCCTAGTAAGAACCAGGAGAACTGGAGCTCCATGGTGAAGTTATCATCACCATTATGCATTTTGACGAGCATAAATTACTTAGCAACCATATTAAAGTAATCGAATCACAACCCGTGAAATACTTAGGTATAATTGAGTAGTTCCGATGGCCGTCTGTGGTCTTCATCATCAGTTCTACTTCAACAAATGGTGCTTTCCGAAAGCTAATGCACGAGTTACTATAAAAAATACCAAAATCGCTATAGGTGTGCCTATAAAATTTGAGGGTTTCCCTCGATTTCCATGGATCCCCTCATTAGATTCTGACTTGGTGGCAATGGGACCAACTCGAGAGTATACCCTTTCTAACAAAAAAAGAATTTTGCAAATCCGTCTATATATGACGAAGCCATTTTTATAAAGGATATAGGAAAAATCAATCATAAATCCATGAACAATAAATTAGGCCACGTTCACACGGCGATGCTCACTCAGTACGATATTTTACAGTATTATTTTATTAATTATTATTATTTATTACTCAATACTCAATACTCAATCATTTATTTATTTATTTTTATTTTTATTGTTCTAAAACAAAATTCGTAATCTAACCTAGTCTATCCACTTTAACAAACAGTCATTGGTTTCATATCCATTCATACAAATGTTTTGTGTACAAGTGGCCAGGCATTGTCGCGCGCCGACAAAAAAGTCTCGAGCAATGGTGATGACGTAACGCGAGCCGGTCGAATTAGTGGATAGTTATTCGATATTCTACATCCTTTGAAAAAGGAACCAAACAATTTTTTATCGCAAAAACTATGCGGGCGTATTTCTCTTACATCCTCTCGTTATCTTATTATAATTAATTTTCCGAGAAAAATCTAGACCGAGCTAGGACAAAGCACTTAGTACTAGATTTTTTCTCATTAAGTTTGCGGTTCTAGTTAGTATTGAGTACTAATTTATAAAGTAGTATCGTCAGTTACTTTTTATAAAAAAAGATTATTAATTGCTAGCTGGTTCAATAAATTAAAGTCGTGTATACTTGTACTAATTTAATACAACTTCATTATTGATTTTACTCGATTTTGGAATAACTTACCAGGATCTTTATTTAGCGGGTTTTTTTTAGTGGTTAAACCCTTGCATCTCTACAACTAAAATATTAAAGCATGAGTTCGTGGCTAAGTAATAACAGCTACACGGGTCTCCTCCGTGCCTCGGAAAGCACGTTAAGCCGTTGGTCCCGGCTGTCATTCGTGGATCCTTGACAGTCGTTACAGGTCGTCTGAAGCTCGAAAGTCTGACAACCAGTCATACAAAGAGGATCGTATTACCCAGTAACTGGGTTGTGGAGGTCAGATAGGCAGTCGCTTCATGTAAAATTCTGGTATTCAGCTATGTCCGGTTAGGCTGGAAGCTGAATCCAACATAGTTGGGAAAAGGCTAGGTAGATTGATGGGTAGCAAACCATTAAATATTTTATTTTTCAGAAATTAAGGATACACGTATAAATTGAGAGATTTTAAAGATTTTGTAAAAGAAAATAGGAAAAATGTATAAAAAAATATATAGGGTTATTAAAAAAATAAAATGATAAAATAATCCCATACAATTTCTCTCCATAAAACAATTCTTCCAAGAAAAGGGCTTTCACACTTTTTGCTCGCATCAAAGCCTAACAAAAGACAGACAACAAAAAAAAACATTTTTTTTAAAGGCGACGCTATTGCAACTCTTCGCCTGCATAATGAAAATTAACTGAAGAAAATGTAATACCCTTTTGTGTTTTGACCTTAAGAGAGTTAATTATCTTATCTTAACTGCTGCGGACGTTGCATGTCTTTGAAAATGCTTTGTTGAGGAGACAGGAAAATTATAGGAAATTCCTAGGAAAATACTGATATTTGATAAAAAACAGAGTGTTTACACGTTGTAGAAAATAAGAAAAAGAGAGAGGGAGACAAACATAATTTAACAGAAACACAAATGTGGATCATGATATTTATCATGTGCGCAGATATATACAACGTGTAACGTTAAATGCGCAAAACCTCTTAAGGGGTTATTGTACTCATCATTATAAACAACTTTTACTATGGGACCGAACCTGAAATCGCGAAAAAAAAATCAGCTGTTCAGTACATTTATGTTCGCATAATTCGTCAAAATGTACTGAACAGCTGATTTTTTTTTCGCGATTTCAGGTTTGGTCCCATAGTAAAAGTTGTTCATAATGATGAGTACAATGACCCCTCAAGAGGTTTTGCGCATTTAGCATTACACGTTGTATGTATATGATTTTAGTGACTTTTAAATCTGTTATTACGCCCTAAAATAATGCAAACAATGTATGTTAGACTAGAACGCATACACAATAATTGTATAGGTTATATCTATTCATACACGAAATCTTATAGGTACTCATCATTATGAACAACTTTTAATAGGCGACCAAACCTGAAATGGCGAAATAAAACAGTAGATTTTTACAGCTGTAAAAAATAGGCTATAATAAGTCAACGGAGTAGAAGCCTGCATACCTAGTTTATTTTTCATTTAAAAAAAAAACAAAACTCAAATCATATGCAGGGTGCAGAATATGATTTGAATTTCAATATTTTTTAACGATTTATATTTTTTTTCAAAATTTCTTTTGTTCTAGTAAGTATAAAAGTTTACTTCAAAAATTGATACTTACTTAAATCAATTTCTGTCTGAACTATTAAAAAAAAAACTAGGTAAGTACTTATGCCATTACTCCGTTCATCTATTTATACCGTATTTTTTTCAAGACGGTAAAAAAGTCATGAATATTTAATTTTTTATTGTAAGTACTACTTACAATAACACAATACTTGATGAAATAAATGCGAGAATACATAACATAAACACAATATTACTTTGAAACTGCGATATGCTCATTATTTTTTTTTTGTTAATTAATAGGCTAAGTTAATTAAATAGGCTGTTCATACAAAAAAAAATGAAAATATCAAGATTTTTTTTTATTTGTATGTCAAACTCCCATATTTGTTCCTTATATAAAAGTTGTCTGAAAATTGAAATCAAATCAAATAATTTATTTCTTTGCAAACATAGTAGATAAATGGTATAGATAGTATAAATTTTGGATAATGCTCTATCGACACAGGGCCATGCAAAATTTTGCTATTTCCGGGTATTTGAAAAATCGGCCCTAAAGCCATAAAAGGTAAAAATAAAATCGCATCGCAGATTAAATAATGTTTTGACCCTAGCTTAACTGTAATCAACTTCAAATTTTATATGAAAATTACCTAAACGTTACCTACCTATTCAATGGTGCCCAAGATACAGGCTGTGCAGGCATTTTCAAACTCAAACTCAAACTCAAACTCAAAGCATTTGTTTCAATTAAACCAATTACTGCCACTTTTGAATTGTCAAAGAGTCGGTCAGTTAGTCAGAAAGTTGAAGCTAGTTGCCCATTCCAAAACGTAGATCTCTATGGAGAAGAACGGGCAAGAAACTCCACGGACACTCTTTTGAATCAAGATAAGTATTACAACATCATGGGTACATTATATTTGTTGCTTCTACATGTGAGAACAATGTAAAAAATACTTAAAACCAAGTTAAAATATAAAATTAAAAATAAGGCCTGGCAGATAAGAGATGACCAGTCTCAACTGATGGCGCCCGTTCACGAACATAACACATTTCGAATGTTTAAATAAACAATTTTTACTTCTAACTTACTTACCCGAAATATCAAATCATAATATTGCCAGACCAAATCGACTCTTAAATTAAATAACCATCCCTTACCAACAATTTCCATACATCAATCACCCGAAGAAACAGCAGCTCCTGAATCAAAAATTCACTTCAATAGAAAGCCGACTGAATTGATTGGCCAGACGAGCACATCACCGGATGACGTCACCAAGTGCCCAGTGACGCGAAACGACCACCCACGGTGATGCACGGTCTAACCACAGAATAGGTACGCACAGAAGCTCGGCTTCGAGTTTCGGAAAGAGCATACTAAACTGGCTCCGTAAATTAGACTACGAACCAATCGAAAACTTTGTATCAACTACCCAATCTGAACAAATAAATGGACTGACTACCAACATATAGGTTACACATTATAGTACTGTTTTTTTTTTTACCAGCCATAATGGTCCCACTGCTGGGCAAAGGCCTACCTACTCTCTTTCCACTTAGTACTCTTACTGATTCTTAATCCAGGCACGTAGTCAAAGAACAGAGTTTAAAAGTGTGTGTCATTATTAGAAAAGCCGTCATGAAAATCGGTAATTTTCAACCAATGACATTATACATCTAGACGTTGCCATGATTACAGTGTGAAGTGTGGAAGTGAGACACATATATACGAAATAATAGGAAAATTGAGACAAAGCATCGTATCTTCTATCCCTTACGGCGCGGCGGCGTGCCGTATTTTTGCATGGCAAAATTTAAAAATGTTGCTAAACAAAGTACTTTCACTGTTACAAAATTTATCTTGCGTCGATTAATTTAACATTTTTGGACAGTTTTTGCATTGTGCGAATGTATTGACATGGGTTTCAGTCCAAAATATGGAAGATTTCTTACGTTAAACCTCATTTCTCATACCACATAACCTAGAAAAAGTATAATATTGCTGTCTCATGACCGGCCACGCGGTGGCTCGATCTAGATGTATATTATCTAAGTTTTCAACAGTATTTGACGTTAAGGAGTCAAACAACGTTCTGTATTTGGACAGCCGTTATTGTGTGACCGACTGAAAGAAAGAAAAAGTATATCGTCGCCTTAGAGTGACAACCTCGGGAATGCATTTTTGCTCAAATTTATTTTCTTGCGTTTCTAGCAAGAAAACCTCGCAACGCACATCCTGATCTGACTAATTTGTTCATTAGATACTCGTAGCGCCGTCTATGTTTGATGATATTCCATATTAATTACTAAAAAAACATTAAAGGCGCCGTACAAAAATTTTACAACACGCAATTTTTTCTACCTCGTGAAAAGTTACTTCTTTTACACTTATAAGGTTTTCACTCTAAGGCGTCGATATAGTGTATTGTGACTCACTTATGAAGATTACTAACTACACTAAAAATACAATGATAAAAGTATTATAAAAAAGCAAAATTATGTAAACAGAAAATTTAAAAAAACCGGTCAAATGCGTGCCGGAATTCGCACATTTAGGGTTCCGTACCAAATCTGATTTATCAACATATTGGTATTTGTTAGTAAAATATACGTAGTAGTAAACATTATCACCAGTTCATACATAGGTCAATAAGAAGTTAAAAAATTCTTCGAAATAAAATTTTGTAAAAAAAGCTGACTTTGGTAACTTCTCATTCCTTTGTTTTCCAATATTTATTAAAACAAAAAATTCAGCATTTATCTACTCAGCGAGTTCTAAACAACAATACCCCACTCAACAGGGTAGCTCAACATTTTTTTTGCGCTTCCCTTTTCCTGTATGGCCTTCTTACATACATTAAATACATTTAAAATAATAATAAATTATTGTCATTAAAACGAGCAAAGACAGGCGCACGCACACATAGAAAGAAATCAAGAAAATATTAGCACAGACTAAAAGCACAGTATAATGAAGAAGCGGTATTACATTTTCATAGAAAACGGCAGTACGCAATAGTTCGAGTGCGCGGCAGTTACGCTCAGAAGGACGCGTATTTATCTACCGATTGGCCGTAGGTAATTCACTCAAGGTCACTTTCCAGATAAACTACTGTAGCTTTGCTACTTTACTGTAGCTGTGGTAACGCCTACAGGTACGTACGGCGTCTTATGGCGATCTCAAATCGTCTTAAACAAATGCCAGTCGCGAGTGCGCTTGCACTCGCTGCCGTACGCAGACTGGTGTCTATGTGTGCGTACGTTTTCGCTTATTGTAAGAAGCCGACCTTCTGTACCTATCTACATATTTTGTGGTTAAACGTTGGAACAACCACACCTGTCAATGCAAAGGGAGAAAAAATACTCTTTCGGCTCTCGTTTTGCTATAAAATATTCGGTCTTATTTTTTGGTAGACGGATCTGGACAGTGCGGAAAATATTTTTGGATAAAATGTGACTATGGATGGAATTGAAAAAGGTCAGGTTTTATTCGGTTTTGGTAGATATTTCCACCATTTTGCTGAGCGTTTTCTGAGAAAAAAGTATTGTATTTTAAGCCTATAAATAGCAATTGAATTGTTGATATTTTTTAAAACTATATTTTTAACGAATTCCAAAAAACTGCTGTCATTCCGAGAATTCCGTCCAAAATACACTAAAAAGTTATTCTACGTATACCAGAATACGTGTTAATTGGTTCACTATAATGTTGGATAAAAACCACAAACTCCACACAATATATTAATGCATTTTCTCGACACCATGATCATACAAAAAATTGTGATAAAAAATTTCTATTGTGTTAAAAAACCCGACTTTGGCGTCTGAACAATGCATGGTAAGACAAAGACCTTGGAGTGGTGGTCGAGGGCTCTTATTGTGAGTCACTTTTCATCACATTGTCGGGTCGTGAAAGAGACCCCTCATAGGTATAATCGGGAGAAGGGAAATTTTATGCAACATTTTTTTCAAAGAGTCGTGTCGATAGGTATTTTTGGTGTGAGGTGTATCATTGTTCTTAAGTTTAACGATGATTCTTTTTTTTTGTAGCTGGGAAATCATCAAATGACTTCTCCTGCTCTGGGCGGAGCGGGAGGGCGTGTCAGACTTTTACTGACAACCCACCCTTGTTCCTTCAGTTGCCTGTGCCAGGGCCACGGTATCTCTTTCGAACAACCCGCGACCCCAGATTAACGTTGATTCTGTGTTCACTATATTGTATCTGAATGAAAACCATAATCATCATTCATCATTTCAGACGACAGCGTCCACTGCAGGACATCATAGGCCTCCCCCAACCACCGCCACTTCGACCGGTTCTGTGCTTCGCACATCCAGCGGTTTCCTGCGGTCTTCACAAGGTCATCTGGTCTACCTTGTTGGAGACCTTCCAACACTACGTCTTCCGCAACTAATTCGAAACTCCAGAACCTTTCAGCTCCATCGGCCATCTGTTCTGCGAGTAATGTCTGCCCGTTTGGCAAATGAAAACCATGTTGTGCTAATACAGGATAAGTTTTTAAGCAGTGTGCAAATTTTAAAAATGAATATGAGCAACTTTTACTATGGGACCAAACCTGAAATCGCGAAAAAAAAATCAGCTGCTCCCTACATTTTGGTGTAGATAACTATCTAAATGCATGTACCCAGTGAACAGCAAATTTTTTTTCGCGATTTCAAAGTTAGTCCCTTAGTGAAAGTTGTTCATATGTATGGGTAGAACAAGTAACGTTTAATTTTTCGAAGCCCTGAGAAATCTATATAAATAAAAAGAGAAGTCTTGACTGACTGACTGACTCATCAACGCCCAGCCCAAACCCTTGAACCTAGAAAGCTAAAATTTTGCACAGAGGTTCCCTTTATAATGTAGACAAGGAATAAGGAAGGAATTCCCGGTAGCAGGTTCCCGTGGGATATTTTCCGACATCCACGCGGGTGAAGCCGCGGGCAAAAGCTAGTCTGAAATATTTACGAAAGCCAGGTCAACTCTTAAACATAAACTCGATAAAATTTTATCTTATTAGATTTGATTTTTAATTCAGTCGTCAACTAAACGACTTTAAAATTAAACTCCATCACTATTTCTTAGTTATTAAAGAAAAATATATAAAACCTTCCTTCTCCGCTCTCACCAGTACTGGATTAAGTGAAAATAATTACTACAGCGCTGGCAACTGACGTGAAACTAATCAACAAAAACCACATCAGTAATCCTTTAACTTAATACCCTCATTTTTACTTGAAAGCGGTTTTTAGAGATTAAGATTTAATTATTCTTTTTGAGCTTGCGTCAACACGGGTTTGTGATGGTAAATAAAGCGCGACTGCAATGGCGTATGGTGGTGTGTCGTGTGGTGTGGTGAAGATTTTAATTACTTTTCTCAAACATGCATGGAAATATTGTCATTATTTTCGAAAAAAGAACTCGCGAAGTATCGAATTTATGGTCAAAGAAAATGAAATCCATTGCAGGAGCGTTTTTTTAAATTTGGATCAATCAACGGTCCACCAAAGTTGTATGAAACGGCGTGCTGGGGTTATTAAATACTCATTGATAAGATCTCTTTTATCATTCTTGGCATAGGTACCAAAGTAAGTGTCTTTGCTTAGCACAAATTACGTTCACGTGGCTGTATGTTGGGCTGTATAGCCATAAATGCGTTTGCCTTTCGGCACAGATATAGATAAAAAATTGTCGGCAAAGCTGAAAATTCGTCTTGATTTGTTATTAACTTGAAAATTATGGAAATTTTATTTCCCTGCATTTTTTTGAGAAAAGCACTATATATGCCTCGGCGGAAATGGCAATTGCCTGTCTCGTATTAGTGAAGTCCTCGCCTACGGCTCGGCCTTCAAACTCATACTCGACCTGCAATTGCCTATTTCACGGCCTTTGCAATAATGTACTATTTCTCAAACATGCATGGAAATATTGTCAATATTTTCGAAAAAAGAACACGCGAAGTATCGAATTTATGGTCAAAGAAAATGAAATCCATTGCAGGAGCGTTTTTTGAATTTGGAACAATCAAAGCTCCAGCAATGTTGTATGAAACGGCGCGCTGGGGTTATTAAATACCCTTTGATTGTATCTCTTTTATCATTCTTCGCATACCAAAGTAGGTAAGTAAGTCTCTTTGCTTAGTATAAATTGCGTTCACGTGGCTTTATAGCCATGCGTTTGCCTTTCGGCACAGATGATAAATAAAAAATTGGCAGCAAAGCTGAAAATTCGTCTTGATTTGTTATTTACATACATAATAATAAATATAAATTAAAGCATGTTTTATTTCCCTGCATTCTTTTGAGAAAAGCACTATATATGCCTCGGCGGAAATGGCAATTGCCTGTCTCGTATAATTCAAACTCATACTCGACCTGCAATTGCCTATTTCACGGCCTTTGCAATAATGTACTATTGCATTTTACGTGAAACTGAGGAGGAGCTCGTGGCTAAGTAATAACAGCCGCACGGGTCGATCCATCAGGTTAAGCTACGCTTGCCGGGGTTGGTCCGTGGATTGGTGACCATCTTTACATACCGAGACTCCGCCGTGCCTCGGAAAGCACGTTAAGCCGTTGGTCCCGGCTGTCATTCGTGGATCTTTGACTGTCGTTACGGGTCGTCAGAAGCCCGAAAGTCTGACAACCAGTCTTACCAAGGGGTATCGTATTACCCAGTTACTTCGTTGTGGAGGTCAGATAGACAGTCGCTCCATGTAAAATACTGATATTCAGCTGCATCTGGTTAGACTGGAAGCCGACCCCAACATAGTTGGGAGAAGGCTAGGCAGATTGATTGCATTTTACGTGAAAACTGTTTTTTCATTTGACTTTATGAAAGATGATGAAGAATAATTTTTCCGTACCGCAAAAGGAAAAAAACGGAATCCTTATAGGATCACTTCGTTGTCCGTCCGTCTGTCTGCATGGCTGTCTGTCAGTCTGGCAAGACCCTTTTTCTTAGGAACGCGTGGAGATATCAAATTAAAATTAATGTCAAATACGTAAAAGTATGGTACCTTAGAGCTCTAAAAAAATCAAGGTTCTAAGTCAACACAATAAAAAAGATACGGCCATTTATGTGACATATTTTGATACTCGCAAGTAAATCAAAACATTAGGTTACTTACCGTTGACCTAGATTACCTAGAATCATGAAAGGCAAGAAGAAAATTTTCACTAATTAAGGCGCGGTGTTAGCTCAACATTCACAAATATTGGTTTCTTGGATTGTCGAGTATGACGCAACGCAATGAAACTATCCGACGCAAAAAATACAGTGGACAGAGAAGGGTTTAAAGAAAAACTTTAACCGATTAGAATAGTAAAAAATAGTTTAATATTCCCAATACAAAATTTGGAATTTGCTCCACAAAAATAAACTTTGCCGTCGAACATCTCTGTATTTTCAACGGTAACGTCATTCTTTATTTAAGAATTTAATAGAATTAGCATTTTTTTAAAACTTAAACTGGACAATTATTTAATTTATTTTGTATATTCTAAATAATCTAAAGAAAACCGGCAAAATAAATGCACATTCGCAGATTAGTCACATCTCGGCAACACGAATATTATTTTCAATTTTCAACCTTATTTCAAGCCAGCTAATGGTGACAATAGATTACGCGGTTGTGTGACGTTTAAAATCTTAGTCAGACCGCGTCTTAAGTAAAAATTGTTAATTTATAGTTTTATCACATAAAAAATCTTTTTTTGGGATTCCAAACTTAAAATAGGTAGTTAGAGAATTAGCCGTGACGTATATTATCAATGTATGGGAAAACATGTTTTTCAACTACAACGTTAAGTTTGTTTTTGGGATAAACTCTTTTCAACTACGGAACCCTTCATTGTGCGTGGTCCGACACGCACTCGGTGGTTTTTCGAAGGGAAATGCTCTTCGTCTGGGAAGAACGGAACAGATTTTCATATAAACACGCGTACCCTCGACAGGACGATGAAGAAAACAAATTCAGCTTGTTGCGATCTTTTTACTGGGGCAGCAGTCAGTTAAATCAAATAGTTAGCTACTAAATAAACCAGAGATACCAATCGAAGCACTTTCAATCAACGCTCAAGAAGTAAATCTTCTACTAAATTGTAAATGCATCACAATTATCCAACGCCTGTGATACATTTAACAGTTTAGTAGAAATTCTACAACTACTAAGCACAATATTCAACTAACGCAACCAATCCTTATATTAAAACAAGTCGTGTCTTATCCGGGCGATAAATTTCCATTACTTCAGCTATGAAACGTTGAATATTCAGACCTAATTGTAGCTGGATCCGCTAGTTTGAAAATACTGCTACGGTAACTGAATTACTTGTGCATTTTATCAGTATGTAAATACTAGTTTATAAATACGCGACAATAGCTGATATTTAGTATAACTAAAATAAAAATTGATTGCAATTGATTGATTGATTGCAATTTAATGTGATGTGGGTGTCCAGACACCCACTTCACAATGCTTAACACGTTGGCGGACAGTAACAACCACAGGCGTCTAGGTAGCTAAAAGTCATACGACAGTACGCCTGTCGACGTCTGAGTTTTTACTTGCATAAAATCAGTACGCCACACGACGACCCATTTTCCATACTATCATAAAGAACGGCATGTTGTATTGTCACCACAGGTATAATTAAGACTTTCGTACTGTCATTACTCAATTTTTGTCGTTACGTCAAAGAAAGTACGTCCACGCACACATTCAAGTTTTGTCGCAAAATACCATGCGTTGTGACACTACGCCCGTGAGCAATGTATAAAAACAAATAGTGTCTCAGTACCCGCAAACAGTGAGATAGTACTGTAGTGTCCACCAACGTGTTAATTAGTTATTATTTGATTTGTCCTTTACAGTCACGTTAATCCTCTTACCAACACAGATACTCCCTTTTTGATCTCAACATTAAAAGTGGCTCACAAACTCCACAGATCGATCCCTATAAAAAACTTACCGTATTACCAAACATATTCGAAACTCTACGACTGATCCAACTGGAAAGTAGATATTAGGCTTCATTACGATTCGACAGGTAGAGTCAAAAGTTAAAGCGGAATCGCTCTACTGACGCTATAAGTATTTCAGGCACGTATAGGATGGTATTATGTCAAATGTAGCGACGAATAAATGTGCTTGTTCTGATGAGTTTAATTTCCGAGGAGTCGTCAATTTTCGGGTGGATGTGCGTGTGATGACGGGTTTTGTGTAATGAGTGACGAGTCGTTACGTTCTAAATCAGGAACATTTAAATGTGTAACGGTAATTTATTTTTATCGGGGTTGTGACAGCTGTGAGCGCCATTTTATGTTTGCCGTTCTCGAAAATACGTTGGGAAAATATATTTTCAACTCAAGCTTATTAATTTATTTCTGGTTCATTATGTTCATATTGATAATAACTCATTGAAAGTAAAATTAAAGGTATCACAATTCATTTTGCACACTCAACACAAGCATCATAAATTATAAATTAATTCTATAAAATAGCTTGGCATAATCATAGTTCACTGTCTCAGCTTCCAACAACATATTGAAACCCTAGCTAAAAGAATCCGAAATTTTCGATTATTTTTTCGGATTATTTACAAATCTCAGATCTTATTAACTGATACACATCAGTTATTAATAAGACAGTTTACTTTGCATTATGCCAACCTTTGCTAGTACACATGTGGCGGTACCTCTAAAACTTATAATTATGATAAATGTAGAGAGAGCCTAAAGAGCTATATTAAAAGTTATTCCCAATCCTTGATCCAACTTTCGAACTTTACCATCACTTCCAAGTGTGCAGTTAACGGTCCGGCAAGCAAAAAAAACAATGAAATTCTCCTAAATCACGATACTCCAACACAAAATAGACGATCAATAAATGTTTGTTCAATCATCCTTTACGAGTATAACACCGGTTTCCTTCAATGTTTTTCATGTTTTCTTGGCACTTTTCTTTAAAACTCAACTGTCACATCTTTAATTTTCTTTTACAAATAGCTTTTGTATGCGTGTAGATAGATTAACAAAATATCTATCTACACGCATACAAAATCTATTTGTAAAAGAAAATTAAAGATGTGACTATTAAACCTTGCTTGACTCTGTTGCCACCGAAGACCAGTGTCTTAACTCCCTTACATTTACACTCACACACCTACACTTACAGACATATACACACACAACATTCTTCATTTACCCATTTCCAGTCTTAATGTTTTAGTTAAGTCTTTATTAATTTGTATTAATAAATAGATACCTAAAAACCTACTTAGCATTGAAAATTTTATGTTCTATTTTTTAATGTTCTGAATTTTATAAACAAGCAGCTTTCCAATTGATATCAGTCAAGTATAATTTGCCCCAGTTGCCAAAAATAATAATAATAATGTAAAAACAAAATCTTTCTCTTTTAATTTTGTAGGTTCTGCTTATTATTTATTTAAACTATACAATAATAATAGTAAATAGTAATAAAAGTTTAGTAGTCACAGTTTGTTTTTGTTTTTTTTTTATATCTTTTAAACTCTATAAAATCTTGACTTAGAACATTTTTTAAATTAACACGTCTTAGCTAAGACAGCCAGGTGATCTGTAACGCAGCACCCTCCTACCTCAGATACCCTTCTTCCATTTAAGATTGTGCATTTTATTAACTAGAGCCTGTAATAATGATGCTGGGATAAATAAAGATTATTATGATTATTGTTTTTTTTTCGCACTTCATTTTCTTTTCGTCTAAGTTGAAGTTACTATGGAGAATTTTTTTGCAGGTATCTAACCTGCTAAAAAATTCTCCATAGTAACTTCACTCATAATGTAAGTTAACTCCATTGAAATCCCAGATTTCGATTCTCTGCCCTTTGCTCACTGATAAATGTTGTACCGATTAAAAAAATACATTAAAAAAATAAGATATCTTTCTTGGCTCACTCTTCCATGAAAAAACCTCGTGAATTTTTCCCTCGATTGGCAAATTAGAGTGTATGCGAGTCGTCGGGATATCTCAACTGATTCTACTCAGTTCTGATTCCTCTCGGTTCACTTGAGTTCAGATCACGTTAGTTTATCACTTGTTACAACCCAGGTCATTAGGTTAAGTAGGTTACAGCCCGTTTTACACGACAGAGTTTTTAGATCGAACCAGATTACCAGGAGATTCATTAAATGTGATCGTTAGTGAGTTCAGGGATTTTTAATGGTTCGATTTTCAAATTAAATCGTGGTTTCTTGTAAAGAGGAGATTGTAGAGGGATTTAGGAAATAAGTAATAGAAGGTAGGCATGGACCTAAAAAAAAAGGCGGACGCCGTCTCCTTTAACAATAACTGAAGCACCCATAGTAAGTCAGTGCGCTAATGTCTACACGCCAGCACGCACACATTCACACCATAGTAAGTCTACCGGTCGCCATTACGTGACACGAGCGACGGCGTCTTTGCAGGTACTCAAATCACGCACACATAGATCGGTACGGTGCTTCACTTTCGATATGCGTGGTGCGGAGTCCATCTTTTTTTATAAGTCTATGAAGGTAGGTATGTTCAAAAAGTTGTCTTATTATTGTTTTATTATAAAAGACGCTTGGGGGTGGCCTGTATGTCCAGCAGTGGACATCTTTCGGCTGAAATGATGATGATAACGATTATTGTATTAAGACGATTATTTCCAAATATGTGTTCATGTACCTACTAATGGCTAGTTTACACAGTGCGAGCTAGCGTGCGAGTCGTCCTACTGAGTAGCTGCAGTGCAGCAACTCGCACTGTGTGGACATATCGTACGAGTTACTCGTACTTGCGAGTTGGACAGTATCTCGCAGCCGGGTAACTTCAAGATTTTTTGTTTTCGTGCGAGCTAGCGTGTAAGTCAGCCTACCGAGTAGCTGCAGTGCAGTAACTCGCACTGTGTAAACACCCGAAGCAAGCCCGAGCTACTGACATGCGAGTACACAGTGCGAGCAGCTGTCTACTGTGTAGGGTCTACTCAGTAGCTTGCACTGTGTAAACCAGCCATAAAAGTGGTAGCTTTGCTCAGTCTTTAATTATTTTTTAGGAAAACATTGTTTGTCTCTTTATGGTCCCTCCGACTCACTCTGGCTCATTGCTAGTATTCTCATTTGGGTAACCTTCATGTGCAATATCTGAAGCCTAGTAAACGAGTCGTGGTATCTTTAGGATAGGAATCCACTATAGAAAATTGACCTCAGGCCTTTTTTTTTACGTGGGTAATGTTTTTTTATCTCACGAAGCGACACGCACTTTATTTCTGGTTACCAAGTGTACAGTCAGCAACAAAAGTCTGAAAGATTAACACTTGTCCAAGTCCCTGTGTCCAAGGACTTATGCTTCCTTCGTATTCTCTCTGTGGACTGTAATCTGGTTGCTTGATTAAAACAAAACTATTTGCTGTTAATACTCTTTATATTCCACACACAACGCACGTTAGGTAGCTAGCGGAAACCACAGTGACACACCAAAGTTATTACATGTCATCTAACATAGAATAAAAATACTTAAACTTTGTGTTGCCATAAACAACACTTGTGTTTTCTAAATCTTAACATTGAGAAAAATAAAAACTCTTATCTAATAAATGAAATGCTAAAAAGGAGGTTAACGTATCATTTTGTGTTAATTTAGAGCAACTGACTTGACTTCTGTTGCTGACCGTACAAACACGCTGTGTATGTGTGTGAAAGTGCAGCAGCTCTCGGTACCGCTCGAAACAACGGCGAAGTTGGAAGTGTGTGGCGGTGTGTGCGTGTGTGTATTATGTGCTGACACTACTCGTCTTCACACACAAATTCACAGCGTGTTTATACACTTGGACTTGGTTACTACAGGTAAAGCGCTCGTGAGATAAAAAATACTATACCACATAGTAATGAGAAGGGTACGTGTATCATTATTTTAACTATAACCTTTTCAAAAAACAAATCATGCCCAAAATACTTAAACCGTAAACAGTGCAGGTCTATATTACCTCAAAGAATAATAAATTATTCACTTAATGAAGCGGCCATGACAGAAAGGAAATTGGGTGCGTTACCGCCCTGAAATTAATCCTTTTTAAAGGGTTAAGCTGTAAGAAAGTTTATTTGTTTTTTTTTTTTTAAGTGCGCTTCTTTCGGATATTTCTATCTCTTTGTCTATGTTTGACTTTATGTCTTTTTACTGTCATAAAGTTTGCGTATAGTGGTGCTTAAAAAGTAAATGAGCTGCTACTAATGATGACTCAAATACTTTTTAAGTATTCTGTGGGCAGTCAGTCTCATTCTTTCTGACTAACTTGTCTGTTACGACAGTTTTTGAAGTTGTGTTTGTGATCAAAATCAAAATGTCTTATTTCTTAACTATCTTATCTTCTTTTTTTTTTCTTTCTTTCTTTTTATTTTTTTTTCTTTCTTTTTTTCTTATTTTTAATGCTAAATAATTTATGTACATATATTGTGGTGAGAAAAATAAAGTTGATTGATTGATTGACTGATTTCACATAAACCTACAGGGGCACTTATGAAACGTCAGAAGCTAGGTGCACGGTTCCAGTTGGTCGTTTCTTTAATATACGTCGTCAGTTTTTTATAGGTCAGTTTTTTTAATTATGTCGTGAGCGAAAAAATAAAAAGCAGACATGATTATAATTTTAAAAAAAATATCAATCAAGGCCTTTGCCGGCAATGAGACGACACAGGCTGATTATTATTATTAACTAGCATTTTTCACGGCTTCGCTCGCGTGCAGGTCAGAAATAATCGCACAGGAATGTCTTACCGGGATAAAAGTATCCTTTAACCTTCTCCAGTTCACGATCTACCTATGTGCCAAATTTCATCTAAATCAGTTCAGCCGTTTTAGCGTGAAAGCGTAACGAACAAAAAAACTCACTTTCGCATTTATAGTTAATATTAGTTATGATATAAAAAGTTAGGATTATGAATCCAATCCAGGCTTGTTAGAGAATACTCTAAGAACTAAAAACATTCCGCCGCAGTCGGGCAAAAATAAATGTTACCGTAATCACCACACTTGGCAAACACACTGGTGATCACAATATTGTTGGTAACACAAAACAGAATCAATCCGCCTAGCCTTTTCCCAACTATGTGGGGGTCGGCTTCCAGTCTAACCGGATGCAGCTGAATACCAGTATTTTACATGAAGCGACTGTCTATCTGACCTCCACAACCCAGTTACTGGGTAATACGATACCCCTTGGTAAGACTGGGTGTCAGACTATCGGGGTTCTAACGACCCGTAACGACTCTCAAAGATCCACGAATGACAGCCGGGCCAACGGCTTAACGTGCTTTCCGAGGCACGGAGGAGTCTCGGTATGTAAAGATGGTCACCCATTTACAGACCGACCGCTTACATAAAACAGAATATTGTTGATAATCCCGACTCGGAGGAGGAGCTCGTGGCTAAGTAATAACAGCCGCACGGGTCGATCCGTCAGGTTAAGCTACGCTTGCCGGGGTTGGTCAGTGGATGGGTGACCATCTTTACATATCGAGATTCCTCCGTGCCTCGGAAAGCACGTTAAGCCGTTGGTCCCGGCTGTTATTCGTGGATCTTTGACAGTCGTTACGGGTCGTCAGAAGCCCGAAAGTCTGACAACCAGTCTTACCAAGGGGTATCGTATTACCCAGTTACTGGGTTGTGGAGGTCAGATAGGCAGTCGCTCCATGTAAAATACTGGTATTCAGCTGCATCCGGTTAGACTGGAAGCCGACCCCAACATAGTTGGGAAAAGGCTAGGCAGATTGATTTTGTTGATAATCCCGACAAATCCTTCAGTCCCCTTCCTAACTCACACAAGGAAAACACAATTCATTTTTCGCTCAGTAAAAATATCAAAAATCCTCGTCCCAACACGCAATTGTAAGGGACCCAACAATAATATCATAGTCCAAAATAACTTCATACAAATCATGAACCCAGCAAACATATAAATTAACTGGATTGAGGGTGGTAGACCCTTATCAGGGTGTTGTCAGCTCCATACTGTGCCAACAACTCTTTCGACAGAGTCACCTGTAACGCGGGTGAGAACGGCGTGTGTACTTTTAATAAGTACGTAAATGTGGTGTTAATTATGGCGGGGCTGAAGGAAATATAAAGTATTGAGGGTTTTAAAATTAATGAGTTTTGGCTTTAAAATTTTTTTTTCGGTTATTTTTTTCAACATTATTGCAGAAGTGTGATTAAGGTACGCTTGGCGGGGTTGGTCCGTGGATTGGTGACCATCTTTACATACCGAGACTCCTCCGTGCCTCAGTATTACCCAGTTACTGAGTTGTGGAGGTCAGATAGGCAGTCGCTCCATGTAAAATACTGGTATTCAGCTGCATCCGGTTACACTGGAAGCCGACCCCAACATAGTTCGGAAAAGGCTCGGCAGATTAACCCCAAAAGTGTTTATTATGTACTAATTTATATACCGAAAACCCCAGCGGGCGGTGAGGGGGTTAGTGGCGAACCCCATAGGTTCACAACTACTGATGATGATTTTTTTCCATCGGATGATGTTTTTTTACGTTTATATATATACGATATAAGCTTATATACCTATTATATAAAGGGTTTTTCCATAAGCACACATGGGGTGCAGTCGACACTCTAGGGGATTAGAGAAGTGCGGGTAGGCAATGCAATTCCGCCTGCCCCCTTTTTCAGGCTAAAAGTCTACTTATGCCTGATTCTTGCGTTACTCATTTTACTGCTTTTCTATATACAAGATGTAGCAACCTCTCATGGGATCATTTAATTTTTACTCTTCATTATGAACAATTTTTACTATGGGACCAAACCTGAAATCGCGAAAAAAAAATTTGCTGTCGCATTTCAGGTTTGGTCCTATAGTAAAAATTCTCATAATGATGAGTACTATGACCCTTTATGAGGTAGTGCGTTATTACCTCCTTCTGCGAAGCAGTGATGCTCGCGAAGGAGGAGGCGGAACGCGTGAGGGAGAGGCAGCCTCACGCCCTCAGTCGCCGCAGGAGACGTCCCGGGCGGCGGGAATCGCGGGGCGATTTCCGGCCACCGTAGGCGCGGGCCTGCGGACGGTGAGCAGCGGGTAGCTCGCCGTCCGGTAAGGACCAGGCCCGAGTCGACGGCGCGTTGTGTTCCACGCGCGCCTCAAAGAGATGTCAGCAAGTGACGGGGCCCAATAGGGCCGACGCCGCTGGGGTCGCGGGTTGTCCGAAGGGGTTACCGCGGCCTTGGCATAGGCAACTGAAGGAACACGGGTGGGTTTTAGTCAGTAAAAGTCTGACACGCCCTCCCGCTCCACCCAGAGCGGGAGAAGTTATTTGATGATTTCCCACCCTCAAAAAAAAAAAAAAAAAAAAAAAAAAAAGGTAGTGCGTTATTTAAGTTGCTTACACCTTGTATAATCAACTATTTGGTTACACCAAACCGAAAATACCCTATTAGTGAGCCAGCTTACAATCGGGGGCTGATGATACGTTTGGTGTGAACCCGGCCTCACTGTCAAAATAAATAAATAAATAATATCCTTGGACGACACGGTTGGCGCAGTGGTTGAGTGATTGACTGCTGCGCAGCATGTCGCGGGTTCGATTCCCGCACGGAACAAATATTTGTACGACCTACAATTATCTGTTACGAGTCTGGGTGTTTTTCTATCTATAATATGTATGTATTTACAAAAAAAATGTATCTAAGTAGTTTATCAGCCATCTCGTTACCATAACACAAGCATTAGGTTGCTTAGCTTGGGACTAGATGGCGTTGTGTGAAATGTCCAAGGATATTTATTTATTATTATTTATTTATTTCACACAACGCCATATAGTCCCAAGCTAAGCAACCTAATGCTTGTGTTATGGTAACGAGATGGCTGATAAACTACTTATAAACTACTTAACTTATAAATCCGTGTGTAGTCTATACATGTATAACTTACAGGGCACTTTGAGTCTATACTTCCCTTTGTACAGGCTGACTTTAAATTACTGGTATCATACAGGTGGTGTTCTAATCATGAACAGTTTAGTATCTAATCATGAACAACTTAGTACCTAATCATGAACAACTTAGTAGGTACCTAATCATGCACAATTTAGTACTTACCTAATGATAAACAACTTAGTACCTACTCATTAATTTGAACAACTTTTACTAAGGTTTAAATAAACATTAAAACTACTATTGTTTAAATTTAATATTTTTAGTTTGTGTGAAAAAATTATGTTTTTAGCTTTGTTTAAATACCTATATTTTCTTACCTGGATATTTGTACGCCACAAAGGCCGAACATGACGGATCTTCTTTGTTTATAACAAAGAGGATGTATACATAGACTTATAAAAAAAGATGGACTCCGCGCCACGCATATCGAAAGTGAAGCACCGTACCGATCTATGTGTGCATGATTTGAGTACCTGCAAGTACGTCGTCGCTCGTGTCACGTAATGGCGGCCGGTCGGCATACTATGATGTAAATGTGTGCGTGAGGCGTGTTTGTACAAACGGTCCGGCATACTTACTGTGCTTCACTTTCGATATGCGTGGCGCGGAGTCCATCTTTTTTTATAAGTCTATGGATGTATACTTATGTTTTTACAAATAAATGTCTTATCTTAAGGAACCAACTCTGAAATAGCGAAAAAAGCATAATATTATGTTTCATATATTCCACCAATTATAACAGCCTGTATTGAACTAACCTACTCGTATATAGCGTGTTAAAGACCAAATTGTACGTGTATTACTTAAATTATTTGCGAGCCAGAATTTAAATCGAATAACTACGTTTTTGGCATGCTCGCTGCCAAAACAACATTCGAACTAAACGAACATTTATTCCCACCAATTAAATTTATTGTTTCGCCGTTGGCATTGGTTACAAAAATTGGAACTAGATATTTTAACCGACTTCCAAAAGGAGGAGGTTCACAATTCGACTGTATACTTTTTTTTGTGTGTTTGTTACGCGATTTCTCTATAAATTGCCACCAAGTCAGAATCTGATGAGGGGATCCCATGGAAATCAAGGGAAACCCCCAAATTTTATGGGCACACATAGAGCGATTTGGGTGTTCTTGGTAAGTTTGTAAGTAATTTATGCATTTACTCTCGGAAAGCACCATTTGGTGAACTGAAACTGATGATGAAGACCACAGATAGTCATCGGAACTACTGAATAATACCTTAGTATTTTACGGGTTGCGATGCGATTACTTTAATATGGTTGCTAAGTAATTTATGCTCATCACAATACATATGACTCCAACATCAGCTCCAGTTCTCCTGGTTCTTACTAGGAGAACTCCTCAATAATTAACGTCCCTGCATCGGGAAAAGTAATATTTTGTAAAAGGCGATAAGGTGATGAGCAGTTGACATTAGGCTGACCCAAAGTGAAAATAATAAAAAAAACAACAACCGACTTCCAAAAAAAACACTACAAAGTGAAAAAATTACTTTAATTTTGGATGTCGGTGGCAAAAAACTAAAATATAGATCCAAAGACACTGATTTCCGAAATAAAAGTTATTTTTCACTTTGCATTTTTTTTTTTGGAAGTCCGTTGTTTTCTTCTTTTTTTTTTGTAAAAAAAATTCTAGAATTTATTGCTAGTTCCTGAACAATGGAGGGGCTTGTGGTTAAATCATAACAGCCACACGGGTCTATCTTCAAGGTTAAGCAACGCTTGCTGAAGTGGGTCCGGTGACCATCTATTACATACCTCCGAGCCTTGGAATTACATACCAAGACCCTTTCGAGCCTTGGAAAGCACGTTAAGCCTTATCATTTATAGATCTTTTGACAGTCGTTACGGGTAGTCAGAAGCCTAAAAGTGTAACAAAAGTCTTATAAATAATATAAATAAATATCCTTGGACATTTCACACAACGCCATCTAGTCCCAAGCTAAGCAACCTAATGCTTGTGTTATGGTAACGAGATGGCTGATAAACTACTTATATACATTTTTTTTTTTTTTTGTAAATACATAGATACATATTATAGATAGAAAAACACCCAGACTCGAAACAAATACTTGTAGGTCGTACAAATATTTGTTCCGTGCGGGAATCGAACCCGCGACATGCTGCGCAGCAGTCAATCGCTCAACCACTGCGCCAACCGTGGCGTCTTACCAAGGGCACAATAAATATAAGTATGGGTGGTAAGGAAACTACGTACAAACAATCGAAATGGCACACTCACACACACACCGACGAGGCCCCAAGCGATAGTCGCGGTGCTCTCAGTATATATATTGTGGCTTAGAGGTGTCTCGTTGATGCGCGCGACGTTTCAATACTGTCCTTATTTATACGGTGCCAAGGGGTATCGTGTTACCCAGTCAATGTGTTGTGGAGGTCAGATAGGCAGTCACTCCATATAAAAAAAACTCGTATTCAGCAGCTGCTGGGGAGTTTGTTCCGCTACTTCTTCTTCCCAGCTAAAGCACTAGGAAGTGGTGAAGGGCGGGCGTTTTGTGGGGACTGTCTTATGTAATTTCGACGTTCAAAAAGTGCTGATTCTCAGCCTAATTTGAATACATGACTTTTGATTTTGATTTTGATTTTAGCTTCTGGTTAGACTGGAAGCCAACCCCAACATGGTTGTTGATTGCTAGTTCATGAATATTACGTAAGGATAAATACGTGGGTTTTGCACGTTTACATTGGTGTTTAAATCACGATAGATTTATTCCCGTGTTAACTATAAACCATTAATATTACTATTAGGGTAACATTAACGAAGAAGACTAGGTTCTGAACCTGTCTCTACTTGGAGTTTTATTATTTTGATTTATTAATTTTTCAAAAGTCTAAATTACAGATTTGGTAGCAGCTGGATGAAAGTTGCTGAGGATTGAGTCTAAATCTCAGATCAGGAAGCCGATGTCCAGCGTTGGGCCGTTGAATTGGTCAAATACGCTGACAATGATTACAGTAAAATGGGGTTACATTGATACTACAGGTTTACTTTGATATCAGCTCGTTTTATGAAAAAATCTATAGGTATAGATTTTTGGAGGCATCAAAAGTTTTTCTTGCATTAACAATGCCCAGTAACACACTGAATAAAATTATTATTTTTAATTTATTTCATAATATTATTTTTCACAAGTCGAAAGTTGTTATCAAAGTAAACCCGTAGTATCAAAGTAACCCCGTAGTATGAAAATAACCCCCGTAGTATCAAAGTAACCCCGTAGTATGAAAATAACCCCCGTAGTATCAAAGTAACCCCGTAGTATGAAGGTAACCCCCGTAGTATCAAAGTAACCCCGTAGTATGAAAGTAACCCCCGTAGTATCAAAGTAACCCCGTAGTATCAAAGTAATACCCATTTGACGGTATCAGAATTTTCTTGGAAGTCATAATGTGAGCGAATGTAATTATGCTCGTTTTTCTGTCTACCTCTTTAGGTAATACAGGCGTTTTTATATGAGTTTCATGGAAGGGGCTTTTTGCTAAGTAATAACTGCCGCACGGCTCGATCGATCAGGTTAAGGTACATTTGCCGCGGTTGGTCCATAGATGGGTGACCATCTTTACATAACAAGACCCCTCCGTGCCTCGGAAAGCACGTTAAACCATTGGTCCCGGCTGTCATTCCTGGATCTTTGACAGTCGTTACGGGAGAAGCCCGAAAGTCTGACAACCAATCTAATACTCAGTTTCTGGTTTGTGGAGGTCAGATATGCAGTCGTTCTATGTAAAATACTGATATTCAGCTGCATCAGATTTGAATGGAAGCCGACCCTAAAATAGTTGGGAAAAGACTAGTGTGTTTGTTCCAGTTGTCAACTTATCATACAAACAAGATTTGGTTGAAAGCCTCAAATAATCCAAGCCTCAAATACTGATTAGTTTGTTAGGATATCGGAATTCTTGCTTCATGAATAGATATTCCTTCAAAAAAATTGCAAAATCTCATCAACATTAATATGTAGACTGGTTGTCGACACCAACCCGTGGGAAGATGCTAAGGTATTCTAAGAGCTATGAATAATTAAGGGATATGAATAATGTTGTTTAAGGCAAACTAAAACAACTTCACTGTTGCCTGTTGAATAAACACTTCGTTGCTTTCCGTTCTGCATTCATCTGCTAATTTCCTGTGCCTTGGTTCAGTCAGTGTTTTGAGCCTGTGACTCATCCTACCAGGACAGCCTTTGCATTACGCAATCTATACCAATATTATAAAGAGGAAAGATTTTTTTGTTTGTTTGTACCGAATAGGCTCCGAAAATACTGGACCGATTTTAACCATTTTTTCACCAATAGAAAGCTAATTTATCAGGAAGTAACATAGGCTATAATTTATTTTCAAAAAATTTAGAGATCCTTAAGAAAATTGCAATAATGTAACCCAAAGTAGCATAATTTTGCCTATAAAATTCATTATTTGGCGTGCGCTGAGAAAACTATTGATGATACATAAAAAGTATGTACTACATGATTAAAGTACTTATCCGCAATCCGCGAGGCAATATATCTAGTCACAGCAGCAGCAGCAGCTTTTGTGTTCTAAAATTAAATCAGATTGCCGTTAGAAACAAAAGTTGGTTACAATCGTATCGTAGTCTTTATTCTTATTCAAATAAATAGTTTTATCAGCAAGGGTATTTATGTAGCAGTAAAAAACTTTTTAATTCATTCGAATCGGACATTTAATTTCGAAGTTATCACGCCACGAGTACCTGTAAAAATGCCATACGCGTACAGTTCGACGTCGCGCCGCGATTAACTCAGTATTTATAAACTTGAGAGCAAAACTGAAGAATAACGTGGGTTTTTCGAAAATGTACCCATAACGTGGTGAACAGAGGTAGTAAATTTTTCAGGGGAGGATTTTACTGCGGGGCTTGATTAACTTGAAAGAGGGGGAGAGGGAGGGGGCTGGTGAGGATTGAAGGGGGGCTGGTAGTGGGGATAGGGGCAGGGGTTAGTAAGGAGAGGAAGGTGTGGTAGGGGGTGAGGGGGAGGGGAGGGGTTGGTGATGGGAGGATGGTGAGAGGGAGGGGAGGGGGGAGAGAGAGAGGGAGAAGTGGAACTGGTAAAGGGGGTGTGAGAGTGGGTGAGAGGGGCAGGGAGAGGTTAGCGGGAAGGGGATATCGTGAACGAACGTGATAATCTCTGGAACTAACAGACTTTGAAATTTTTTTTTGCATTTTATAGCCCAAAAATCTTAGGACCTTTACGTGCCGAGCTTAAAGAAAAAAAGGCAGAAATAACGCTAAGTGAAAACGAAATAATAGCGCGGACAGGCAATGCGATGCGACAAGATTGGTCCGGGGGAATAAGAAATTTCCCGCTAACGAAGTCGCGGGCAGCAGCTAGTGAAAAATAAATATAAAATAGATAGACAGAATTCTACCAATCTATGTATAGTTAACCCATATTTCGCCAGTTACGTTTGCACAAACGTAAAAACATCGCGGCGAATTTATTTCGCGGACTAGATTTTCAACGCTCTGCTTAGCGCCGAGAGTTGAAAATCCAACAGTGTGTTTTTTCGACGCGCTAAAATGCACTCTGTTGTTGTTAACTTGGATTCTCAACGCTGGGCTCAACAACGAGAGTTGAAAATCCAGTACGCGATAAAATCCCGCAGCTATATTTTTACGTCCGTGCGAATGTAAGGGTCGGCTGTAGGAAAACATGTTATGTGATTTTTATAAGTTTATATAGAAAACATAAAGTAGTAGCTACGAAAAAATATGTCTGGCTAGCTCAAGTGTTTCACCAGTAAGCGAAAAAATTGGAATGAGGACAAACCCTTAACCTTGATTGTTAAAAAAAAAAAAAAATATTACTAAAAACGTGCAAAAAGCATAGCAGCCGTATTTTGATAACTTACCTACTACCTTAAAAGACAGGCGAGCCTATTGGGAGAGTCGAATTTAAAAATAAAGTGCCGTTTTTAGTAGATGCAAACAATCTGACGACCATGAACGTCGTCAGATTTTTTGCCATCTCTGGTTACATAGGTGATGCTGACAAGTGATTACTATTACCTATGTAAGGAGAAGCATCCCAGGGACAAACTAATGAGGCTGCATCATAAAAAAAGGAAAACCGGTTAAGAGCGGTTCCGATTTCTGAAAAAGTGAGCTATTTAGAGACACCGTTTTATTTTTCCTGTAATCTTTAGATACATAAACTTCTATCACGTAGAATAATTTCAGATTTTTCTCCATGCAAACTTCGGAGATAAAAGGGAGATAGTTGGGCAAACGTCCTCTAAAACTGTTCTAAATTTTAAGTTGTTTCAGCTATGACAGACAGACAAACAGACATAAAGACTGAGTCACACCATAAGGGTTCCTTTTTACCATTTTGGTACGGAACCCTAATTACTGAAATTAGGTAACTCTATCCACTCTACCCTAAAACAAGGTCCAAATTTAGCCTCATACTAACAAAATTACCATATAAAGCCGAAAAAATAACCAATTCACGCAATTTAAAATCCCAAAACAAACAGACAAACAGTTTTATCGGTATAGATTCCCACATTTCAAGCGTGCAAAGCCTTTTATCAATAAATTTCAACTGTAAGCCCACTTAAGCCTTCGCTGCGAGTAGTATGGCACTAATTTGTGGACTAAAATTGTTCAGTAGATATTTAGTTTGGCTTACAAAATGATTTTCTACCTGTATCCTGCTATTTTGTTGTTTTATTCGTGTTTCTAATGATGTGGGAATGTTGTTTAGGCTCTGAATCAATTTGTTTACAGCTAAATAAAGTTTTGAATTACAATATAATTCGCGATCGTTACAAATAAATAAATCAATAAATAAATATCCTTGGACATTTCACACAACGCCATCTAGTTCCAAGCTAAGCAACCTAATGCTTGTGTTATGGTAACGAGATGGCTGATAAACTACTTATATACATTTTTTTTTAAGTAGTTTATCAGCCATCTCGGTCGACTACCTGCTGGCAGAGCGCGGCACGGCGTAAGCGCATGCAGCTCGCAAAAGAAGGTAGCATTGTCGCATTCCGTCGCTAGCGGTTCACTGCGTTACGTGTTATTATTTCGTTTACCATCGATCGATTTTGTCAGTCTCACAACTTGGCTATTCCTTTGGACATTAGTTATCCACATTGAACTCGTTGACCTTGGCATTTCACTAACTGATTAACGTTGCATTACGAAAACTCCGGCTTTATTTTTTGTAATTGTGTTTAAAATGTTCCAACCTGTTGCTGGAATCGTTTGTATTGTGTGTGCTCGGTCTGTGCTGCGAAGAAGAGACTACGCGTTAACACAAGCCCTTTATGATAGACATCATGATATCGTAGATGCAATCACACAGCGTATATCACCACGACAGGTACCTACCTATCTATCGTTATTATTTATATTATATAGTAAAATAATAGATCATCGTATCAGCCTATGTGCCTAGTGCATATGTATACAACGTTAAATGCGCAAAACCTCTTAAGGGGTCATTGTACTCATCATTATGAACAAGTTTAACAATGGGACCAAACCTGAAATCGCGAAAAAAAAAACTGCATTTCAGTACATTTTGACGAATTTACTGAACAGCTGATTTTTTTTTCGCGATTTCAGGTTTGGGTCCATAATAAAAGTTGTTCATAATTATGAGTACAATGACCCTGTGGCGGTATCTACGTCGCCACATATAAACTACGCATCACAATGACATGACGTCACGAAATCCTGCATCGCGCAATTAGAGTTTACCACGCGACTAGCATATATACAACGACCCGACATCAACCGTTGGGCAGTAGCCTACCAGACACAACACCCGTCTGGTCGGAGGATCCTACCTTTTCTATGGAGGATGAGTGAACTTTACACCCTGTTCCTCATGCCTCTAAAGACCCCTTAAGACGTTTTGCGCATTTAACGATACACGTTGTATATACACATAGTATAGTTCACATGTATATCCCGTACACAATAATATTAGATATTTAAACAAACCTTTTTTGCATGCGTTGGTGGCATGACAAATGGCAGCTGCAGTAAACAGTTGGTATTAATATCAAGTTTTTGCTTTTAACGCCATTCTTATGCTTACTGAATAGAAGTCAAAATCGGTTGCACGGATTGCAAAAAGTTTTGTTTAGGGCGCGCTCGCACTGCGGTGCGTTTCCGTTAGTTCTGCCGCACTGGGCGGGGCCTACAGTAACAAAACGCATGACCGCAGTGCGCGCACTTCAAAGACATCCCATACTTCACAGATTATGCGGTAGAAAAACGCACCGCAGTGCGCGCTCGCCTTTAAATGTCTAATCTTATTGTAAATGGAGTTATAGTTAGCTTTTAGTATACAGGGTGGAATAGTTAAAAATAAAACAATGACACAAACATCATTATTATACATTCATTATTATTAAAAATAAACCACAATATAATATTGGTAGTTAAATCACCTACATTTACAGAGTCCTATAATAAACCCGATGATGCGACAGATGCGCTTAACAAGATTTCGACTTCGGTTATGTCTCCTTTTCATTGCAATCTAGAACACAGATGCCGATGTTATTAGGTAGGTTATTTATATAGGTAGCTTCACGCATGTAACTTGATGGTTTTTTTCAGATCACGTTCAATAATCAAGAAAAAGTTTGTCAAAGCTGCTGGGAAACAACATGCAGGTTGCAATTGCAACCCACAGAACCGGCACAACCTGCAGAACAACCTGAAGCTGAGCCTGCACTGGGGGGGCTTCCATTTAATTTCGCTGATTACACAAGAGCACCAAACACTTCAAACTCGTGCATTTTTCATGGGTGTAACAATAGAACGCGCTGTCGTATTCCAGAAAGGTTGAAAATCGTTTTTTTTACAAGTCACAATTACTATGTTCCTCAGAGTGCACGAGTGTGTGAGGAACATTTACGTGGAAATCATTGGGAAGAGTTACTCAACGCCCCCAACCGATGTCATGACTTCAACCATGGACAAATTCTAGATATATTTCATTTATTTAAAATAAGTGTTCGTTTTAGAGCACTACTAGACTTCAACAACATAGAAGAAGCTGACGAACATGAACTTCATTACTGGATTGGGAAGACTCCAGAAGAGTTCAATCGCATTCTAGAAGAGACTCCTTCTTTAAGCGAACGGTGCAGAAACCCTAAAAAATCATTAGGTTTTTACTTAGCAAAACTCAGGAGTGCAGAATCGGATGAGAGATTGTCAACATTTTTTCGAACGAGCAGGACCAATTTTGAACGGCTTATAAAAATAACGAGAGAGTGTATGTCTCAAGATTTTGTACCACGGTACATAGGGCTTGACCACATGACTAGAGAAGAAGTAGCGGCTCGTAATCTTCTAGTACCCAATGCTCTATATGGAAATTCAAATAACACTGGAGAAGAGAGATCAGCTATTACCATATGTGACGGCACCTATGTTTACGTGCAAAAGAGCTCCAATTTTTTATTTCAGTAGAAGTCATACAGCCTTCATAAGTTCCGCAATCTCCTCAAGCCTTTTTTAATGGTTGCTTGCGACGGACATATTTTGGACGTAACTGGACCGCACGCTGCCACAGTCAGACGCAACGATAGTCAACGAAATAACCAGCAATGAAAACAGTTTGTTTCACTGGTTTTTTAGAAGTGGTGATGTATTTATATTGGACCGAGGTTTCAGAGATAGCGTATCTGGTTTGGAATCACTGGGCTATGTGACTGCTATGCCAGAGTCCAGACACAGGGGAGCTGAACAATTAACGACGCTCCAAGCTAATAAATCAAGAAAGGTGACAATTTGTAGGTGGCCTGTTGAAGTAGTGAATGGTCGCTTTAAACGCGATTTTAAGTTATTCAGACAGGAGTATTTTAATGTTGCAATGTCACACATGTTTGTGGATTTTAAAAATGCAGCCGCCTTGATAAATGCCTTTCACCCGGTGCTGGTTGATAACCGTCATGCAGAAGCTTTTGCCGATATAATTAACAGTCGCGTAAATAACCCTAACAACTTAGCAGATTATGTATTTGCCAAAAACCTCAACAGACATAGAGTTGCATTTGAAAGAATGTCAGGGGATTTACCTCAACTGCAAGATTTTCCGCTACTGTCGGAAGACGATTTAATAATATTCGCACTAGGCACTTATCAATTGAAGTTGGCAAGGAGCTACTACAGCGAACATGTGCGGCATGGCATTTATACAATTGAAGTCTATCGCGATACTGATCAATTGAACGATATATCTAATTATAACATTATCGAAACCAATGTATGGTTGTTGAGAGTCAAAATAAGCAGCAGGCATACATCTTCCAAAGTATATTACTGCTATATATTGATTAACGAAAGTGAGCAAGCATTAAATCGTATTAAACATTATTACTGCACATGTCCTGTAGGGAAACGCACACTGGGCTGCTGCGCCCATATAATGTGTGTAGTATGGTTTCTGGGGTGGGCCAGGCACGAGGATAATATTAACCGCCCAGCAGTTTTTAGATTACGTTATCGATGAAGAATAGTAGCTATAATCACTTTTGTCTATGTTGGTACCAAAAATAAATAAAATAAACATTTTTTCTTCTTTTTCTTTCTTCTTTCACCCTTTTTACTATTTTTAAAAAGTCTACTACTTTTTTTTTACACATGCAAAATTGTCAATTCCTCTGGGATATTTTTTTTTGCTGCCATAATAAAAAATGTTGTACTCGGTGACACCTGTCATTTAAATTAGAATGTACGTCTGCAACACACTTGGACCGAAGTTGACAATCTCCTTTGAAGTTGAAATTCTAAAAAAATCGTATAAAGTCATTTACTATATGAAATTGTAGATAATGAGCATTTATCAATAATCAATTAAAATCGCGAAATGCAATTTTTTCACTCAACTTTACAAAACTTCTTATATCTCGGAAACTAAATGCCGAGAACTGGACGCCCACATATTATGAAAATATTATTCTAACGGTATACTTCTACAAAACCTAGACTTGACCATGACCATGAACATGAGCATACCATAAGCAATAACCATGACCATGTAAGCCCTTTTACAGACAAACTACAACTCAATCTCAATCTGCCTAGCCTTTTCCCAACTATGTTGGGGTCGGCTTCCAGTCTAACGGGATGCAGCTGAATACCAGTATTTTACATGGAGCGACTGCCTATCTGACCTCCACAATCCAGTAACTGGGTAATGCGATACCCCTTGGTAAGACTGGTTGTCAGACTTTCGGGTTTCTGACGACCCGTAACGACTGTCAAAGATCCACGAATGACAGCCGGGACCAACGGCTTAACGTGCCTTCCGAGGCACGGAGAAGTCTCGGTATGTAAAGATAGGTCACCCATCCACGGACCAACCCCGGCAAGCGTAGCTTAACCTGATGGATCGACCCGTGCGGCTGTTATTACTTAGCCACGAGCTCAAAGACAAACATAGAGACAAACTACAACCTTGTAGATAAATATAGACTGAACACATCCGCCATGCTTGTGTAAATCACAGCATCCTATAAAAACTAAAGGGGAAACCCATTTCCACACGACGCAAAGCCAGCAACAGAAATGGGGGGAAGCGACAACTTCCGGTTCCTCCTCCCACTTGTAACTCCTAGAGGAATTCCTCCTTATTCCCCCCTTTTCCTTGGTAGATATCATTTGCATTAGAAAAATGTATACAAGTTGTCTGTTTTGTTTGTTTTAGATTGGTTGGGTTAACCATTGTTCTTTTTTCGTGAAGAAAATAAATTGTGGATACTTAAAAAAAAAATAAAAAAATTCCATAATTTACATTAAAGGAATGGAAAGTTTCGCCTGTGGCATGCCATAAAATTGAAAGGAAACTAACTGGTTCCGTATAAACAACAAGTACAATTAAGTCGCATGCGATTTTATTGAATGGCAAAACATGCATTCAATTATTTTGTAGGTATGTCATTTTATGGAATCGAATGCGTGTAAACACTCCAAAAAATCGAACGTGCTTTATGGCATCTGATTACTGCTCTTCAACGTTTCAGAAACTTGCACTGTATAAACGGAGCTTTAAGGTTAATTTTACTTCCACCTTATTTTTGCGGCTACGTGAAAATTACAATTCGAAAAGGTGACACGTCCACTATGTGGGAAAGTTTGAAAATTACTTAATATTTTGAATAAAAAAACATTAAGGCTTGTCTTTCCGTATAATCGCGGTCACTGTCGGACTGCATAGAAAGAGAAGCGCGATGACACAACGCTAGTAATTTATTCCAAAATATGAAGACATTATCTATTTGCAAAAAATCGATTGATTGGACTAAAAAAATAATGTCGTTAAAATCATTTTATTTTATTTTAAATTATTTAGGGGCAATAAACAGCTACAATATGTGTTATAACAGAGAACAATAATACAAAATACTAAAAATATTGCAGCCCACTACATTATCCCTTATTCTTTTGTAGAGATATAAATTTATGAACTCTTTTAATGGAAATATTGGAGTATGGAGTAAAAACTGGAAAAATTAGACCTGTTCTAATTGATAAAAATAGATTTCAGAACAAATGAAATCACTTCTTTTAAATTGCACACTATTGTATATTTTTTACTATCAAAAAGTTACTGTAAAAGATGGACACAAGATTACTTAGTTCCGCCGTATTTTGGAAGGACAACCCTTAATATTCTAACAAACAAGAGATACCAGATACATTATTATT
Organism: Cosmia trapezina; assembly: GCA_905163495.3. Classification (NCBI taxonomy): domain Eukaryota; kingdom Metazoa; phylum Arthropoda; class Insecta; order Lepidoptera; family Noctuidae; genus Cosmia; species Cosmia trapezina. The sequence goes on from LR991045.1 coordinate 9,891,672, forward strand.
CTATTACTAACACAAACCCACTTAAAATCTACACATAATTACACTTAAATTATAAATTATCGAATTCGTTTATGGAATGCGAATCACGTAGCGATCGCGAATAATCGAGTAACCGATAGATTATATCGATAAACTTGGGAACTATAATCGTTTAGTGCGTGTTATCTAAAATTATGATGTGCCTCCGTTATATAGACAGTATATTAATAGATTCAGACTCAAAAATGTATCACTAATTCGGCATCTCTTAGGCATGGTTTGATGGTGGGTTCGTGAAAGCAAACCCTATACATTAAGCTATTAAAAAAGTAGATAAATAACATTTTTATTTATCATCATTTTTATTTAGCAGGTGTATACAGAAGTATCAAGGAGCAAGTGTTGTTGCTGATGGGATAGACTAAAAAAAAATGTATGTTCCTCATGTAAATTATTAAAAAATATTGGACTGTATTTTTTCTTTTTTTACGTAATCAAAATATAACGGGCTAAACTGAGTTAAAATGTGGCATGACGTCACGCCTTGATAGATTTTTTACGTAGTTGTGACAACCACTCTTCAACTTTAATGCGTTGTATTTAATTTGTGGCGTAAAGAGGGAAGATTCGAATCAAACTTACCGGTCGCTGCCGTCCCGCCGCTTCGCACACCGATGGGCTTATAAGGCGCGTTCGATAGTTCTGAATCCTGCATCAACTCCACTACACATATTTTTCCACAGGCGCTGGTTCAGGGTATATCTGGTATCTTGCGGGGATTGTAGCACGTTTTCAACCGAAGGACCTTATTTTTGTAGAAAAGTATATATCGCGCGTGGCGTGTATGCGCCGACCAACGTATGGTACGTAGTACAGTGAAAAAACACACGCAGGAGCGCGGCGCTAGTGTGCTCATCCGCAACCAATCAGAAGGCTCCACGAATGGGCGATGAGCAAACACCGGAAGCTTATTCAAATCAACACCCTCGGCAATTACACAAAAAAGCCTGATTACCAGTTGTGGGGTGAAGAAAACACTATTCTAAAATCTCTAAGAATTAATTCAGTAGGTACGTAATACCAACTGCAAAGAGAACGGTACGTAACATGCCGCTCGCCTTAAAAGAATGAATTTCTTTTAACTTTAAATTAAAAGACAAAAAAAGAATGTAACATTCGACAAAAAAAGAATGAAAAATGCTACGAAAGCATGAAGCCTTAAATTTTTTAAACTAAAGTTATTCTAACTTAAGATTACTTAACTAAGATTCGCAACAATATTAACTAAACTTACAGAATGATTATTCTAAGGGCAAAGGACATATTTTGACTACTGAGCGTTTCACGAAAGTTTTGCCCATCTGTAAAGTTACGACACGAGTAATATTATCGGAACCTGGGTGGAGAGTATGGACACGAGCCAGTCTCCATTGTAATGGTGGCAAATTATCATCTCGTACAATGACAATCATACCTTCACGGAGTTGTGAGCCGCGATCTCGAAACCACTTGTTACGTTGTTGAATTTCGTGTAAATATTCACGACTCCAACGTTTCCAAAAGTGTTGCACACATTGTTGTATTCTACGCCATCTAGTGAGTCTATTTGAAACATTATCGGTTAATGAAATGTCTGGTAAGGACGTCAACGGACCTCCTATTAAAAAATGAGCTGGTGTCAAAGGTAACGGATCTAATGGGTCAGCACTTAATACACAAAGTGGACGTGAATTAAGTACCGCTTCAATTTGACAAAGAAGGGTATGCATCTCATCATAAGTTTGAGTTTGCGTACCGAGGACTCGATGTAAATGATGTTTAAAACTTTTAACACCGGATTCAAAAAGGCCACCAAAATGAGAGGCGTAAGGAGGCTGAAAATGCCAAGTAATGCCTTGTTCTAAAATTTTACTATTAAGAGTGGCTTGAACAGAATCATTACGTAAAAAATTATACAAGTCTTGTAGATAATTATTACAACCAACAAAGTTCCTTCCACAATCAGAGTAAATGTCGGTGCATAAACCTCTACGGGACGTGAAGCGTCGCAATGTTGCCAAAAATGCATCAGTTGACAACTCGGATACGAGTTCGAGGTGTATGGCCTTGACAGACATACACACAAAAACAGATACATAACATTTAATAATTTTCGCATTTCGAACTTTATTTGCTCGAACGTAAAACGGACCCGCGAAATCAACAGATGTTTTAAGAAATGGCCGCTCGGGGCGCACTCTGACGGCCGGTAACGGACCCATGCATGGCTGCGGATTCACGGGGCGCGCACGAAAACAACGAACACAGCGATGTATGCGTGTACGTATAGCGTCACGACTAGACATTATCCAATATTTTTGGAATAAAATGTATTGCACGGATTGCGGACCAGCATGTAGATGCGTGATATGTGCATGGTCAATGATTATATCTGTAAGATGATGTTTCTTAGGCAAAATCAATTGATGTTTGGAAACAAACGGAAAAGTGATTTATGAATTCGCCCACCTACCCGAAGATTATTTTTGTTATCCATGAACGGGTTGAGTCGACGTAATTTAATTGATGGATACTTTCCATGTGAAATATTATTAATGTCTTCGGAAAAACAAGAATGTTGAACTAAATGGATAAGTCGATTTAAACAAAAATTAAACTCGGATACAGTTATGTATTTTGGATAGGAATTTTGAACTTTCTTACATTTATTATAGAATCGAAATAACAGTGCTGTTATCCTAACAAGTTTACCTAGAGTAGAAAATCTAGTAATATACTCGACCACATCAGGTAGTGCTGAGGTGGAAGAGTTTGACACCATAGACATAGGTAGATTGCGTTTGTCTTCAGTGACTTCTAGTATTTTCTTGGGACTTGGCCAAGAACTAGAATCACGCGCGAGCCACCAGGGCCCATGGAGCCACATCTCATTTTGGACAAAACTTGTAGGAAGCATTCCTCGAGAAGGTGCGTCAGCTGGATTGTCAGCTGACGGGACATGTCTCCAAGTTTTGGCCGGAAGCCTGGATAAGATTTCACTAGTGCGATTAGAAACGAATGTTTTCCACTCGTGTGGTGGAGAACGAAGCCACGCTAACACGATGGATGAATCAGTCCACGCACAAACATGTTCACAGTTTAAGTGGTTATCATACACACTTCTCACTTTATCAATCAACTTTGATAACAAAACAGCAGCGCACAACTCTAGGCGCGGAATAGTAAGAACCGGTTTTATAGGTGCTACACGCGTTTTAGCGAGAAGAAGAAATGTTTTAACGTTATCATTATTATCGGATATACGGGCGTAAACACACGCGGCATAAGCCCGCTCGGAAGCGTCGGAAAACCCGTGAATTTGAATTGCATTCACGTTTGCAAAAACGAAACGTGGAATTTGAAAATTTGATAATAATGGTAACTCGTTAAGAAAACTAGACCAAGCGTTTATAATATCTAAAGGAGGTGACTCATCCCAGTCGACCGCTGAAATCCATAACAACTGAATGAGATGTTTCGCATAAATAGTTACAGGAGATAACCATCCCATAGGGTCATAAATTTTCGCTATTTGTGATAGTATGGATCGCTTTGTAATTTTATCATTAGTTGACTGAACGCTAAAAAATGAAAGTATCAGATTCAGGATTCCACTGAAGTCCTAAAACCTTTATTTGTTTGTCATTCTCCATCAGAGCGAAAGAAACGTTATCAGACCGCTCGCCCTGAACGACTGACGTTTGTAAAGCAGCGAGTAACGCTGGCGAATTGCTCTGCCACTTACGTAGCTCGAAACCAGCTGACGAACAAATACCTACTAACTCACGTTGTAAAACCAGGGCCTGCTTTACGTCGCCTGCTCCGGTGACGATGTCATCAACAAAAACCTGGTTCTGGAGAACCTTAGAACCTAACGAGAAGTTAGCAGCTTCATCATGAGCCAACTGTTGAATAGTACGAAGGGCTAAGTATGGTGATGAGCTGACACCAAAGGTGACGGTGCGCAATCGATAATCACGCAAATGTTCAGTGGGTGATTTACGCCACACAATGCGTTGAAAATCCCAATCGGATTGTTGTAATTTTATGTTTCTGTACATCTGCTTTATGTCGGCAGTGACAGCAATAGCATGGATACGAAAACCCAATAAAACGTCTACTATATCCTGGTGCAGCTTCGGACCAGTCAGTAGAACATCATTAAGTGATATTCCATTCGAAGTTTTACAACCCGCGTCAAAGACGACACGAGTACGAGTGGTCTCACTGGACTCTTTGACCACGCAGTGGTGCGGAATGTAATAGCTGTTAGCTAACGAAACAGGTAAATCAACGGGCTCCATGTGACCGAGTTCCAAGTACTCCTGGAGGCACGCATGATAGTCTACCTTAAGTTGAGGATTGTGTTCCAACCTATACTCTAATTTCTTAAACCTGGAGACCGCCGTATCTCGTGATGCGCCGAGGGTGGGTGCATCAGGTTTGAAAGGGAGTGGAACAACATATCGCCCAGTTTCATCACGAGTATGTGAATTTACGAATATAGATTCACACAACGCTTCGTCGGGACTTAGAATTCTTTTTTCCGGAAGAGATTCCAATTCCCAGAACCGTCTCAGGTTGATGTCGTCAACTTGAAGTGAAGTAGATGTATTTTGGTTGTATGAAACATCACCCATCAATAAATAACCAAAGATACTGTTCATAGCCATCGGTGAACCGGGTGGACCCGTGATCACGTGACCTAATAAAACTTGGGATAGTATATCCGCACCTAAAAGCATTTCCACTGATTGTGGAAGATAAAACTTAGGATCAGCTAAAGTTAAGTTTTGTATGTGTGGCCATCCCTTAAAAGGCAATGTCACACATGGCATACGTGAAATAAGATTAGATAAAATTAATGCGTTAACTGAAATTGAAGGTTGATCCCCGTGTGTAGGAGTGATATGACAAGATACTACACCCTTTGGGTAAACAGCTCCAACCTCGGTCCCTCCAACACCGAACACCGGAACGTTCGCTTGGCTGCGATGTAACCCTAACCGCTGAACACAAGACTCGGTAATAAAAGTCGCCTGACTGCCTGTATCAATAATACATCGAACTGTGTGTTTTTGTGGGCCAACATGCACATTGATGAGTGCCGTACATAGGAGCACCGTACTCGCGCTAACCGACGGAGCAATAGAACGCGAATCGTTCTTGCGATCGTTCACCGCCGCAGTCATCGCAGCGTGCGAGGTACTGGGAACCGCTGTCTCTGTCGTTTCGTTCACAGAAAGTGAGACCGCATTATCACTACTACCACTAATAACTGATAAACTGTTAGACTTTTCGAAATGAATTAATGAATGATGTCGTTTATGGCATGAGCGACAAACAAAGTTAGATTTGCATTGTTTTAAATCATGACCGACATGTAAACAATTGAAACAAACGTTCTTGTTTTGAATAAAAGAATACCTATCACGGGGAGATAAATTAAGGAATTTCGAACATTTTGTCAACGTATGTTGAGCATCACAACATAAACAATTATTTTTTAAATTATTTTGTTTGGTAGATTGTAAGTCTGTTGTATTCGAACTCGATGAAGCGACATTGGCTGCGAGCGCGCGTCGCGAGCCTTCGTTACCGCGCGATGTGCGGGGAGTACCTACCTTTTCAAGATTATTTTTATTTTGTGGGTGAGAAGAGAATTCGCTTGCAGCTAACTCGCGTTCTAAGAAAGTTATCAATGTACTTATGTCAGGTATATCCGATGGCCTCGATAGTGATAATTCGAAACGTTTTCGAACACTAGACGGAATCTTACATAGTAAAATCGTCACTATTATGAAACTCCACTGATCTATCGGAAATTGCATGGCCTGCAATGCCTTGATGTTTTCTTGATAAACATTGAGTAAGTTTCTTAGACTTTGAGTCATTTTCTCGGTACTAGGTTCAATGTCTAATATTTTTTCGAGATGTTTCGTGGCGATAGCCCGTTTATTATCATACCGAGAAACTAAAATATCCCACGCAACACTATAGTTTTCGTCTGTAATTGGTATCGATTTAATAAGATTATAGGGTTCATCTTTTAATGACAGTAACAGGTAACGAAACTTCTCTGTCTCCGTGTAGGTATTTTTGCCATGTACTAATGAACTAAACAAATCGTGAAATGGGGGCCAATCCGTGGTTTCCCCTGAGAAAGTAGGCATTGGAAGAATAGGTAATCTACTTGCACAACTATTACTCGTATGAGTAGATGGAACATGTACCACTGAGTTATTATTAAATGACGTACTAGAGGACATTCTTCGTTTACGCTCATTATCCTCTTCCTTAAGTTTATCTAAGTGAACACTAATTGCGAAATAACAATCATTAAAATTGTTACGAATCTTCAGTTGTTCGTCTTTGTCGAAAGTATTGGATTTTATTAAGAATTTTTCTATTTTTGCCTGAAGTTTGAAGAACTTTCTTTGTTGCAAAGTTAATTCTTTTGAGCGTGACCTAAACTGTTGTTCGTCTGAATCTATGAACTCTAAAATACGCTTGAGATCATCGATAATGATCTCACGTTCAAAAATGTCTTGTTGAATAAGTTCCGCCATTTTGGACGCGTAACGCCGCAAATGGACTTTGAACTAAGAACACTAGGAAACTAGGAAAATAACCCCACAACAAGTACCTAGATATAAATCCAGGCTCGAAGAGATCAAACAATTATGTGGCGTAAAGAGGGAAGATTCGAATCAAACTTACCGGTCGCTGCCGTCCCGCCGCTTCGCACACCGATGGGCTTATAAGGCGCGTTCGATAGTTCTGAATCCTGCAGCAACTCCACTACACATATTTTTCCACAGGCGCTGGTTCAGGGTATATCTGGTATCTTGCGGGGATTGTAGCACGTTTTCAACCGAAGGACCTTATTTTTGTAGAAAAGTATATATCGCGCGTGGCGTGTATGCGCCGACCAACGTATGGTACGTAGTACAGTGAAAAAACACACGCAGGAGCGCGGCGCTAGTGTGCTCATCCGCAACCAATCAGAAGGCTCCACGAATGGGCGATGAGCAAACACCGGAAGCTTATTCAAATCAACACCCTCGGCAATTACACAAAAAAGCCTGATTACCAGTTGTGGGGTGAAGAAAACACTATTCTAAAATCTCTAAGAATTAATTCAGTAGGTACGTAATACCAACTGCAAAGAGAACGGTACGTAACATAATTATTTTTTTAATAATACGTTATAGCAAAAAATACGTGTCTAATATTTTTTTATTATCTGACTGACGGGTAAAAAGGAATTTCATTTTTTTTTTTCCCAGGCATCATCCCTATTGTAGAGGTCATATGAGCAGTCGCTCCAGGTGAAATACAGGTATTTAGCTGCATCGGAAGCCGACCCAACAAAGTTGGGAAAAGGCTAGGTAGATGACGAAGGAGTTAACAAGAATATAACTAACTATAAATAACATACTTCCCATCACCAGGTCATTCAATTTTCTTTGTTTTACACCCCATCAACCCTCAACCGCCATATACTATATTAAAACCCTTTGTTTAATACCCAAGGTTTTATTTTATCCACATTTTAATTTATGGACGCTGTCAATTTCTTCATTGTTGCTGCAATATAGCTGTAACCGTTCTGGTGTAAGATAAAAAATAAAGGGAGTAATTTTATGAAGCTTTTTAAATAAAAAGCAATTACGGCTCCTCTTTATGTAGTATGACGACGGTGAATGAAAAACCAAACGCCGATATGTTACCGTCAAAGATTTAAATCATTAGATTCGCCCTAACGCGTCAAAATATCTGTCGCAGTGTCAGTGTCTGTGTTCTGTTTTGTTGAATTGAATTTGAATAGTATTGTCTCGCTCAATCATACTGAAAATTGTATCTATGATTTCATGCGGGATGTGTAAGCTTATTCTTCTTAGTGTGGATACTGAAGAGCATATCTAACTGTTTAAATCTTTTGTTACCGTTTTGTGTTCATGACGCATTGCCGTATCATTGCCGACGATTTGCCGTCTCATTGCCGATGAGTTATAAATTAACACGTGTCTATTATTTTACCAGCCAGCAGTATATTTTTATGTCAGCATTTATGATTGGTTATCCTAAATAATTTCAGTAAATTATCACAAGAACACAACTGTTATAACAACTGATTTGCCGTTATGTAAATTAAAATTTAATAAGCTTTTAAAATCGAGGTCTAGAAATCTAATATGTATAAAAGGACACTTTTTCGCCCTTCCTTTGATGTAGCGACAGCATAAAAACCAATATTAAAAAGTCTGAAAAATTAATTTCGCTAAAATATTGTCGTAGCTAAGCTGTAATAAAAAGATAATAATTTATTTTCATACTAACAAGTCCATAATATATTTTTTTTATCTTAAAAGAGCCATAAAAACGCGACGTGCGGGAAAAATCGTTCAATTAGGTGGTAGTTACTTTAGTAAGGTTTAATTTTGGTAGTTGTTTTATTTTGGTAGTTGTGGGCTTGTAAGCTGATCCCTAATTGCGTAACACGTTATCAATTGGAGTTTGAATCCTTTTGAAACAAATTGCTAATCCATTGCTTCATATGTTCGAAAGATTTGTCTGCTCGACAACGTAAATAACGCAATGAATGTTGTTGAACTGTCAAAATGAAACCAACTTTGATTGATAATGTGTTACGCAATTAGGGTGCTGTGTGCTGATGTTTTGACTATGACTGGGGTTTATACAGGGTGACCTGAAATTAGTGGCGGACTCGTTAAGGGGTGATAGTAGGGATCAATTCCAGTCGAAATCACTCTTAGACCTACTGTCCTAAAGTTAACCCATTTCAGGATATTCCTACTTAAATAATTTTACAAAAAATACCCTACTTTAAATCTTAAAATAGCTGTGAATCCTAAAAATTGGTCTTTCTGGTACTTTTTTTTTTGTTTTGCATCAAAGATATTCTAAGTACCAAATTCAAAGTCCAAAAAGACCAATTTTTACGATTTAGAACTATTTTAAGATTTAAAGTAGGATTTTTTTGTAAAATTCTTTAAGTAGGAATATCTTGAAATGGGTTAACTTTAGGACAGTAGGGACAGTAGGTCTAAGAGTGATATCGACTGGAATTGATGCCTACTATCACCCCTTAACGGGTCCGCCACTAATTTCAGGTCACCCTGCATAAAGATTTATGTTGAATTAATAAATAAGTTATTTATTATTATGTAGTTTGGTAAAAAAAATATATTTATTAATTATTTTTTGTATTTCTAGGTATATGCAATCCCGTAGCATCTACATAAACCTGTTCTGTGGCTGACTTATAGATAAATTTACCCCCTTATTCATAAATGTTATTTATATCTATTTTAGTTTGTTTTATCTTCTTCTTTCAAACTCAACTCATAATTTGTAAGAAATTGACAAAATACTTCTATAACTAAAATTAGGTCTATAGTGCGTTTCAGTTTTTTTATGAATAAGGAGATTAGATATTATTGTCACATTAACCCAGTTATTGTGAACATACCCTAATCTTTTTACATATAAAATTCAAAGTCCTGATTGACTGACTGATATATCAACGCACAGCCCAAACCGCTGGACTTGGAGACTTGAAATTTTGCACATAGATACCTTATACAGTGTAGGCATCCACTAAGGAAGGATTTTTGGAAATTCCATCTCTAAGGGAGACAAATGGGGGATGAAAGTTTGTATGAAAAATCTTATTCCTTGAGCTAATAGACTTGAAATTTGGCATGAATATTTATCTAAGTAAATTATAAAGTTTGACATTTTTAGTTTTTCTAAACTACCCCCTTTTTTTTTTTTTTTTTTTTTTTGAGGGTGGGAAATCATCAAATAACTTCTCCCGCTCTGGGTGGAGCGGAAGGGCGTGTCAGACTTTTACTTACTAAAACCCACCCGTGTTCCTTCAGTTGCCTATGCCAGGGCCGCGGTAACCTCTTCAGACAACCCGCGACCCCAGCGGCGTCGGCCCTATTGGACCCCGTCATTTGCTGACATCTCTTTGAGGCGCGCGTGGAACACAACGCGCCGTCGACTCGGGCCTGGAGGCCAATTCCGGTGGCATGGAAATTATCTCCATGGTCGAAATATCAGTCGAGAAACTGCTTATCTCCGTCGGAAACGAAAAAATGCTATTCTAACGATCTCCATTCATAAATTTTTCGATCGCAAACCAGCGAGATATCACGGCTGGTCCTAAGGTATGGAGATATGAAATCTCCGTTGGAACATCTGTCAAAATTTACATTCGTAGGTTTATTTCGTTTTTTTTTTTGGTACCTATATGTAGAGGCTGAGGGGTTTATGGGTTTCATAAAGGGGGGCCAAATTTTCATTATTTTTGCGATAGAACACACCGTTTTCGAGATATAAGCAAAAGAAAAAAAAATACAGTACTGTTTTTGCACTTGAAGTCAAGGTGTTGGTGTGAATTCTAGTTCATGACAACTAATTTTATTCCACACCTTTTTAATCGACATTAAAAATAGTCTTATTTTTTTTTTTTTTTTTTTTTTTCCCTTATCTTAGGGCTCATCAATAGAATGGACCCTAATCTTATTACAATCTAGCCTTATAAATAGGCTAATAAGTAATTAAATTATAACCTAAACTAATAAATTGTCTTTACTAAGAATGTGTCCAATAGCACTTTTCTTATTGTCTCTATTAAGGCGAATACACTTCGTTCTTGTGTTCGTTTGGTACATTTGTACTTTACACTATTCACTATCACTAAACACTAACTCGAACGGTTTTGTTCTTTTTAGTCTTCTCACTATGTTTGTGTGGTCGAGAAGCTTGATTGCCTCGACGTTCACATGCTGATGAAGTCTCTTTTCGTGAGCTTCTGCAAATTTCTGGATCACTTTTTCGATGAACTCAACTTTTAGGTCCCGATGTAGGTCATCATTTCGTATGTACCAGGGTGCATTTACAATTTCCCTTAGCACTTTGTTCTGGAATCGTTGTATAGTTAACATATTGGTCTGTTTGGTGCAGCCCCACAGCTGGATACCATAAGTCCAAACTGGCATCAGGACTTGTCTGTATAGCAACAATTTATTTTGCACGGACAGCGTGGAGTTTCTTCCAAGCAGCCAATACATTCTTTTGAATCGGTGGTCGAGTTCATCTTTTTTCTTCTTGACGTGGGCTTTCCAGCGTAACTTTGCGTCAAGGGTCATACCGAGATACTTGGCTGTATTCTCGTATGGGACTTGTTTAGTGTCAATGTAAACTGGAGAATACTGGTGTTTTTTGTTGGAAAAGTCTATGTGAACAGATTTGGATTCATTCAGTTTAATCCTCCATTTTTTGGTCCAGTCATAAACTTGATTTACAGCCATTTGAACCTTTTCTACTGCTTCTTCATGGCTGTTTCCTACAGCCATTATGGCTGTATCATCAGCAAAGGTCCCAACCGTGTTTTGCTCTAATTCAGGAATATCGCAAGTGTATAGTAGGTACAGGACCGGACCTAACACACTTCCTTGCGGTACTCCAGCGTTAATTTGTTTCAGTTCTGAGTAGGCGTCTTCTTGTCTTATTCTAAAGACTCTGTTCAAAATGTAAGATTCTAATATATCTGCAAACTGCTTCGGTAACAGGCTCTTCAATTTATGTATAAGGCCTTCATGCCATACTTTGTCAAACGCTTGCGCCACGTCTAGGAATACAGTAGCACATACTTTCTTGCCTTCGAGGGCGTTTTCTATTACGTCTGTGATTCTATGCACTTGATCGATGGTAGAGTGTTTTTCTCGAAATCCAAATTGGTGCTCTGGTATTATGTTTTTACTATCTATTATTGGTTTAAGTTGTTTGAGTAACAGCTTCTCAAATAGCTTCGACATGATTGGTAGTAAGGAAATGGGCCTGTATGATGATGTTTCGTGAGCCGGTTTCCCTGGCTTAGCTATCATAATTACTTCAGCCACCTTCCATAAGTCTGGTACATATTTTAGCCTTAGTGCAGCATTGATAAGGGTCGTTAACTTAACCAGACCCTTTCTTGGGAGGTTATGAAGTACTTCTCCTGTTATTAAATCATAACCTGGTGATTTTCGTGTACTTATATTATATTTTATTTCTCGTGCGACTTCTCTCGGTGTTACTAGTTTTATGGTAACTTCATTTTCTGATGTCACCATATTAGGCAAAGTGTGACCTTCAATGATTTCACCGTCATTGGGTTGAAATATATTTTCTAGATGCTCTGCAAACCTCTTAGCTTTTTGCTCATTACTAATTGCCCATTGCCCGTTTTGACACATAATAGGTGGGATTTGGGTAACCGGCCTCTTTAGATACTTAGTAGCCTTCCAGAGGGAGTACTCAGTCTTTAGGTCGTTACTTAGATTCTGGAGATAGGTATTGGTTGAGTCGTCTTTAAAGTTCTGGATTAGTCTTCTTAGTTTTTTTGTCAGGTTATTTAATTTTCGTTTGTCATCAGGGCACCTAGATTGATGCCACGTTTTTCTCTGCCTTCTTTTTTCCATAATGAGCTTCTTAATTCTGAAGGGGTATGTATTTCCCTTCGTCCTCTTATTGAAGTCAGGTGTGTTTTCCCACGCTGCTTGCTGGATGTGCATTATGAAATTCTCAACTTCAATGTTTAGATGTTCGGGTGTTTTTAATGGGACTTTAAGGTCTATTTGATCATTCAACCTGATCTTGAAGCCCTCCCAGTCTGTACACTTATTGACAAGAGTGGGACTATTTTCTTTAAACAAAATGGTCTCGCTAATTTCTAAATAGATTGCGGAGTGATCCGAGTTCATGTCATAGCTTTGTTCCAAATTTATATAACCAGTTGATAGATCCTTGGTTACGAAAAAATCTATTAAGTCCGGAATTTTATTTGGATCTGTTGGCCAATAGGTGGGCTTTCCAGTTGACATGACATCACATTTCAGCTCTTTTATGGCACTCAGTAGTTCTTTGCCCTTGGTAGTTGTTAGTCTGGAGCCCCAATACGTATTTTTAGCATTGAAGTCACCTCCTAAGATGAATCTACTTCCAAGGCGAGTTAGAAAGCTCAGAAAGTGATCTTTTTTTATCGTATACCGTGGTGGACAGTAGATGGCAGAAACTGTAACAGGATATTTTTTGGTTTGTAGACAAATCGCGACTGCTTGGATCTCTTTCTCTTCGTATTTAAACTCTTCATAGTGCTGAAGATTTTCTTTTACAATAATGGCACTACCGCCTCTTGCAGAATTGTCTGGGTGAAGTGCATGGTATACTTTGTACCCTTTAAACTTAATGTGAGATTGCTTTGTGAAGTGAGTTTCTGATATCAGGCACACATCAATTTTTTCTATGTCTAATACTACTTGTAACTCATTTTGATGTTTTTGTAACCCATTTGAGTTCCAAGCCATAAGTTTCAGTGTAGTATTCATTTTTTTGGCTTAGAAGTAGCAGCTTTGTTGCTATTTTCAATTTTTTTCAATCTCTCATCAAATGATGACATTAACTTTAAGATTTCATTCAGCTTTTTGTCACTGTCCATGTCAGCCAAAGGCGCCTTCGCTATGCCTCTTGTAGCTACTTGGGCATAAGAGACGTTTTTAGCTGTAGTTTTTATTGTGCTTTGACTTCTTTGATACTGACTGGTGCTTTCAACTCTTCCAGTAGGTGTATTTTGTTGAGGGGTTGTATTATTGCCTTTCGATTTTTTGTTTCGAATCTGCTGAATTTCTTTAGCTACGATACATCCCCTGTAGTTAGCCGGATGTGGAGCTCCACAGTGGACACACTTTGGCTTTTCTTCTTTTGATTTTCTGCAATCCTTAGTGAGATGTTTGCCTGTGCACTTTACGCACCTCGGTTCTTTGGAGCAATACTTTTGCGTATGCCCGTACGCCTGGCATCTTTTGCACTGAGGTACCAGTTTTGTGGATTTTACCGGTTGTATTTCCACATTACATCCCAACACAGTTTTGATGGTATATATTTTGCTAGTTTCTTCATCATTTGAAAATGTTAGCATGAACATATTGAGTGGTTTTTTGGTTTTCCAACTCAATTTGTTGACTGCTTCTAATATCTTGTAGCCTTTGCCACGCAAGTCTTCTACAATTCGCTCCGGAATGCATGTGAAATGCAAGTTTTTTGCCATTACTCTAATTGGTCTCTCTTGCTTGTTCTCATACGAGTGCCAAAGGCAATTGTTGAGTGAGAGGGCCTTTGTTATTGCCCTGTATGAATCTTCGTTTTTGGCATTTACTTTGACAGTGTCGCCGTTCATCATTTTGATGCTGAACGCGTCAGCTGCTTGGTTCTCTGATAGAAAATCATAGAATTTCTGGTAGTCCTGGATACCATCTACTACAATAGGTGGTGGCAAAGGAATTTTAATGGGTTTTTCCTTACCTTTATTCTCTTCACTTTCGTGTTCATTCGGAGTGGCTTGGGCGGGTGAGGTGTTCAATCTTCTTTTCTTCCTGCTTTTTTGCCGTATCCATCCTGTTTCTCGAGCTAGTTCTTCTTCGTCCGTGGTATATTCAACACGCGGCGGGGGAGAAGTCTCAGTGGCGGTTGTAGTTGCTGATTTTGGTGCGTTTTCCGCTTGAAGTTTCAGCTGTTGCTGGAGATATTCTATTTGACCTGTTAAGTCATTTAGGTTTTTTTGCAGCTCTTCACGCTGTTTTTGTTCTTGACATAGGTACTTGTACAACAGATGTTCAGTTTCTGTTTTTAAGTTTACTCTAATAGTGTTCAGTGTTGGCCTTTCCGAACCCATTGTAGAAGTTAAGCGAGTATTAACTTCGCCTTAACAATAATATTCGCTGACAGCCGTCAGCATTACGCAATAACTAGGTCATTGCGGTGCATCCGACTGGACGGCGTTATTTTGATGCGTAAGCACTTTTACACTGCGGTACGCGCGCGGTCGCATGTAACACAACTGCTCTCAGCGAAAATCGAACGCTGTATGTAGTCTTATTTAATATGAAAATTAAAACCTACCTACGTCAGAAAAAGGATGATCATGTGAAATGCGTTTCTGATCACGCTACTTTGCAATTACTATTTTCAGTAAGTAATTATAAAAAAAAAACACAGATAAAGAAACACAATATACTAAAATTATCTTTTATAATGTGTTTGCTTGGATTTAATAAATTAAACATACGTCATTAATACTAAAAAAAGAAAAACGTAGCATAATCGATAATAATCAAAGTGAATCGATAAAAATGGAACGTCTTTTAGACGAGATTATTTTCTCCGTTGTAAATCTTTCTCCATGGTCTACCAGAATACGGTTTTTTGATAGTATCGAGATTTGAACCGGACATTGATGCGGAGATTTGAAACAGAGACTTATCTCCATGGTCGTGATATCTAGCTCGAGCCCGGAATTGGGTCCCTGGTCCTTACCGGACGGCGAGCTACCCGCTGCTCACCGTCCGCAGGCCCGCGCCTACGGTGGCCGGAAATCGCCCCGCGATTCCCGCCGCCCAGGGCGTCTCCTGCGGCGACTGAGGGCGTGAGGCTGCCTCTCCCTCACGCGTTCCGCCTCCTCCTTCGCGAGCATCACTGCTTCGCAGAAGGAGGTGACGGCCTCCCATGCGCTCTCGCTCCGCACCATGGCCTGGACCAGGCTCGGACGCGAGAGATCGCCGCCGCCGATCGCCTCCGTGAGAACACGGCGGTGCTCTGCCCAAGCCGGGCAGACCTCCACTGTATGCTCCACCGTGTCCTCCGGGCGATCCACACAATGGTAACACCCGGGCGTTTCCTCCCGCCTTATGCGAAACAGGAACCTCCCGAAACAACCGTGTCCGGTGAGGACCTGCGTCAGGCGGAATGTGAGGACGCCGTGGCGCCTCTCTAACCACTCCTCAAAGAGGGGACTTATCGCCGCAATTGTGGCGTGCCCAGCGCTGGGTTGCGACAGTCGCGCTCTCCATGCCGCCATGAGATCCCGCCGGAGCTCTGTCCGCTGTACCGTGATTTCTCGCGGCAGCGGAGTTACGCCCCGGCGCTTCGCCTCCTCGCGCCACTCCCACACGTGCGCGAGGACCTTTGCCTCCAGATCCCACGGCGGCAATCCAGCAAGGAGGCTCGCCGCCTCCCGGGAGACCGTGCGGTATCCCCGGACTAGCCGGATGGCCATGACCCTCTGGGACGCGTTCAACCTGCCGGCTGGCCCCAGCCTTAGGGAACGCGCCCACACCGGTGCTCCGTAAAGGGCCATGGACCGCACGACCGCCGCGTAGAGCCTCCGGCAGGAGGCGTTTGGACCCCCCAGATTGGGCAGGAGCCGCCTCAAGGCAGCCCCAGCCCGTGCCAGTCTGGGAGCCAAACGTCGGAAATGCTCCACGAAGTTCCACCGGCTGTCGAGGACGAGTCCCAGGTACTTCATCGTCGACCCGACTCCGATGTGAACCCCTCCCACCGTTATTTCGGAACCCGACGGTGGCGCATTCCGAGGACCATGAAAACACATTGCCTCGGACTTGTGCAGGGCCACCTCGAGTCCCAACTGCCGGATCCTCTCCACGACTATCGCAACCCCGCGTGTCGCTAAGTCAGCCGCCGCCTGGTGCGACCTCCCCTGCGCCAGGACCAGCGTGTCGTCAGCGTAACAGACTACGCTGACGCCGCTAGGGAGGTCGGCGCGCAGCACCCACTCGTAACCGATGTCCCACAAATGCGGCCCCAGGACCGATCCCTGTGGGACACCGCACGACATCTCTCGCCGGTTCCACTCTCCCTGATGACCGGGGTAGATGACGGCCCTGTCCGTCAGATAGGCCTCGACCACTCGACAGAGGTAGGTCGGCATCCGGTGATACCGGAATGCCTCCCTGATGCAACTCCAGGGCAGGGTATTAAAGACGTTGGCGATGTCTAGGGACACCGCCAAGACGACCCCACCCCGGGCCACTGCATCCCCCGTCGTGAGGGCTCGCACGCGCATGATGGCGTCCACCGTAGAGCGCCCCTTGCGGAAACCAAACTGGCTCTCCGCCAAATCCGGCCCCTCCTGCACCAGCCACCCGACGAGGCGGTCTGCAATAACTCTTTCAAAGAGCTTGCCCACCTCGTCCTCCTAAACTACCCCCTCAGGAGGGATTGGGGGGTGTCAAAGTTTTGTATGGAAGAATTTTAACGGGCGTTCCGATTAACTTGAAACTCAGTATTTAAACTTGAAACCAAAAATTAAGAATAATGTGTATCATGGTTTTTCGAAAATGTACCCACAAGGGGGTGAAAAAAAAGGGGTAGTCAATTTTACAGAGCAGGATTTACTGCGGGGCTTGATTAACTCGAAAGTTGGTGTAAATAATCTTTCAGTCAAGTTACGGAAATATCGCAAACGATTTTTTAAAATTCCACCCCGATGGGGGTGAAAAAAGGGAATTATGAAAAATCTTGTTGATTTGGTTAATTAACTTGAATACTTGCCTAAGCAAGTAATAAAGTTTGTCATTAATAGTTTTTCTCTGGAGGGAAGGGTAGAGGGGGTAGGGGAGGGAACGGGAGGGGTGGTGAGGAGGGAAACGGGGAAGGGCAGGGTTTGGTGAGAGGGAGAGGGAGGGGAGGGGTTGTGAGGAGGGAGAGGGGTAGGATGATCGAGGGAGAAGGAGAGGGATAGAAGGGTGTAGTGCGGGAGGAGGGTGTAGTGAGGGGTAGGGTGTGGAGAAGGGAAGAGGGGAGGGGAGGAGTTGGTGAGGGTAGAGGGGGAGGGGAAGCGGTGAAGGTGATGTGAGAGGGTGTGAGAGGGGGAAGGGGAGGTTAGCGGGAAGGGGATTTGGTGAGAGGGTGAGAGGGAGAGGGGTTGGGGAGGGTGAAGTGGTGAGAGGGGACAGTGAAAGGGATGATAAGGGAGAGAGGGAATATGGGTCGGAAGAGGGGGTGTTAGAGTGAGAGGAGGAGGGGTAAGAGGGAGAGGAGGACGAGTGTCTTTATGACCTTAAAGTTGCTATTCCTATAGCACTGATTCATTGAAGAAACCCAGCCCGACAGAAATGACCGAAAAATAGAAAGTCGGAAACTCGGAACGGCACAAAAACAGGAATAAACTCCAGTCGTGCATCGGAGCTGACACACACTTTTTTTGATTGTTTGAACGCGCTAATCTCTGGAACTACAAGTCAGACTTTAATTATTATTTTTTGCATTTGATAGCCCAATTGTTAAGGAAGGCTATATATAGGCATATATTAACATCACTCTAGGACCGTTAGGTGCCGAGCAAAAAGAAAAAAGTCAGAAAGAACGCTAAACGAAAACGAAGAAATAGCGCGGGCAGGCCTTTGCGGTCTGTTAGGACTGATTCTTATAGTGTACTGATCTCATAATGAACAAATATCAAAAGTCCTAACTGACTCATCAACGCCCAGCCCAAACCCTTGGACCTATAAAGCTGAAATTTTGCACAGAAGTTCCCTTTATAATGTAGACAAGAAATAAGGAAGGATTTTTGTTCCCGTGGGATATTTTCCGACATCCACGCGGGCGAAGCCGCGGGCAAAAGCTAGTAAATGATAACATGAATCAAGTAATTACAGAATCTTTGAATGATACTGCAAAAGGTCTTTTCTCAGTAATCCATAGGTATTATCATCCTCATTATCTGCCTAGACTTTTCCCAACTATGTTGGAGTTGGCTTCCAGTCTAACCAGATGCAGCTGAATACCAGTATTTTTTTTTGCCTATTTGACCTGCACAACCCAGTTACTGGGTATTACGTTACTGTTACTGTACTGGTTGTACTGTTGACTGGTTGTCAGGCTTCTGACAACTATCAGGTGCTATACATACTAATATTATAAATGAGAAAGTAACTCTGTCTGTCTGTTACCTTACGGCTGAACGGATGATATTTAAATAGACCATGACCTGGGTTTTTTAGACAGTAATAATATCCAGGTTTCCCCACGATGGTTTCTTTCACAGATATCAGTAATGTCCAATATAAACTCAGAAACCACGTATTAATTGAAAAAGTCACTATGGTACTTGCCTGGATTTAAACCCACAACCTCATGCACTAGAGGAAAGGCATTAACTGTTGGGCAAAAAAAAACAGTCGACAAAAAATTTAAACACTTTTAATGTTAAAACTATTCCTGTTTCAACCTTACAACATCACTTTTAGCTACCGAAGCACGTTCCAACTTTATACTCACAATAACACGTAGGCAGGTATATCATAGATATACCTATACCTACCTACATAAGCTAAATATGCAGTGTATGTTTGCAGCCGAGCCAGCTCAAAGGTGGTTCACATCGTTCAAAGTTACGAGTACTTCGGCTGCAACGTAGAAGCTTACTGAACTGCACAATTTGAGGGTTTGTGGCTTAAGAACTGGGAGTATCGATCGATAGCTGTTTTTCAGCTAGAATTGCCAAGGTCTGTGCGTGAGTGGAAGTCGGTCTTCTGGAATTAGAAGTTTGCAGTCATGGGGCATAGGAAAAAACCGGTCAAGTCGGACTCGCGCACCGAGGGTTCCGTTCCGATTTCTGAAAAAGTGTGCTATATTTATTTACTAGCTGCGCCCCGCGGTTTCACCCGCATAAACCGGGATCAAAAGTAGCCTATATGTTAATCCAGGGTATAAGCTATCTACGTACCAAATTTCATCCAAATCGGTCCAGCTGTTTGAGCGTGAAGAAGTAACAAACATACACACACACACACACACTCACAAACTTTCGCCTTTATAATATTAGTGTGATAGTGTGATTTGTGTCTGTGTATTTAGAGACATTGTTTTATTTTTCCTGTAATCTTTACATAAACGTCTCAATTAATCTGCTTAGCCTTATCCCAACTGTATTGGGGTCGGCTTCCAGTCTAACCGGATGCAGCTGAATACCAGTATTTTACATGGAGTGACTGCCTATCTGACCTCCACAACCCAGTAACTGGGTAATACGATACCCCTTGATAAGACTGGTTGTCAGAATTTCGGGCTTCTGACGACCCGTAGCGACTGTCAAAAATCCACGAATGACAGCCGGGACCAACGTGGGGCTACTAGAGCATGTGGGGTATCATATGAAAGGGCGCTGTTTGCACATTCTCAATCATTTTTTAATTTTTTTTAGGCCGCACAGTTTTCGAGTTTTAATGTAAAATGTAAAACAAATACCGTTCCCCCCGCTAATCTCCGAAGTTTGCAAAGAGAAAAATCTGAAATTATTCTATGTTATAAAAGTTTATGTAGAGCTCGTGGCTAAGTAATAACAGCCGCACGGGTCGATCCATCGGGGTAAGCTACGCTTGCCGGGGTTGGTCAGAGGACGGGTGACCTTCTTTACATATCGAGACTCCTCCGTGCCTCGGAAAGCACGTTAAGCCGTTGGTCCCGGCTGTCATTCGTGGATTTTTGACAGTCGTTACGGGTCGTCAGAAGCCTGAAAGTCTGACAACCAGTCTTACCAAGGGGTATCGTATTAGCCAGTAACTGGGTTGTGGAGGTCAGATAGGCAGCCGCTCCACGTAAAATACTGGTATTCAGCTGCATCCGGTTAGACTGGAAGCCGACCCCAACATAGTTGGGGAAAGGCTAGGCAGATAGAACTGTTTCATGTTCCAATAAAATAAAAATAAAATAAAATAAAGAAGACAACAACAATAATAAAGTTTATAAGTAGGTAGTGCGCAAATTTTCACGGTGTGTTCTACCCAACAACAACTACAACAATGAACAACTTTCACTATGGGTTCATCTCTGAAATCACGAAAAAAAACAGCTGTTTCATACATTATGGTCGACTAGGTATTGAACTTTTGTATGAAACAGATGATTTTTAGAGTTGGTCACTTAGTAAAAGTTGTTCATATTCATGGGTAGAACACCCTGTGAAAAGTTGCACACTGCTTAAAAACTATTCCTGTATTTGGATAGTAAGGAAATTACGTACAAACGGTCGAAACGGCACACTCACACAGACGCGCGCACCGACGAGGCCCCAAGCGACAGTCGCGGTGCTCTTAGTATATTAATTTATTGAGCCTTAAGGGTCTCGTCGATGCGGTCGTCTGTGTGTGTGCCGTTTCGTAAGTTTGTTCACAGTTTCCCTACTGTTCATATTTATACTGTGGCTAAAAGTTCTTTTAAACGGTGCAAGTTATTTGTGCATGTAAAAGTGCGAGTCAAAGTCGCCAGCTATACCCGCGCGTCTTACATAGTGCGTAAATACTAATTTATACGGTTATATTTTTAGTATGAAACATTAGTTTTCCTTCGGTTTAATAATATATCCTAGCTGTGGCATACATTAACACGTTCACTGTGTAGCTTTTCGTCCGGTTTTCGCGTACTATTTATTCTCAGTTCATTGTTCATACGTGTGACCCGATAAAAGTGGCTAAACTGACACGTGTTTGAGCTTATGAGCCTTTCAATTTGCGAACAAGTCATACCCCACCTATGTGTCATGCACGTACGATGAGCAGCTCAATATACCCCATCGGTGGGGCATGCACAGTGAACGTGATAAGTTGCAGCAACATTAAAAGTTGCACCGTTTAAACACTTTTCAGACGAAATCATTTATTACTTCAATTTTATTGTACCTATACAGCAACAAACTTGCATTAATGGTCCTCCTCACATTTTGTTCCGTTTGGCCGTTTACCTACTCTTACTTCGAAATTTCTTAAAATACTGCAGTCTCCCTAGATTAGATCGTTTAACAATAGTACATTGTGATACAAGGGTGGAACGTTGGTTATTGCAAACGAGCTGCTCATTAACAAGCCCGAGCCGAAGGCGAGGGTTTTTAATGACACGAGTTTGCAATAACCTACACACCCGTGTATCACAAGACGTTTTTCAATACAGTTGTGGAAAATAGTAAAAAACAAATCAAAGAATTTATTTTGAGAGTAGTTTTTAACATGGAATAAATTGAAAATAAGCTAACAAATCATGTTCTGAAAATCAATGACGTATTATAAATGTAATACTTACATCATTGCTGAAAATGGTTAAGTTTTCTTTTGTTTATTTCCATAAAATAAAATAATCGTAAGTCGCCATATTCTCGAGATTTTGGGGAAAAACTTCATCTTGTGCAGTTTTCGTCTCAGATAAAATATCGGGTGGAGTAAATTCCATTTCATCACTCGTACTTGAACTCACTATCAATTTATCACACAAAAAATTAAAATTTTCAGAAAATGGCGCGTTTTTGCAACTGGACATTTTTTTTACAACGGAAACAGCCTATACAGCCAATTCGATTTTTGACATATGTTGGTGTGAAAATAACTGAATTAAAACTGGTAATTAAATATGTTAAGCAACCATTTAAAAGACTTTTGAGAATTCAATGCTAAGACGTACGGACTCATTCATTTTTCATCATATAAAATTCATTCTATGTATGAAAACTACTTGCTACTAAACTTTTTAAATTGACTTATAAAAAAACTAAACTGCAAAACAAAATGATCGAGCTCGTCAAAAGTCACGACTGCGGAACAGAAAGATGCCTTTACAAAAGATTTAATTTTCGAATCATAATTATAGCCTCTGAAAGTACGCCATGTTTAACTACTGTATTGAAAAATGAGTAAAGAAGATAACTTTGACGCTAACTCGATCAAAAACTAAACTCAATCGTTGAGAAGAGTTACCTTATTTGAATTGCACGGTTATAACATTACCTATATAATATAGGTATAATACGAGTGAGAGGTTGTGAAATAAAAAATATTCTATTAAAAAAAAAGTAGAATTAAATTCCACAATAAATACCTACAGCTGGTAATTGGTTCCACAGATGTTATTTTTCGGCCTCTTGAATTATAAACTGCCTATCTTTTTTGATCGTTGAAAACCTGGTTTTAATTATTAATCGACTTCCGAACCCGATGTTAGAGATTCTCAATTGAGGGCGAACCAACCTATTATGTTTTTCACGCTATTGTTACCCCAATTAACAACTATTAAAGGGTCAACTAGCGTAAAGGTTTAGTGACCAATAATGTGTATTGGATATTTAGTTCGGTCAGATAAAATCTATTGTTTTGTGTATAAATAAATTATTGAGGTGAGAGCCATTATACTAATTGCAGAGTAGAAAGCGTCAATAATGTTTGGTTACGGTATGTACAAACGTTATAAAAATAATGAAAATTCAATTTCAGACTTTCAAAACGGAGTTTTAAATAATCTGAGGGGCAATTCCCGTATTTTTAACAGCGTTCGCAATATCATCTCAAGACTCAATCTGTCAAAAATTGTATAGCGTTTAATACAATTTTTGACAGATTGAGTCTTGAGATGATGTTGCGAACGTTGTTAAAATTACGGGAATTGCCCCTCTGGTTTTAAATAATTCCTCGAAAGTTTTTTTCTGTTTATTAAATTAAATTTACCGTACCACCGCCGTACCGTTCGCCAGTTGTTCATACTCTGCACAATCTTACAACAGCACACAAACACTCCAATTGCATGTCGACCGACAATACCTAGAAGAAGAAACAGGGTATGTACTGTACCTCATCCATACTTTGCTTTTACAAAAAGATTCTTTCTTTATCAAGGCCCATTTCTATATAATAGAATAAACGCAATAATTCCACTGCAAACATGTTGTAAGCTAACATGCAAAAAGCGGATTACTGAATTTCTTTGTACTAAAAACTATGATGATACCGAGTCCCTTCTTACAACAATGAAGTAATTCATTACACACACTCACACACTCACCCCGACACACTCACACTCACACAGACACACTCACGCGCACATAATCACACACAACACACACGCGCGCGCACCACACATTCTTGTACTGGACTTTTGTTAATTTGTTTTTTTTGATAATAATTATGTAACAGTCTAATCAATACTTTTGTCTTATTTTCGGGAAATGAGCGCTGATTGTCCTTAATACAGGCTACTAAGTAACCTAGCTAGGACGTCAGTTCGTAAACTTGTATTGTTACCTACTTATCTCAGATGTATACTAATCCTAAGTTGTCAACCTACTTGTAACAGACTGTACCTCTTGTTTATGAAATAAATTATTATTATTATGTGTCTTGACAATTCTCGGGACCCTGGAGTCCCGGACCTTTAAAAGGCGTACGAGGGGCCAAAGCCAACTCGCAGAGGCCCGTTAGACGCTTTCAATGAAATGAGGCACCAACCGACGATTATCCCTGTACGCACTATGCAAGTGCACCCAAGGACAACCCCCGGTTGGTGCAGGAATATTGCAGTATATGGAAATAAAGAGATTGGACTATGGATTTGAGTGGCTAAAGTGGACTGGTTGCCTAGAACTATGAAAGGACTATGGCCCCTGCTGGATCAATGTTTTGTAATACACGGATAAAATGGCAGGGGGTGACTTGCACACACAATAATGGGCCCCCGAAAAGGTCGCTAGCACATAGTGTCGTAGCGGCAAGGGGGCAACATGTCCTGAGGTGCTTGTGAGGAGTGGAGAGGTATCCCACGGTTCTCAGAACAATCCCAGAGCCCGGAAGATGGTCAAGATCCCTACAAACACTTACTGGAATACTTCCTTCCTCCGAGCACGTTTGCTCTTGCGAATCTCCACTCAAACCGGCCAATAAAGGCAAGAAAGAGGTGGGAGCTCTGTTCCTCGTCAGTGTTCACTCCAGCCGGCCAATAAAGGCAAGCGAGAGATGAGGAACAAGACTTCTCCCGGGAGATAGGGTCCGTGGGGTCGCTACTGCCCAACAGGTCGCCACATGCTGCCCTGCGGGTTTCTGTATCTCTCTTGGTCTGGCTCCTCATCCTAGACCTGTTCCGGCAAAGTGAACTCTACCGGCACAGACCTAAAATTCGGAGCGCGCAAGCCCCACCACGACGTCAACGTAGAGATACTGCGGTGGGGTTATTATTATTATTATTATTTTTTTTGTCTTTGACATATCTCGGGACCCTGGGGTCCCGGGATATGTCAAAGACCTTTGGAAGGCGTACGAGGGGCCAAAGCCAACTCGCAGAGGCCCCTTAGACAATTTTAAATGACGAGGCGGCACCAACCGACGATTATCCCTGTATGCACTATGCAAGTGCACCCAAGGACAACCGCCGGTTGGTGCAGGACTATTGCAGAACATGGAAACAAAATATATTGGGCTATGGGTTTGGGTGGCTATAGTGGATCGGATACCTTAAACTATGGAAGAACTATGTCCCCTGCCTTACCAATGTTATATAATATACACAGTTAAAATGGCAGGGGGTGACTTGCACACTCAATAATGGGCCCCCGGAAACGGTCGCTAGCACATAGTGTCGTAGCGGCAAGGGGGCAACATGTCCTGAGGCGCTTGTGAGGAGTGGAGAGGCATCCCACGGCTATCAGGACAATCCCGGAAGTACGGTCAAGATCCCTACCAGCATCTTACTGAAATACTTCCTTCCTCCGAGTACGTTTGCTCTTGCGAATCTCCACTCAATCCGGCCAATAAAGGCAAGAAAGAGGTGGGAGCTCTGTTCCTCGTCAGTGTTCACTCCAGCCGGCCAATGAAGGCAAGCGAGAGGTGAGGAACAAGACTACTCCCGGGAGATAGGGTCCGTAGGGTCGCTACTGCCCAACATCTCGCCACATGCTGCCCTGCGGGTTCCTGTATCTCTCTTGGTCTGGCTCCTCATCCTAGACCTGTTCCGGCAAAGTAAACTCTACCGGCACAGACCTAAAATTCGGAGCGCGCAAGCCCCACCACGACGTCAACGTAGAGATACTGCGGTGGGGTTATTATTATTATTATTAAATTTCAACTAACTACACTAGAGCGAGTCGGACTCGCGCACCGAGGGTTCCGTTCCGATTTCTAAAAAAGTGTGCTATTTAGAGACAGCGTTATATTTTTTCTTTAATCTTTAAGTACATAAACTTCTATCACATAGAATAATTACAGATTTTTCTCTATTCAAACGTCGGAGATAAGGGGGAGAAACGAATTTTTTAAATATTTTTTTATCAAAAATCGAAAACTATGCGGCTTAAAAAAAAGAAAAAAATATTTTGAGAATGTGTAAACAGCGCTCTTTCATTATGATACCCCACATGCTCTAGCTCCACTTTGAAATGTTAAGACCCCCTTTCAGTTCCTGTAGCAAAAAGAAAAAACTTTCTGGCAAGTAGTTAGCAAACGTCATCTAAAACTGTTCCAAATTTCAAGTTGATAGCATTAGTAGTTGTTGAGATATCCAGCTGTGACACAGACAGACAGACATACTGAGTTGCACCATAAGGATTCCTTTTTACCATTTTGCTACGGAACCCTAATAAAACAACCCACATCATGACATCAGTGCTATTAGCAGACAAGTCAGTCCCGATCCATGTCAGGCCCACAATAACATGTTCTCAACTAACTTGACACTTTTGAACGCTACTCTAAAACTAATATCGAAGTTTATTACCTATTCTAGCGAACGGAACCGAGTTTAAAGCTATCTGTTCATGGTACGACAAAAAATCTTGGTCTCTTTGTAATAGTAGAGTTCATAAAGAATTCTTGGAAATATGGTCTTTTACACAGACTCGTTTTAAGGCGAGTAAGTAATGCCAATTTGACCCGCCATTGAGAAAAAAATTATAAGTCTGGAGATATGGAACATTTAGAAACCTATACCGCACCTGACTAAATATTATTTAGTCAGGTGCGGTAAAAAAACCGGTCAAGAGCGAGCTCCGTTCGAGTTCCGTTCCGATTTCTGAAAAAGTGTGCTATTTAGAGATATCGTTTTATTTTTCCTGTAATCTTTATATAAACTTCTATCACAAAGAATAATTTCAGATTTTTCTCTATGCAAACTTCGGAGATAAGGAGGGAACGGTATTTTTTTTTACATTTTTCATCAAAAAGACAAAAAGGATGTGGCTTTAAAATAAAATTGAGAATGTGCAAACAGCGCTCTTTCACAATTATGATAGCCCACTTTGAATTTTTAAGACCCCCGTTTTTCACCCTTTTACATTTTTATTTCTTTCTTATTTGCAAAATAGGTGGGTAAACGTTCCAAATTTCAAATTAATAGCATGAGTAGTTCTTGAGATATCCAGCTGTGACAGACAGACAGACAGACTGAGTCGCACCAAAAGGGTTCTCTTTTACCATTTTGGTACGGAACCCTAAAAATCAACAATAAACCAACTAATTTCGAAGCCTTAGCAGTTAACACCTAAAACGGCAGTTTTTGGCGTTGACTGCTGAGGCTTCGCACCTAGAAGGTTTAGTGTTGATTTTTTTGATACAAAACATTCTATCTCATCTGACTAAAAATGTGAGCATAGGAAACTTCAAAATGTTCCATATCTCCTGACTTATGATTTTTTTCTCAATGGTAGAAAAAAAGGAGGGAGGAAGGGGGGCGGGAGGGTGATGGTGGTGGTGGTGGTGGTGGGTGGTGGTGGTGGTGGTGGTGGTAGGTGGTGGAGTGGTGGTGGTGGTGGTGGGTCTAGTTGGCATTACTACTCGCCTTAAGTAGGCAATTTTATAAGCGTTTGAGTTCTATGAAGGTAGATACGGGTGGCATAAACACAATTGGAAGGAAGGTAGAAAATATTGAAAAAGGCTTCAGTAGAGTATGAAGAAAATGAAAAGAAGCAAAATAAAATGATAATTCTGCAGAGGTTTTTGTGTCCTCATTTTAAAGACCCTACCTACTTTACGGGAGTAAATTGAATTGAACACAGTGTACGCAAAAATATTATGTAGTAGGCATCACAAGAAATACAAAACAGGGGCTTGTGTTTAAGTAATAATAGCCGCACGGGTCGATCGACCAGGTTAAGCTACACTTGCCGCGATTTGTCCGTGGATGGGTGACCATCTTTAAATACCAAGACCCTTCCGTGCCTCCGCAAGCACCTTAAGCTAGCAGCGTCCCAGCTGTTTTGACAGTCGGATCGTCAGAAGCCCGAACGTCTGACAACCAGTCTTAGTCGTACCGTATTATTACTCAGTGACTGTTGAAGGTCAGATAGGCAGTCGTTTCATGTAAAATACGTTTGGTATTATATACGTTAGTCGCTGGTTCAAATCCGGCTCGAAGGACCAGAAATGTTTGGGTATTTGATTGATGAAAACCACTGTATACACTTTGCTATTATTTATATATGACACTGCTTTACACTGTTGTACATGTCACAAGGTTATAATTACTGATAGACTATTTAATTTTGAAAAAGTTTGTAAGAGACGTGTGCGCCGTTCTATGTGAAGTAAGAAGCGGGACAACCCAACCATCTGTTAAGTTCACATTAGTTTGACACATAAGAAATGACGTTCACATACTAAACTCCCAACACAGTTGGAAAAAGGCTAGGCAGATGATGATGACAAGAAATAAAATCGTGAAAATCGTGAGTTCAAGATTTTGAAAGAAATTTGATCGACATAAACTAAACAGTTGGTTTCCTTTCACAGAACTTTACTCCTAAACATTTTCCCCCACACCCATCCCTCAAATTAATCCAACAATCGCAGCGACTAATCGCACATCCGTAACCAGCTTTAAGGATAAAGTCTGTATCCCGAAACTAGGTCGCCATATTGTGTTGTGATTGAAATTTAATGCCTCTGTTCGCAGTTTGTTTTAAAACAACTTTCTTTGGACTTGGCTTTGTAAGATTTACTTCGTACATATACCGTTAAGTTTGTGCAAGGTTAATAGTTCGAGCCTTAGTTATGACCCACACACGTAAACTTTGAGAGTGTAGTTTTAATTAGGGGGACTACAGGACCTAAAGCTCGGTCACTGTCGGACTGCATAGAAAAGAAAGAGAAGCGCGATGACACAACCCTGGTAATTTGTTGCAAAATATGAAGTAACTAACTATTTACAAAAAATCTATCGATTGGATTTAAAAATTAAAACACTATTACGTTAATATATTGCTTGTAGAATAATCTGACAAAAAATCAGAATGATTGCAAGTATAATTATTAGTATGGTTTTTAATCGTTAAAAGAAATTTTTAGAGGTATTTTCGTGATTTTTTTCTGTCGTATCAAGTTAGTTATATTATGTTTTCAATACACTATCTACCTAGCATATATCGTGAAGAATATCATATCATTTTCGGATTTTGTTTACTGCAGTAGATCATATACTTTTAGGCATTATAAAACTTGCGTTAGTTGCGTTTAGGTCATGTAGTCCCCTTAACAGTAGGTATTTCTAGGTTTAACGCATGTTCCAGATTTTAAATAGGTGAGGTTGTAGGTAGGATAAATATAATCAAATTGGGCGGAAACGGATTTTATTTAACTTTATTTAAGTTTATCGAGTAACTAACATCAAACCGCATCTTTGCGAGAAAAACGTGCTATCTCTAAAAATGCAATTTTTCAGATGTGTTTGGGTTGGCTTCCAGTCTAACCAGATGTAGCTGAATACCAATATTTTACATGGAACGACTGCCTATCTAACCTACACAACCCAGTTACTGGGTGATATGGTATCTCTGGGTAAAGCTGGTTGTCAGGCTTTCGGTAACGACGGTCAAAGATCCACGAATGACTGCCGGGACCAACGGCTTAACGTGCTTTTTGAGGCACGGAGGACATCACAGGACACTGCTCATTAAACAAACACTTCCACACAATAGGAATAACGGACAGTCCTCTGTGCAGGGCCTGCATGGAGGCTGAGGAGACCGTTGGGCATCTGCTCTTTGAATGCATAGGCGTTACCCAGATTAGAACAGAAACTCTTGAAATACCTCGGGGTATTCTTTCATAGATGTTCTTAACAGACCCAGAGATTTTATTAACTTCTGGAGGGAGGTGGGCTGGTTGGAATAACCCCCGAAGGCCGCCATGGCTCACGCACAATGGTCCACATGAAGGACTAAGTGCGGAAACCAAATCCTTAACATAGATAGAACATAGAGGCACGGAGGATCTTGGTATATAAAGATAGTCGCCCATCTACGGACCAACCGCGGTAAGCGTAGCTTAACCTAATTGATCGTTGCGAGCGGTGGTGACTTAGCCACAAGCCCCTCCTCCACAAGTCATGGACATCCACGGTAAAATCTATAAAAGTGCACATTGAACCTCAGAAAAATACTACATTAATAGAAGCTCTTTATATTCCTAATTTAAAATTTAAGCAAGTGACTCCCCCTATGACAAAGAACATGAACTACGTCCACAATATGCAGACATAGGGAACATTTTTCATGCTGATTGATAGCGGATTATGTGTCTCTCTGTCCTGAAAGGGTAAGATTTGCAGTGCGGTATGGGGTAAGAAAGCTTGCATAAATACCATGGTCCTGAGTGTGTTGAGTGATCGCTAATCCGCCAGTGAAACGCAGAGGGTAAGTATGTACGAATTTTAGAGCCACTTTTAAAAGGACGGGATCTGCAATGGTTATTGACCAGCTTGGTTTTTTGGGTTCTCTATTTCTGTATTGACTGCAATATGAAAAGGCTATTCGAGAACTAACCGTAAATCAATATTCATGGAGATCATAGGCGTAAGATAAGTAACGTTTTGCAAACTGTAATAATTAGGAATAGGAACCTGTGCTAGTTTTAGTGGGTTTCAATTTGTTCTAAGGTAATCTTGAACACATTGAAATCTGTTCAAAAGGGTATAAAATCACTAAAAGCAATTTGTTAAATTAATTGAAAAAAGAAATTCAAGATGACTAGAATTAATATTCTAGTAATCTTGAATTTCCTTCTAGGATACCAGGACATACTCGTAAATAAGTAGTTAGGTACCTACTCTTATAAAAACAACTAAAGATGGATATCAGAAAAATACCATAAATAAAAAAACAATCTGAAACAATAGAACACGCGTTTAGTTTCCAAGAAATCGAAAGAAAATAAAACTTTCTTTTACAATAAACCTTGGATGGGAAGCCAATCAAAATTTTCCTATAGAAAAAATATAAAAAGGGGATTGTAGGGAATCCGTGGCAGCCTACTAATCAGTGGTAAAGCTACCGTGGCTTTCGCAAACAGAATCCCCAACAAAACAGCGATCTTTTACTTATGTGGTACAAAATAGAAACTTACGGCTTTTTACTCTGTTTTATTTTGTACTAAGGTCAAAAATAGTAAACGAAGTAGACATTGGCAGAATAGCAAACTTATTAACCAATTCACCTCAAATGATGGTAAGTTTCAATTAGCTTGTGTCAATCTCGACATGTGAACTACGCATCAAAGCCTACGTCACACAAATCCTGCATTACGCAAGCAGAGTTTACCGCGCGACTGGCATATACATATACATTATCCCGACATCAACCGTCGGCAGTTGCCCACCAGACACGAAACCCGTCTGGTCAAAGGATCCTTCCTTTTCTATGGAGGATGAGTGAACTTTGCACCCTGTTCCTAATACCTCTATAATACCTAAGTAAGTACACGAATATAATATTTGATATGGCACTAAAGAAAAGAGGCGCGACAATAGAGTAAAATCCTGAAAAAGGTAGCACTAGTATTAAGTATACAACGTGTCGTTTTGGATCCTGTACCACACCCTCATTGAGGGTGTGATACAGAACATCAAACCGAATAACTTTCTCCGTGGGACCAACATCGTATTCGCGAAAAAATTTTCAACTGTCCCATGGAAAACTTTAAACTCGACGCAAATGTATGGGACGGCTGATTATTTTTTCGCGATTACGATGTTGGTGCCATGGAAAAAGTTGTTCGGTTTGATGGTCTATACCACACCCTTAAATTTGACGAGGATGCAAAACGACATGTTGTTCAATTTAAAAAAAAAAAAACTACAAAATGAACAGTTCAATTGTTCATTAATAAACAATAAACTCGAGAATTTAAAAGTAACTTTACAGATCAGTTATTATCATACAATATTAGAAATATTCCATCATAGATCTCATCCATTGCTTTCCATCAGGCGTGATCGAGGTCAAAAGCATGAACTAACCTAACCTAACCTAACCTAACAAAAGTCTTAAAAACGTATACGAACCACGCTTCTCTCATAACTTTGCGCCATCACCGAAATCCTTCAAATTATTGGGGCTATAAGCAGCAGAAGAGGACTCTTGCTACCCCATGACAAATCAAAACGTGACTTTCGTGATTTTCTATTGACTCACCCACTTCAGACGAACAGGACAATATTGAAGATGAATGATATGGTACCAGTAATGAATGCTTTTATAGTACACTCGTATGAAGTTATTGGGAAAAGGGAAGGCAAGTATGTTTTCTGAAATGGTTTACTTATTTAGTTAGCTCATGTTGTGTTGTCACTTATAGAATTTTACTACTTACTGGAAATTGTGGACCCCCAAAATACCACATTTTCCTTAAAGTACTTAAAGTTTGTTTGATGACCGAAGAATCAT
This sequence comes from Cosmia trapezina, assembly GCA_905163495.3. Taxonomy (NCBI): domain Eukaryota; kingdom Metazoa; phylum Arthropoda; class Insecta; order Lepidoptera; family Noctuidae; genus Cosmia; species Cosmia trapezina. The sequence continues at coordinate 9,924,019 of LR991045.1, forward strand.
CCCATCCCATGTAAGAGGATGTCCATGTTTCTGGCCACTGAAGCGTTTTGGAAATATAGATGCAATATGGATAAGAAAACAAGAGGACAGGACAACCCAATGTTGGTATGGTACCTAAATGTGACGTTTTGAAGTAATACGAGTACTCAAGCAGTATAATGTGATATCGTCAGTGAAGTTCTAACAGTACGGAAGTCAATAATGGCTACTTTACAGGAGAGTGAAAAAACTGTATGAAATTAATGGGGCTTGCGCTTGGGGCCATATTGTGTTTAATTATTAATAAAAAAATTGTATTAATAATTGAACACAATGTGGCCTTAAGCGTGAGTTACATTCATTTCATACAGTTTTTTCAACATTGGAGCACTTGATGCACGACAAATTTGTATGTGCATGGCTGACATATGCAGTGTTGGCGCCAACAAATGAGATACGCACTTAACTATTTTTCAAATAACGCATTCGTATTGGTCAGTTTACTGTGTTTTGATTGGTCGATACGATGCGCGCCATTAAGCTTTATCCAATGACATTAAAATCTCAAAACACTCATAAAATGACTTACGCACTGTTAGAACTTCACTGACGATATGTGATCCATAAAAATAACGAGATTAATTAAAATGAAAGTAATTAAGTTTTTTTATAGAATCACGGTTGACGCTTTTAGCGCAAGATAGTGACTTGCAATCATCTGTAATAAACTATTTGATAGTGAGTTAAGGTGAGTATATTCGTCGATCGCTGCCCATACAGTTGTCCCACGGACCCGCTTTGCGAATATTTCTAAATTTCCGCTGTTAAAGTTGCGTTTTGTTTTATAAAGATTAATTATTATTTCAAAATAAAAAATGCACAGTTGTAAGATAAGTGTTTTAACAATATTATCGTCGCCAAGCCGTGAAAATATCACTTGTAGTTTAGAAGCAGTAGCGAATTTTAAGCAGAAAAAAAAAAAAAAACAAAAATTTCAAATGCTCATATTTAAGTATACATATCAAAGTTTCATTTATGTATTCTTTCTGTAATTTTATGTAGGATGAGATAAAAGCATTAGGTTCTCAAAAACGACCATTACACGTCTAGTCGCCTTAAGTTCCGAAGCGTCGAAAGTTCAGTAAGAGCTGTGCGAAATAACGACAAGGCTACAAACTAAATGTGAATATTATTGTCATATATATGCATAAATGTTTGCTGAATAGGTTCCTGGCTAGATTTTTAGAGCAAAGTTAGGCCAGTGGTAACGGCCCTGACTTATTTGAAAAAAATATTTCATCACCACTGCTCTTAAAACGGTGTTGGAAAACATTGTGTGGAATCTTAGAACCAAAAATCGAAGACTTGTGATATCCACAGAGAGGAAACCAGTGTCCCAGCAGTGGGAATGTTATAGACTGCTGTACTTATGCTAGTTTTTAATTTCTATGTAATTATGTCACTATTCCGAATCCGACCGAAACATTTTATTTTTTAACAAAATTATCCTAATAAATATACCGTTCTGTATCTTATTTGTGGTAATAATCGAAATGCCATGAACCCAACAAGGAAAACCAAAAATAAATATCATAAACAGAACTAATAACTTCGGTACATGAAACCCTACCCCAACCCTCATATTGAGAGGGAACGCGTGACCAATTAGATGATACTTCCCTTGCAGCTATGATTGGGGATGGGGACTCTTTTGTTTTACCTTCGTTACCATACGATGTATGGAAAACTTACTTTACTTTTTACCCCCGGAAATTGAGTGGTGAAATTTTTTGATGGTTCGTTGAGGATTTGAATGTTTGTTCAAGTCTCCTTTTATTTATGGGGTCCTGGTACTCGTTAGCAAGCTTAGAACTAGTTTTTTTCTTCTATTTGATAACTATTGCCTCGTCAGGGCTTGCGATCATTAGGTCGAAAGTGCTGCTGCTTGAGATCCTGCATACGATTCCCAGGTCAGGAAAATGGTATTGGGTTGTCCATCTGGAATTTCTCAGTAGCAGCCCGGAATCCGGATTAATGTCCAGTTGATGGAAAAAGTCTCGCCTCCCTATTACATAACATATATACATAAACTCGCGTTGTCTTCCAATTGGGGTAGGCAGAAACTACAGAACGCCACCAACACGCTTAGCATGATCGCCGTAGAAACGGGTTTTGTCGACGGAAGAATAGACAAAATGGAAGATAGTAGAAATATTTGTACGCATTCTACGCGTCTAAGCATGGCAATGTGTAGTTTTGTCTATTCTTCCGTCGACAAAACGTCGTCATGCTAAGCGTGCTGCTATGCTCCTTACGTACTCCTTTTGCCTCGTTTACGTTCATACATCTGCTTTTTTGGGCTTAGTGCGAGTTTTTATACTTACTCGATCGCGTTTACGTTAACGTTACCTTATGTCAATTCGTATGGAATAATTGTGTTTCCCATTATAGCCACCAGGCGGCGCTTATTCATTTTCAGTACAAACTGACGTTTACGTTAACGTGATCGAGTAAGTATAAAACTCACACTAAGGCCTCTGGTTATACACGCACGCCGGTTGCGATTACTACGCACCTGACCTTTCGCCCCCATGGGACATGGGACATGGGACTTAAACATAACTGGCCAAATGTGGGTGCACTATACAGGGTGTTAAAGTAATTGCGTGCCATAGCTTAGGGGTAGGTTCAGTATCGATAAAGGAACCCAGGAAGAGAAAAAAAAAAACAAAAAATGATTGCAAGATCAACCTAATTTAGTACCTTACTAACTTAAAATAGCAAATCAATCTGCCTAGCCTTTTCCCAACTATGTTGGAGTCGGCTTCCAGTCTAACCGGATGCAGCTGAATACCAGTATTTTACATGGAGCGACTGCCCAACCCAGTACCTGGGTAATGCGATACCCCTTGGTAAGACTGATTGTCAGACTTTCGGGCTTTTGACGACCCGTAACGACTGTCAAAGATCCACGAATGACAGCCGGGACCAACGGCTTAACGTGCTTTCCAAGGCACGGAGAAGTCTCGGTATGTAAAGATAGGTCACCCATCCACGAACCAATCCCGGCAAGCGTAGCTTAACCTGATGGATCGACCCGTGCGGCTGTTATTACTTAGCCACGAGCTCCTCTAACTTAAAATAGCAATCGTTTTGAATTAAAATTATCGCGAGTCGTTTTCAGTAGCAAATAGTGCGCCAGCCCTTAGTATTCGGACGCGAGAAGTGAAGGACAAAGTGACAACGCGTTCGATAGTAGGTAAGTAACATATTATTATAAACAAATAAAATTATTTTAATTCTAAACGATTGCTATTTTAAGTTAGTCGGTACTAAATTAGGTTGATCTTGCAATATTTTTTTGTGTTTTTATTTTTTTTTTTTTTCCTGGGTTCCTTTATCGATACTGAACCTACCCCTAAGCTATGGCACGCAATTACTTTAACACCCTGTATAGGGTTCCTAACCCTTTGGGGTATACAGGCGTGATGTTATGTGATATTTTTTTTAAATCTTTATTTTAAGGGCTTTATCGCTGAGCGATAACGTCGCTCTGTAAGAAAAAAAAAATTTAAACTTTTTATTTCAAAGAAACATTACATAGTTTAGTTTTGATCACACATCGCTTAATCTTAATACTGAAAGATTATGTGCGAGTGAGGCGTCTCGCTTGTTTACATTAAAATATTAACACCAACAACAATACAACAATAGTTTGTAATAACAGTACTTACAATTAAGTAAACCAAAAAACAATGAAATCTTATTTTTAACCGACTTCAAAAAGGAGGAGGTTCTCAATTCGTCGGAACCTTTTTTTTTTTTTTTTTTTTTATGTATGTTCCCCGATTACTTGGAAATGGCTATGGACCGATTTGGATTTTTCTTTTTTTGTTCGAAAGGGTATATACTTCCCCAGTGGTCCCATGATCATCAAGTCAGGATCTGATGATGGGATCCCATGGAAATCGAGGGAAACCCTCAAATTTTATGGGCACACTTATATCGATTTCGGTATTTTTTATAGTAACTCGTGCATTTGCTCTCGGAAAGTACCTTTTGGTGAACTGGAACTGATGATGAAGACCACAGATGGCCATCGGAAATACTCAATTATATCTGAGTATATCACAGGTTGCGATTCAATTACTTTAATATGGTTTATGCTCGTCAAAATGCATAATGGTGATGGTGACTTCACCATGAGCTCCAGTTTTCCTGGTTCTTACTAGGAGAACTCCTCAACAATTAACGTCCCTGCATCGGGAAAAGCAATATTTTGTAAAACGTGATGAGCAGTTGACAATGGGTTATTGTAACTTAGATAAATTACAAACTGACCCACTAAAAAGTGAAAAATAAAAACTTTTTTACAAAAAACAAAACCGACTTCCAAAAAAAACACTACAAAGTGAAAAATAACTTTTATTTCGGAAGTCGGGGGCAAAAACCTAAAATACAGATCCAATGACACCGACTTCCGAAATTAAAGTTATTTTTCACTTTGTAGTGTTTTTTTTGGAAGTCGGTTTTGTTTTTTGTAAAAAAGTTTTAAAACAAAAAAAGCAAGTTTGTACAGAATTCTAGCTTGTTCCGATAAAGGACAAGCTAGGATAACATTACACTCTCCAATATCGAATCTATTAGTTGCACCAAGTAAATCACATCGCAAAGCCTCATTCCGCACACACTTCATCAAAATATGCTGTACATCTTCGATTACTCCACATTCTACACAGTTGGGTGACATAACCTTTTTAATAAGAAAACCAAACTTTTTTGATGGAATATGTGATATGTATATTGATACCTAATGGCTACGATATTGAATACCAAAGAAAGATAGGAGAAAAACTGTTTTTTTGCGACAGCTTATTTTTTTTCTCTACGTCATCTCGTTGCCCCTTCCTTCCGGGTTACTGATACTGCTTTTGCCCGCGACTTCGTCCGCGCAAAATTTCTTCTTGTTCCCCCGACTCACCCCCCCGCATTGCATCATCTGCCCACTACAGTCCGGCCGTCTAGAGAATGTGTTCTTGTTACCTGTCAAAGTAAATCGAAAATGACAGTTCCTGAGCGAAGTAGCGTTAGTAATGAAGTTTGGGCAAAGCCAAAAGGAGGTAGCAATTTTAGCAGATTACGTCTATGTGTGTTGTTTGCTTCTTTGCTAACGCTACTTTACTCGAGAACTGTCATTTTTGATTTACTTTGACAAGGTTCCTTCCTTGACCGCGCGTAGATTATACCTACAGCTATACGGACAATGTAAGTTGGCCAATTTGCTAAGCAATTAATTTTCTGACTGTACACGATAGACATATAGAACATCCCATCTTATTGGTCATAAATCCTCGCGAAACCCGTCTGAGCCTCAACAGTTTTGGTCAATATTAGACATGAAAGACTTAAGATCTAACACGAAATTTGTGGCAGCGATTAATATTAAGTGGATTTGTAGTTTGGGTCTAACAGAGGTGATATATTGTTTGGCGTTTTACACTACAAGTTGGTGATTTTGGGTAATGGAGGGCGGGTATTTAACTAGAGTATATAATAGTGTTTGTTTTGGTAAAGCAAAATAGCTTCGTATTATTTTGTTGAGATTTTGTGATCTTGTCTGGGTATAGAGGCATGAGGAACAGGGAGATCACATGTAGCTGAATTTTGGGCCAAACATAATTTTTTGGAATCGAAACTGAAGAGACCATGCATTAAGGCTCCTCCTCCCTAAAATACGGCGAAACTAAGTAACTTTGTGTCCATCTTCTACAGTAACTATAGCATCTTTTTGATAGGAAAAAATACACAGTAATCTACAAACATAAGAAATGATTTCATTTGCCCTGAAATCTGTTTTAGTTTGTAGAACTAAGGAAAAAAAAAAACTAAATCCAGGTCTATTTCTGTCTATTTTTTCTAGTTTTTACCATATTACTCCTACAATTTTCATTAAAAGTGTTCATAAAATACAGTTCTAAACAAAATAATAAGAAATGATTTCATTTCATTACTTGTTTAGTCAAATCAATACATTTCTTGTTAATCGATAATAATCACTTTATATTTTGCAAGCGTTGTGTCATCGCAATTCTCTTCTCTATGCAGTCCGACAGTGACCGCGGTTTCTACGGAGGACAAGCCTTAAGTACAAAATTTTGTCATTGCAAAGCCAATAAGGTAGACCATAAGGATGCGTTTCCACTGATCCGGAACTGGTCCGATCGGAGCGGAGACTTGCAGGAATCGACTACTTAATCACAATGGTTGAAATCCTCTGTGATTGGACGCTCAGCTCCGCATCAGTGAAAACGCACCCTAAATAATTTTGACGATGGCAAAAACCTCAAACAACGTTCAAAGGAAGAAGAAAAATAACTCCGAAACCCCAATTTTTCAAACTACACATCCGAAACTAGAAAGTCTCTGTAACCTTGAATGTGACGCCGATATTTGTAAAACATAAGACATAAGCTGTGCGACACGCGATCAAATAAAACACACACGCTCAGGATTACTGAACCCTTTCGTGGAGACTTTTTTGTCGGGTTCCAAGAGAAGAGCGGTAGCGGTATTAGATTTTTTGCAAAAAGGAGACTAGGTATTTTTTTCCGACCTAACCCAGATTGCAATTTACAGGAATCCTTGTCTATAATTCACAATCATAGTGGTAAAGATAAGATTAAAACCCAGAAACCCTTAATTCCAACGTCTTTCCAGGTGACTAACAATTCAATATAATCATTTCATTCGGAAATCATCCATATTGTATTAGTATTAGAACTTAATACAAACTATGTAAGTGTTAATATCAAAATTAATATGTAAAAAATAAATATGTAATAATAAATAATATAAAATCAAAATCACAATCAAAAATTAACCAAAATAGTTAATATTTTAATAGTTTTAGTTTCAGGATATAATTTTGTTATTTTTAGGTTATGTTTATATTACATTTAAATTAAATTAAATTAAAATCAAATCAATTAAAGCAAACGTAAATTAAAATTAAATCAAAACTAAATTAAAAATAAACTAAAACATGACCACAACTTATCCTCTACATAAAATATTAGGTAATTTAAATATCTTTCCTCAGCACCTGGCCCGCAGATACAGGAACAGTGCATCAGAAAAGGGCAGTCTAGTCTATGCTGTGACTGCAATAAAGCTCCCAGCGGGCTGCTGCCATGGCTCATCTGGAAATCTTCGAAGGCAGGTGGAACGCTGCAGCTATAACTTAGTCAGTCAGATGAGCCACAATGCGACTGTGGCGCCACTTCACAAATGATGCCTCACCTCTAGTACTATTCCGAGAGCAATAACACTTGTCAATATATTCTGTAAAATCGCACCGTGAAAACTTAGGTGAAGTGAGTTTGAAATAAGCTGTCAATAGTGTCAATCCCTCAGACCGCTCACTTCACCAAAGTATCGCAGAAAAGCAGTGAAAATGGTTGAAGTTCATTATTTAAGTGTTACTAAACCGGTACTGGATGTCAAAGAAAGATGAGATGAGAGAGTCACATTATACGAATCAGTACGCTACAGATATTGGCTGAGATGTTACTAAATTGATCAAAGGAAGTAATACGATGTACAATCAGTATCATTTTCAAATGGAGAATATTGTTTGCACACAACACCTATCGATTCTGTAGAATCTGTAAGTTGTCAATAGTGTCAATGTGTAGTGGCATGGACCGCTCACTTCACCAAAGTTTTTACGATATTTTTTTACAGAATAGACCGACTGTAAAGAGCTTTGTGAGATGCTCACAATGCCGTGCTGTCGACGCATTCCCATTTATGCCCACGATGCTTAATTTCCAATTTATTGCTAGATCCTCGATAATCCTCGTAGTTGGTCGCAGCAAGAATCAACTCGCTGTTAGCGGGCCATGCCTTGGAGAATCTGCGGACCTAAAATAATTCTAACAATACAGTCTATAACATTTTTTTTAGATGGGCTTGTGGCTAAGTAATAACAGCCACACGGGTCGATTAATCAGGTTAAGCTACGTTTGCCGCAGTTGGTCTATGAATTGGTGACCATCTTTTACATACCAAGACCCTTCCGTGCCTCGGAAAGCACGTTAAACCGTTGGTACCGTCTGTCATTCGTGGATCTTTGACAGTCGTTACGGGTCGTCTGAAGTCCGAAAGTCTGACACCCAGTCTTACCAAGGGGAAGAGCGAAGGGGGGTAATACCCAGTAACTGGGTTATAGTGGTCAGACAGTCAATCTCTCCATGTAAAATACTGGTATTCAGCTGCATCCGGTTAGACTGGAAGCCAATCCTAATGGGAAAACTTTAGGCAGACGATGAGTCAAAAACATTTTGCCCCTTATAGCCCACGCTCTTCACTTACACCGTCCCCTTTATAAATAGCCTCGATATTTCTACCGAGAATGTTTGGTGACTGCTGAGTGCCATCAATCGGTGACCAGCGAACACTGGATATATCCTCACTCCAAGAAGATTTGGACGGCCTTAATGATCGGGACTGAAGTGTTACACTGAATGGGAGGTCATTAATACCTGTAGAACTGGAGTTTTAAGGGATAAAAGACGGCTTTCGTGACACTTTTGTAAGTGACATAGAATTTAAAATGGTGGTATTACATACCTGCCGATCTGTTCTGTAAAAAACCTCACCGTAAAGTGTCGTAAAGTTAGCTGAAGTGAGCTGTCAATAGTGTCAATCCTTAGTAAAATGTCTTTAGGTAATTGTAGATGGCGTAATCATAGCTACGTCCCTAAGGCATAGAATAATTTTGACATTTCGTTCATTCATGAGTTCAGTTTTATTTCACTATTACGTTATTTTTGATTATTTCAATATTTTTAATCAAGTATTTGACATGGAAAGTGTCGGAACTAAAATCTTAAATATTTCCTCGTAAATCACTTTCTCTTCACTTTCCACTCACTTCACTTCTCACTTCTCACACTTCTTCTTTCACTTTTCACTTTTTCTTTTTCACTTTTTCACTTTCTTCAAAATGTTTTGAACTCGTTTAATAAAAAATAAAAAAATCTTTACTAATAACTTTAATCCACAATCTTCTAATTTTAGGGAATCTCGGGAAATGGACTCTAATTTCGGAGTATTGAACACAACAACGCGTCATTTTCACAAAAATAAAATAAAACCACCTCACGCCTTGTATTATTAGCTTGTGTTGAGAACTAGCTACGACAGCACCATTTTGACAGTTGCCTTCCCCATTTAAATAAATTGCTTCTGTTGTTTGTAATCAACGTTCGTAAAGTTTGAAAATGCCGCCAAAAAATATAGAACACAATATTTAAAAATTATATGAACCATAGATAAAATAGAGTAGGTAAATTAATAATCCGGCTGGTTCGCATAGTTAGAGTGAAAAAATTTTAAATAATTTCTACCTTTTTGCATAGTTTTTGACTTTTGTAATGTTTTATAATTATAAAAGGAAATGTCTCGTCCGTCATTAGCTAACTAGTAACTACTTTAACTGCATGATTCTTGATTTTCATAGTTCAATATTTTCGAGTGAAGCCGCGGGCACAGCCTGCTAGTGCTGTTTTTATAAAGAGATGTGAAGAGCCTGTAATTTCAGAGTAATAAGGGTCAAAGACAAGCAGATCTCAAATAAAAAATAAAAACACAATTTCATTATTCACCCCTTCCATTATTCTCAATTAGTCCAATTTACTTAGGCACTTCTAAATTCAAGTCCTTTTTCATTTATTTAGTTCGTTCTTCATCTATTTTTCATCCAATCCTATATTTTTCTTCGTCAAACATTATTTTATGCACGTCCCTTCATTTAAAAGCCTGAGGGCTGGCTGCCCTTAGGTTTTTTTTTGAGGTCTCCTTCATAACTTATTAAAAGTAAAACATTTTGTATTACAACTATTTTTATCTGATGTTAAGGCAAGGACAAATTGGAAACTGTGTCTATTTGTGTAACAGATCATCGTACAGTTTGTCGAACAGATCTGATGCTGAATGTAAACTAAAGATCGAATGATACCACGCAACGTTTCCGCAAATGGTGCATTAGAAAAAAATCTCAATGTGCACAATATTTTTACCAAGGGGGGTATTACCTAGTAACAGGGTTGTGGAGGTCAGATAGACAGTCGCTCCATGTAAAATACTGGTATTTCATCTGGTTAGACTTGAAGCCGACCCCAACATAGTTGGGAAAAGGCTAGGCAGATTGATTTGATCAACGAACATAAGTTACGCAAAAACGCATTTTGAAGTAAAAAATTTCGTGAATTGAAATATTTACACTTCATAGAAATGCTCAAGTTTGCACTCACCTTAAGACGAACATAAAATATTCATTCCTCCCCTAGCCCCCTCTTTCTCCCCTGGTCTCCTTTGGTTAGTACTTGCGGTTTTTTATGGTCCCTCAGGCGCAATCCAAGGTTCGCGTCCAAAAACCTTATTAATCCTTTGTCCGCCCGTCTGTACGTTGTAAAATTTAATTTCTGACATAAATTAATAGCTCACAGTGTGGTCGAGATTTTTGCTCGTGATTGTACTAAAATGTCCTTAGAGGACTTTATGAAAGTTAAAAACATGCCAAAAATGGGAGAATATTATGAAATAGTATTTTGCTGTTCAGAGTTTTTAATTTTCTTGGTAATATTGTTACACTAAATTAATTAATAGCAGTCACAAAATCTCTGAAACGTAATACAAAACTATAACTTAACCAAGCTTTAAAAGCTATAAACCACAAAAGAAACGACACTTAAATATGTAAATTAACTGCAGCAATTAGGTTATCGCCCCCAAATTCTGCACAGAAAAATAAATCTTAAGAAAATTGCCTCTATCCATCTCTTGTGAAGAATTCTCCCCAAGATATGCAACAGCAACTGAAATTACAATAACCGTATGGGGCCGAAAATCCACTTGGATTTGGGTGCCCAAAATAAATAGGTATCAGGAGCTTGAGCTAGAAGAATGTAGTGTAATACGTCACGGAGACGTTGCGCCGATTGGCTGCGCTTCGATAAAGGAATAGTGAGGGGACCGAAGTGATTAAGGAAATGTCGATGGTGATATTTTATGGTTCTATTTATTATTTAGGTCCAATTTCACCAAACTGTTGATAATCGGTCATTTTTTAATCAGCCATTGAAATAAACATCGGTGTTTTGATATTTACGATGCACCAGAATTAAGATATTTAATCATGGATTAGCGCATAGTGAAACACTCGCTACCGAAGATTAAACTAACTAACAAGGTATGGTGAAACTTCGTTCTAGGTTTAGCATCGTTACAGGAATTGAAATGTTATAAATTTTTTTTTAAGCGCATTGGCAATCTGTATTTTGATAGGTTTGAGATTTCACTATAGTTAATTATTGATTATGACAGTTGATTTCGTTAGTTCGAGGTGTAAGTGAAATGGCTTTATGGTTGTCTAGTTTGACGCGAGAGAGATAGAAGACTCTCACGTGCACCGGAACTAAACGCGGTTCTTTTAAATATAGATTTATGACAAAATGCAATACTTAAATAAATTTTTAGCTTAGTAAGTTCTTAACATATTTAAATACCTTCGATTTAAAGCAAATTTTATTGCTCAGTAAGGAACGTTTACATATTATCGTATAAAACAGAAAATAGACGGTGCTACTTTTGAATTTTTTTCTATCGATAAAAATTCAAGTAATCATTTTTCGGTTTTAGTTCAGCAGTAGACAATGTAGTCAAATAACAGATATGGAAAATCCAAATTATTTAAACATATACATTTGTTTAATATACCCCCTTCATACGATAAGATACGGACGATAATTTTTGAAAGACGTCCACTGCAGCTGACCGTTCGCATCCCCCAAGCGTCACCACATCGACCTTGCTTCTCTCATCCAGCGGATACTCGCGATCTTCAACAGGTCATCGGTCTACCTTACCCTCCATCGTTTTAATAAAATAAAATAAATTACAAAATTAATTTAAAAAAAACATAGGCAGTCATGGGGACTGCCGACGGAAGTGAAAACTTGAAAGCGTTTATCCCGCGCGGGCTTGTAATGTCGCATTTCTACAGGTTTTTCGTGATTATTTTAACGGATTCAATAATGTAATTTTTTTATAAGTAAATATCAAAATCAAAATGACGGTAAAAAATAGGATGCATACTTATAAATACCAACGATCTAGTGCATGGCCGTAAAAATAGTAATTTGATTGAAATTCATTAAAATAATCACGAAAAACCTGTATAAATGCGACGTTGCCAGCCTTCGTGGGATAAAAAAAATAATAAATTAAACGCTCTTAAAACTAATAAATAACGGATGGTATTTAAAAGTACTTCAATTTATTCCCATTTCATTTACCTAATTGTGCCTGTGTTCCACCAAATATACTGAATGTGAACCAAAATATGTTCATTAAAATATGTCATAACGAGCATCTATTGGATATGGCGCTCGGCGGCCGCTGCCGCGGCACCGCTCGCTTCGCTCGCTCGCCGTCGCGCGTTAAGGGTCACTGTTCTACTGTTCTAACCTAACCTTACCTAACCCAAATGATTCACCAATGTGAAGTTTCGGACGCGCGGGTGTTTTGTATAACATTCAGGAATATTTGGTGCACGATCAGTATTTTGATGTACGGATAATATTTTTGGTGAACACAAAAATACTATCCATAAATAACTGCAGGCCAAGCGCAACATGTCATACTTAGCTATAGATAAAAAGTTTTCACTTCAAAATACATTAAACCAATTAACTCAATTTACAGGTTTCCTATTAAAACTGTTCCTAGAAAAAATTAAGTTTTCAGACTGAAATTAAAATAAATTTATACAATTTTATCGACATGACTACAACACTACGCCGAACAGAAGAACGGACTAATTTTATTGGCTGGATTTAGGATTTCACGATAATATACAGATACTGCCATTTGACTAGCTTATTTTTTACATAGGATTTTACCCTGCCATTCAACGGACAACGGGTTTTGTTATCGATTGTACTTGGCTGCTGCTTTTCCCGGTAATTTTGTTTTTAAATAGGTAGACTTTTTATTCATGTTTATTGTTTTAAAGCCTCTTGTTCGTAGCTTTTGGTTAAAAGTATGGAAATATTTTGACAATGTCTTTTCAAGGTTTCGTAGCCAAATGGCAAAAAACGGAACCCTTATGGTTTCGTCATGTCTGTCTGTCTGTCCGTCCGTATGTCACAGCCACTTATTTCCGAAACTATAAGAAATATCCTGTTGAAACTTGGTAAGTAGATGTATTCTGTGAACCGCATTAAGATTTTCAAACGAAAATAGAAAAAAAAACAATAAATGTTGGGGTCGCCATACTTAGAACTGAAACTCAAAATTTTTTTTTCATCTAACCCATACCACTCAAAAATAAAAAAAAAACATATAATTTCATAAACATAAACCTTATGCATAAACCGTGAACCATCATTTTCTAATAATAAATCTGTAATAGGTGCCTAAGTAAATAATAATTATAATTCGCGCGGGGCGTGGTTTGTTTTGCAAAGTAGTGTATATTGGTACAGAACCCCTTCGTGTGTGAGTCCGACTCGCTCTTGACCGGTTTTTTGTGTTGTGGTTAAGTATGAACTAAGTTAGTAAGTATCTTTTATGGATTTTAATTTCTAAAAAAAATTGCAAAGAAAGCGTTTTTTTTTTTCTTTTTGTCTTGTTGAAAAGACTAAGCAGATGATGATGCTGTCTATCATAGGTGCACAATATGTGCTAAATGTGATCTTGACCTTGGATATACAATATACATACCTACAATGGATGTTTCTATCTTATATCACTAAACATTAATCTCAACACAGAACATCGAAAATTAACCCAAAACTTAACAAATAATTTATTATTATTTATTTACGCAAACATTGCACGTAGATATAATTTATATGTCTACGTGATGCAATTATGTAGATTAAAGCAGGGACGTGAGGGCCCTCCATACTTTAATCGGATAAAAGTGTAGTCTTTGACAACCCTATTATTGTAGAGAAGGTGCTAAAGTTTTTTGAGTTAGGTTTTTATTTTCAGTAGGTACTAAATTAAATGGCTAACTAAATACACTAATAAATACAAAAAAAAAAACGGCCAATATGATTCGGCCTCGCAGACGAAGGGTTCCGTACCATATATGTTTAACAATCGCAAAGATAACTTTGTATTTCATAATAATACTGTGAATTACAAGGTTTTTTTTGCAGTTGCAGAAAATCGCTGATATTTAAACAAAATACCTTATGAATCGGCGTTTTTAGTATTTGTTGATTAAATAGTATACAGTTCATGACAAAGAGAAGCAAGGAGAACTTGTTAAATTGTTGCGACAGAGGTCATACAAAAATGGTTTAAAATTTACAACTTATACCATATACAGTAGTACCCAACTGATAAGGCGCGTCGTGAATCTTCGTTCGCACAGAAAAGAAACTATGACCCCGAAGATTAACGAGAATGCTTAAAACTTACAATCAACCTTAGCTCACTACTATAAGGTTCATAATACACTGCAGCTGTTAGTTCCGTCTCACTCGCAAGTATGGCGGCTGTCAAGCGGCGCGCTCTAAAATGGTGGCAGCTGGCGACCAATAGCGCAGGTACAACGGTAAGCCATAGTAGTTGGGTACTACTGTACGTATATTTGTACTCTACTCGATGAGTTCTAGATAATGACACCCCACATGCTACTAGGGTAAGATTTTTTTTTTCAAAATTAAAAGTTTATTATGTTATGGATGATGATGAACCAGTTTACTAAGTAAAAATAAAATTTAATTAAACATTTGAACAAACATTTGGCGGGAAAAGCGTAACGGATCCTCACTTGTCGACGCAGCGCGCGATATTGATCGGTATATCACTACTTCCGATTACTGCCGAAGCGCGCGCGCCGGGTGGGCCGTAGCGTGACCCCACGGCCCCCGCGAACGGAAAAATACACAGTCCTTTGTACGAGGACACGGGACCCACCTGTGAGCCTTTTATAATATCTTAAAGACTTGACGGTAGAAGTCGCAAATTTTTATTTTTCATACAAATTACCTACTGCATTTTTATAAACTTTGGAATGAAAATCTCAAGTTGATGGAAATCACCGATTTCCTGATTTTGGCTTGGCCCGAACGGTGTACTACGCTAGTCCCACCGGTGGGTCGTGAAGCATGCAACGTGTTAAGAAAACTGGACATCCGATTTGATTTAAGAAGATTGGAGTAAGAAGTTGTAATGTTCTTACTTTGGAACTAAGTAAGAGGAGCTATCTCTCGATAGACCTCTACCTTCGACGAATAAAATATAGTCATTATTTAAATACTTACTTACCGACATCATTTAGCACTAGATACTGCCAAGTTCTTACTTTGTAACTAAGTAAGGAGAGCTATATTATTCTCTTGATAGACCTCTAACTTCTATGAATAAAATATAGTCATTATTTAAATACTTAGGTACTTACCGAGATCATTTAGCACTACTGCCAAGTTCTTACTTTGTAACTAAGTAAGGGGAGCTATCTCTTGATAGACCTCTAACTTCTATTAACAAAATATAGTCATTATTTAAATACTTACTTACTGACATCATTTAGCACTACTGCCAAGTTCTTACTTTGTATCTAAGTAAGGGGAGCTATCTCTTCATAGACCTCTAACTTCTATGAATAAAATATATATAGTCATTATTTAAATACTTACTTACTGACATCATTTAGCACTACTGCCATAACTCCTTAACTCACTCCTTAACTGCAACTTATGCATTCACAATACTTAGTAAACTGACTCCCAAATGGGCTCCGAAAGCGATAATTAAGTCCGTATTATTTGCAATGCTCCACTCGGTAGAGATTGCACCTGTTACGTTTTGAACTATTGCAATATTAAATTTAAACTTGAGCTCAAACAATTTGCAAGTTGTTGGCTATAAAGTAGTTGTGGAATGAAGCTATAAATTGGGAAAATTGGACTAATTGGGACTAAGAAGTGTTATTTTATCTAGTTTACTTTTGCTCCGTAGTTAAAAAAAAAATATCCCAAACAGCGAATAGGTACATTGATTGATATACGTCACGCACAATTCTCCAATTGCAAAAAGTTTGTAATCGCAAAATAATATTTTTTTATGTGATACCACTACAAATTAATGATTTTCGGACTTTTTCTTTACTTGTCTTGTAAGAACTTACTTATTGCCAAATTTCGTTATTCTAAGTCAATGGGAAGTACTCTATAGTTATTGATTTATTTATTATTATTTATTTATTAATTGGATCGCCAACAGAGGCTACACAATTATATGCCTGTTTGTTGTTATTTGCGAGTAACAAAATATTTCGTATTATAAATGATCTTTTTTCATAATTTTATAATTAACGAGTGCCGTGCGATCCCGACAGACGTTGTCCTGTCTGAACGATCTCAAAACCTGACTGCAACGCCACCTACCAGCTCCAATTGTGTTTTCAAACCATCCAGGAAGGCAGGAACCCATTGAAATATACACACAAATTTTCATCCAAATCGGTCCAGCCTCTGTTGCCACCTAACTCCTCCTAAACAGGAGGAGTTAGGTGACAAACACACGTACAGAATTATATAATATTAAGATTCGTAATTTTATTGCATAAAAAAAAATGTTATGGTAAGTATTTCTAGGTTTTCAACTACAATGTTATGTTTGTTTTTTGGAAAAATTATTTTAATACCCCTATCACAACTCTTTATTCGGAGGTGAATGTTTTTTTTTAAATCTCGGCAAAGAGTTATGCGTCTTTACGGCGTTAATATTTTTTGAATATTTAAATAATGTTCATAAATAGAATATCATCAAAAACTATGATTATTACAATAAAAAAAAACTTTTACGAACAAATTAACATTTATTTGTGTTCTAAACTCAAAAATATTTGAATTTTCTGTTTTTCATATTAGGCTGTATAACAGCTTTATACCTTTGCTTCTTCTTCAACCTGGCGAAAGCAAAGCGCGTAAAAAAAAGAAAATTGAAATCATAGTTTCCTAATAATTCATGACAAAAATAATTTCCGTTATTTTATTGTATTTCTTCAAAAGTGTATTGAAAAATGTCGTTTGATACGCGTGGACATTTGTTATTGCACTTCTCGGCTCAAAAACAACCTCGCCTTCGGCTCAGGTGTTAATTCCGCCTCGATTACAATAACCAACGTTCTCCACTTGTATCAAAATGTACTATTAAACTACGGAATCCTTCATTGTGCGTGGTTCGTCACGCACTTAGCCGGTTTATTTTGTTGTGTGGCTTTTAATCTATGTTAAATAAATGATTATTTATTTATTTAATTTTCTTTCATACAAACATTTTCATCGCCCAAACTCCAAACACATTTCTTCCAAGAAAATCCCTAAACACACCATAATTAAGACCCAACTTAATAAGCAAGATTGTACGTCAAAAACAGTTGTAGCAACGATACAATTGTACTGAATATTTTATTGGGCTAGACCCAAGCACGGTCCCTGAGGCACAAAGGTCAACTTCTGTCCTTATCCTATTTCTAAAGGTCATTTGTCAAACGTCGAGACTGTTGAGCTACGAATGGCTATTCTGTTTGGAGTAAGTAGTATTTATTTTGGTTTGTATACAGGGTGGCAGACATCGACGAGCAACCTGTTATCATGGATTCAGTACATTGGGGTCCAGAAAAAATGTTCTGAAGCCTGCGTTAAAATTCTCCGTCGGATATATAAAAAAAAAATTGCTTATAATAAGGACTGCCGACAGATTACAAGTGAAAACTTAAACGTAAAACTATGCATAAAATGTGATGACGCGAACCCGTAAGATTTCCCTCAACCAAAAATCGCTCCATGCGCCTAAAGAAGTTTTCACTTATACGGTACTGTATGGGACGGCTGATTATTTTTTCGCGATAACGATGTTGGTGCCATGGAAAAAGTTGTTCGGTTTGATGGTCTATACCACACCCTTAAATTTGACGAGGATGCAAAATGACACGTATAAGTAATAACATTTTCTTATCAAAAATTGTAGTTTTTTTATGTTTTAATTTTGTCTTCTTTTTTAATAATTTAGGTAGTTTGTTTTTAAGGAACTGTTCAATTTGATGAACTCGCCTATCTCGATTAATCACACAGAATAGTTACACTGCCCCTAAAAAGCTTTAGAATGTTATTCTAGACATTCGTAGCTCAACGTCGCAGTTACATAGTGATGATGAAAAGTCTACCTCAGTACGTCTCGCGGGCTTAGCTTAAATTTTAACTGAGCGATGTATGTCCATAAATTACATACACACGCCTTTATTGCTACTTATTTATTATAAACTAAACCTATTTTATAAACATTTTTCATATGACTTTAAGGTTGAAAGGGTGCATAATACAGTACAGTTTCGTTTTAAAATGTATAAGATTATTTATTTCGGTTAATTAACGAAGATATTTGATCAGGGGGCTTACTATGACCTCTTATAGCAGGGCAGTAGTTGAACGGTTCCAGTGTGAGAGAGAGACGGAGCTATATACGACCTATAGCACCATCCTTTTTCTCAACGGATCCATGATGGATCCATGTTTTTTTTCACGTCATAGTACGGCGCCAGGCGGGCTAGCATATTCCGGTAAAAACTTTTATTGGTAAGAACCTTCAAAACCTCTATAGCTGCCACAAAATTGTCTTTGACAGAAAAAACATAAATCTGCCAAACGTGTTTCAAGCAAAAAAAAACTTTGCAAACCGTATTTAATTTCAAACAAAATTAATAGAAATTTTAATGGTGCCTCTAATCTTACACTGGCCTGTGGACACTTTCTCATCAGAGATAATATTTCACGTACTTTAACTTGACTTAAAACATCACAGTGTCAACATAGCCTACCAGCTATTCACTGCTTAGCAGAGGCGGGTAGATTCTGCTTCATAAACCATCAACTCTCGATGTGGTCATCAATCTTCGGCTTTGTAAACATCTGAGCATCAGTCTACAACTGCTTAAAATATACCCTGAAGAACAAAGGTATCCAATCATGGCGGAAACACCAGGAGACGGTATTCGATCTTTAAAAACTTCCCCGGCTTTTCGAATGACGAATTTTGAACTGTACATGAAGCCAAATGTGTTTATCATGGGTTTTGGACTCTGCTGCTTCACTTCGGCAGTAGGTTACCTCGCCTATATGAAATCGAAGTATGAATCCATGGGGTATTACGTAACTGAAGACCAGGATGGTCAAAATCACTTTGAGAAAAAGAAGTCGAAATGGGATTGAATTTTTATGACGTGAGGTTTGTAATTTATTTTAAATGGAAAAAATAAAGATTATTTATTAAAAAGTAAAAAGCTTATGTGGAATTTATTTTATTTATCACTGGCTTCGTGGCTTCGCTCGCGTCTAAAGGTTACGTTTCTATCCCTCGGCTACAGTACTATTTTTCTGGAGGAAAGTACACCTATTTTTTGTAGATGGAAAATGATCAAATGACTTCTCCCGCTCTGGGCGGAGCGGAAGGGCGTGACAGACTTTTACTGAGTAAAACCCACCCGTGTTCCTTCAGTTACTGTTGTCTGTGCCAGGGCCACGGTATCACTTTCGAACAACCCGCGACCCCGGCGGCATCGGCCCTATTGGACCCCATCATTGATGACATCTCTTTGAGACACAACGCGCCTGGAACACAACGCGCCGTCGACCCAGGCCTGGTCCTTACCGGATGGCGAGCTACCCACTACTCGCTGTCCGCAAGCCCACGCCCACGGTGGCCGGGAATCGGTTTTCGATTCCCGCCACATAGGGCGTCTCCTGCGACGACTAAGGGCGTGAGGTTGCCTTTCCCTCAAGCGTTCCACCTCCTCATTCGCGAGCATTACTGCTTCGCAGAAGGATGTAACGGCCCCACATGACCCCTCGCTCCGTACCATGGCCTGGACCAGGTTCGGACGCGACATATCGCCGCCGCCGATCGCCTCCGTGAGAACACGGCTGTTCTCCGCGCAAGCCAGACAGACCTCCACTGTACTGTGTGTGTAGGCTCCACCGTGTCATCCAGGCGATCCACACAATGGTGACACCCGGGAGTTTCCTACCGCCATATTATGCGGAACAGGAACCTCCCGAAACCACCATGTCCGGTGAGGACCTGCGTCAGGCGGAAGCCGTGGCACCTACTCTCCAACCACTCCTCAAAGAGGGGACTTATCGCCGCAATTATGGCATGCCCAGCGCTGGGTTATTTAGCCGACCCCAACATACTTGGGAAAAGGGTGGGCAGATTGATTTGACTCTTAGAGGCTAATTTTGCTGCACCCTTTTTGTTATAGAAGCTGTTAATGGTTTATGACAATAACCTTTGGTTTTTAAGGACTGTTAAAAGTCGCACTCAGCTACAGATACTATTGGAGAAACGAACATCTATACACCGTAAGAACTATTCTTGCTAACATTTATGTGGTCATCGTGTACACACGTCTACACATCAAGCTATACATTTCCAGTTTACGCTGAGCTCTCACTGTAAGGAAATCCTATACATTGCGAGATCAGCTTATACTGGAATTGTAAAGCTTGATCTGTAGCCGTGCATACACGGTATTTTTTTTCTCGGTACACAGATGTCCATTATATCAGGTTAAATCACTCATGTCATTCTCGTGAAGATTTAGGTATTAAATATTTTCAAAGCACTTTTTTTCCGAGTCATTCAACATTTTATGCTATTTACATCACCATTTTAAGTGATGACTTGAGTGAAAATGCTTTTGATATTAAAGGTAACAACGTATCCTCCGCTCACACCGTAGCGTGACTATCCTTTAAGCAACGGTGGCGGCATTCGCTCTTATATGAATAGAAGTGCGGTGGCAATTTACTGGTGATTCACATCACTGAAACGTTATTTATGAAAGTAAGCCTTAATAATTTTTTTTTCGGAAGGCTTACAGAAATGCAGATTAATAACATTATAATAACAATAATATAAAAATGTAAAACTAAATTGCTAATTACTAGCCTCCACAGATAAATACAAACTAATTACTCCCTAATAGTCTAAAAGCGGAAACTTTCTCAGAAAGCCTTTTATACTGTCAAAGCGTAGACAGAGAATTGTCAAAGGCAATTGCGGACGAAAAGGCTTGGGAATGGATTGAGCTGCTCCAATAAAACACAATTATTAATGTTGGTTTAATTTATTTTGCAATCTTTTTTTTTTCTCAGATTTAATGTCTTTTTACATATTATGGGCATGAATATTTACTTTGTATAGTATTATATTATTTTTAATTATTGTGAATGTGAAGACTACGTGGATCATTTTTTTTATCCTTTTCTCAGTTAGTTTTAATCATAGTCTGGCAGTTTGAGTAATTTATGCGGCCTACCCAAATGTCTTTTCTTTGGTATCGTTCGTCGAATCGTTGAGCTCCTTAAGTTTTGAGTTGTGCTGCGCGATTGCTGACAAATGCGTGCACTGGCTGGACAGGTCCACACACTCCGTGTAGTTCTTTCCTCAAAAGATCATTTCAGACACCAATCTACATTATGGTAAAAAAGGAACCCTTATGGTGTGACTCTGTCTGTCTGTCTGTCTGTCACAGCTGGGTATCTCAAGAACTACTAATGCTATCAACTTGAAATTTAGAACAGTTTTACATGACGTTTACCCAACTATTTTGCAAATAAGAAAGAAGTAAAAATATTTATATTTTTTTGTAACAGGGACTGAAAGGGGGTCTTAAAAATTCAAAGTGAGGCTACTAGGGCATGTGGGGTATCATATGAAAGAGCGCTGCTTGCACATTCTTAAACTATTTTTTTTAAGCCGCATAGTTTTCGACTTTTGATGAAAAATGTAAAAAAAATACGGTTCCCCCCCCCCCCCCTTATCTCCGAAGTTTGCAAAGATAAAAATCTGAAATTATTCTACGTGATAGAAGTTTATGTAAAGATTACAGGAAAAATAAAACGATGTCTCTAAATAGCACACTTTCTCAGAAATCGGAACGGAACCCTCGGTGCGCGAGTTCGACTCGCTCTTGACAGGTTTTTTTTTAAGATGTTCTTGTATGATGAACGGCCATTGAACTATTCACTAGTGTCACGATATCACTTAAAGTAGAACAAAGTATCTTTATGATGAGCTATAAAATACCAATCCATCATTCAAATATTTTAACAACAACAACAAAGTTTAAAACTTTTCCACCACATGTTCTGCTAACATTCTGCAACACTTCATAGCATGAAGTTATGAGAAATGTAATTTCCTTCATACGCCATACATTTTTGCAATACAAGCCAACATTCTTCAGTTCAACACATGAGTATCATACTTGAAAACAATTTTCTGAATCTTTGCATTGTTGGTCGAAACGATGCAACAGGCTGAAGGCGAAAGAAGGCTAATTTAATAGGCATACTTTATAAGACATGCAAGAAGTTTGTTTAGATGTTCTTAGCTCTTTACTCACCTGCAGTGCAATTCTGTAACCATCTCACCGTGAAAACTTAGGTGAAGTGAGCGTGGAGTGAGCTGTCAATAGTGTCAATTCCTAGCAAAAACAAACTCACTTCACCTAAGTTTTCACGGTGAGATTTTTACAGAATCGACCGGCTGTTTCTGGAATGGATGACTATTTTCGAACTCAACGAAAGATCCTAGTCGTGAAATAGTCTCGCAGTCACAATTTTTTTGCTTGCCAATTTTACTCCATTCTGGGCAAAATTTTACACCGTTTACCATATCGATTTATATCTTTATAGTTGACATCATAATTATTGGTTGTAGATCTGAAAGAAAGGTTTTTTCAGATTCCAAAAAAAAAATTGTTTGCGTTAGTGAGTAATAAATATACCTTACTACATCGAGTAGATATACTTTTAACAAAACCGGTCCAGAGTGAGTCGGACTCGCGCACCAAGGGTCCCGTACCATCATAATTATATAACTATAGATTTCTGAAAAAGTGTGCTATTTAGAGACATCGTTTTATTTTTCCTGTAATCTTTACATAAACTTCTATCACATGTATGAGATAAGGGGCCTGGGAACGGCATTTTTTTTTACATTTTTATCAAAAGTCGAAAACAATGCGGCCCAAAAAAAAGAAAAAAAATGTTTAAGAATGTGCAAACAGCGCTCTTTCATATTATGATACCCCACATGCCCTGTAGCCTCACTTCGAATTTTAAGACCCCCTTTCAGTCACTGTTGGATACCCAGCTGCGACAGACGGACAGACAGACAGACTGAATCGCACCATAAAGGTTCCTTTTAACCATTTTGGTACGGAACCCTGAAAACTAACATTTACATACTTACATATTCTATTTTTCACAACCAGTCCCAAAGCCTTCCCAAGCATAAAAGTTACTAAAACATTTACACCTAATAATATACTCACTCAAAAATAACTCAAAAAAAAAAACTGTACCTAAAAAACTCGTTCGCTACGGTGTAACAAGCAATCAAAACGTATCTATTGACGTGGACGATGAAAAATCACCGCACACTGCAAACGCTTTCATTAGCCCCGTATGAGAAACCGGGTAAAATATGATACCCCGATCTTAAGGTATAATCCACCGTCCTTGGCGAGAGACTAATGCGATGTGAGGCGATGCGATATTATGAAGTTTAAAAATGTTATAAACTATTAATACATTTCTAGATCATTTATGTATGTAAAATTCTTGCTAGTGAAAATATAGAAAGGATCAGTGATTCTACTGTTATAATATCAAAGTTAACAGAGGTCCTTAACCCCTCAAATGTCTGAGTTTGGCTAATTTTAGACCCAAAATACCAGCGAGTGGGGAGGGTTGGGGGTTAGTTGCGAACCCCATAGGTTCACAACTACTGATAATGATATTTTTTCCATCGGATGATGTTTTTTTACGTTGTTATATATGTGATCTAAGCTTATATACCTATTATGTAAAGTTTTGTCCTTTTGCACACTTTGGGTGCATTTGACACGCGGGGGGAGGGGGGGGTTGGGGTTAGCTACGAACTCCATAGGTTCACAACTAATGATGATGATTGGTTTTCCATCGGATGATGTTTTTTTTACATTTATAGGATATGTGATATAAGCTTATATACCTAACAAAAAAAGAGTTTTTCTTATGCACACATGGGGTGCATTCGACACTTGAGGGGTTAAGCCCAAAGTCTCTCCAAAACATAGACACAGATTTTGATTCTTCTCCATCTCCACAAATATGTTTTGAAGGTCTTTGATGCCTCGACAAAAGACGCAATGAGGCATGACAATATTGTTAGCTGCATCCTCGACCTACACCCCTCCGGTCAGCCCGGAGCATGTGATAGAGTCCATATAAGGCGACGTGCAGGGACCACGGGCTCAATCCTTTCCTACACCCCGCGGCGCGCAATTTACTATTTCCCCATAATTTTGTACCCATAAATTTAATTTCATTAAAAAGACTTCCTTTGTTAAACTTCTTGAAATTATTTAATTAAATTCCTAAAAAATATATATAAATGGCATAAAAAATTTGCTTCTGCAACCTATCGCGTTTTATATTTCCGCATCGCAGCATATCGCATTTGTCACCCACGTAGGTGTCAATAGATTAATGTTCAAGCAGGTGAATATTAAAAAAAAACTTATAATGGTGCCCTCAAGTGTTTGATATTACACGCTGGTAATAAATCAGAAGCCTAATTGCTTAACTTCTATGGATAAGGCTTTGGGTTTGGCAGGAATCCATTAATCCGTTCTCTAGTTAATATTGTGAAGACATTAGAGTTGGTGCGATATGACCTTGGTAATGGGTTGGATAGTTTTTGTATTTTTTTTTCAGTCTCATAATAATATGATTTCAATATTGTGCTTAAAATATGTAAGCATCCAAACTAAGGCAACAATTTTTTTACGTGACTCTTAAAAGTCTGTTTTTTAATAATAATGATCTTGTTTAATGCTGATCATCTTTGAAGAGTTCCATGTTCAGTAGGCTGCATCAATTGTGTACCCCAGCTGTATTAAAATTTTAATAAGTTGTATTAAAATTTTAATACAACTGGGGTACCCACTTGATGCAGCCCCCTGTATCTACCTTCAAAACCCAAGATCAGCTGATCATTATTAGGTAAGGTTCAAATCAGCTGATTTTGAGTTTTTAAGGTCCATGGAACTTTTTAAAGGTGAACAGCATTAACGTATTCGCGTATAACGCTTTTCATCATTGAGGAGTTTAGGATGTACCTACCCTATGTCATTAGTCCACCTACCAAGACCTGGATTATGAATAACCGACCTGTAATTTAAATTGTAATGGTCTCTTCTCCTACAGAGATGGCAAGAGCATTAATCAGTCAATACTCAATACTCAATTATTTATTGTATTCCACAATGTTTATGCTTAGGTGGTAGTAGACATTTGTAGTAACAATCGTGGACCCTGTCGGGCACAGCAAAAGAAAAGTTTGAAGGAAGACGACTTATTTATACATGCAAATTAAGTTATTCTAAGTAAAATTAGGGTAACATTTTATTAATTATAATTAATTAATATAATTTTTTTATTATAATTATGTCAGTTCTATGGATTTGTCAATTAATAAATGTTCATTAATACTGTAATAACATTTATTTGGTTACATTTTTCTTAATTTATTTGTAAAAAATAGCAATTTCATCGTCATAATCATGTGTCATCATCTGCCTAGCCTTTTCCTAACTATTTTGGGGTCGCCTTCCAGTCTAATCAGATGCAAGTGAATACCAGTATTTTACATAGAGCGACTGCATATCTGACCTCCACAACCCAGTTACTACGTCATACGATACCTCTTGGTAAGACTGGTTTTCAGACTTTCGGGCTTCTGACGACCCGTAGCGACTGTAAAAGATCCACGAATGACCAACGTCTTAACGTACTTTCCGAGGCACGGAGGGGTCTTGGTACTATGTAAAGATTGTGACCCATCCACAGACCAACCGCGGCAAGCGTAGCTTAACTGATCGATCGACCCATGTGGCTGTTATTACTTAGCCACAATAACACTTAATTCGAGTCTAGACTATGTAAATAATTCATTGAATATTAGTCCACAACATTGTCATACTGTTCTAGACATATGTTCATTTTGTATTTGATATTTACTATCTAAGTAGATAGTGGTATTTGAAGTTATTGCTGTTGATGTGTGAGTGAGGAGATTGTCTTTGGTATGACATAAATTACTGAACAGTAAGAGAGAAAGATGATATTTAATGTTTTTAATTTGTTTTTAGGGTTCCGTGCCCAAAGGATAAAACGGGACTCTATTACTAAGACTCCGCTGTCCGTCCGTCTGTCTGTCCGTCTGTCACCAGGCTGTATCTCATGAACCGTGATAGTTAGACAGTTGAAATTTTCACAGATGATGTATTTCTGTTGCCGCTATTACAACAAACACTAAAAACAAAAAATAAATATATTTAAGGGAGCTCCCATACAACAAACGTGATTTTTTTTCTCGATATTGATAACGGCAACAGATAGATGCTTGAAATATTCACAGAATATTCAGATGTATATTCAGTTTTAAAATAAATAATTAAATTAAAATTCAAATAATAAATCTAAATAAATAAATTTTAAAGTTAAAAAAAACATTTAAGGGGGGCTCCCATACAACAAACGTGATTTTTTTTCCGATTTTATAGATAATTGTACGGCACCCTTCATGCGCGAGTCCGACTCGCACTTGGCCGGTTTTACTTTTTAAATTCATATCACATAGCTTAAAATATTCTCCCATCGACTTCAGCCCTCAATGCAATATCAATCTTGAAAGTCAGGAGTGCTCAACACGGGTACAGAAAGGGTGCGAAAAATTAAGAAATAAAAAATCACACAGCCACAACCGCTTGTGGGCACACAAAACTTGCAATACTCTCCGGAGTGCGGGCTTCACTCAACTCCTTACGTACTATTTAAATTGAACCAATTGAATTCAAAACCAATTCACCAAAGGTCCAAAGCATAACTCTTCAGCATGAAACAATTGCCAAGAAATAAAATAAAAAACAACTTAATAATAAAATAACTTAAAAACTTTTATCCTCAGCAACTTATTTCCCAACGGTGCATTGCAGAGAAGGATATAAAAATAGGAAGTGCAAAACGGACACAAATTACCTTCGCAATGCATTGCAGGAAACATAAAAAATGTTTTAAGGCCACTTAGTCAGGATTTAGATGTTTGTAAAAACTTTTTGTGAATCTAGCATGGTTTCAGAATCTCTTAGCGGTAAAAATTGTCACCGTATTTAGAACTTTTTGTTTTTTTTTTTTGTTTTGTTTTTGTTTACTTTTTGTTTTTTGTTTTTGTGTATCGGTTTAATTTCCGTTAGATTAAAAACTTTTTTATTTTTTTATAAAGTATTTATTATATGTATAGATAAGACTGTCGAAGAATTGTTAACTGCAACAAACCTTTTACATGGAAGTAGTGCTCGCCAGCCGCTGCCGCGGCACCACTCGCTCCGCTCGATCGGCTAGCGCGCGGTTGGTCACAGTTCTAACTTAGGTTACAACCTAACCCATTTCACACCGTTCAAAATTTTTCGACAGTTTATAATCTAACGGAAATATTACTGATAGATTGTAAACTAACGGTTACAGTCCTCACAATCTTACGGTGACATAAAACACTTTTGGGAGCAAATAAGAAAATAAAAAAAAACCGGCCAAGTGCGAGACAGACTCGCACACAAAGGGTTCCGTACCATATTATGTGTTTAACAATCGCAAAGATAACTTTG
The DNA here is from genome assembly GCA_905163495.3 of Cosmia trapezina. Taxonomy (NCBI): domain Eukaryota; kingdom Metazoa; phylum Arthropoda; class Insecta; order Lepidoptera; family Noctuidae; genus Cosmia; species Cosmia trapezina. Next base: position 9,951,800 of record LR991045.1, read on the forward strand.
TATTTCATAATGATACTGTAAATTACAAGGTTATTTTTTGCAGTTGCAGAAAATTGCCCAAATTTAAACAAAATACCTTATGAATCGCCGTTTTTAGTATTTCTTGATTAAGTACAGTATAAGGTACATTAGGTATATTTATTTATTTATTTATTTATATAACAGAGCTCGTACAAAAATGGTATAAAATTTACAACTTTTACGGCCCCATATTTCTTCATTTTAGAAGATAAAAAAAAATAAAAATATCTTTGTACTCTACTCGATGAGTTCTACACAAGAACACCCCACACACAGGTTTTTTTTTTTTCCAAAGTGAAAACTTTTTGTATGGGGACCGCCCCCTTTAATTTTAACTTTACTTTATTTTTATTATTTGTTGTTATAGTCGTAATAAAAATACACAATCTGTGAAAATTTCAACTGTCTACCTATTAAGGTTCATGAGATACAGCCCTGTGACAGACGGACGGACGGACGGACAGCGGAGGCTTAGTAAGTTTGTACGCACAATATTGAGAGACTAGCTAGACTGCCCGCGGCTTCGCCCGCGTGGATGTCTGATTTCATGGGTTTTAATTTTCTTATTATTGTTTATTTTACATCAAAATTATAAATACTGAGTTTCAAGTTAATCGAACTGCGCTTTAAAATTCTTCCATACAAACTTTAACATCCCTAAACCTCCTTTGAGGGGTAGTTTTGAAAAACTAATAATGAAAAACTTTATTACATACATAAGCAAGTATTCGTGCTAAGTTTCAAGTTCATTAACGAAATTAATAAGATTTTTCATATAAACTGTATCCCTGTTTTCACGCCCACAGGGGTACAATTTCAAAAATCGTCTGGGATGTTTCTATAACTTGGCTCAAACATTATTTACACCAATTTTCGAGTTAATCAATCCCCAATAAAATCCTCCGCTGTAAAATTTACTACCCCTGATACACGTTAGTTAGAACCCTGTTAAAACCCTGATACACGTTAGTTAGTCTTCATTTTTGGTCTGAAGTACATTAACTGAGTTTTGAGTAAATCGGTAAGCGTGTTAAAATTCCTCCATACAAACTTTGACACCCACCAATCCCGTCTTCTGGGGTCGCGGGTTTTTCGAAAGAGATACCGTGGCCCTGCCATAGGCAACTGAAGGAACACGGTTGGGTTTTAGTCAGTAAAAGTATGACACGCCCTTCCGCTCCACCCAGAGCGGGAGAAGTCATTTGATGATTTCCCATCCGCGAAAAAAGGGGGTAGTTTAGGAAAACTAAAAATGATTATTTTATAATTAACTTAGATGAATATTCGTGCTAAGTTTCAAGTCTAATAACTTAAGAGATAAGATTTTTTCATACAAACTTTCATCCCCTGTTTTACCCCCTTAGGGATAGAATTTTCAAAAATCCTTTCTTAGTGGATGTTTACACTATATAAGGTATCTATGTTCAAAATTTCAAGTCTCTAGTCAGTGACTCAGTCAGGACTTTGATTTTTTTATATATATAGATTTACTATGTTATTTTAAGACCACAGACTTCTTATAGGTTTTCCTGTAATCTACAGGTATAGAACTAATTTCTATATTTTTTTCAAAATTTTAGGCTCAGTAGTTTCGGAGATAAGGGGGGGGGGAATGGTCAATTTTCGTCTATTTTTATAACTTTAAAACAATTAATTTTAAAATTATAAAAAAATATATTTGAGACTCCCATAGTAAGCCCTTTCATTTGATATGTCACTCGGTACAGTTTACAAAACTTTTTTTTTTAATTTTCTTATTTTCCCGCTAAAAGTGACTCTCATATTCAAAATTCATATATTTACTTTAGCTGTACGTGTTTGGGTCACAGAAATCCATATGTGTACTAAATTTTAACTTAATCGGTCCATTACGTTAGTCCTAACGTTAGTCCTTATATTTTTGAATAAATTTGATTTGATTTGATTTTGATTTGATTTGATTACATTCGGAGCAAATTGGCTGTGACAGACGGACAGACGGACAGACAGACAGACAGACAGACAGACAGACAGACACACCAGTGATCCTATAAGGGTTCCATTTTTTCCTTTTGAGGTACGGAACCCTAAAAAAGACGAAAATTGACCATGGGGGGGGGTATTGCCGAAACTATTGAAGAATTTGAAGATACTGTTGGAACTGCTGAAGATTGTAAGAATAGCTTTGCATTGTGACTCAATCACCTTTGTATTGTATAATTGCTTAGCACATGTGTGAGTACTATGTACCTACTCTAAAGCTACCATTTACTGGGTACGTCTTTATTTGACTTGGATGTGCCCTGGCGGCTGAGAGTGTGTCATGCTCACTCTAATGCCTCGCTGATGGTGGCGCGTGTGTTGGATCATTTAACGAATCCATACATCAGGTTTGTGAACGGGCGCTGTTGGTGGAGGCTGGTCATACCTTAGCTGCCACGGCTTATTTTAATTTTAATTTTGAATTGTTTTTTTTTTATTTTTATTTTTTTATTACGGACGCTTTTAACGTTCATCGTTCTCACATGTATAATTTCAACATGAATGATGTAACCAATATTTTGTAACTATATTTTGATTTAAAAGAGTGTCCGTGGAGTTTCTTGCCCGTTCTTCTCCATAGATCTACGTTTTGGAATGGGCAACTAGCTTCAACTTTCTGACTTACCTACTGACCGACTCTTTGACAATTCAAAAGTGCCTGTAATTGGTTTAATTGAAATAAATGCTTTGAGTTTGAGTTTGAGTTTTGAGTTTATTGAGCCTACAATTTTGAAAAAACTTCAGAAAATAGTTTTATCCCTATAGATTACAGGAAAACCTACAAGAAGTCTATGGTCTTAAACCTCTCAATATTGTGCATCCCAACTACGGAACCCTTCATTGTGAGTGGTCCAACACGCATTGGTCGGTTTTTTTTTAAGAAAAATATTATTGTACTAAGCCTACAGCTCGACTCATTATAGTGCCTGAAGTCACTGAAATTGTAGTGATAGTATTTCTGTCGGCTGTCGGCTTAACAATAAGCCGACTATATAGGTAACAGTCTGATACAGAAATACCATGAAAGGTATTGAATGAATATGAATCCTTTCATATCAATCCGATAGTGCCTTTTCATGTAAACCGGTGGCGAACAAAACTATCTAAAATATGTATTAGTATGACAGATAAGGACGTACCTACGCACGTGAACTGCCAATCAATAGGTAACGATATACATACATTCATACATGCATGTTTAAGTTACAGGTATTGTTTGAGAATTCGGAAGAGGAGCTCGTGGCTAAGTAATAACAGCCGTACGGGTCGATACATCAAATTAAGCTACGTTTGCCGGAGTTGGTCAGTGGATGTGTGACCATCTTTACATACCGAGACTCCTCCGTGCCTCGGAAAGCACGTTAAGCCGTTGGTCCCGGCTCTCATTCGTGGATCTTTGACAGTCGTTACGGGTCGTCAGAAGTCTGAAAATCTGACAACCAGTCTTACCAAGGGGTATCGTATTAATAAAATAATAATAGTAATCATTCTTTTATTGTCAGGCAACTAAGGCCCATAAATAAAATACACAAATACCCAGTAATACCCAGTAATTGGGTTGTGGAGATCAGATGCAGTCGCTCCATATACCTAAAATACTGGTATTCGGCTGCATCAGGTTAGACTGAAAGCCGACCCCAACAAGGCTAGGCAGATTGATTGTTTGAAAATTCGGTAACTAAAGTTTTTTTTTAAATTTTTAATGCTGATTATCTCTACCTAAGTATATCTAACATTTAAATCTTCTATATCTATATATATAAAAATCAATTTCAGTTCGTTTGTCTGGCTAAAACTCGAGAACGGCTTGGGCTATTTAGCTGATTTTGGTTTTGAAGTGTTTGTCGTAGTCCAGGGATTGTTTAAAAGGTGAGAAATATTGGAATAGTTGAGGGGAAAATTGAAAGTTTCTATGTAAATTTTGAATGATTGAAATTGGGACAGGATAACGTCTGTCGGGTCTGCTAGTATTTGATAAAAATGGCACTAGATATACTTTTTAGTGCTTATCAAATACTATCCATGTACAAAATCATCTGACCATTCGTGGCTTTAGCGTATTTTCCCACTTTACCAGCGACACAGGTAGGTACACAAAGGTGTATGCATGTTTGTGAATTATTCCTCTATCGATTCACGCAGCGAAATATTTGTCGTTTTGCAAATGCAATTTGCATCAGATTTGCCGAGCATTGAATCGTATTGTTGTAACAAAAGCTTTATGGAAAACGGTGCAAAATTATGTTAATGTGTTGTAGGTATTTTCAATTAAGTTAAAACGTGCACATGTTCAAACGTTAAACTATAGAAGCGTGCCAAACTAAGGTGCATTGAAGAATTGAAGATACCGATTTTATGCGTTTTAGGTTTTTGAAGTCAACTTATTTTTTTTAAAGTAAATTTATTTTTCCATTTTTAGTTGAATAGGTATCCAATTACATAATCGTAAGCCCAAAACAAACAAAAAGGAGAATCATCAAAATCCGGTTAGAATTGCCGGAGATCTTTTTTTTTTTTTCTTGAGGCTGGGAAATCATCAAATAACTTCTCCCGCTCTGGGTGGAGCGGAAGGGCGTGTCAGACTTTTACTGACTAAAACCCACCCGTGTTCCTTCAGTTGCCTATGCCAGGGCCGCGGTAACTTCTTCAAACAATCCACGACCCCAGCGGCGTCGGCCCTATTGGACCCCGTCACTTGCTGACATCTCTTTGAGGCGCGCGTGGAACACAACGCGCCGTCGACTCGGGCCTGGTCCTTACCGGACGGCGAGCTACCCGCTGCTCACCGTCCGCAGGCCCGCGCCTACGGTGGCCGGAAATCGCCCCGCGATTCCCGCCGCCCAGGGCGTCTCCTGCGGCGACTGAGGGCGTGAGGCTGCCTCTCCCTCACGCGTTCCGCCTCCTCCTTCGCGAGCATCACTGCTTCGCAGAAGGAGGTGACGGCCTCCCATGCACTCTCGCTCCGCACCATGGCCTGGACCAGGCTCGGACGCGAGAGATCGCCGCCGCCGATCGCCTCCGTGAGAACACGGCGGTGCTCTGCCCAAGCCGGGCAGACCTCCACTGTATGCTCCACCGTGTCCTCCGGGCGATCCACACAATGGTAACACCCGGGCGTTTCCTCCCGCCTTATGCAAAACAGGAACCTCCCGAAACAACCGTGTCCGGTGAGGACCTGCGTCAGGCGGAAGGTGAGGACGCCGAGGCGCCTCTCTAACCACTCCTCAAAGAGGGGACAACTTATCGCCGCAATTGTGGCGTGCCCAGCGCTGGGTTGCGACAGTCGCGCGCTCCATGCCGCCATGAGATTCCGCCGGAGCTCTGTCCGCTGTACCGTGATTTCTCGCGGCAGCGGAGTTACGCCCCGGCGCTTCGCTTCCTCGCGCCACTCCCACACGTGCGCGAGGACCTTTGCCTCCAGATCCCACGGCGGCAATCCGGCAAGGAGGCTCGCCGCCTCCCGGGAGACCGTGCGGTATCCCCGGACTAGCCAGATGGCCATGACCCTCTGGGACGCGTTCAACCTGCCGGCTGGTCCCAGCCTTAGGGAACGCGCCCACACCGGTGCTCCGTAAAGGGCCATGGACCGCACGACCCCCGCGTAGAGCCTCCGGCAGGAGGCGTTTGGACCCCCCAGATTGAGCAGGAGCCGCCTCAAGGCACCCCCAGCCCGTGCCAGTCTGGGAGCTAAACGTCGGAAATGCTCCACGAAGTTCCACCGGCTGTCGAGGACGAGTCCCAGGTACTTCATCGTCGACCCGACTCCGATGTGAAGCCCTCCCACCGTTATTTCGGAACCCGACGGTGGCGCATTCCGAGGACCATGAAAACACATGGCCTCGGACTTGTGCAGGGCCGCCTCGAGTCCCAACTGCCGGATCCTCTCCACGACTATCGCAACCCCGCGTGTCGCTAAGTCAGCCACCGCCTGGTGCGACCTCCCTTGCGCCAGGACCAGCGTGTCGTCAGCGTAACATACTACGCTGACGCCGCTAGGGAGGTCGGCGCGCAGCACCCAGTCGTAACCGATGTCCCACAAATGCGGCCCCAGGACCGATCCCTGTGGAACACCGCACGACATCTCTCGCCGGTTCCACTCTCCCTGATGACCGGGTTAGATGACGCCCTGTCCGTCAGATAGGCCTCGACCACTCGACAGAGGTAGGTCGGCATCCGGTGATACCGGAATGCCTCCCTGATGCAACTCCAGGGCAGGGTATTAAAGGCGTTGGCGATGTCTAGGGACACCGCCAAGACGACCCCACCCCCGGGCCACTGCATCCCCCGTCGTGAGGGCTCGAACGCGCATGATGGCATCCACCGTAGAGCGCCCCTTGCGGAAACCAAACTGGCTCTCCGCCAAATCCGGCCCCTCCTGCACCAGCCACCCGACGAGGCGGTCTGCAATAACTCTTTCAAAGAGCTTGCCCACCTCGTCGAGCAGCACGATGGGTCGGTAAGCGGACGGAGAGTCCGCAGGGCGCCCCGGCTTCTTAATGAGGACCAGTTTCCCCGTCTTCCAGCGAAGTGGGAACTGGCCCCTCACCAAGCATGCGCTTAGGAGCCCCCCTAGTCGAGGCCCGAGAGATTGCTGGAGACCTACAGTACATTATATGCATAAATTCGTATATAACAATAACAGCTATTTTATTATATTAAAACCTTCCTTGTAAGTAGATCTCGTTAGTGAAAGAATCATCAAAATTTATTCATTAGTTTTTGAGAAAATCGCGGACATACAAATATACATACGGGTCGAATACAGAACCTCCTTTTATATACTCGGTTAAAAAGTTGGCCGCGACTGGCCGAGCGTAATTTCTGTCGCTTAAAATGAGCCAAAGATTTTCATGCAAATTGATATTATAATTTATTTTTCCGCTAGCTAGGACTCATTTGGCGACAAATGTAGCTCAGCACAATATTGTATGAAAACTGATTACCAGTATTTTTTCTAAAAAATCTCGAAATCTATGAACAGAAAAATAATCACACTAATAATAAAAAGGACAAACTTTGTGAGTGTGTGTGTGTGTGTATGTTTGTTACTTCGTCACGCTCAAACGGCTGAACCGATTTGTATAAAATTTGGTATGTAGATATCTTATACCCTGGATTAACATATAGGCTACTTTTTATCCCAATCTACGCGAGTGAAACCGCGGGGCGCAGCTAGTAATATATAAAATCATGTGTTACTTCCGCTACCCAAGAACAATGCACACGAACGAACCTCAGAGACCATTATGCAAATAAATCGATACAAAACTATTCGGAACATATCTCTCGATAATCGAATATCCTCGCGGCTCTGAATTATAGAGCGGAGCGCGCAACTGCCAGTCGTAAATAACGAGTTAGCGCCGATTCGCTGAGACAACGATTGTTCTAATCGATTCCACTTCTCGATTATTCGGATGTTTGTTTCCGAGTCTTGTTGTGTAGTGCTGTTTATGAATGTATGGACTTGTGAATTACGTTTGAGTGTGTTTTGTTTAGAGTGCAGTTTGCGAGCTTTATATTTTTGTAACTGACGTTATATGTAATGATGTATGTAGCCATTCTGGGATTTCTGGGTATTGAACTTGTGGACCGGGTTAAGAATTCAACAATTCATTCCATCACTAAAATAACCAATGTCACTTGGAAAGTTGATTGGACTGGACACATTTGACGCGTGTCAGATGAACAATGGGCCAAACTTATGACCCTGTGGCAAACGACATCGCGGCAGGCCCAGACAGAGTTGACAGGATGAGCTGGACTCCTCTGGACAGAGAGAGGTTGAAAGAGAGGAGTAGGAGTAGGGAGGTCTTTGCCCATGAGTGGGACAATAGTGGCTAATCATACTAATATTCTAAATGCGGAAGTTTGTGAGTGTGTGTGAGGGTGAGTTTGTATGTTTGTTTCTTCTTCACGCTCAAACGGCTGAACTAATTTTGATAAAATTTGATATGGAGGTAGCTGACACCCTGGATTAACACATAGGCTACTTTTTATCCCGGTTTACGCGGGTGAAACCGCGGGGAGCAGCCAGTGTTCTATCTATATAAATAAAAAGAGAAGTCCTGACTGACTGACTCATCAACGCCCAGCCCACACCTTTGAACGTAGAAAGCTGAAATTTTGTTCCCTTTATAATGTAGACCAGGAACAAGGAAGGATTTCCCAGTAGTACCTACGTTCCCGTGGGATATTTTCCGACATTCATGCGGGCAAAGCCGCGCGGGAGTGGGTTTTAAACGATCGTAGATACCGTAAGGAATAATCTGATAATATCCGAGAGAACTATCAAAAAATCCAATCAAAATCAAATCAAATTTATTCAATAAATTACAAGTCATAAAAATTTGTACAGTTTTGCTGAAATGTAAATTATATTCCTAAGAACTTACGTGCCTGAACTAGGTAGTCCTGTACTATGTAACTATGTTACTACTACTAAACTGCTTTGCAAAAAAAACGGGCACCTTACAGTTATTGGCTTTTCTATGGATAATATTAATATTTATAGTATGTCGTTAGCATAAATGACTAGAAATTTCTTATTATCATTGAGAATATAGTTTTTAACCCTTAAATCCTGGAATCGGTGTTTTAGTCAATGTAAACAGAAAGTCGTGTTAAAATGGAAATTTTTAGGGTATAATTAAATTAAGACTAAGAGTATTTTTATGGTATTTTAATAAAAAAAGACATTAAAAAATAAAAATTAATAACGAGTATGACCTCTCCTTGCAGCGATTACGGCATGTAATCGTCTTGGCATGCTTTCCACCAGGTTTTTGATGGTGTCCTGTGGAATGTGTTCCCACTCAGCCGAAATCACACCTGATGTTTTGTGGAAGGTCGTTGGACAGGTCGTACTCGCCGTTTTAGGAGGTCCCAGACGTGCTCAATGGGGTTAAGGTCGGGCCTCCGCGCTAGCCAATCCAGACGACGAATACCGACCTCTTGCATATAAGCATCTACGTCGCCAGAACGGTGGTCCCGAGCATTATCGTCCATGAAATGGCATCTTCACCAATTACAGTCAGTGCGGGCTGTGCATGTTGACAAATTATTCCTGTTATGTACCTTTGCGCATTTAGTGAGCCATTTGCAATGAACACTATCTCGGTACGATAGCTGGAAGTTACGCCCGACCAAAACATAACGGACCTTCCACCATAAGGGGTGATTTCTTCAAAACACACGTCGGCATAGCGTTCCCCTGGTCTTCGTAACACTCGCCGACGTCGGTCCTCACCATTCAGGCAAATTCGAGCCTCATCGGAGAAGAGTACGCTACTCCAGTTACCTAGTGTCCAAGATAGACAATTTCTAGTGAACCTCGGTCGAGCAATCCGGTACTCACGGAGTAAATTGGGGGCCCGCGCTGGTCGTCGACTGCGTATATCAACCGCTAAAAGCCTCCTCCTCACTGTCCATAGGCTAACTTGTGCTCCTCGTACCTCTTCAAGGTTTCTTTTGAGGTCTATGTAACTGCATTTGCGATTACTCAATGCCTGAGTCACTAAAAAGCGGTCGTCTCGTGGTTGTGTGCAACGTTTTCTCCCACAACCTTGCCTTCTTTGAACGGAACCTGTCTCTTGGTATCGAGTCCATGTTCTTTGGACGGTGGAACCACTCACGTTTAACGGCTGTGAATCGTAACATTGGCTACACCCCACTTCCAGCAGCACTATAATTTTACTAGCTCTTGTTGCTTTTTCTGCCATTATAATCGACACAAAGATATCTGTTTTAAGTCACAATGAGGCAGGATTATGCGACAAACATAAATTATTCTAATAAGAATAACGAGAAGTTAGTTTTAGTTGCCTGATAACCATTTAACCGCAAACCCGCGAATAGTAAGTAAAAAGTCATAAACTGAAAAAGGGATTATTATTATTAAAAACAACAGTTCTGAATTTGAAATTAACTTTTTTTCATACCCATACTCTTTATTATGTGCCAGGAACATAGTTTGCCTATTAAAACCTCATGAGAACTAAATGATTACCAATAATGTAGAAAAATCCGAACTGCCCATTTTTTTTGCAAAGGAGTGTATTACTACGTATACGTACGTGTATGTTACTATGTAAGGTGCCCCTGGCAAAATCTGGGATTAATAGCACCAAAAAAAAGATCATCAATAGACTCATGACAGATAACCATTACATGTAGAAATAAATGTAACGTCATCGGTCTAGCCTTTTCCCAAATATTTTGGGGTCAGCTTCCAGTCTTACCTGATGCAGCTGAATACCAGTATTGTACATGGAGCAACTGCCCATCTGATTTCCACAACCCAGTTAGGTACTGGGTAATACGATAACCCTTAGTAAAACTGGTTATAGACTTCGGGCTTCTGACGACCGTAACGACTGTCAAAGATCCACGAATGACAGCCGGGAGAAATGGCTTAATGTGCTTTGCGAGGCACGGAGGAGTCTCGGTATGTAAAGATGGTCACGCATCTACGGACCAATCCCAGCAAGCGTAGCCTAACCTGATGAATCGATCCATGCGGCTGTTATTACTTAGCCACGAGATCCTCAAAGTTTATTAAACTTACATAAATATAATAAATTAATCTCAATATTTTGACAAGGGATAAAAACCGTACGACGCAGGCGTGGCCCGCTGGTATATCATAAATCGTTCCTAAATACCATTCCACTGCACATATTAGTAAACTAAACCATCACTATACATCAAAACACTATCTGTATAACAATAATATACAGAACCAACACAATCAGTGATGTATCATGACCTCACACAATTCACAACAATATGTTTGTATCCGTTATATAGCGGTGTTGTTGAGTTAGGTACGCTGGATGTCATATAAAACATATTTTGATTCTTTCAGTATTTTGAATTTATTATTTGACATAAGTACCTATTATAAAGCGTTTTGATGAGTTATTGAACAGATTTGCTACATTCTCAAAGATTGGATATTTTGAGAGATGGACATTTTGACCATTTGACCATTGGACATTTTGACCATTGGACATTTTGACCATTGGACATTTTGACCATTGGACATTTTGACCATTGGTCATTTTGACCATTGGACATTTTGACCATTGGACATTTTGACCATTGGACATTTTGACCATTGGTCATTTTGACCATTGGACATTTTGACCATTGGACACATTGGGTATTTGGACATTTTGACACCGTTGGACATTTTGAGAATTGGACATTTTGCCCCTGAACGGTCATTTAGTCCCGGTAAGATGAGGTATAGACTGTTTTGTTGGTCTTGTGGCCGACTAAGCACGAATGCTGTGTGTGTCGGTTGGGCCGAGATAGCTTTGGTTTATGATTCCATATTATTTGATTCAGTCTTCCCAAGAGCAGTTCTAACCGGATGCAGCTAAATATCAGTATTTTATATCCTTTGAACTGTGACGGCCATTTTTTATTTTTTTTTTGTTAGCTTTTTGTGTGAGAGTATTTTTGGTTGGTCTCGCTTTCGCTCGCTTATTTCTGGGTGTTATCGTTGTTGGTTTGTTTTAGAGACTTGACATGGACGGTATGCCATCCTTGATTTTTTACCTACACTTTGTGCTAGTGAGAGCAGTAGAGATACAGTTTATGAATACAAAAACAGTCAAAATAACGTCGGGACCGATAGGACCACTGAGATTCGATTCACAGACAGGGACGATTTTGACCATCGGACCTTCGTCATCCCTCTCGCAGTCCAGCGGCTAAGGAGCGATTACCTATCTGACTTCCGTCCAGTTACTGGGCAACACAATTCCCACTTGGTAAGGCCGGTTATCAAAAAGCGACTATAAAATCATAACTCTAGATTACATAGTAATAGTATTTCATCTGCCAAGCGTAATAAAAAAAAAACAAAAAAAATACCTTTATTTCAGACCTGGAGCCCATAGGTTAGTGGTTAGTAATGATTATCGCTATCATCTTTTGATTTCATCTGAAATTAGCTGCAGCTATAAATGCTTTCGAAATTCAAATCACAAAAAAAAGAAGATACACAAGTCTTCGTACTAGGATTGTTGATATGACATGAAAATGAGACGGAGAAATTTAATAACACATCTAGTCTCCCCACATCTTGAACGCATGAATAACAATTACCCCAGCATACTTCGTGAGAGCCATCTTTATTGTTTTTGCATCACAGCAAATGGTATTTAGATTAGAGGGTCAAGTTCGGCTTTGAGCTGATAGTTGTGTTTATTGAACCTCATTTTCTTATAAAGGGTTTATTATGTAGCGATTCCAAGGTTTTGGGAATGAAAATGGGCTTTCAATGGAGTAGCATATATAAGGTGTCGGTACGAGGTGGGTAGTAGTGTAGGTAAGTAGGTTGAAGGAATCGGCTGGATACGGACCTCGACCTGCGAGTTGTAGGTATGTCATAGGTTCGAACCCAGGCAGATATTTTAGTTTGTGTAAATAATTTCATCACCACTGCTCTCAAAGCAGTGAAAAAAAACATCGTGAGGAAACCGGAATGTCCTTGAACCAAAAATTCTAAGACATGTGACATTCTACCAACCCGCACTGGACCAGCGTGGTGGATTACTTCCCACTCCGTCTCACAGAAAGAAGGCCTGTGTCCCAGCAGTGGGAACGTTATTATACTGGACAAAGTCAAGGCCAAATCATTTATTTGAACCAAGCCCGGCACTATGGCACACGGAATACGGTACTTTTTGACGTTATTAATTAAAGAAATCGTAAAGAAGAATAAGGAGAAGAATGAAACTCCATAATCATGGAGTTTGTCACTATGTTTGTAACTATGGAGAATCGTCACGGTCTTGCTCTGAAAGCATGACCGTGAGGATTCTTGTGGAAGGTCCGTGTTCAGCAATTGACGTTGTTTGGCTGAAATGAAGTCAACGGGTTTCATTCTACAATTGATACTATGATAGTCATTCATTCAGAAGATAGAATGGAAGAAAGTATCACCTCCTAATGTAAGGGTGTGTGTAGATCAGATCAAGTCAAGACTTTCTTTAGACAGACCGCATCTATACAGGGTGTAAGGGACAGCCCTCCGCAAACTCACAGGGTGCATTCAGCTCCTCATTTTGAATCATATTCCACCGGAAATTTTCTCAGGAAAATTTTCATTTTTTTCAATTTTTTTTTCAGTTACATTTTCATTATTTCAATGTAAAATTGCATTGTGTGTTCGCAGCACTCCATTTATGTAAAAAAAACTGCAAAAAAAAAAAAAACCAGCAATGGATGTTGAAATACTGTAACCAACGACGCCTGAAATCAGCTGTTCACTTTCTGTCTAGCTACAGAGTTCATCGAACTCACCGCATACCTATTACCTACCCCTCCCAACCAGTAATAGACGCTCAAATTTGTGCACAAAAACACAAACAAATCAGGTTTATTGGATTCCCTTAACTTTCCTGAAAAAATTTCATGTACCGGTCATCTTAGTATGACATACTGAATTCACCCTATCAGTTTGCGGAGGGCTGTCCCTTACACCCTGTATAGATGGAAGTATCTACTAATATTATTCGTGCCGTCGAAAGAGCGTTTCTCGTAAAACTTCTGTCACGGAGGGACAGTCAAATCTAGTCAAATTTTAAATCATTTTTGTCGTAGTGTGTGAGTAAATGGTGAAACGCTCAAATATCGATAAAATCGAGCAAATCTGTAAGATGCTGGCAGATCTAATTAATCGTCAAAAATCAAGAAAATCTGTCGCGCCTTTAAGTACTATTTTTTTTTCGTTGAAATTATTTGAGAAAAGTATTTAAAATAATTTCTATTGCCCATTTTAAATCTCAATATACCATCGACAAAATTGAATATCATGCGCAATAAATAAACGCAAACCTATCGAAATACCCTCCAAATCGTTATTTCACATAACCGCATCGTTTTAAGTCGTCAGCAAAAAAATACATTCAGATTTAGCTGACATGAAAATTTCAGTGTCGATATGAATGTAGGTCGAACAGTTTTCTCTGTAATTATTTTCAGTGTGCAGTTTTCTGAGTTTATGAAAGCGAACTGCAACTGAACAGGTTTATTTTTTATGTAAAACCTGTATTTTTTTAAGTCCCTTTGAAGATTTTGAAGACGCGTTTTGATCTTGCGTGAAGTTCATACGAAGTCTTTTAAACTCAAGTACCTACCTGAGGGCTTAGTGCGAGTTTTTATACTAACTCGATCACGTTAACGTAAACGTCAGTTTGTACTGAAAATGAATAAGCGCCGCCTGGTGGCTATAATGGGAAACACAATTATTCCATACGAATTGACATAGCGTAACGTAAACGCGATCGAGTAAGTATAAAACTCGCACTAAGCCCCCCTGGTCGACCGAGCTCTGCTCGGGTGAAAATAGAGAAAACAAATTTTCCCAGATAATTATGAGACCTAGCTAGCTGTCCGCAATTTATTTTATCATTATCATTTCAGCCGAAAGACGCCCACTGCAGGACATACGCCTCCCCTAAGTACCACCACTTCGACCGGTTCTGTACTTCTTGCATCCAGCGGAATCACGAACTTAAGGCCGAACTATACGCCAATGACCTTGAGTGGTTAGCTTGCGCGTTCTGTGCTGAGCTCACGCAACGCGTCGTACGTCCAGCCAGTAATTAGACGCATTATTAATTTATTATACATAAAACAAAAAGCATTTTAATAAAACACGTATACTAAAAGATGAATAATTAAATTACCTTTAAAATGGCGAAGGTTTCATAAAAATACGCCTGACAGTTTTTGCGTGATTCTCAGTTTTTTATCTGCGTTAGACATAACTTTACAAATTAATTACACTATTTAATATAAACATAATCTAAAATATTCACATATTAAGTTATTAAGAAAATGCTCTAATTTAACATATATTTTTTCCAAATCATTAACACTACTCGTTTAGACGTGATCTACAGTTTAAAGTGGCAGTAGGCACCCACATTGCTCGCAGAACAGATGGACGATGGGGGCGAGAGGTTCTGGAGTGGCGGACGGTACTGGAAGACGTAACGTTGGAAGGCCTCCCACAAGGTGGACCGATGACCTTGTAAAGGCCGCAGGAATCCACAATTTATGAAGTAGATAAAAATCAGTCACGTTTCCTTCAGTCGTCACCAAAATATTTGTACCCAAAAATCAAAATCCCAAAAATGTACTAAAAATATTTTGAACATTGTTTTGCTAGTTGGTAGTAGCGGACAACAGTCACGTCTATTCCACGTGTAACGTGTTCTGAATGTGATTGTACTGGGAACGGTAGTGAAGCGTGTCCCAGTGGATTTTACTCATCATTTAGAAAGCGATTTTCTGTTTGAAATGATTTTTTTGGGAGGATTTTACTGGCAGTATTCAGGACCATACACTCAGAAAAAAAACAGCCAACAAAGTCACAATAAAAGCTTTGTTGGAAATTTCTTGTCGCAGTAACTAAACGTATTGCCACCATCACAAAAGTAACTTGTTCGCATTAGCAACTTTTTTATTGTTCGACGTTTATTGATCTAGGAACAATTTTAACTTTGTCTCCTCATCAAAATTTTGAAAAAATTTGCTACAGTGACAATGGAACATTGTAGATGTATTAAAGTATAAATTGTTAGTATGAAACGCTGTTTTCTTAAAAAATTAACTATAGCTGTAGTGTTCAAATACCTTTTGTCAAGTGAACAACGCAATTATTTAGCAATAAAAAGTTGTCAAGATGGCAACGTTACATTTAATGTGTTAACAATGGAAATTGCGCGCGGGAAACGCGGGGAAGGGAGTGGGCACAGCACTGCGCGGCCGCCAGGCGGTGGCCGGCCATTTCTTTTGTTGCGTCGCCGCCGTCGCGGGCGTGTCGTGCGGATTTTTTTGGAATATTGCAGTGTGATGGAGTAGACTAGTTACGCCAACAGTGTATTATTTAAAAACCACGCGGTAAGCCAACAATTTTGACTGTTTGTGTGCATGGTTGTGTTGTGGTCAGGACATAGACGTGCGTGTCGGAGGCGGTGGTGCAGGTCGTGCGTGAGGACGAGGTGTGCTACCGCGCTGGCTTCAGCAAGCACAAGCTGCGCCGCGTGCTGGCCATGGACCCCGCGCAGGAAGTGCGCAAGTTGTAAATCGATGTATTCTAACTTTGATAGATATTTACTGAATGTTGATTTATATTTTTCGGCGTACTTGGATTGTTATTTTTATATTCCTTTTTCTTTTATGTTGATATTCTGCTGACTAAAACACTAGATTTGACTATAACACATAGCTGATTTAATTGATTCGAATCCTGTTATTTGAAGCGAATTTTCAATAACTTAATTTGTTAATTATAAGTTATTTTATAAAACTTAACATGTACAGTCAGCTTCACGATACAGTCAGGATCACATCGTGAAGCTGACTGTACACAAACATAACAATGGCGCTCAATCTTGGATGATAATAAGATTATGTGCACTATTAACTTATTAAAGTTTGCTCAGTTAAAGTTAAAGGCCATTCCAAACTTCCCCACGGTAAAGTAGGATTTTAAAATATTTTTGACTATTTTTGTTTTGTTTGTTGTTTTTTTGTTAAAGCAGTGTAAATATTTTTACTTTTAAGAATCTATGTACAACTATCTATACTCCATTTATTTATGAGAAATTTTTGTGAGGTACCTATTAAATGTTTAAAAATTATTATGGTTTTTTTTTTAATGTAAATTACACTAATTTCATTTTGGTACCCTAGCAAAGATAGTTAGTCTCTCTCAATTTTTTGTTGCTTAGGTATAGTCTAGCGATAATTAAGGCGCATGTGACTCTTGAAACTGAACAAATTTTTATGAAACCAAATTTGAAATGTGAAAAAATAACAGCTATTTCAAAAAGACTGACTACATATCTACCAAATTAATGAAACAGCTGGTTTTTTTTTAACAAAATCAGATTTGATTCCATTTAGTAAAATTAGTTCATTTTCAAGAGTCACATGCTCCTTAATTATCGCTAGACTATACCTAAGCAACAAAAATCTGAGAGAGACAAACTATCTTTGTTAGGCTAGCAAAGACAGACTTTGTTAGAGCAACAAAGTGACAGTTAACACTATGACAAAGCTACTTTGCTGTGAAAGCAAAATAAGAGTAGTTAATTTGGCAAAATAAAGTTGTTAAATTAACAACATATAATGTTACTACAACAATGTAACAGTTAATGTCATTGTTCCACTGACAATGTTACATTGTTGTAGTATCAAGGCATGCTGTTATTAAAAACGTTGTTGTGCAGACAACTTACCGCGTAACAATAAAAACGTTGCCTTACTGACTATGCTCTATGGTGGGCTCCCTACTAACAAAGTTTTTTTGTCCCCCCAACAATATTTTTTTCTCAGTGTAGTTATTTAAAGGGAAGGTACTACCCTACCCTACTGGTAGAGTGACTTTAGAGACATGAGGAACAGTTTGTAAAGTTCACTTATCCTCCATAGAAAAGGGAGGATCCTCCGACCAGACGGTGGTTGTGCCTGGTGGGGCAACTGCCCGAGGCGGTTGATGTCGGGACGTAGTATTTACGCGAGTCGCGCGGTAAACTCTAATTGCGCGATGTAGGATTTTTCGTGACGTCAGTGTGATGCGTAGTTCGCATGTGGCGTTGCATATGCCGCCACATCACTCCCCTCCGGACTTGCCGCCACAAGAAAAAGCAACGCTCTTGCGTTACCTACCAGCTGTAATATCTTACAGCTGGTGCTCTTACGGTAGAAATTCGCATGACACTTCTCTTTTTGAGGTCTTGGCTTGACTTGATTCCGAGGCAAACAGTTATTGTATTTTTCTATCACTAATTTCTCAGTAGGAACCCCGAGTGTGTATTAATTGTGCCCGGTTGATGTCAAAAGATTCGCCTCTTATTACTTGAACATAATTGGCGAAATGCAGGTGTACTAATAGGTTGAGGAACACAGGCACTTTGTTTAAAATGTTGATCAGCTACCTAACGAGTGTATGGTATGCTCCCGTTTTAGTGAAATTAAATTGGTTTTTCCATTAGAAAATTCTCTTAATAGAAGCAGTGAGTCTAGATTTATGGCAATAGAATCGCTCTATATTACATGGGGGTCAAAACGTAACTTTTACGAATACAGGCGTGAGGTTTTGAATTTATTAATAATTATTTCATAAAATACAGATGCATAGCTATATAATATACAATATTTTCATTTTTTGCGAGCTTAAAAAGCATCTGGCGGAAAAAACCGCCGACGGGAAGTGTCTGACAGTATTCATTCATTATTAATTATTAACAATTTTCTATAAAACGTACATAAAAATCAGCACTCAGACAGATATTTTAATGTAACTTTAGTGGGTACACACGGCTACAGATCAAACTATACATTTCCAGTATAAGCTGATCTCGCATTGTATAGGATTCCCTTACAGTGACAGGTCAGTGTAAACTGGATATGTATAGCTTGATGTGTAGCCGTGTGTACCTAATACCTGAAAAGTGACCGCTATCGGCCCAAGTAAGCAGGTATGCATATGTTTGTTCCTTCTTCACGCTCAAACGGTTGTGACCGATTTGGATGAAAAATTTAGTATGTAGATAGCTGATATCCCGGATTTACACATAGGCTACTTTTTATTTCGATATTCTTAGGGTTTTCAGATTTATGCGGGTAAAACCGCGGGACACTGCTAGTCAGAAAATAAGTGAGGTCTGCTCTATATAGAATTAAATGAACCTACCTGTTTGCTTTTGACCCACTTTTTAAGAAGATTAATTGCTACATTGCTGCAGCGCAGGTTTTATGATTTTCTCATCTTACAAAATTGTGATTCTTATTATTTTGTTAATTTCCTTTGATATGGAATAAGTAATTGAAAAAATAATGTATTTTTGTTGATGTTTGTAATAAGGCATGTCATGTACGGAGCGTAGGAAGTATGATGTCAAGAAAAGTCGCTGGCATAATTAAGTTTCTCGAAGCTTTTACGTAAGTCTGACTTGTTTGATCTAAGGGCCCTCGCCCACGGCGAGTTTTTGTAGCGATGCTGTCGCGCGCTTACGAAATGCGCGACTGCATCGCTACTAACGCGCGTAAGTCGCATTTGCAACGCGCTACAGAAGCGATGCCAACGCGCTACTAATGAGCTACAGTATCGCGACTGTATCGATGCAAACGCGCGACCGTGTCGGACGACATCGGGGAGAGAACAGAGGGAGGGTGGCGCGTGAGTGGAGAACCGAGCTTTCGTTGCCTACGCTTCGGCTGCTTACGTAAAAGCAGCACCAAAGACAACGTGACTAATGTTGCCTCAACGGAGTCCATCTTGCAACTGTAGCGATCGCAGGTATTTTTGTGCCGTTACTGAATCGCGTTTGCATCGCGACAGAAGCGCGCCAGTATCGCGTTTGCATCGCGACTGAATCTGGGCCCGTGGGCGAGGGCACACAGCTAGCCACCGCTTCGCGACTGTATCGATGCGGACGCGCGACAGCATCGCTACTGCATCGCTACAAAAAGTCGCCGTGAGCGAGGGCCCTAAACAGGGAAGAAAACTGTGAGTTTACATAAAAGGAAGAACGAAACATGGTTTTTTATTAATGGTTTGTTGGTCACAGAAACAGGTACTCATCACATAGCCTTTTCCCAACGGTATTGGGGTCGGCTTCCAGTCTAACCAGATGCAGCTGAATACCAGTATTTTACAAGGAGCGACTGCCTATCTGACCTCCACAACCCAGTAACTGGGTAATACGATACCCATTGGTTAGACTGGTTGTCAGACTTTCGAGTTTCTGACGACCCGTAACGACTGTCAAAGATCCACGAATGACAGCCGGGGCCTACGGCTTATCGTGCTTACCGAGTCACGGAGGAGATTCGGTATGTAAAGATGGTTACTCATGCCCATGCATGAGTAACCATCTTTACAGCCATCCATCCATCCATCCAGCCATCTTTAACAGCCGCATCAGGTTAAGCTACGCTTGGTCCATACCAAGCGTAGCTTAACCTGATGCGGCTGTAACTTAGCCACGAGCTCATCACGAGTTAACTCTAATAATATAGATAAATAAAAAAAAACAAAATAGGTCTATGATCTGAGGGCTTACTATGAGCTCTTATAGTAGGGCAGAAGTTGAACTTTTCCAGTGAGAGAGAGAGAGGCGGTGCTATAGGTCGTATATAGCTCCGTCTCTCTCTCTCTCACTGGAAACATTCAACTTCTGCCCTGCTCATAGTAAGCCCCCAGGAGCACAGAACAAAAATAGTCACACACAACTAACGGTGGTCATTAGATGACTGCAATTCGAAGGACCTATGTTCAATCAATTTCATTGGACCAGGTAGAAGGATGCTTCTTTCAACATTAAAGGTCCGCCTGCCGTGTGATTCTTTACAGAATCACACGGCAGGCGGCAGGCGGATTCAGATTCAAAGTTTAGAATGAGGTCTTACGACCTCATTCTAAACTTTGAATCTGAATCCGCTGTGAGTTTCTTGATTGGCATTCTAAAAACTCGGTTGATAATTAATTCGAATTTACAGTAGCGCTACCCTTGCAAGAGTGGCAGCGAGTTGAAGGTGGATCATTCGAATTAACACTAGCGCTACCCCTGCGAACGTGTCAGCGAGTTGAACTAAATTGACCGTGAGATTTTGACAGATAAAGTATGAGATGACGTAAGAAGTGACCCCCCCCCCCTGTCACTTCGACGCTCACTTCACACTCGAACCTGCCGGTCGATTCTGTAAAAATCTCACCGTGAAAACTTAGGTGAAGTGAGTTTGTTTTTGCTAGATCGACACTATTGACAGCTTACTCCACGCTCACTTCACCTAAGTTTTCACGGTGAGATGGTTACATAATCACACTGCTGATTCAAAGTGTTAAACAAAAACAAGTGAGAAAAAGTGAGAGTGAATAGCGATGCGAGATGCGAGTTGTTGTTTGAATTTTACAGAGCCGACATACCTACTGAGCGCGCACCACTATTAATTACTGATTTATATTTTCAAATGTTTCTTGTGTCTCAATTTTTTTTTAAAATTAAGTTTGCTGACAAAATCTTGGCCACCGAAGGTTTAATCTATGAATTTGTTCTAGATACGTCATAAAATATTAAAGTTTGTCACGTCTGTTCTGAACAGATAAGTAGACCATACCATACCTATATGTTGCTTGTAAGTTCCTGCAGGTACATAAAGATTTTGTATTACAAAAAAACTTTTCCACCTTTAAAACCAAAATAAAAGTACAATTCTAACAACGTACACCGTATCCACAAAGTTGTGCATGTCCGCCACTCGTCTATAGAACATTTTCAGTGCAAAACCTTATTGTTGGCAGTACAATGGTCCCAGTATCGGACGCCTCACAATACAGTATTGTTCGTATTGTAGACGATAGACTAGATAATGTTACATTCAATGCTCGTTCGATGGAAAAATGAAGTAGTTATGTCTTTTGTTTCTTTGGTAAAATAGAGGGTGATTCAGTGCAGGAGGATATTTCAGTGTATGCATGTAAATAGTCATGGACTCCACCATAGGTACTTATCATAGATAAAAGAAAGAAGGAGATGTGCCCAGTATGTTAAAATGTATAGGAACCTTGTATCTCCACTTTGTCCCTTTGTCACTTTCATGATTTTGTGATTTTATTATTTACATAGTTTTTGTTTTGGCTTCGGTTTTTACAAGAAACCACTGAACAACACGGCATTTTTATAAATTGTCACGGTCACAGTCGAAAGCGCACTAGTTCGCGGAGACGGCCATCCATACTAATATTATAAATTCGAAAGTAACTCTGTCTGTCTGTCTGTCTGTCTGTCTGTTACCTTTTCACGTCTAAACCACTGAACGGATTTCGATAAAATTTGGCAAGGCTATAGATGGTATCCAGGGGACGGACATAGGCTACTTTTTTTTTCAAAAATAATCCTAGGGGGGGTGATATAGGGGATGAAAGTTTGTATGGGAAACTCAGTATTTCTTAAGTTAGGGATGTGAAAATTAAAATATAGGAAATAAAGAAATATGCGGTTCAGCGTTTTTGAAAAATCATCCCCTAAGGGGGTAAAATAGGTGTTGATTTTAAAATTTACAAAACTGCACGGATTTCGACAAAATTTTGCAAGGCTGTATATAGCATACTGGGAAAGGACATAGGATACTTTCAAAAACAATACTACAGGGGGTGATATAGAGGATGAAAGTTTGTAAGGGAAACCCAGTATTTCTTAAGTTAGGGATAACAAATTTATGCTATTGGTAGGAAATTAAGAAATATGCGGTTCACCGTTTTTGAAAAATCATCCCCTGAGGGGGTAAAATAGGGGTTGATTTTAAAATTTACAAAACTGCACGGATTTCGATAAGATTTGGCAAGGCTTTATATAGCATCCTGGGGAAGGACATAGGCTACTTTTTGTCTTGAAAAATAATCCTACAGGGGGTGATATAGAGGATGAAAGTTTGTATGGGAAATCCAGAACCACTAAACAGATTTCGATAAAATTTGGCAAGGCTATAGACGGTCTATCGGCTATCTTGGGGACGGACATAGGCTACTTTTTTTTACAAAAATAATCCTACAGGGGTGATGTAGGGGATGAAAGTTTGTATAGGAAACTCAGTATTTCTTAAGTTAGGGATGTGAAAATTAAAATGTATGTTTTTGATAGGAAATAAAGAAATATGCGGTTCAGAGTTTTTGAAAAATCATCCCCTAAGGGTGTAAAATAGGGGTTGATTTTAAAATTTACAAAACTGCACGGATTTCGATAAAATTTGGCAAGGCTTTATATAGTATCCTGGGGAAGGACATCGGCTACATTCTGTCTTAAAAAATAATCCTACAGGGGGTGATATAGGGGATGAAAGTTTGTATGGGAACTCAGTATTTCTAAAGTTAGGAATGTGAAAATTAAAAGGTATGCTTTTGGTAGGAAATAAAGAAATATGCGGTTCAGCGTTTTTGAAAAATCATCCCCTAAGGGGGTAAAATAGAGGTTGATTTTAAAATTTACAAAAGTGCACGGATTTCGACAAAATTTTGCAAGGCTGTATATAGCATACTGGGAAAGGACATAGGATACTTTCAAAAACAATACTACAGGCGGTGATGTAGGGGATGAAAGTTTGTAAGGGAAACCCAGTATTTCTTAAGTTAGGGATATGAAAATTCAAATTTATGCTTTTGGTAGGAAATAAAGAAATATATGGTACAGCGTTTTTGAAAAATCGTCCCCTAAGGGGTACAATAGGGGTTGACAAATGTTTGTGTACCTACCTATTTTTAAGATATTTAAGGGATTGGAAATGTAGTCATAGTTCGAATCTTGAGGTAACATTTAGTCTTTATTTCATTCGACATTTTTTCAAGGAAATTATTTGAACGAGTGGACATTCGAACAAAAGTTATTTGTTATTAGAGCGTGGCGGGCATAATAAATTTTAAGTAATTAACAAAGTCCCCCCGCCGCGTAATTCTGTCTGTTTGAATGCGATAATGTCAACAAGTACCGAACGGATTTTCATACGGTTTTCTCCAATGAACGGAGTGATTCAGAGTAATTCATTATGGTTTTGTGTAAATTTATATCGTAGCGATTTGAGTTTGCATAGTTATATCGGACGGCCCTATGTTTTCCACATGAACGTTCCCATGGGATATTTTCCGACATCCACGCGGGCGAAGCCGCGGGCAAAAGCTAGTTTGACTATAAACGGCTTATTACTGAACATGTCGCGCGGACACATTCGCCCCCTTGCGACTTCCCCTTCTCCTGTTTTGTATATTTCTATGGTTCTTATGAACTAAAACTTGACCTCATTTAGTTTTTAAAGTAGAATATTAATATTATAAATATTATTGACGTGTAAAAGTGGTTGTTTAGAACTATTTACAGAAATAAACATATTTTACATTAGGTACTTGAAGGACCAGAAGAACCTTAATTTAAAGGTTATGGTTTCAAACCAGAGAAGTAGATGTTCTGGATTCGATAGATTTTTTAAAGTCGTTTAAGGTTACAATATTTTTTAATTTATACTTTTTTATATTTTTACTTTTTATATTATATTTTTTATATATTTTTATTTTGTTATATTTATGAGCACCATGACACTATACACTTACCTATCTATCAACAATCTCTGATGTCTAGTTGGGTAGATTTATATTTACACAAGTTTTAAAATAATAGAATTTTATGTCCTTACAAGTACTTATTAAGACAAAAAAATATACATATTATAGCTTTTGCCAGCGGCTTCGGATATTATCTCACGGGAAGCCAACATTTTTTCGGGATTAAAAGTAGCCTATTTACTATTTCAGACTATAATCTATCTCTGTGCCAAATTTCATCCTGATCCATTCAGCCGTTCTGGCGTGATTGAGTAATAAACATCTATCCATTCAAACTTTTGCATTTATAAATGTAATTAAAGTAAAATAAAATTCTACTAATGGAAAAAAAGTCTCCAATGCGCGGTAAATATAAGGAAAATCCAATTTGATCGACTGGGATGAAAGTTTTTGATGAAGAGGAAAATAATTATGTTAGGTACATGACTATTTTTCCTCGTTTAATAAATTCTCCTCACTTTACATTTCGAATATACTAGGAATTTTAAATAAAATAAATAAATAAATAAATAAATATCCTTGGACATTTCACACAATGCCATCTAGTCCCAAGCTAAGCAACCTAATGCTTGTGTAATGGTAACGAGATGGCTGATAAACTACTTATATACATTTTTTTTTTTTTTTTTGTAAATACATACATATTATACTTATTAACGCCTCGTCTGAGATGATTATGTAGTCTACGTACTATTCGTATTAACAAACACGCGTTTAAAGAATTTGGTAAAAAAATACCAAATTTTAAAATATGTAGTGGCCACCCTGCCTGCTATGGCAACACCGACAGATAAACGTCTCTTCATTATGTCTTTCGTGTTTAAACGAACAGCGTTTTTTCTTTGATAAAAACTTTTATTTTTTGATAAACAGTGTAATTGCTACGGTTTACCAACATATTTCTTGTGAAATAGTTATAATGGGGAAAAATAAAGAAAAACTTAGACGAAAACTGATGGAATTACTTGATTCTTCGTCAGAAGGTATGTACGAAAATTCGCCATTTTGATTCAACATTTTTTCTCAGTGTAAAAGTGAATAAAATACAACAACTACAATTGATGAGGCATAAATTTACATCAAATATATGACTTGGGATATTACGAACGAATATACGAGTGAATAAAAGACCTAAGCGATAGGACGAGCGCCTATACTTGGTCCAAAAACCTACCTGTCATTGCATAATAAATACTAACAAAATAAAGAATGGTACTTCTACTCAGTAGAAGAAGTGAGTGCACAGACCTAAGCGATAGGACGAGCGCCTATACTTGGTCCAAAAATCTACCTGTCATTGCATTAGTAAATAGTAACAAAATAAAGAATGTTACTTCTACTCAGTAGAACAAGTGAGTGCACAGACCTAAGCGATAGGACGAGCGCCTATACTTGGTCCAAAAATCAATTTGATGTTGCATAGCAAACATTAACAAAATAAATAATGTTACTATCACACGGTACTACGAGCGAGTACATGTGATTTCTATCAGTAAATTCCCTATCTTTCACAACTTAATAGGCAGGTATCATACGGTACTACGAGCGAGTACATGTGATACATTAACCTGATAATCTTCTTCCAGACGAGCCAGAACCAGTTAAAAAGAGAAGCCGAATAATTATTGAATCTGACTCGGAGGATGAAGTGGAAAATACTCCACTTATTGATCACATACCCAACCTTTTGGAAAAAATGGGACATACTAAAGCGCCTGAAAATATTTTAAAAATAAATGAACAGATGAAAGACTTGTGGAATAATATAATACAAAATGGCTTAGAACAGAACATGAAAAATGACATTTTGAAGAAGATCCCCAAAATAATTGACTGCCTTACACCTGCTCCGCAACTAAATCCTGAAATTCAGGCTGCGATGACAGCTCAAGCTGTGACAAGAGATAATCACTTATGTGAAAAACAAAACCTAATTGGCTCTGTTATCTGTGGTTTAACAGATATATTATACAAAAACTTACAAACAAACCCTGACCAGGACTGTGAATACCTAGGAAACTGCATCAGGTTGTTATGCCATATTCAGTACAAAGAATCTCAAACAAGACGTGCTGTCATCTTGCCTGGTCTAAACAAAAAAGTGAAAGACACTTTAGATAAAACGGAAATTAATAACTTTCTTTTTGGGAAAGATATAAATACCATATTGAAGGAAAACAAAAATATAGAAAATTCTGTTAAGGACTTGAAGACTTTAAACAATTGGGGCCCGTCCTCATACAGGAAGCAAGGGGGCGGGCGAGAGTACAACCGACCACGACAACAACCACAACCACAACCACAGAAGACTGCTGGGAAGGCACGCAAGTCCTACCAACATCATCTTCAACAACAAAATTTAAGAAATATGACGAAACAACCCAGGACATTGCAAAACAATCGTGGACGTCGACGTTATTAGAGGCAAGTTATGCAGGTAGATTGCAAAATTATTATAAAAATTGGCACTTTACAAAAAATAAGGCTGTTTTAAATTGGGTCAAAGATGGATACTCAATTCCCTTAATACATACAGTGCACCAAGGCAAGATCCCTGAAAATAACTCCTTTACCAAAACAGATAAGCTCAAAATATCACAATGCATACAAAATTTAATTAAAATTGGTGCGGTAACACTTGAAACAAAACATGTACCAAATCAGTTTGTCTCAAAAATATTCATTGTACCAAAACCAAATGGAACATCTAGATTCATATTAAATCTAAAACATTTTAATAAGTTTGTTCCAACAACACATTTCAAACTAGAAGATATAAGAACAGCGTTGCATCTAGTTGACAAAAATTGTTTTATGGCATCACTTGACCTGAAAGATGCTTATTTTTTACTAAAAGTAAATGATGATTCCAGGAAATACCTAAGATTCTCTTTTAATAAAAATTTGTACCAGTTCAATGTCCTACCATTTGGTTTATCAACGGCACCATATGTGTTCAACAAGATCATGAGACAAGTAGTTACTCATCTTAGAGCAAATGGAGTCACTTTAGTGAATTATTTAGATGATTTTCTCTTTATTGCACCCAGTGAAAGCGAATGCAGAAAAAATTTGAATACAGCCTGCGATTTTTTACAATCTTTAGGGTTCATCATAAATTATGAAAAAAGCCAGATACAACCCAGCAAGCAATGTAAATTTTTAGGTTTTATTTTAAATAGTGAAAAGTTTACATTAAGTATCCCTAGTGATAAAAGACAAAAAATTCATGAAAAGTTAAATACTATAATACACAAAACTTATTGCAGCATCAGAGATTTTGCTTCTCTTTTAGGTTCTTTAACCTCAATTTGTCCTTCTGTCCCCTATGGGTGGATGTATACTAAAATACTGGAGAGATATAAATACCTAGCTTTAAAACAATCCAGAGAAAATTATGAATCAAAAATGAAAATAAATCAGGAAATTAT
Organism: Cosmia trapezina; assembly: GCA_905163495.3. NCBI lineage: Eukaryota > Metazoa > Arthropoda > Insecta > Lepidoptera > Noctuidae > Cosmia > Cosmia trapezina. Next base: position 9,979,415 of record LR991045.1, read on the forward strand.
AAAGGAATTGTCTTGGTGGGATGAAATAATTTTTACTTGCTCAGCACCAATTAAGCGGGATAAATATAAATTAGAATTTTATACAGATGCCTCCACCACAGGTTGGGGAATTGTATGTGACCAAGAAAAGTTACATGGATATTGGTCAACAGAGGAAAGCAAATATCATATAAATTACTTAGAACTATTAGCAATTTATTTTGCATTAAAGTGTTTTGCAAAAAATGAGAGCAACTGTAACATATTGATTCGATCTGACAACATCACAGCAATTTCATATGTTAACAGAATGGGTGGCATACAATTTCCTCATCTAAATTTACTATCAAGAAAAATATGGCAGTTTTGTGAAAAAAGAAAAATCTATATTTTTGCTTCATACATACCGTCTAAAGAAAACATAGAAGCAGACGCACAATCTAGGATAAGCAACATAGAAACAGAATGGGAACTAGCACCATATGCTTTTGAAAAAATAGTAAATAAACTAGGTTTACCCGAAATAGATCTTTTTGCGTCACATGCAAATAAAAAATGTAAAACTTTTGTTTCATGGAAAAATGAACCGGATTGTTTTTCAGTAGACGCTTTTACCATAACATGGACAGGTCTACAATTCTATGCATTTCCACCCTTCTCTATGATTTTGCGTTGTTTAAAAAAGATTCAAGATGATAATGCTGAGGGTATAATGGTTGTGCCTAACTGGCCTGGACAGGCATGGTATCCCCTCTTCATATCCTTACTGCACTCAAATCTTGTTTATATAAAACCCAGTCTAAATTTACTTTCATCCCCTTTCAGGACTTGTCATCCTCTTCACAAGAACCTTACACTGATTGCAGGGATGTTGTCAGCAAAACCTACTTGAGAAAAGGATACTCTTTAGAATGTGTTAATGTTATATTAAGTTCATTAACTAAAAATACTTTACAACAATATAGTTCATGTTACAAACAATGGTGGAAATTTTGTAGAACTAATAAAACTGATCCTACAACTGAATCAGTTCACGCCATCTTACAATTTCTCACTGAAAAATTCCACAGTGGTGCTTCTTATGGCACATTAAATAGTATACGATCAGCTTTATCTCTACTTTTAGACTGTGAATTAAGTGCAAACCGAGATATAAACAGATTTTTTAAAGGTGTATTTAAGCTAAGACCAAATAAACCCAAATATAGTGAAACTTGGGACCCAAGTATTATACTAGATTATATTAGCAATTTCTACCCAAATACAACATTAGATTTAAATACCTTATCTAAAAAATTATTAATAATATTAGCATTAACAACGGCACAAAGACTGCAAACTTTATCTTTGATTACAATTGATAATATTGCCATAACTAATGATTATATAAAAATAAAAGTTCCTCAATTAATTAAAACTTCTAGGATTAATGGTGTTCAACCACTGTTAACTTTAAAATTTTTTACCGAAAATCCTAGTGTTTGTCCTGCAAAAACACTTTGTGACTATCTAGAAGCTACGAAATTACTACGCAAGAACCATAGTAATCTTTTTATTACTATTAAAAAACCTCATTCACCTGCTTCAACCCATACTCTTAGCAGATGGACAAAAGATGTTTTGTTGGAGGCTGGAGTAGATACCTCAGTATTCTCTGCATATAGCACAAGACATGCTGCTACATCAGCCGCTCACAGAAAAGGTCTAAATATAGATTTAATTAAATCAACAGCGGGATGGTCTCAGAGGTCTAAAAATTTTGCCATATTTTATAATCTACCTCTTGAAACAGGTGATAATTTTGGAGAATGTATCCTTAGGAGTAATAATAATAATTAATGTTTGATTTATAATAATATACGTATTATTAAATTATATGGTTCATTATTTCGCCAAATCTTTCAACATCTACATAATCATCTCAGACGAGGCGTTAATAAGTATAATAGAATGATCAAAGTAACTTACCTGTAAGTGAACTTCGATCACTATTATACGCAGTTAACGCCTCGTCTGAGGCTCCCTCCCTTTCAAGAAGTTCCCACCCTGCTCAATAATGAAAACAAAAACCCATAACCCTCCCTTTTTGCGTAGTCGGGTAGTGTGAATACTTTAAACTTAATGAAGAGACGTTTATCTGTCGGTGTTGCCATAGCAGGCAGGGTGGCCACTACATATTTTAAAATTTGGTATTTTTTTACCAAATTCTTTAAACGCGTGTTTGTTAATACGAATAGTACGTAGACTACATAATCATCTCAGACGAGGCGTTAACTGCGTATAATAGTGATCGAAGTTCACTTACAGGTAAGTTACTTTGATCATTCTATTATAGATAGAAAAACACCCAGACTCGGAACAAATAATTGTAGGTCGTACAAATATTTGTTCCGTGCGGGAATCGAACCCGCGACATGCTGCGCAGCAGTCAATCGCTCAACCACTGCGCCAACCGTGTCGTCAAAATATTCACAAAGATATTGAAAAGCCGGATGAGACGCACATAAGGACTCGACTATTTCTAGAAACTGCTTACTCAGATATTCTGTTTGAATCAAAAATGAAGCCTTCCGCTAGAACCTCCATCCTAAACTAAAGTATTAGTTAGGTCAAAATTTATGTTAAACAATAATTATCAGTTAAATTAAACGTAATTATTCTATTAACGCAGCATCAGAATCTCTTTGAAACTGCTTCACTGTTTTGACTTTTCCCAGAATTTAATTAAAGTGCTTGTAATAATTTTTAGGGTTAGTCTAGAGTTTTGGGCTTTTGAGGATGCTGAAGCGGGCGCGACGATCTTAAACAAACCTATCCGGTTGTATAATGATTAATGATACTTGTGGAATTATTTCAATACTATTTTGTAAGCAGGCAGATTAATCGTAGCGATCAAACAACCCCCAGACTTTTTTGCGAGCTTTAAAATCACTGACGGGTAGTGTGTTGTAGTATTGAATATTATTTATTAACAATATTCTGTAAAACATACATAAAATTTAGCAGTCAGACTTTAAGAAAAGTATAGGTACCTACCTGAAAATTGGACGTCGGCCAAAGCTAGCAGGACCCATGCATTTTGTTAATCAGAAAATAAGTAAGGTCTGGCGGCCCCGGGATTTTGGACTATTATAGAGAGACACTAGCTAGCCTGTAAAATTATCAATATTCCTAATCTAAATGAAATATGTCAAAATTTCAATTTATATAAAAAGAAAGAAAAAAGTCCTGACTGACTGACTCATCAACGCCCAGGCCAAATCCTTGGACCTAGAAAGCTGAAATTTTGCACAGAGGTTCCCTTAACCCCTGAAGTGTCTGAGTTTGGCTGATTTTAGACCCAAAACCCCAGCGAGTGGGGAGGGTTGGGGGTTAGTTGCGAACCCCATAGGTTCACAACTACTGATAATGATATGTTTTCCATCGGATGATGTTTTTTTACGTTTATATATACGTGATCTAAGCTTATGTACCGAACAAAAATAGTAGATTATGCACCGAGGGTCTAAAGTTGTGTCTTATGTCACGGGCGTCATATTGAATCTCGAGCGCAATGAAGGATTCGGGATTTAACTCCCGAGCGCAGCGAGGTAGTTAAGAGTTTAACTCACGAGCGAAGCGAGGGAGTTAATACAAGAATCCTGAATGCAGCGAGGGATTCAAGCTAGCCCAAGGCAAAGACACCTTTAGCCCAGAGGAGGATACTCTACTTTTTACACCTACTGTGAGAAAATAATAGCCATAGTACGAAAAACAAAGTATTTATTAAATAAACAAACAGTAAGAATAACATATTTAGAACTAGTTAGTTATATGCACTTACATATTAATTGAAGTTAATGGTAACATTTGAGACATTAGTCCAGTTGTGCAAAGATAAAGTTAAGTTTTTATTTGGTACGTTTATAGATGTTGATGTGTAATTTAAAAAAAGAAAAAACTTGAGAGGTGTCAAGGGACACCCGGATGGAACGAAGTTCCTTTCGATTAATTAGTGAAGGAATTGTAACAAAATTTTATTTTTATACTTATCATCATCATCATCATCATCATCATCATCATAAGTTTAAATAAATAAATAAAGTTTAAATAAATAAATAAATCATCATCATCATCATCATCATCATCATCATCATCATCATCATCATCATCATCATCATCATCATCATCATCATCATCATCATCATCATCATCATCATCATCACCATCATCATCACCATGTTCCTTTCGATTAATTAGTGAAGGAATTGTAACAAAATTTTATTTTTATACTTATCATCATCATCATCATCATCATCATCATCATCACCATCATCACCATCACCATCATCATCACCATCATCATCATCACCATCATCATCATCATTATCATCATCATCACCATCATCATCATCACCATCATCATCATCATCACCATCATCATCATCATCATCATCATCATCGCGACACCACACTGTTCAATGCGAAATAGAAATGAAAATATCTGGCTTGCTTTCTATAAGAGAGAGAGAGAGAGAGACAGACAGAGAAACATGCGCACGCCGCACGGCTTACAATCCTATAGCAAAAAGTGTCGTGACAACTTTTCGTGAGACTTTTTTCCGTCTAGCCCCCTTTCACAACGCGCGATAAGGAACTTCGTTCCAAAATTAAAAAAAATAAATAAAAAAAAAAAGAAAAATGGTTCGTAGTTATCTAAAACATGGCAACGATATGAAGAAGCAGTCGTTATGATTTTGTAGGAAATCGAGAATATCATCCACGCGTAGTAAGGGTTTCGAGAATAGCTTTCCTCTTTCTGGCACCAAAAGGTGTTTGTTAGTACTATACTGCCAATTTAGCTGAGCATGTGAGATTCCAAATTCAAATCACATTATTGACCAGCGGGTCATAATGAAATCCAGTACAACATTATTGACCGGCTGTGCCCCCGGCCACTAATGACTCACTTTAGGTTAAGGTTGCTTGACATATAATTTGACATTTTCGAGCAGGTGGTGTGAAAAAGGGTTTTTCTTATGCACACATGGGGTGCATTCGACACTTGAGGGGTTAATAATGTAGACAAGGAATATGGAAGGATTTTTGTTCCGCGGGCAAAAGATAGTCACTGATAAATAGGTTTCTGGAATACCCGCTGTACGCGCCCGCTTCCCCGCCAAGTATTCACTCTGGTCGAGGCCTAATCGTTCCTTTGTTTCGGGTCTATGTATTATTATTATTTACAGTAGAAATCGTGTTTGCTTAGCGTTCACCTATTACGTGAGCATTCTGATATAAGCCTCAGGAGTTTGAATTCCTAGAGATATTTGATTAGTGTAGTCTGGCTGGCAAATTATTTGGTGCCTGAAACAGTTGTAATACAATGGATTTGTTCTCACGGTGGATTGGATGGTAATAAAAGGGTTGATTTTTTGGCAAATGAAGCCGCGTTTGGGGGGAGTTTTATGCTTGTCCTGCATGGAATAGGTACTGAGTTTTACCCCAGTTAGAGACGTATATGTATTCGATCTTGGTCAGGATATGATCCACGTATAAGTAGTTCAGCGAGGACATGATGAATACATAAGAAGTGGGGATGGCTTTGAGACTCTGATCCGGCCAGTCCTCTCAATAATCTAATGAAGCCTTACAGCAATATTTGTTTCAACCTATAAATAATAATACTGCACACGCAATCTTATTCGTGTAACTAAGTGATAAGAACTATTTTCCGTAAATAATACAGAAATTATCTCTATGTTTAAGACTTTCATTAGTAGTGTATAAGTAAATTTGAAATAATAAATTAAATAACTATGTTATAATGTAACTTATGTTAAATATTGTTAAGAAATTAGTAGTCCAAATAATTATAAGAACCGCCTGTGATACAGGTTTATCCTAGTACAGACGTCATACTTTCTAATACGTACATTATGTCTAAGATTTATACTGTGTTTACCCAATGATATATATACGTCATTGTGTTTACCAATATTTATTTTTGAATAAATTTTATTATTAGTATTAAAAAAAAATTGTTTTTGATTTATGATGCGCAAAGTTGATTCACTCACATGTGCTGTTTGTGGAATCATAGAATATGTGCATCAGAACATGATGGAGTATAGTCATATTGGAATCCAATGACGTCAAGTTTTTGACGATTATTTGAATGTAGGCTTCTTTAATAGAGTTATTTATTAATCTTTACAGCTGGATGCTCTTTCGGCGACTTACATATTAAATTGATGATAGATAAACTTATTACCTGCATCCAATATACAGCAACTAATACCGTCTTATTACAAAACAAGGTTTATCTTCAAACCCAGGTTTAAACCATGGACCCTTTTTTGAATTTGAACTATATTCCGATACATTAAGATGTCAGTTTTGTATAAAGAACCGTATTTCTATCACAGCTAGGTTCTTATTACAAAAACTGGCTCGATGGTTTGAAGAAGAAAAAGAAGAAAAACCTCGTTTTGTAATAAGGCCGATAATGTCTAAAGCTATATCTTCGCATACAGGACTACATATCCAGTTCCAAGAGTGTACCTTGAAGCCTGATCCTTAACGAGTGAAAGTGAACCTAGTATTTGCCTAGGCTTTATTGGATAGCGTAAGGGTAGTAATACACGGTGGTCCTTAGAGCTTTGCAGTTCGCGCGATACTACGTGGTGTGCAGGGCTGGCTGTTCTTCATTTGTTTTTGGTTACCTACTTTGTGTACTTGATTCTTAAGGTGGAGACTGAATAAAATTGTAACGTTTGTTTGTAAAGCCACAGATTAATACACATGGGACACTCCGCAAAATCATTTAAATAAAAAACGACTCTTGCTACGACACAATAAAGTGCAATTCAGGTCGCACAACGCTTATTATTTATTTATTAAAACTTTATGCACAAGTAAAAAAATACTGTACAAAGGCGGACTTAATGCCTGAGGCATTTTCTACCAGTCAACCTTAGGGTGATGCAGAGACAAAACATGGTAGGTGCAACACAAGGGATAGATAACTGGAAAAAGAATAAATACCAATAAATACATACCTACATACATACATATAAACAAAATAAACTTTGTCAGGAGAAATAACGATAGGTAGAGGAGAAAAAGAATCCAGCAAATCAGCGCTGCGATGATTTTGCCAACTTTTCACGAATGTGTTCACGTGCCTTCACTTTAAAAGATAACGGACTGGTTGCCATCCTGATGTTCAGAGGGAGCGCATTCCAAAGAAATACTGCCTGGACTAAGAATGAAGAATGAATAAAACCAGAGCGGTGAGAAGGACATCGTAGAAGAAGATTGTTGGTTGAACGAAGATTTCTACTATGGGCAGAGCATAAGTATTGAACATGGGAAGTCAGATAAGAAGGAGAAGTAGGCTTGTTTAGTATGGAATATAACATAGACAGAGCCCTGAGCTCTCTGCGCTGACGAATGGGTAACCATTTTAAAAGCAATCGGTGCGCAGACACATGATCATACTTACGAAGATTGAAAACGAATTGAATGCAGTTATTTAGAAGGCGATCAAGTTTATTGAGGAGATCTGCATTCAGGTCATAATAACACACATCACCATAGTCAATTATGGGAAAGATTAGGGACTGTACAAGCATTGCCTTTATGTGTGATGGAAGAAAGTTTTTCAACCGATAGAGCGACCTCAACGTTCCGGTGACTTTCTTACTTACAGTCATGACCTGCTTTCGCCAGTCAAGACATGTATCGACATGCAGACCAAGATCCTTAACATTGGAGCTAAATGGAATGACTGCATTGTCAAAAATGACTGGTGGCACAGTTAAGTCATTCAACTTTCTCACACTGTGAGGGCTCCCTACAATGATAGCCTGACACTTGGTAGGGTTAACCGCCACTCCAAATCGATCAGACCAGCCTTTAACCACACCTAGATCCCGGTTTAGCTCTTCAATCGCATCGGATATGTTGTCAACACTTGCCTGGCAATAAAGCTGCAAATCGTCAGCATAAAGATGATACGCAGTCCGAAGCTCGGTGGTAATGAGATTAATAAAAATAGAAAACAACAGAGGAGATAATATACCGCCTTGAGGGACGCCAGCTGCAAGATCACGCCAACTCGACGAAGAGTCTCCAGCACGAACAGATTGCTGACGCCCCTGAAGATAAGAGGCAAACCAGTCCAGTAGCTCCGGAGCGACCATAAGATAGGAAAGGATGGATAGAAGGACTTCGTGACTGACGGTATTGAAAGCATTGGAGAAGTCAATTAACACCAAGACTGTAACTTTAGTGTCTTCCATACCCCGCCTAATATCGTCAGTCACTTTAAGGAGAGCTGAAACGGTACTGTGCCCGTGCCTGAAACCAGATTGAAATGGACTGATAAGGGAGTTTTTTTTTTTTTTTTTTTTTTTTTTTTTGAGGGTGGGAAATCATCAAATAACTTCTCCCGCTCTGGGTGGAGCGGGAGGGCGTGTCAGACTTTTACTGACTAAAACCCACCCGTGTTCCTTCAGTTGCCTATGCCAGGGCCGCGGTAACCCTTTCAGACAACCCGCGACCCCAGCGGCGTCGGCCCTATTGGGCCCCGTCACTTGCTGACATCTCTTTGAGGCGCGCGTGGAACACGACGCGCCGTCGACTCGGGCCTGGTCCTTACCGGACGGCGAGCTACCCGCTGCTCACCGTCCGCAGGCCCGCGCCTACGGTGGCCGGAAATCGCCCCGCGATTCCCGCCGCCCAGGGCGTCTCCTGCGGCGACTGAGGGCGTGAGGCTGCCTCTCCCTCACGCGTTCCGCCTCCTCCTTCGCGAGCATCACTGCTTCGCAGAAGGAGGTGACGGCCTCCCATGCACTCTCGCTCCGCACCATGGCCTGGACCAGGCTCGGACGCGAGAGATCGCCGCCGCCGATCGCCTCCGTGAGAACACGGCGGTGCTCTGCCCAAGCCGGGCAGACCTCCACTGTATGCTCCACCGTGTCCTCCGGGCGATCCACACAGTGGAAACACCCGGGCGTTTCCTCCCGCCTTATGCGAAACAGGAACCTCCCGAAACAACCGTGTCCGGTGAGGACCTGCGTCAGGCGGAAGGTGAGGATGCCGTGGCGCCTCTCTAGTTACTCCTCAAAGAGGGGACTTATCGCCGCTATTGTGGCGTGCCCAGCGCTGGGTTGCGACAGTCGCGCTCTCCATGCCGCCATGAGATCCCGCCGGAGCTCTGTCCGCTGTACCGTGATTTCTCGCGGCAGCGGAGTTACACCCCGGCGTTTCGCCTCCTCGCGCCACTCCCACACGTGCGCGAGGACCTTTGCCTCCAGATCCCACGGCGGCAATCCGGCAAGGAGGCTCGCCGCCTCCCGGGAGACCGTGCGGAACACTCGCCTCAAGCACTTTAGACAGAAAGGGAAGGATGGAAATTGGGCGAAAGTGACTAGGAAGAGAGGGATTGGGTATCTTAGGCAGGGGCCGAACAATGGCTTTACGCCACAGGGAAGGAAAAACACCGGTGTAAAGGGAGAAGTTTATGATGTGGGATATTGCAGGGAGAAGTTGATCAAGAGCCCCCACAATCATATGGCGGCTGATATCATCACAGCCCACTGCTTTGGATTTAATGGACAGGATAATCTTTTTGATCTCTCCCGGGTCGACTGGGGTGAAGACAAAGGGGTTAATATTTGGACGCGAGAGACCAGCAAGGTAGTCAAGGGTTTGACATTTAGTTAGACTATCTAGCGTGAGAACAGTGGAGAAATGCCGATTTAGATCGTCCAAACCAATTGTGTTAGGAAGGTCCGAATGTCGCGATTTACCGATGCCTAAAGTTCCAAGGAACTTCCAAATATCGGCAGGAGAAGAAGAAGTGATATTATTTAGGATGTGGCGGCGTTTAGCGTTGCGTATCATCTGATTACACCGATTCCTAGCCGCCTTAAAGAAGGCCCAATTGTCCTCCGAGCGATCCTTTCTAAATTTCCGAAACGCGCGGTCCCTCCGTCGCATTGCCATCCGAACTCCCCAGTTCATCCAAGGCGCAGGTGGACGCTTCAACTTGCCTTTCTTGACAGGGGCATGGGCGTCGTATAGCTTGACCACGGCATCGTTGAACAGTCTGACTTTCTCGTCAACTGAAGCAGCTGCTTCCAAGGGTGACCAGTCAATATTGGACGCATCTTGTTGAAGCCTTTCGTTATTCATCCGCGCAAAGGCACGCCTATACTGGAACGTTGCTTTAGGTTTAGGGGGTTTAAGGAGATAGGATAAGAAAATAAGATCATGATGGGAAAAACCAGGAGCATCGAGTTGACCATGTGAGGAAACTAGGGAAGGATTAGAGGTGAGGATCAGATCAAGCCAAGTGTCATCACTGACTAAATTATGATGAGTAGGTTGGAGAGGCAAAACATGCAGACTGGCAGACTCGATTAGATGCAGAAGTTTACGGGACCGAGGGGAGTTGAGGGCAAGGAGGTTGGTATTAAAATCTCCCATAACAGTGTGATGTGTATACTCCGAACCCAAAGATTCAAGTACTGATTCGAATTCAGTGAAGTAATCAATGGAAGGGGGACAATAGACAACGCCAAGGACGGTTTTGGCTCCTTTGACACAAACCTCAAGGAAAAGAAACTCTGCGGATTCATTGGAAGAAGAAGACGAAGAAGCTAGAATTTTAAAAGGGAAATCATCACGCAGGTAGATCGCTACACCACCCCCCCTCTTCCCGATCCGGTCATTCCGAAGAAGAACGAAACCAGGAAGCGGGTAAGTAGTTGAAAGCAGGTCAGGTTTGAGCCAAGTTTCGGAAATCAGGACGGCGTGAAAGTTATTGTCGGAAAACGTGTCGTATAGTTCGTTATAGTGACTGGGAATGCTCTGAGCATTGATGTGGCATACGTTAAATAGCCGGCCAGAATTTTGGCTGAAATTTTGACGTAAAAGAACACTCAAGGTAAGAGTAAGAGAAATAAAACTTTCATCGCCGGAAGAGGCACTAGATTCGTTGGCAGAATAAAATGAATCGTTATCAGATGTCATAAATATAAGCAAATAAAATAAATATGTATAAATATATACAACTAGCTTTTGCCCGCGGCTTCGCTCGCGTGGAGGTAGGTACACAAACATTTGTCAACCCCTATTGTACCCCTTAGGGGACGATTTTTAAAAAACGCTGTACCATATACTTCTTTATTTCCTACCAAAAGCATTTTGAATTTTCATACCCCTAACTTAAGAAATGCTGGGTTTCCCATACAAACTTTAATCCCTTGTAGGATTATTTTTTAAGACAAAAAGTAGCCCATGTCCTTTCCCAGGATGCTATCTATAGCCTTGCCAAATTTTATCGAAATCCGTGCAGTTTTGTAAATTTTAAAATAAACCCCTATTTTACCCACTTAGGGGATGATTTTTAAAAACGCTGAACCGCATATTTCTTAATTTCCTACCAATACCATAAAGTTATCCCTAACTTAAGAAATACTGGGTTTCCCTTACAAACTTTCATCACCTATATCACCCCCCGTAATATTATTTTTGAAAAAATAGTATTCTATGTCCTTCCCCAGGATGCTATAATAAAGCCTTGCCAAATTTTGTAGAAATCCGTGCAGTTTTGTAAATTTTAAAATCAACCCCTATTTTACCCCCTTAGGGGATGATTTTTCAAAAACGCTGAACCGCATATTTCTTAATTTCCTACCAATAGCATAAAGTTATCCCTAACTTAAGAAATACTGGGTTTCCCTTACAAACTTTCATCCCCTATATCACCCCCTGTAGTATTGTTTTTAAAGTATCCTATGTCCTTTCCCAGGATGCTATATAAAGCCTTGCCAAATTTTGTCGAAATCCGTGCAGTTTTGTAAATTTTAAAATCAACCCCTATTTTACCCCCTTAGGGGATGATTTGTCAAAAACGCTGAACCGCATATTTCTTAATCTCCTACCAATAGCATAAAGTTATCCCTAACTTAAGAAATACTGGGTTTCCCTTACAAACTTTCATCCCCTATATCACCCCCTGTAGGATTATTTTTTAAGACAAAAAGTAGCCTATGTCCTTCCCCAGGATGCTTTATAAAGCCTTGCCAAATTTTATCGAAATCCGTGCAGTTTTGTAAATTTTAAAATCAACCCCTATTTTACCCCCTTAAGGTATGATTTTTCAAAAACGCTGAACCGCATAGTTCTTAATTTCCTACCCATAGCATAAATTTGTTATCCCTAACATAAGAAATACTGGGTTTCCCTTACAAACTTTCATCCCCTATATCACCCCCTGTAGTATTATTTTTGAAAAAAATAGTATCCTATGTCCTTCCCCAGGATGCTATATGAAGCCTTGCCAAATTTTGTAGAAATCCGTCCAGTTTTGTAAATTTTAAAATCAACCCCTATTTTACCCCCTTAGGGGATGATTTTTCAAAAACGCTGAACCGCATATTTCTTTATTTCCTATCATAAGCATACATTTTAATTTTCACATCCCTAACTTAAGAAATACTGAGTTTCCCATACAAACTTTCATCCCCTATATCACCCCCTGTAAGATTATTTTTTGAAAAAAAAAGTAGCCTATGTCCGTCCCCAGGATACCATCTATAGCCTTGCCAAATTTTATCGAAATCCGTTCAGTGGTTTAGGCGTGAAAAGGTAACAGACAGACAGACAGACAGACAGACAGACAGACAGACAGACAGACAGACAGACAGACAGACAGACAGACTGACAGACAGACAGACAGAGTTACTTTCGAATTTATAATATTAGTATGGATGCTAAAAACAACACACGACTGACTGGTACAACGTTTGCATAACTGCACCACCCGCCAGCTCACAACATCATCTAATTCTAAACATTTATTAAACATGATAAAAAACTTTTTTACAAAAACAAAAACCGACTTTTAATTTCGGAAGTCGGTGTCTTTGGATCTGTATTTTAGTTTTTTGCCACCGACTTACGAAATTAAAGTTATTTTTCACTTTGTAGTGTTTTTTTTGGAAGTCGGTTTTGGTTTTTGTAAAAAAGTTTTTATTTTTCACTTTTTAGTGGTTCAGTTTGTAATTTATCTAAGTTACAATAACCCAATGTCAACTGCTCATCATGTTTTACAAAATGTTGCTTTTCCCGATGCAGGGACGTTAATTGTTGAGGAGTTCTCCTAGTAAGAACCAGGAGAAATGGAGCTCACGGTGAAGTCACCATTACCATTATTTTGACGAGCATAAACCATATTAATGTAGTCGAATCGCAACCTAACCTGTTATATACTTAGATATAATTGAGTATTTCCGATGGCCCTCTGTGGTCTTCATCATCAGTTCCAGTTCACCGAATGGTACTTTCCGAGAGCAAATGCACGAGTTACTATAAAAAATACCGAAATCGATATAGGTGTGCCCATAAAATTTGAGGGTTTCGCTCGATTTCCATGGGATCCCATCATCAGATCCTGACTTGATGATCATAGGACCACTTGGGACAAAAAAAGAAAAATCCAAATCGGTTTAGCCATTTTCGAGTAATCGGGGAACATACATAAAAAAAAAAATAAAAAAAAAAAGGGTCCGACGAATTGAGAACCTCCTCCTTTTGGAAGTCGGTTAAAAAGATAATAAAGTGGAATAGTATTCTGTGTCATATTATACAGCAGAACCACAATAAAAAAATATACAGACTATCATGCGGTACAAATAAAATATTACGGTAACAATACTAAAATAAAACGAGATTATAAGTCGTGAACGTATCCGATTACAACATCAATCTTCAAACCTTTCTTCTTGTGATACCTAAAAGATATAATCTGTGGACTACAACTTTTGATTTGACATTAACAATTTATGGGCCGGGTGCTGGTATGGGATGCAACCTGTTCAGACACGCTGGCCCCTTCCCATCTACATGGAACCAGCATCAGAGCTGGTGCGGCTTGTGAAGCGGCTGAAAAAGGTAAAGTATCAAAATACAGGGGTCTAGGCTCCGAATATGACTTTGTCCCATTCGGTGTCGAGACCCTTGGTCCGTGGGGTCCTACCGCTATAAGGCTTTTTAATGAAATTACGAAAAGGTTGGTCGACGTCACAGGAGACCGAAGAGCTGGCAGCTACCTCGGACAAAGAATTAGTCTAGCTATTCAAAGGGGGAACGCTGCCAGTATCTTCGGAACCTTGCCTAAAGGGACTCCTTTTAATAATATATTTTAGTTACTATAGTTTTTTTAGTTTTAGGTTCTTTTTTATTTTAGATTAGTTTATGTTATTTGTTCTTTGTAGTTTTATTACAATAATTTTTGATTGTTAACAATTTGATAATTTGACATAGACTTTGACATTGACAAATTGATAATTTGATTAACTAAATGTAGGTACAAGAAATAAAATTGAAAAGGGTAAATATTAAAAATACATCATGTTGATGCTAAATTATTCTCTACAGTGTGCCACTTAAATTCACAAGAGATTATAAGGAAATAACAACTAATATTATATGGACTACTAAGAACATATACAAAGAAATTATAGCGGTAAGTAATTCCGTAATAACAATTCCATGCAAATCATTATTAAGTGTAAACAACATGATACCATCATTGACCCGTTCTGTTTTGCAGGCTATCTCCTGCGCCTTGGACCTTTGGAAACTTCGCAAGCAGAGGATTGAGTTCATCCATTGAAGAAACTTTATGTCTACTTCCGTCAAAGGCCTTCAGAACGATAACACCGTCCTGAGTCCAACACGACCGCATTCCGAAGTGGAGACGTGCCCTACCAAAGATGGATTGCCGGACCCTAGTCAAGAACTCCTTGACTGTGATGGATGTTCCCTTCAAGCGCGTCTTAGCTTTCCAGACCACTGATTTGTCATCATAGCTGGAAAACCTCACGAGTATGGGCCTGTGATGGTCTTTATTGGCAGTCCCAAGTCTATGACAGACCTTTATGGAAGATGCAGAGACATTCTTGAGGGACAGCTTATTCGTGATAATATCCAGGACGACTGCGGTGGTGTTTTCACTGTCAACTTCGCCGACACCTTGAAAAATCAGTGCTTTCCGTCTTTGTCTCGTCTCCAACCCGTCGAGCTGCTTAGCACACTCATTGATCTGAGTCCGGAGCAAGCCAAGCATGCTGAATATGAGCTCCCTGAAGGTCCGGAATTCCTCAGCCACCCGTGCCACGGTATCCTTGGCAGGCCCAGCGCACTGAATCTGAGCCTCCAGTGATTCCATCTTCCGTGTGAAGATCTCTTCTAGGCTCTTTTGTGCAGATAATATTTCTACCAGTTGGGACATAGTGATCCACTAGTGTCAAGGTGAAAGTGTAGTGACTGTTCAGATGATGAGCTGGCAGGTGGTGTAATTTTACTACTTCTGTCACATATGTGCCACAAATGTGAGTCCCGTGTAATGGAGGCTGTACACTTATATTTTATAGAAATTTAGGCAAATAACTATGTATTTACATTTAAATATAAATTCAAAAACAGAGATATGTCTATCGTATTTTACACCTACCCGCGTAAGTTACACGTCACACTCGCGCAAACGCCTGGCGGCCAATGTGAACACGAACTCGCCAAGTCACCGCGCCCGCACCCGCCGCCGCGCCCGCGCGTTCCTATGTGAATGGGGCCTAATGCACCGCAAATTCTGCGTATGGACGGGACTACGAGCATTAGATACATGTAATGCTCGTGCTGATCCATCGGCTCGATTTTAGCACGAACACAATGCCTCTAGCAGTCGAAAACAGGATTCACGTTGAGTTTATAATGCCGTCCACACTATTCGCACTACATTACACGATACATTACATTACACATTACACGCGTCTGTTCATGGCTTTATGTAACATTAGAAGCGAGCTTGGTTACAAAACGGGGATACATAAGACGTGGCGAACGCTCGCTTCGAGGACATGGTTTAAGCGCGCCCCATTTCCTGTTACCCTGCGTCCTATTTAAAAGCGAACTTCGCGCCATTTTTGTTCGGAAAACGGGCAGCCACCCTCTGTCGGTGCGACTACGCGTTCAGGTTCACCGAACAAAAAGTGACATTTGGATGCGACGATCGACCCAGCCTTAACAAAACGGCGATTGATACACTAAACAGTGCGAATGCTCACTTCGAGCACTTGACTCAACCAGCACTGATTTGTTTGTGAACATGCTCTCGCAATACTCGCATCGAGTGACTCGGCTCGCTGAACTGACTACTGTGACGCGTTACAAAATCCGATACATTACAAACACACGTTACAAGTCAGTCTCCGCCTTTAAAAATTGAAATCGAGCTATTGTAAAGTTTTGATTAATTGAATTGTGAAAAATGGTATAAAAAAATGTATGACGAAATAATGAAACTCATTTCCATAAAACATAGCTAAACAAGTATTAGGTAGGTAATGCAATTAGTTAGGTACAGTACGACACAACCAACACAACTTAGATGTAGCATAGATTTGAAAGTTTGCATTCATTCATTTCAATTTTACGAATGTTTTCGGTTATAAATTACTTTACAAGTTATTACGTATGCGTAAAAATAATTTTCGCCTAAAGCATTAATAAAGATTGGCGATGTTGAAGGCGCACTCAGTTCGGATTGTGATCGGTTTTACTAAAACTAAATAAACAAAGACTAAACACTAAAGTATTTATAATCAAAGTAATTACTTGCTACTAAGTAATTTGTTACTTGAGATTAGAATTCTTAAGTAAAGAAAATGGTGACTATTACTTGGCTAAGAATTCGAAGCTTTGACAGTTCTAACTTCAAGAAATTACTAAACTATAGAATGGAAATCATTCCTTGAGCAATTACTTTTACTGAAGTAATTACTTTTACTTGACTATAAATACGAGTGTAAGACTAAATAGACAAGAATGACAGCTGTGACTAATGGCGATGACGTCATGACTGTGATGTAGTGAGCGCAAAAAAAGAAAAAATAATATTATGTGAGGTATTTGATATAAAAAACTGTAAACAAAGTTGGCGAACATTTCCTCATTAAAAAAAAATCCGTACACGTATGGCGTTCTGTATTAGATTTTTTAATCCTACGTTGCAGCGTAATGAACTTTAATAACATCGTCAACCCTACTCTTCCGAGTCTCGCACGGCACATTAATTTGCATTATACTCTCTCTCCGTGGTGCATAACCCTATAAAATGTAGTAATGGACAAGCTTATGCGCCATAAAGTGTTATTTCGCATGAGCTCGGAATCAGCCGCGCCGTTCTGTTTGATGAGCCGATTAGATTCCAACGCAAGCGATTCTCGTCTCTATCGCATTCTACGGTTTTATTGGAAGTGATTCGGGAATTGGGATCGTTCGTCCTATATTTGGGAATGCCATACATATAGAATGCGTGATAAGAATAACTTATAAAGTAGGTACTATTTGATCTGAAGTACTATGCGTGCCAAATAAGAGTAGGATCGCGCTTGCTTCAACTTCACACGATAGCTGTCAAATTAGTACGCATGGATAATGAAGTTCGCGAGTATTGCCATACTATTGCGAAAGAAAATGGCGTCCTGACGGTACTATTATTATTTTGCACGCATAGTAAAAAAAATTAATTCGTAATAGCGACCCGCCCCTAAAACTGCGCTTTTTTTGAGTTAAAAAAATATGGCATGACGTCTAGCTAGATTTTATACGTACAAGTCGTCACTTGCCCCCACTCTCAAACTTTAAAGCGTGTTATCTAAGTCATTTTTTTACTAATGATAAAACAAAAAATACTTGTCTAATATTTTTTTATTATGTGACTAACGGACTAAATAGAATTTCTTTTGTTTACCCAGGCATCATCCCTGTTATCAAAAACTCTGTGTAATTGAATTATTTGAAATTTTCACTACATTCTCAAAGTAGCTGGAACTTCGCCAATTGCCTAATATTGTACTATTTTAGGCGAATAAAGTTATTGGGTGGGTACCTAATGTGCGATTTACTAACATGATGACATTCTCGTGGACGTCCGGGGCTCAGGCGCAAAACGTCTCTTTCGCATAATGTCACTTTCTCATAATATCGCTTTTGCAGAATGACTCCTTCTCAAAAGTATGTTGTAAAATTTGTAAACATTCAATAAGAAATTGGAAAAACCACATTTTTTTTTTAAACTTGGCTAATTTTTTTTTAAGTTATGCGACTTTTTGCGATAGAGATATTCTGCGAAAGCGACATTATGACAAAGCGACATTATGCGAAAGAGACGTTTTTCACCAGAGCCGTCCTTATAATGTACGTAAATGCACATTATAACGTTATCGTGGAAGGAAAACAAGTGAAATTTCCATACAGTTTATTTCCCAGTATTATCGTGATGCCGTTGTGGACATCCCCTATAAAATCTTCATTTTAGCGCACATAATATTAATAGTTACAAATTATGAAGTCTATTATTGGGTCCGATCCCTGCTAGGTTCGCGAGTTGTTCGAAAGAGTTAGGCAAGGCAACTGAAGGAACACGGGTGTGTTTTAGTCAGTGAAAGTCTGACATGCCCTTCCGCTCCACCCAGAGCGGGAAAAGTCATTTGATGATTTCCCACCCAAAAAAAAATTCCAAAGACCTGTATTCTGGAAAACAGTCGCCTCTTTCAGTTTCTCTTTCTTCGTCGTTAGTCTTATCCAATAGTCTTGTCTTGTTGCCTTGTCTTGCTGCCATGTAATTTCTTGTGGTCTTATAGACTTGTTGCTTTGTATTGTTGTCTTGTCTACAAAACAAGACACATGTCTTGGTTTGTTGCCTTGTCATGTTTTCCTGTCTTGTCTTGTTGCCATGTCTTGTTGTCGTGTCTTATTGCCTTGTCTTGTCTTGAGTGTTGTCTTTTCTTCCTATAAAAATATACTACTTCTGCTTACCACTAAAGAAAACAGTCGTAAACATACACACACACTACAATAACTGTCAGTAACAAACAGCGTTCCGTACATACGCTCATAGTAATTCAAAACGCCTCAGGTAGGTTTTCAGATGAAAAGTTTTACTTTAGCGAGGAACAACCTGACATGGTAACGTTATCAAGCGGAATACAGATGTAGAGGTTATGGAAGGAGCTTAATATCGTACGTAGGATAAGTTGAAGTTGAAAACTTTTAAAGGGTTATGTACTTATTGTACTTAAGTCACACGCACGCACATCACGCTTGTATTCCACGAAGGGTTGGGCAGAGGCGTACCTATAGTACACCCATATTTGTCCATGTAAAATAGGGGGCGAGCCAATTGCCATCAAACTGAGAAATTCCACATAGAAAAATCCAATAAAACTTTATGACGACATGGAATATGTGTCTGTAACGGTTTTTTTTTTTTAAATAAGTGCTTCAAGTTATTGAGTTTGTTTGTACAGCCGGAACCAATGGCTTGACGTGATTTCCAAGGGTATCGATATTAATGGATGGTCAACCATCCACGTACCGAGCGCTGCAAGCGTAGCTTTAGCTTCAATCGACCTCTGCGGCTGTTATTACTTTGCCACGAGCCCCTCCATGATCATGGATACCAAACATATGCGTCAATGCTGCAATAGGTATACATTTTATGTTGGTAAGTGTCACCAATATTTTTCTTCTGTCAACTACTCTTATTTCGGCTTTGAGTTGCCCTGCTTTTCCACACATGGCATGGCAGACCTAACGATAGTCAACTGTTTTTGGTTTCAGTAGATCATAGTTCAAAGTGTATCGTCTCACCCACTGGCGAACGATCAAAAGAAAGACTAAAGCTGTGGCGAGACAGTGCGTCCTTACCCAAACCATTCATTCCACCTGCTGCAGATCTCCCACCTGGACATGAGTTGCCTTTGGTAACCTGGAAGTCTTTAAACTCCGGACACAGGTTGACCGAAGCAAGGATAACCTGTTCAGGTGGAGATTCTTAGGCGACTCCACCTTGGAGTGTAAATGAGGTGCTGTTCCACAAACGATGGGACACTTAATATCAGGTCCTGCGTGATGGTGCCAAACACGTTGCCGAGTTCTGGGCCGAGTCCGATTTAGATTGCCATCGACAGGACCAACTTGTGCTTTTGCATGCTAAAGCTAAGCGCACATTACTGCCGCCGCGGGCTGCAGCGCGCCGCATTGCAAAATTGCATCAAAGCATATTTTGACGTCGGGCCGCGCTGTAACCACACCGTAATGCATTATTTGTCTCCTTAGATAATATACATCTAGATCGAGCGACCGCGAGGCCGGTCATGATACAGCAATATACCTAATACTTTTTCTAGGTTATGTGGTACTAGAAATGAGATTTAACGTAATAAATCTTCCATATTTCGGACTGAAACCCATGTTAACCCATTTGCACAATGCGAAAACAGTCCAAAAAAGTTAAATTAATCGACGCAAGATAATTTTTGTAACAGTGAAAGCGCTTTGTTTGGCTAACATTATTGAAAGTTCGCCAAGCAAAAATACGGCAAGCCGTTAGAGACAGAAGATACGATGCTTTGTCTCAATTTTCCAACTAATTTCGTTTATAGGTACGTGTCTCACTTCCACACTTCCCACTGTAATCATGGCAACGTCTAGATTTTTAATGTCATTGTTTGTCTCTGACAGATTCAAATTTCGAATTTGAATTTGAACTGTAACCAGCCCAGTGTAATGAGGCTCGCGCACATTTGGATTAGCTTAAGGGGATACATAAAAAATTTTGTGTTTTTAAAATTCCTATAAAACCAAATGTTGTTTAAATCATTTTGCATTTTCCATATGTGTGCTATTTGACTATATTTATTGTCTACTGCTGACTGCTGTACTAAAACCGAAACATGATTACTTACATGAAATTTTTTCGATAGAGAAAGGTTCCAAAGTTGCACCGTCTATTTTCTGTTCTTTACGATTATAAGTAAACAGTTCCTTGTTGTGCAGTAAAAATATGTAAGAACTTACTACGCTAAACATTGATTTAAGTATAGTATATTTTGTCATAAATCTACATTTAAACAAAGCGCGTTTAGACAGCCATAATGCCATTTCACTACACACCAAGCTAAACCATGCTTAGATGTATCTTCTTAAGTATGAAAAGGCAAACCAGTCACCAAAGAGGGCTAAAGTAGCCTAAGATATTACAACCTGGTCTAAAGCACTTACATATTTGCCCATTGTAGAGGCCATTCATTCCAGTAAAACTATATCATACTCCCTCCCATTAAATCTGGCTAAGTAAAATTTAGAGCCGGTGTGTGAAGGAGCGTTACATGTATAATCCATTCTTTGTGTGGTAAGTACTTTTATTGTTACTGCCGCTAGAGGGCGCTGTGACACAACTGAGGCCTTAGTGCGAGTTTTTGTACTTACTCGATCACGTTAACGTAAACTATTTATAATTTATTTGTACTGAAACTGAATAAGCGCCGTCTGGTGACTATAATGGGAAACACAATTATTCCATACAAATTGACGTAAGTTAACGATGACGTAAACGCGATCGAATAAGTATAAAAAGTCGCACTAATTAAGGCCACCGCCACTGAAGTCGCAGGTTGTTCGAAAGAGATACCGTGGCAGGGCACAGGCAACTGAAGGAACACGGATGGGTTTTAGTCAGTAAAAGTCTGACACGCCCTTCCGCTCCACCCAGAGCGGGAGAAGTTATTTAATGATTTCCCATCCACAAAAAAAAAAACCACTGGCACAGTTTACAGTAATTTTGAGGGTTTTAAAGTTTATGTCACTGGGATTTAAGGTAATAATGAGGTTTATAACGCGTTTCTTTTTTATATAAATAAATAAATAAATAAATAGCCTTGGTTATTTCACACAACGCCATCTAGTCCCAAGCTAAGCAACCTAATGCTTGTGTTATGGTAACGAGATGTCTGATAAACTACTTATATACATATTTTTTTTGTAAATACATACATATTATAGATAGAAAAACACCCAGACTCGGAACAAATACTTATAGGTCGTACAAATATTTGTTCCGTGCGGGAATCGAACCCGCGACATGCTGCGCAGCAGTCAATCGCTCAACCACTGCGCCAACAGTGTCGTCATATCGACAATTATATACAGTCCGCGAGGCATAAGAAGAATGCATTTGTGCATTTGTGACATTTCTATTTTTTATGTAACTCAATTTAGAATTTATTATTTAATGTTGCTTAGTATCTAATATATTAATTTGCACACCTCAGTAGGTTATAATACAATGTACTTTTTATACATGTAACAACTTTTTAACATGTATTATGCAAATAAATTATTTGATTTGTTTTGATTTAATTTGATAGTTGCGTCGCGCAAGGGACGCACCGCGCCTCAGGCCGATTGTCAAAAATCAGTATAAACCGGTTTCAAACCAAGTAAACAACGCGTTAAGGCTCTTACAGACAGAGGCGATATCGCGTCGCGACGCGATATTTTTCTACGGATATAATATCGAAATATCGCGTCGCGACCGCGATATCGCCTCTGTCTGTAAGAGCCTTTACGCTCCAAGCCGACGTCACACCTACACTATCTATGTGCACTCACACAAATGTAAAGCTCAGCTTATGCCTCGCGGACTGTACCTACATGTTACACTGTCTCTTTGTCACTGTGAATTACCTCGTTATACTAACGGTAGCAAGCTCTACTGCTGAGCATGAGTTCCTGGGTTCGATACCCGGGTCGGACAATGTGGGCTTACATCTGGAATTTCTCAGTAGTAGCCCGACGTCTGGATTTATTCCTGTTTGACGCCCCCAATTATAACTAACGAAATGTGGGTATACCTACTATTGGTACGGTCAGAATGGAATAGAATAGAATTTTATTTGTATGAATGTAGTTTTACATGGTACGTATGGTGTTAATATTTGTTTAAGTTCTAAACATTCTACCACAACTTTATGGTGTACAAATATTCAAATGTTACTCATAATTAAGCTACAATAAAATTAATAATCTTAAATAAGCTACAATACAGTACAATTCTTTTTAAGTCCAATCCGAATTAATATTATTATAATTAAAACACTCATAAATCAATGTTCACAAATCAATACTATTTTTAATTCAATGTTTTCATTTCATTAGTCTGTTATGTTATTCATTATTTATGTATTATATTAACATCAATCTTAGGAAATATTTATGTAAACTAATGTGCACTTATGATACCTGAGGTACAGGTTTATCCTAGTTCAGGTTAATCCCATTATTATATACCTACCATTTTAGTTTAAGCCTTAATATTGTAAATATGCATTATTTAAATGAATAAAGCTTGCGGTTGTAAATATTTGCATTTGCAATGTCAAAAATAAGTACATGTCATCTTGGATTTTCACAATATTCCATTATATATTCGCTAGTGTCATAAAAATTGTCCAATAACCAACTTGTCAGCTTTTTCTTGAACATGGGAATGAGAAGTTCCATAAATGAGTTCGGCAACTTGTTATGGCATGAACATATACATTCCTCCTAAATAATTGCAGTCTACATTGAGGTAAATTTAATTCATATTTATATTATATTATTTTATTTATTTTATTTATATTTATTTCTAGCAGCAGGCTTTTTGTGGCTCAACAGAATTAAGTCGGTTAACACTGCTACTTTTTGACATCATCTAAATTACCACAAAATGATACGATAACCTGCTTTTAGCATTTCATTCACAAGATAAAATGTACATCTGTGAAGTGTTTTTCTCAATAATTAAGATTTAGAAAACACAAGTTAATCGACTTTTATTGCTGACTGTACACTCCTGCCTAAACCTTCAATTTTAGATACCAATCTATTGGTTGGCTGCATATAAAATAATATTTTTTTGGCATAGGTATACGCAGATTGCAAAAAAACCCTGCCTCTAGAGCTAAGTTAGAGTACCTATATTTCAGGAGCCAGTGACATCTTCCAGCTAGGTTACAATTAAACAAGGCATATCTAAAAAAACCGGTCAAGTGCGAGTCGGACTCGCGCACCGAGGGTTCCGTTCCGATTTCTGAAAAAGTGTGCTATTGAGAGACATCGTTTTATTTTTCCTGTAATCTTTACATACACCTTTATCACCTTCGGAGAAAACGGGGCGACGGTATTTTTTTTATATTTTTCGTCAAAAAAAAATTGAGAATGTGTAAACAGCGTTCTTTCATATGATACCCCACATGACCTAGTAGCCCCACTCTGAAAGTTTAAGACCCCCTTTCAGTCCCTGTTGCAAAAAAAAACATACATATTTTTATTTTTTTTATTATTAGCAAAATAGTTGGGCAAACGTCATCTAAAACTGTTCCAAATTTCAAGTTGATAGCACTAGTAGTTCTCGAGATATCCAGCTGTGACAGACAGACAAACAGTCCGACAGACAGACCGACAGACAGACAGACAAAATGTGTCACACCATAAGGGTTCCTTTTTACTATTTGGGTACGGAACCCTAATTATATTACTGTCAATGTTATCTGTTTTTTTATGAATGACCGCCTGCCGGCGGACTGCCAGCGGACTGTAAATCTGTGGCGGCCCTTAGAATTAAGTTTAATTGCACAAATCTTACAAATTCCCCTCGAAACCAAACCCATTTCAGCAAACTTCCATGAAACATAATCCCTGAATCCTTTCATCGGGAACAACAAACAATCAAAATAATAAGTGAAAATTCTATAACAAATGATTGTACTAGATAAGTACTGTGAAGCCCTTATAATTAATGAACTGGCAATCCTTTCTACATTGGAGTTAATGAAGTTGGAAGGGGACACACGGACGGAACGCTGATCCAACCGATTGGATTATCTCCTGTCAAAATTATCCAGTTATCGGGAAAGCCGAAAGCCGTTAATTGTCTGTTACTTAAGTAAATCTGCCGTCAGATGGGCTTGGGTGTAATTTATGTAATTTATATTATCATATCACATCAAATCACAAACACCACATTCACATCACAACATACATCACATTCATATCACAACACACAATACTGTAACTTCACACACACCACTTCACGTCACAACACACACCTCACCTCACGCTACACGTCACGCTTAAATTAAATACCTATACCATTGTTATGGAAGAGCGGAGCCTTCTAACACAGGCATTATCTGCCTAAAAGGAGACTTCGAATACAAATTTGTAACTATTTGCTGATTTGTGACAATAAACAATTTTTTTATTTTATTTTATGGTCAGTTGCGTAAATAACAACCATCAGAATAAAAACGTATTGTTAAAACTTTTACTTCCAAGTTTTCCTAGCAAGTTACGGTCAAGTACGGTCACTAAGGAAAATGGGTCATTCAGATATTTATAGGTGGTGTGGTTTGTAGGGGTGGTGTGTTGGTAGGTGTGGGTGGTGGTGGTGGTGGTGTAGCTCCAACAGCGTGCTGATGATGATAGCCGACAGGCTGGACTGTCCGTACATTAGGCACTGCAGTGACTTGCACGTCACCTTCAGTCGTCGGCTATATGATTTTATGTCTTGTGTAGTTACTGTTTTGTATTGAAATGGTTAATGTGTGTGTGTTTAATGTGTCATTTATAATTTATATAGCGAATTCTGTATGTATTAATGAGTCCTTGTTACTTTAATGAATAAATGAATAATAATAATAACAGTTGTTCCTTGAACCAAGTAATATGCATGTATAATAGGAAAACTAGAGGATTTTTCAAAATATAGGAAGAAGAAACCGGCTCCTTCTGTAGTGCAAATCCCTGATGTGTTTTTGTGAAAAGTTTGAGAAAAAGATCCTACGTCGTTTATTTATTTATTTTATTTTAAAGAAGGCTTACAGACATTAAGGCCGTGCGCTGCGTTAGGCGTGTGCACGGCGCGGGCGCCCACGTGGCGTGCTGTTTTCATGTAATCTCATAGATCAGCGCAGCGCAGCACACATGAGATTACATGAAATCAGCACGCCACGCGGGCGCCCGCGCCGTGCGCACGCCTAACGCAGCGCACGGCCAGATAGAAAAGCGCGTGTGGAGCATGTAGCAAAGGTCACCACGACGTGCCTACGTTGTATCCTCTTTATTCTAAATACACTATCACACTAATATTATAAAGGCGAAAGTTTATGAGTGTGTTTGTATGTTTGTTACTTCTTCACGCTCAAACGGCTAAACGAATTTAGATGAAATTTGGCACACGGGTAGACCATGACCTGGAAAAGGATATAGGCTACTTTTTATTGACAATACCATGCGGGCGAAGCCGCGGGCGGAAGCTAGTATTATAAATGCGAAAGTGAGTTTGTTTGTTTGTTTTGTTACGCTTTCACGCTAAAACGGTTGAACGGATTTGGATGAAATTTGTCACATGGGTAGACCATGACCTGAATTAGGACATAAGATACTTTTAATCTCGCTAGTACGTTCCCGTGGGAAAAAAATACTGGTATTCAGGTGCAACCGGTTAGACTGGAAGCCGACCCCAACATAGTTGGGAAAAGACTAGGCAGATTCATTGACGTTCCTGTGCGATAATGTCCGGCCTCCACGCGGGTGAAGTCGCGGGCAAAAGCTAGTCCACAATAATTTCGTGCATTCCTTATGTAAGCTAAGCTAATTTGCTCTTCTCCATCTGTATGTAACTAAGAGAAATTGGAGCATAACATGAACATAACATAATTATAGTTAGCTAGCTGCGCCTCGCGGTTTTACCCGCGTATATCAGAATAAAAAGTAGCTTATGTGTCAATCCAGGATATAAGCTATCTACATACCAAATTACATACAAATCGGTCTAGCCGTTTGAGCGTGAAGAAGTAATAAACATACAAAAACACGCACAAACTTTCGCCTTTATATTATTAGTGCGAAGTGTGATGGATTAGCTGAAATTTAGCCTGGATGTATAGGGAAGATGGCTGCTTTTGTGCCTAACTTCGCAAGAGCTATGGTCATTTTAACTAAAATCCTTCACGTCCATTCAGTGTCAATTGTCTTTAAACAGGTCTTCATCCAGCATTGAACTGCATTATGCTTCAGCCAAAGCTCAGAGAACTACGAACCAGTGTGTCCAAAGAAATAGATCCAGCCACTCCACTTCACTTCACCGGGATTGATTTACGCAGCCTTCTAATTATCAGCGGAGAGATTGAAAGTAATTCACTGAAACAACGTCTTCCAGGATAAGCGGTAACAGATTGGATAAAATTTATCCAATAGATCGATTTGGTTGTTTATTGATCATGGACTGTGGGGTGAAATAAGTTACTTTTGTGGAGGAAAAAAGTCCAAAAAAATAAATTAACTCTCTGTTTTGAAATTGAGAATTTGATATTGAAACCTCGTCAAACTCTAGTTTAGCATTTATTACTTAAGGGGAAACCTCTCGAAATTCAAAATCACTTTGCAAAAAAGGAAGGAATCACCTTAATAGTTAGACAAACTGTCAACTTCAAACTCTCAATTTAGAAACACACAGTTATTTTTACCTATGTTTTTGCATCATATTCAAAATCAGTGATCTTTATTGGCAGTGCAATAGGGTTGCTTTTGAGTTGCTACCGTTGACAAATCTGTCAATATCAAAGTGATCTTTATTTTCGTTGCAATAAAGTTGCTATTGGGTTGCTGCTGTCAGAGTTGTCAGAAGTAAAAATAACTGTAGTGAACGGTCTGTAATAAACTCTATCATTTAAAATATTATATAAAACTATTAGTTAGTCCACTGCGTTCCGTTGATCCGCGTTGATTCCACTTTCTCAAAAGACCATTTCAGACACCAATCTACGTGGTCTTCACATGATCTGACCAAGGTTATATGTGGACATTAAAAGAGACGGTTATCTCTGAGTTTGTTTCTCAGAGTAGTCAGATAGGAAACGCCGACCTCATCTAGTTTTGAAAAATATGATTGACGTGTAAAAGTGTTTTAGAAACCTATTTACAGAAATAAAATCATTTATCATATAAAACAAAAAGCACATTCAAAAAAGTTTTGCCATAGCAAATAAATTACATTCAAAATATCTATGAATTTTATACAAAGAACAAAGCTGGTCAACTTTCTCAGGCAAATTAGTAGGATTGGTTGCTTTTAACTTCATATACAAGGTTATTAGTAATATGTACGCAAACCATTAAGATGTACCTAAGAGAGGTCATTTGCAAGCATATGACCCCTTGTGACTCCAATGAAAATGTTAACCATTTCCCCTAAGTTTAATCAAAATCTATTTTGCACTTTTGATTTTGCCTTTTTCGTTAACCTAGGAAAAGTTCATTAAAATTCCGTTCGAAATTATCTATTCATAGTCAGTCATCAATAAGTGACACTAATTTGTATCAAAACTTACATAAAAAACTAGCTGACCCGACAGACGTTGTCCTGTCCCAATTTCAATATTCCCATATAAAATCCACTTTTAGTTTTCCAGAATTTTCCAATTTTCCCGGAAACTTTTCAAATTTTTCTCATCGTTTAAACCTTCCCTGGACTACGTCTAACATTTTTAAACCAAAATCAGCTAAATCGGCCCAGCCGTTCTTGAGTTATAAAATTACAACGAAAAGTGGCATTAATTTTTATGGATATAGATATAGTAAAATTAAATAAAAAAATAAAAATTTGATTACACACAAAACAAAACAAACAAAATTGATTTTACAAAATTAATTCAAAATCATATAAGTACCTAATAAATCGCAATATCAATAATCAGATAGAAACCTGTGTACAAACTACAAATCTTCAATGGCTTATATTTGTTCAATAGGACTCTTTCCATTTTATTACAAAACGAGGTTTTTCTTCTGTCATGGTTTAAACCTTCGAGCCACTTTTTGTAATAATAACGTAGCTGTGATAGAAATACGGTTCTTTATACAAAACTGACAACTTAGTCCGGTACTAAGTTGTCAGTTTTGTAAAACTGTCATCTTAATGTGTCGGAATAAAGTTCGAAATTTAAAAAAGAGTCCATGGTTTAAACCTTGGGTTGAAGATGAACCTTGTTATGTAATAAGACGGTTTTAGTTTTTTTTTTTTAAAGAACTAGTGTAGACCATGCTTTTCAGATCTTAACTTTACTGATTAGTATCGTGGACTGTGCTTCATAAGGTACTTACGATCACAATTTTGTGAAGTCGCAAAGTTCTTATATAATACGAAAAACTATAAAAAGAAAATCATTATAATAGATTCTATTATAAAGGAACTGTTAACAACAAAAGCCAACGACAAGCTAAATTAATAAAACACTCGAAGAATAATTAAAACATTCCAATTTGCATACTTATCAAAGTAGGTCTCTGCCATTTTACATTTTGCCCTATCTAGGCCACCACCTTTCATTCACCTAGGCTATTTCCATGGGACACTTAATCAAACTGACATATAATCCATCACCTTTAGGGAACCCGAACTTCCCCTTTCAATTCATTATGCCGGTCCCAATGATAAAATGGGTGCAATTTTTCAAAGATTATGAATATAAAAGCTTTAAACATCTATTCAATTTATTTTTTTCTTGAAGAATTGCGTTTTGGAGCACTGTGCGATGAGGCGGAAGCGTTCCACAGTGTTCGAAATCAGTGATTTTAGGGAATGGGATGGTGTTTTTGTCTGTCGACATCAATTAAAATTCGATTTGGCTTGTGAATGGAATCGCGTTCCGAATGTACTGTTGGAGGATTTTAGAAGGAGTTTCAATTTGTTGTGTTTGCGTTGGGTGTTCTATGAATTTTAACGCCCGACGCAAAAAGAGGGGTGTTATTAACCCCCCACGCAAAAAGTGGGGTGTTATAAGTATGGTGTGAGAGATTTTAGTTTAAATTACAAAATATTGTATCCAGAACCTTAGTAAAAAAAAAAAGAAAAACTATTTTTTTTTTTAAACAGTTTACACATTAGTTTTTAACTTAAACATATCACGGAAACCATCGCGGGTTTAATGGTGGTATGGCCAGACACGGCAACTCGGTGCCACTACATATTAATATTTTTACAAGAAAAATTACGTACGTAGGTATAGGTATACTGGGCGTCAGGTAAAAAGAACGCTGGGCGAGAGTGGGAGGGGGATGTGTGTCTGCGCATGAGAAACAGGCGCGAATTACTAACTCCTGATATTACATAATTGTAAATCTAAAGTCATAGTTCTGCTTCGCCTCTCAAATTAGCGTAGAATGTAGAAATAAAAGTGTGTTGTTGTATTTATTAAGTCTAATCTGTCAAATACATATTTATACATGTTTCTTTTAAGGTGTCAAGCCAGTGCGAGCTGATAGCAGAGTACCATACCTATCGATTTAACCCCCAGTATGTTTTACGATTTTTTGTAGTTTTCGAGTTATTTTGGATCCGTCATTTAATGTCAATGGTAGTGGTTAAGGCTATTAGTAGGTATAAAATTAATGTTTTTATTATCAACTGAGCTCTGCTTAAAGGCTCTTACAGACAGAGGCGATATCGCGGTCGCGCCGCGATATTTCGATATTATATCCGTAGAAAAATATCGCGTCGCGACGCGATATTGCGATATTATATGCGTAGAACAATTTCTATGGAATCGCGCGCGACCATTCACACAGGAGCGATTATCGCCCCGCGACACAGATATATCGCGTCACGTGACGCGATAACTTTGCGATATTATCGCCACGCGATATCGCGGCGATACCATACAAAATGTTCCTTTTTGTATGGTATCGCGGCGATATCGCCACGCGATATCGCCCGCGATTCTAACCTAACCTTTTTTTTTTTTTTGTTCTCGCTGGGAAAAATGCATTACGCATACCCACCCATCGGGGGACGGGTGGGGTATGTGGGACTCCCCGGTAGAACCGGTATACCCACTAAACGACCCAGCGGCACTCCCGCATCGTCTGAGTGGAGGAGGACTGGGAATCCGGCACAGCCCTTTCATCCGGCCCCCCTCCGACGACCGCCCGCCTTTACAGCGGGCCCGGCACGCCCCTCCCGTCGGGGAGGGGCCCAGGAATGACTGACGTGGGTGGTGAACAGTGCAATGCAGGAGAAGGCGCCCCCGCGCCTGTCTCCCGCTGTTCACCACCTGGAGGCGCTTGACGACGATCATACAACCGCCGTCTCACGCCCCGTCTTCGCCTGCGGAGCGGCGCCGCGAGAGGGTCATCCTCCCGCACGCGCTCCGCCGCCTCCTTCTGTGACATTACGTCTTCGCAGAAGGAGGCGACTGCTGCCCAGGCCCCCTCGCTTTCCAGCATCGAGTTGACGACGCCGGGAAGCGAGAGGTCCTGCCCGACCGCTGCGACCAGTGTATGGCGCAGCTCGGACCAGGCTGGGCACACCTCGAGGGTGTGCTGCGCCGTGTCCTCCGCCGCGCCACAGTCGTGGCACGACGGGGTCTCCTCCCTTTGGATCCGGTGCAGGTGCGATCCGAAGCACCCATGGCCGGACAACACCTGCACCAGACGGAAAGAGAGGAAACCGTGGGACCGCTCAAGCCAATCCTTGAGGACTGGCCCGAGCGCGTCCAGTGTTCGGCGGCCAAATGCGGCAGTGGCGAGGTCCTCCGTCCAATGATGGACGATTGCGTCCTTCGCCTCTTGCCGCACGGCCTCCCGCTCTTCTGCGACGGGGAGCTCCCCGAGCGCCTTACGCCGCGCCGTCCATTCATACACTCTGGTCAGCACCCATGCCTCGAGCTCCTAACCTAACCTAACCTAACCTATCCTAACCTAACCGTCCGTGGTCCGTAACGAACACCACACGATGGGGTGGTAGGGTGGTGGGTGGTGGTAGGTACCTAAACTTGACCACACAACACGGGAAAAATAATAGTAGGTACTACGTTCGTAACGTAAATTTTATTTTTTACGGATTTCTTTAGTTTCCAATTTACATAGGTGATTTTGGAAAAATTACTTTAATTTCTACACGGAAAAGCATTAAATTATGTAGTGTACACACGGCTACACATCAATCTAGTCATTTTCAGTTTACAATGAGCTCTCATTGTAAGGAAATCCTACACAATGCGAGATCAGCTTATACTGGAAATTATAGCTTGATCTGTAGCCGTGCGTTCAAGACGGCTGCAACAAGTTTATTCTGAATCTCCGTGAATTATTTTTAGGGTTCCGTACCAAAATGGTAAAAAAGGAACCCTTATGGTGTGACTCTGTCTGTCTGTCTGTCACAGCTGGATATCTCAGTAACTAGTGATGCTATCAACTTGAAATTTGGAATAGTTTTAGATGAGGTTTACCCAACTATTTTGCAAGTAAGAAATAAATAAAAATATTTATATTTTTTTTGCAACAGGGACTCAAAGGGGGTCTTGAAAATTTAAAGTGGGGCTACTAGGGCATGTGGGGTATCATATGAAAGAGCGGTTGCACATTCTCAAACTATTTTTAATTTTTTTTTTGGCCGCATAGTTTTCGACTTCTGATGAAAAATGTAAAAAAAATACCGTTCCCCCCCCCCCCCTTATCTCCGAAGTTTGCAAAGAGAAAAATCTGAAATTGTTCTATGTGATAGAAGTTTATGTAAAGATTACACGAAAAATAAAACGATGTATCTAAGTAGCACACTTTTTCAGAAATCGGAACGGAACCCTCGGTGCGCGAGTCCGACTCGCTCTTGACCGGTTTTTTTAATAAAATTATGCTCAATGCAGAACTGTCGTAGTGCGAGTACTTACCTACACCTCTACCTGACCCTTTGGGGACTGCAGGCGTGATGTTACGTAATGTGTGTACTGTGTCGACATAGTTGGGAAAAGGGTAGGCAGATGATGATTTTTACGGACTTCTTAGTTTCCAATTTACCGTGATTTCGGAAAAGTTTATTTACGTATATTCTTGTAAAAGTACATTATGCATGTAGTGCAAGTCGGCTGCAACAAGTTTATATGGCCTTCCATGAGAAAGTACCTATCTACCTACTCATAAAAAGGGCTAATAAGATGATTTCAAAATGATAAATAAGTAGGTACCGCTAATATTATTTATTTTATTAAATTTTTAAGCATTAATTGTTCGTAAAATAGTACAGCTGCCATTGCAACCTATTTCGGTACCTATGCGGTAGCAGAATCTATCAGTTCGAATATTTACTCGAACACCTACTAAAATTAACTAAAATAAGTAAGTACTATACTCGACTCAATGCGATATTCAGTCAATCGACATAAATCGATTCAGTTTTAGCTCGGCACTAAGTATTTGTGCAGAAAAGATGGCATAACGAGCGAGTGTTTTTCCATAAAGTATTAGGTAGGTACTTACTCTTTAATTTCACTTCAATATCCCTGCTGATAAATACTTACAATTTTTATTACTTAATGTGATTTATTATGACGAGAAATCTAAACAAGCCCGGACTCGCGCGATGTCGGCCGACAACGCCCGAGCTAAACTACTAGTCTAGGTCTGAGCGAGTGTACGCTAAATACTTTATTTACTCTTTTGCGAAACGTTGCAATTGACAGACGTAAAAATATTTAAACTTACACAAAATGAATGTGGAATTGTTAATTTCTTTAGTACAGGCGAGGCCTACCCTTTACGATGTGAAGTGTGCGTCCTACCTAATTTTGCAACCCTATGCTGATCCCGTGAAGTACTGCAGTGCTTAAATAGGTACTAGATATTATACCTAATTATTTTTAAGTGTGCGTTGTTGACCTTGTTCGACATATGCACAGCCGGTAGGTACTGTATCAATAGTTTTACGAATCAATCAAGCCAGTCTAAGCTGACCTCACATACAATACAAGTACGAACGTTTTATCTTGGCGAGTTCGAACTTCGCGCAGAAGGCTGAGCAGTAACATTTTTTAGGAACCAAATGCGACATGAGGCGAGTGCGAGTGAGAGAACATCCGCGAAACGTCTTAGTGCCTATGTTCGGACTCGCCAAGATAAAACGTCCGTACTTGTACCAGGCCTTCTTGCACTGGTACATTCCGCTCGAGATAAGTACCTACAGCTCGTTTCAAGTCAGTCAGGGTGTACCTATTATGCGCTCAGCAAGCGAGACACGTAGGTACGGCCGCCCATGAAAAAAAAATCTTAGATTTTAAATTTAAGTATACCTACTATTAATATTATCACTATACTTATAAATTAGTGATATACTTACTTTTTAATGACAAAAATCCATTACGAAATGTCGAGTCTTGTTGCTAACTTTTTTTTACCTACCTAACTAGTTACTTTATTTGCCGACATTTAAGTTGAGCTCTCGGCGGAGTGGTGGGGGTTTGTGTGCGTGTCGTATTGTTTCAGGAGTAAGGTCTAAAATCACTTAAAGTAATTAAGGATTAACTTAAGATTAACAAGCAACTGTACCTACCCGCGATCGTATGATCGCACAAACTTAGCCACTGGTGCGTTGAGGCATCTTTAGTGGTTTTATGACCATGTTCAGGCGACTAAAGTGCCCCAAATGTCACTTTCAATTTAACCCCTCAAGTGTCTGAGTTTGGCTGATTTTAGACCCAAAACCCCCGCGAGTGGGGAGGGTTGGGGGTTAGTTGCGAACCCCATAGGTTCACAACTACTGATAATGATATGTTTTCCATTGGATGATGTTTTTTTACGTTTATATATACGTGATCTAAGCTTATATACCTATTATGTAAAGTTTTGTCCTTTTGCACACTTGGGGTGCATTTGACACGCGGGGGGGGAGGGGAGGTTAGCTGCGAACTCCATAAGTTCACAACTAATGATTTGATTGGTTTTCAATCGGATGATGGTTTTGTACATTTATATATATGTGATATAAGCTTATGTACCGAACAAAAAAACGGTTTTTCTTATGCACACATGGGGTGCATTCGACACTTGAGGGGTTAAGCCCAAAGTCTCTCCAAAACATATACACTGCCTGTCTGACCTCCACAACCCAGTTACTGGGTAATACGATACCCCTTGGTAAGACTGGTTGTCAGACTTTTGGGCTTCTGACGGCCCGTAACGAAGATCCACGAACTGTCAAAGATCCACGAATGACAGCCGGGACCAACGGCTTAATGTGCTTTCCGAGTCACGGAGGAGTTTCGGTATGTAAAGATGGTCACTCATCCACGGACCAACCCCGGCAAGCGTAGCTTAACCTGATGGATCG
The DNA here is from genome assembly GCA_905163495.3 of Cosmia trapezina. NCBI lineage: Eukaryota > Metazoa > Arthropoda > Insecta > Lepidoptera > Noctuidae > Cosmia > Cosmia trapezina. The sequence goes on from LR991045.1 coordinate 10,014,438, forward strand.
ACCCGTGCGGCTGTTATTACTTAGCCACGAGCTCCTCTGATATAAGCTTATATATACCTATTATGTTAAGTTTTGTCCTTTTGCACACACGGGGCGAGGGGGGTTAGCTGCGAACTCCATAGGTTCACAACTAATGATGATGATTGGTTTCCCATAGGATGATGTTTTTTTACGTTTATATTATATAAGATATAATCTTATATACTATTATGTAAAGGGTTGTCCTTATGCACACATGGGATGCATTCAACACTTGAGGGTTTAAAGGTAACTAAGTTATTTAAAAAATCTTGATTTTTAAATGAATACTTCGTAATAAATATAAATATATAAATAAATATCCTTGGACATTTCACTCAATGCCATCTAGTCCCAAGCTAAGCAACCTAATGCTTGTGTTATGGTAACGAGATGGCTGATAAACTACTTATATACATTTTTTTTTTTTGTAAATACATACATATTATAGATAGAAAAACACCCAGACTCAGAACAAATAGGTACTTGTAGGTCGTACAAATTATTTGTTCCGTGCGGGAATCGAACCCGCGACATGCTGCGCAGCAGTCAATCGCTCAACCACTGCGCCAACCGTGTCGTCAGAATAGTATAATAGCAATGACATTAAACATCTAGTAAATAGCACGTCCGAAGAGTCCGAACTGCTGTGTTACGAACGTAGTACCTACTCATAGACTTATAAAAAAAGATGGACTCCGCGCTGCGCATATCGAAAGTGAAGCACAGTAAGTTTGTACAAACACGCCTCGCTCACACATTTACATCATAGTATGCCGACCGGCCGCCATTACGTGACACGAGCGACGGCGTCTTTGCAGGTACTCAAATCACGCACACATAGATCGGTAGGATGCTTCACTTTCAATATGCGTGGCGCGGAGTCCATCTTTTTTTATAAGTCTATGTACCTACTATTATTTTTTCTGTGTTGTGTGGTCAAGTTTAGGTACCTACCACCACCCACCACCCTACCACCCCGTGTTCGTTACGGACCACGGACGCATGTAAAAATTCGCAGCAGGACATTGCGTTCAATTAGGTAGGTACTTACTTAGTTTTGGTTGGTTGGGTTTTTTTTCGACGAACCGTAGAATCAAACTGTCCTGGGTTAGATTAGGTTAGGTTAGTTAGGTTAGATATCGCGTGGCGATAATATCGCTACGCGATATCGCGCCGCGCTAGTGTGAAAGGTGTTGCGACGCGATAATATCGCAATATCGCGACGCGACCGTCGCGACGCGATATCGCCTCTGTCTGTAAGAGCCTTAAGGCTTGTCTCCCTAAAATACGGGGAAAATAAGTAATTTTGTTTCCATTTTTTACAGTAACATAGCACCTTTTTGATAGAAAAAAATAGACAATAATCTAGAATACATAACAAGTGATTTCATGTGTCCTGAAATCTATTTTAGTTTGTAGAACTAAAGAAAAAAAAGGCTAATCCCAGGTCTATTTCTGTCTATTTTTTCGAGTATTTACCATATTACTCCTACAGTTTTCATTACAAGTGTTCATAAATTTATACAGTTCTTTAAAAAATAATAAGGAATGATTTCATGTGATTACTTTTTAGTCCAATCCCTAGATTTTTTGTAAATCGGTAATTACTTCATATTTTGCAAGCGTTGTGTCATCGCGCTTCTCTTTCTTTTCTATGCAGTCCGACAGTGACCGCGCTTTTTACGGTGGACAAGCCTTAAACATAGAGGAATAGTAAATATCAGGATTGTCAAAAATATGCAAGGATGATATTAAATGATAAAATATGAAAATCACATGATTTTCAGATACACCACTTTTAACGACCGATTTCAGCAAATAATGCCGTATTAAGTACATTCTTGTTCAAAGCTGACCCAAAAAAAGATATAATTTTTTAAAGCGATGATATTTTTTCTGATTCAACGAGATGAGAGATGAGAGATTAAAAAAAAAATATACCTAACTCGAAACTAAAAAAAATCCTAGAACATACATGAGGGTTAAATCGATAGATATGGTACTCTGCTATCAGCTCGTACTTGCTTGACATCTTAAAAGAAACATCCTGTATAAGTAACATAAAATTCCGTGTTCAAAAATCTCCGCGCTAAAAACTCACACAGTATTTTAGGAGCCGAACCTTTCTTCTATGGATTTATCTACCTCACCGATCAATCGGAGGGGCTGACAAATCCGAACCCGTCGCTCTATTGTCGAGAACCTGTCGTGGTCGGAAGACTTGCAAAGTGCAATTTTCCGAAGCTATTGATAAAGGGTTTTTCCGATATTTTTTACGGAGGTCAAAGGTATAAGGTAAGAATGTGTTGAATACATAGAATAAATGTTTTAAGTAAGTTCTACTTACATTTTAAGTAAGGCAAAAAAAAAATGAACCAACTTTTAAGAAAGAAAGTTATTCTTCTTTTTGCCTTACCGATTGTCTTATTAGGCACACGCGTTATTTTAAACCGACTGAGACAAGAGGCATACATTGTCTTATTCTAGTAATTAACAAACTGTTTAATTATCCGCCTGAGGGGCTCATGGCTAAGTAATAAAAGTCGCACGGGTCGATCGATCAGGTTAAGCTACGCTTGCCGCGGTCGGTCCGTAGATGGGTGACCATCTTTACATAAAGAGACCCCTCCGTGCAGCAGAAACCAAGAAAAGCCGTTGGGTCCCAGCTGTCATTCGTGGATCTTTGACAGTCGTTACGGGTCGTCAGAAGCCCGAAAGGGGTATCGGTACCCAGTTACTGGGTTATTTAAATTATATAAATAGTAAACATTAGCTTAATTTTGTATGTGAATGTACATTACACCTCACTGTTATGGTCAGGGGTTCAATGTGCAAGAATATAGCGGAGTTTTAAAATAAACGAATAAATAAATTTAATTAGCAAAAATAACAGAGAAAATACAAAGGTTTTTTATCGACGACGATGACAGAACAAGTTGCGGAAGAGCGGAGTGTCCTAATACAGACATTTATTTGCTTAAAAGGATACTTCTATCACTAGCTATGTCGTACAAATCATGTTAAAGGAAAATAAACTATTTGTATTTATTTGTATTTGTACTGGGTTGTGGAGGTCAGATAGGCAGTCGCTCCATGTAGAATACTGGTACTTAGCTGCATCCGGTTAGACTGGAAGTGAACCCCAACATAGTTGGGAAAAGGCTAGGCAGATTAATTGATTACTCAAACCAAAATTCCTAATAATTTTATATCATCTATAATTGAGGTTACTTTTTAACCGAGTTCTCAATTCGGTTGTATGTTTTTTTTTTGTATGTTTGTTACCTCAGTACCTACTCCGTCATTTATGAACCGATTCGGAAAATTATTTTTTTATTTGATTGGTCCCATTTTTATCAAAATCTAGTTCTGATAGTGAGATCCATGACGAATCGAGGGAACTCCTCAAATAATATAGGCATACATACAGCTATTTTAGTATTTTCATCAACAAATCAAGCGTTTGCATTCAGAAAGCATCATCTGGTGAAGTGGAACTGATGAAGAAGACCACAGAAAGCCACGGGAAGTCCTCAAAGATGATGAGTATTTCACGGGTGGCGATAAGATATTTCGATGAATAGTTAAGCGACCATGATGAAGCTTTAAATAAATGGTTCTGATGAAAATGGTACCATTGAACCGATCTGATGAAGAAGCCGGAGGGTAGGCATCGGAACTCAGTAATAAAACAATCTATCCTAGCCGTGTTTGGGCTTATTGGAATTGTCATGAGGTGCACTCTGGCTATAAATGATTTAATGCTAACTATATGCCGCTTCAAATTGCGCTGCTTGAGTTGTATGTTAATCATAATCATAATCATTTATTGCATTCATGTAGTATAAGTTGTTACAAGTATTCATAGTTTCATACATGAACCCTGCTAGGTCACAGCAATATAAACAGGTTGTTAAGCTACAGTTTCACAATAACAAACAAACCTCTGTAAGTACTTAATACTAATTTTAACATGCTAACTGTCATGATGGTATAATACAGGTTAGGGTGAGAACAATTCACAGATCATAATTTTCATTCATAAATTAAAATAAGATAAAAATTAAATTAAAAACAAATATCGATAAAATAATAATCATGAAATAACATAACATAGGTCAGTAATTAAGTCAAAATTATAAGTATGTAGGTGCTGTGTGTATTCTGTGCGTGTGAATTTCAATGTCAAAATTTACTTATCGTCAAAGAATTCCTTTAGAGTGTAATACGATTTTAATATAAGGTATTTTTGGAGACTGTTTTTAAATTTATTTTCGTACTCTATGTCCTTAATTGAATTTGGAAGCTTATTATATATTTTCACGCACATGGCTAAAGGTCCTGAATGAAACATAGTTAATTTTGAGCTTGGTAAGGCTAATTCATTTTTGTTTTGGCGTCTAACACTGCGATGTTGTGCACGAAGGTCCCTAGTTAGTGGGAATAGTGACTGGTGTTTTCTTACAAATTTGCTAACTTCTAAAATGTAGATACCAGTTAGTGTAAGAACTTTGTATTTTACAAAGAATGGTTTGCAGCTTTCTGTGTTATGTATATTGGCAAGAATTCGTATACATTTCTTTTGTAGAATAAAAAGTCTATCTTTTTCTACACCATTTCCCCACACTACGATTCCATAATTTAGCCAGGAATATGTGTAGGCATAGTATGCTGTTAGAGCAGTTTTATTATCAGTGTTATGTGTGGCCTTGATTGTCAGAAGGCAGATTTCGTAGCCTCGTTATCTCCGTCAACTAAAACTACGCCTACCAAACTTCTGACACGACTTAGCGCAACGTATTTGCCTTTTTGCAAAGATTTTATTTAAAATGTTATACTCCTGTGATGGTCGCATAAAAATATCTAAGTTCTGATGAGTGGCTTTTGAGTTAGCTTCAATAATTTAGTATTTTTCCCATTTAGTCTATGTTGATGATGCTCTTTTTATTTTGCAGAGTGGCATTCAGATTTGTGTGGGGTAGGTACCACTAAAAAGTGAAAAATAAAAACTTTTTACAAAAAAAAAACAACCGAATCCCAAAAAAAACACTACAAAGTGAAAAATAATTTTAATTTCGGAAGTCGGTGGCAAAAAAAACGAAAGTCAATAAAAAACCAAAGACACCGACTTCCGAAATTAAAGTTATTTTTCACTTTGTAGTGTTTTTTTGGGAGTCGGTTGTTTTTTTTTTTTTTGTAAAAAGTTTTGTATCCTCAATTTTCGTCGACGATTTTTCAATTACAACATAATAAAGTTATTCAAACAATAATTATTGCTAGAATAACTGGTGAGAAATAAACCTTCGACCTAAACAGAATTTGTTACTTAATTTGTAACAAATTCTTTGCAAAAGTAAGCATTTGCTTACTAAACGGCAAAGAATTAAAACGGCGTAATTTTATTGAGGCTTGAGAAACAGGAGGTTCACTCATCCTTCATAGAAAAAGAAAGAAAGAAAGAAAGACCTCCGACCAGACTGATGTTGTGTCTGGTGGGCAACTGCGCCACGGTTGATGTCGGGATGTTGTGTAAGTCAGTCGCGCGGTAAACTCTGCTTGCGCGATGCAGGATTTTGCGTGACGTCAGTGTGATGCGTAGTTGGCATGTGGCGATGTAGATGCCACAACAAATTTACCCTACAGAGTAATTGCGTAACATCTTTCCAGATACTGACAGTAACATTTTAAAAGTCACTTGTACACGGTAGTGCATAAAAATCGCCCACTTTGCTTGAAAAGGTTTATGGCAACATTTCCTGGCTATAACTGCACAAGTTTACTGCACAGAACGGTTTCCACGTGAGTATGTTGGTAATATCCGCTCAAGTAACTCAGATCCTGTATAGACTGGAAATAGAAGACTGTGGAAGGAAGTAGTGTGTGTACATCTTATTTTAAATGTGTATTGATATTGTGTACTGTGGAGGAATGAAAAGTTTCATAGAGGCCGTCTCACGACAGAACTCCTCCGGCAATTAGTGGAACTAATTATACTTATTTAATAGATCTTAATCATTTTATTATCAGGCAACTAGGCCCTTAGATAAAATTCACAAAATTTTATTAAAAACAATAACAAACTAATACATATTAATAAATCTTATTAAAACTATACTTATACACGAAACGTCGGCGTCAAAAAAAAAAAAAAAAAGAAAGAGAGATTATAAAGTTAGCTACATTTTTATTACCTAGACACCATTATCTATAGATTGTGCATTTTACTAACCAGTTAACCAGTGACATGATGTTTAGATAAATAAATAAATAAATATTACTTCTTTTGCACTTGTCACTTTTTCGAACTGTCGCTTCCAGTCAAAATGTTAGCAATACAGTCAAATGTCGCAAGTAAATACTGATCTAGACTGTCATAAGGCGCGGTATTAGCTCAACATTCACAAATATTGGTTTCTTGGATTGTCGAGTATGACGTAACGCAATGAAACTATCCGACGCAAAAAATACAATGGACACAGAAGGGCTTAAAGAAAAACTTTAACCGATTAGAATAGTTTAATATTCCCAATAAAAAATTTGGAAGTTGCTCCACAAAAATTAACTTTGGCGTCGAAAATCTCTGTATTTTCACCGATAACACCATTCTTTTTTTAAGAATTTAATAGAATTAGCATTTTTTTAAACTTAAACCGGACAATTATTTAATTTATTGTGTATATTCTAAATAATCTAAAGAAAACCGGCAAAATAAATGCATCTTCGCAGCTTCGACACATCTTGGCAATAAAAATATAATTTTCAATTTTCAACCTTATTTCAAGCCAGCTAATGGTGACAATAGATTACGCGGTTGTGTGACGTTTAAAATCGTAGTCAGTTAGCGCCTTAACCTTTTCACACCGCAACAAGACATTATTTAGACACTAGCTGTAGCCCGTATCTATGCAAAAAAAATATTACTCACTTTTCTTAAAGTCTGACTGCTGATTTTTATTTATGTTCTACAGAATATTGTTAATAATTAGTAATCAATACTGTTCGATACTTCCCGTTGCCGTATTTTTTTTTTTGCAAAAAAACGTCATCTTACTTTTATAGTTTTAGTCTTTTTATATAATGAACTAGCTTTTTCCCGCGGCTTTTGCCGCGTGGATGTCGGAAAATATCCCACGCAAAAAATACCGTCGACGGGATAAGTCTTGTGTCAAACGGTATTGATTCAATCTGCCTAGCCTTTTCCCAACTATGTTGGGGTCGGCTTCCAGTCTAACCGGATGCAGCTGAATACCAGTATTTTACATGGAGCGACTGCCTATCTGACCTCCACAACCCAGTAACTGGGTAACGCGATACCCCTTGGTAAGACTGGTTGTCAGACTTTCGGGCTTCTGACGACCCGTAACGACTGTCAAAGATCCACGAATAACAGCCGGGACCAACGGCTTAACGTGCTTTCCGAGGCACGGAGGAATCTCGATATGTAAAGATGGTCACCCATCCACTGACCAACCCCGGCAAGCGTAGCTTAACCTGACGGATCGACCCGTGCGGCTGTTATTACTTAGCCACGAGCTCCTATTCAAAGTCAAACGGTATTGATTATTAATTACTAACAATATTCTGTAAAACATACATAAAAATCGGCAGTCAGACTTCAAGAAAAGTGAGCAATATATTTACGTAACTTTGATACCTGAAAATTGGCCGTCGGTCCAAGCTAGCAGAGGGGCAATTCTTGTGTGTTTAACAACGTTCGCAATCTCATCTCAGTCTCAATCTGTCAAAAATTGTATAGCGTTTACCTACATTTTTGACATTTGATTGACGCTGGCATGAGATTGTGAACGTTTTTAGGTACGAGAATTGGCCATCAGAGGGGCAATTCCCGTAATTTTAACAGCGTTCGCAAGATCATCTCAAGACTCAATCTGTCAAAAATTGTATAGCGTTTAATACAATTTTTGACAGATTGAGTCTTGAGATGATATTGCGAACGCTGTTAAAATTACGGGAATTGCCCCTCTGGTGTGCGTACTTTCAAAGTACATACTAAGACTACTCTATCCTGCATTTTTTTAATCAGAAAATAAGTAGGTTCTGAAATCTTGCTCTATAGTCAAAGATTCATCGCAATCGGATGAAGAGTTTAGGAATGAATACGGGACAAACAAGCAAACATTCTTTTATAGCTTCAACTTTAATAGTGAAAAATTAAATTAGAAGTCATTTATATGGCTTTGTCTGTAAAATATTATCCCAGAAGAAAAGTTACGTCGTTTATGACGAAGAATTATTAAACTAAAAAAGATACCCGAACTCTTCTTGAACCCCACTACCCATTTAACCCCTAGCAAAAGAAAAGAAAGAGAGAAAAATTGTTTACTCTGCACAAATAAAATTACAAAAAAATACAAAGTACACACAGTCAGTATGCAATGTAAGCAAAAAAGTTGTAAAATTTTGTCCATTGGTTGTTAACAGACCAAAGATAATTTACAATTTACATCTCTACATTTGCTCAGTGTTGTGACAGGTTGTGACTTGTGACAATCTGGGAAATTACAATAAACATACAAGTACAACAAACAATCAAAACAAAAACAAGCATTACAGAGTGGAAAAATAATACTTTTATAACAGAAATAACAAGAACAAATTAATCCGTGCGTCGTATCTGTGCAAGACGGAAAGCACACACAGCGTAGCACAGAAACTTGCGCTTCTTTAAAAGGATATTAGGAACAATCTCACGTGTAAAGCATTCTGTATCGCGTGCAGTTAGCCCTCGCAACAGATGGCGTTCGCTAGAATGCATAAAAGATGATCGAAAAGTCTTGTGCTTTTCTCTATCTATAATTTTACACGAATACAGGACATAGTTCCTTTTATCGGAATAAACTGAAATGTCATCTGCCATCAGATGCCTAGCCTTTCCCCAACTAACACGATACCCCTTGGTAAGACTGGTTGTCAGACTTTCGAGCTTCTGACGATATAACAATATTAAACAGTTCTACTTATATTGCAACTTCAGTTAGAACAACCCAAATGTGTAATACCTACTCTTAAAACAATTATGAATGGGTTACATTCTAAAAGTAACCTTGTTATTAACCCCTCAAGTAAATGCACCCCATTGTGCATAAGGACAAACCTTTACATAATAGGTATATAAGCTTATATTTTAGAGGTATGAGGAACAGTGTGTAAAGTTCACTCATCCTCTATTGAAAAGGGAGGATCCTCCGACCAGACGGGTGTTGTGTCTGGTGGGCTACTGCCCGACGGTTGATGTCGGGACGTTGTATATATGCTAGTCGCGTTGTAAACTCTAATTGCGCGACGCAGGATTGCGTGACGTCATGTCATTGTGATGCGTAGTTCGTATGTGGCGATGTAGATGCCGCCAGTTATTATTCTGTGCCGCCACAATATCACCAATCATCCATCTCCCGTTGTGGAGAGAACCTATGTGGTTTGTCGCAACTAACCCCCCAACCCCTCGCCCCTCCTGCTGGGGTTTTGGGTCTAAAATTAGCCTATCTCAGACATCTGAGGAGTTAAGGGTCTTAGCACACCTCCAACGCAAACCCCGAAACCGCATCATCTTCCGCTAATGTTCCGCTTATGTTCCGCTACAAGTACAGCGGATCATCACCCAAATTAGTTGAAATTGAACTACTGCGGTTTCGCTGCTATGGTTTCACGGCGGAGGTATGCTAAGACCCTAAAAACCGTTTCCCAGGTTAAAACCAAAATAAACTTAAACCATTATACCCATCTTAATCAACCTCACTCATTAAAATTCCCAGAAAGTACAACTTCTTTGACAAAAACGAACTTTTTAAAAGTGAAAAGTATAACGATTCCCGAGACGCGAACTTAACCCTTCCGCTGCCACTCGAGGGGAGTGGTCGCGCATGTCCAAGGACAGATGTCTCGCGTCGGCAGGGTTAACTCGTATAATGGATGTTAAAAAGGCTTGATGGTAGTTTTTGTCATTCATTTACGCTTTGCAACTTTGTAAAAGTCTGAAAAGAATCAGTGATGTCTAATTTTTTTTCTTTTTAGGGTTCCGTAGTCAACAAGGAACCCTTATAGTTTCGCTATGTCCGTCCGCTTGTAATCGTAAAGTAGAGGTGTTTTTTTTTCGTTTTCCTGAAATATTTTTATACTAATATTTTAAATGCGAAAGTAATATTCTGTCTCTCTTTCCGTCTTTTACCCTTTCACGCCTTAACGGCTGAATGGATTTTGATGAAAGGCACATAGGTAGACCATGACCTCTGGGTAAGGATATAAGATACCTTTTATCCGGGAACATACTTCAAGTTCCCGTGAGATAATTTTCCGAGACCACGGGTAAAAATTAGCATTTCTATAAAAAATATTTTCTGTTTAAAATGATCACGTATACAGGGTGTAAGTGTAAACAGTGGCAATATTTTAAGGGGTCATTGTACTCATCATTATGAACAACATTTACTATGGGACCAAACCTGAAATCGCGAAAAAAAAATCAGCTGTTTTTGCATTTTTTTTGTTTTGCTGTTGCATTTTGACGAATTATGCGAACATAAATTAACATTAATCTACTTTTATGTTTCTACGTTAATTAATGTTATTGGTTTTGGTACCGTTTTAATTAACTATAAATAAATAAATAAATAAATAATAAATGTACTGAACAGCAGATTTTTTTTTCGCGATTTCAGCTTTGGTCGCATAGTAAAAGTTGTTCATTATGAACAACTTTGATGAGTACATTGACCCCTTAAAAGATTTCCACTGTTTACACTTACAAGGTAGAATGTATAAGGTAGCATGTTTTCTCGATCCTTTTAAAGCCGGCAACGAAAATAATATTTCGTGCGTAGCAACGTAGGCGTAGCTGTCTACGAAACCACACGCACGACCTACGCTACGCGCTTATGCTACGCGGTGCTGCTACGAAATCAGGGGAGTGCTACGCTTCTTAAAACGAAACGCGGTTGCATATAATTTACAAAAAGGCTTGAATACAAACAAATTAAATACAGAACATCACGCCTGCTTGAAGGCCCGAAGGGTCTGGCAGAAGTGTACCTGTGGTACACCCACAAATCGCTAGTTATACACATTTAAATCCCATGTAAAAGGGGGCGAGACTATTGCCATCAACGGGCACAAATCTAGATTCTAGGCTGCTACTTAAAAATTTCCCGCTGAAAAACCCAATAACACTTTGCCCAACCTGGAAAACGAACCTAGGACCAGCAGTAGCAATTTCTACCACTAGACAAACGAGGCAGTCTAACAAAATAATATATCTATCTATATACAGGGTTATTTTTCAATGACCAGCCAAATTTTCACAGGGTGTTCTACCCATGAATATGAACAACTTTCACTATGGGACCAACTTTGAAATCACGAAAAAAAAACCAGCGGTTTCCTACGAAAGTTCAATACCTACTCGATCAAAATGTATGAAACAGCTGATATTTATTTTTTTTGCGATTTCAAAGTTGGTCCCATTAGTGAAAGTTGTTCATATTCATGGGTAGAATACCCTGTGAAAATTTGGCTGGTCATTGAAAAATAACCCTGTATATAATAAAAGGCAAAAGTGATCGACTGATGTATCTACGCACAGCCCAAACCGCTTGGTCTAGAGATTCAAAATTTGGCACGTAGGTTCCTTATGAGGTACAGGGGTGCACTAAGAAAGTATTTTTCAAAATTCATACCATACTAAAGGCGTGAAACGGGGGTCCAAAGTCTGTATGAAAAATCTTATTCCTTAGACTTGAAACTTCCGCGCGGGCGCAGCCGCGGGAAAAGCTAGTATTAAATAAAAAAACCGGCCAAGTGCGAGACGGACTCGCACACGAAGGGTTCCGTACCATATTATATGTTTAACAATCGCAAAGATAACTTTGTATTTCATAATGAATCACACATCATTTCATGATGTGAATAACAAGGTTATTTTTTGCAGTTGCAGAAAAACAACCATATTGAAACAAAATACCATAGGAATCGCCGTTTTTAGTTTTTCTTGATTAAGTACAATATAAGGTACATTATATAATAGAGCTCGTACAAAAATGCTATAAAATTGACAACTTTTACGGCCCCCTATTTCGTCATTTTAGAAGATAAAAAAAATAAAAATATCTTTGTACTCTACTCGATGAGTTCTACACAACAACACCCCACACACAGGTTTTTTTTTTTCAAAATGAAACTTGTATGGGGACCGCCCCCTTTAATTTTAAATTTACTTTATTTTGATTAATTTTTGTTATAGTCTTAATAAAAATACACAATCTGTGAAAATTTCAACTGTCTATCTATTAAGGTTTATGAGATACAGCCTTGTGACAGACGGACGAACAGCGGAGGCTTGGTAAGTTTTACGCACAATATTGAGATACTGGCTAAACTGCCCGCGGCTTCGCCCGCGTGGATATCTGATTTCATGGGTTTTAATTTTCTTATTTTTGTTTATTTTACATCAAAAGTAAAGCTGACTTTCAAGTTAATCGAACTGCGCTAACAGCATGCTGGCCGCGCTCGCGGAAAGGCTTGATTGTTCCATCATCTCCCACTGCTGTAAGCGGCATGTGGCAGGCTGATGCGACTAACAAACCTATTTGTATAGGTATGTAAATTGTGAATTTAACTAAGATTATTTTTATTATGTATTATGTTGTGTTATTGTTTTAATTAATGAATTGGATTTTTTGAATTTAAATTTGATTTGTAATGTTGTGTAGGTAATGTGACTGTATGAGTGTATGGATACGTATTATGAGTCAGTGTTACTTGAAATAAAAATATTTTATTTTTATTTTTTTTTTTTTATTAAAATTCTTCCATACAAACTTTAACATCCCTAAACCCCCTTTGAGGGGTAGTTTTGATAAACAAATAATGACAAACATTAGTAAATAAGCAAGTATTTGTGCTAAGTTTAAAGTTCGTTAACCAAATTAATAACTATTTTCATATAAACTGTATCCCTGTTTTCACGCCCACAGGGGAAATTTTAAAAATCGTCTGAGATGTTTCCATAACTTGGCTCAAACATTATTTACACCAATTTTCGAGTTAATCAATCCCCAATAAAATCCTCCACTGTAAAATTTACTACCCCTTTTCACCCTTTAGGGGTAGATTTTTGGAAAACCCTGATACACGTTAGTTAGTCTTCATTTGTGGTCTCAAGTACAAAAACTGAGTTTTGAGTAAATCGGACCGCGTGTTAAAATTCCTCCATACAAACTTTGACACCCACCAATCCCGTCTTCTGGAGTCGCGGGTTGTTCGAAAGAGATACCGTGGCCCTGCCATAGGCAACTGAAGGAACACGGGTGGGTTTTATACAGTAAAAGTATGAAACGCCCTTCCGCTCCACCCAGAGCGGGAGAAGTCATTTGATGATTTCCCATCCACAAAAAAGGGGGTAGTTTAGGAAAACTAAAAATAATTAATTTTATAATTAACTTAGATGAATATTCGTGCTAAGTTTCAAGTCTAATAACTCAAGAGATAAGATTTTTAATACAAACTTTCATCCCCTATTTTATTCCCTTAGGGATGGAATTTCCAGAAATTCTTCCTTAATGGATGTTTACACTATATAAGGTATCTATTTGCAAAATTTAATGTCTCTAGGTCTAATGGTTTGGACTGTGCGTTGATTATTATCAGTCAATGAGCCAGTCAGGACTTTGAATTTTATATATATAGATTTACAAGACCATAAACTTCTGATAGGTTTTCCTGTAATCTATAGGTAAAGAACTATTTTATGTATTTTTTTCAAATTTTTAGGCTCAGTAGTTTCGGAGATAAGGGGGGGGGGAATGGTCAATTTTCATCTATTTTCTTAAATAACTTCAAAACAATTTATTTTAAAATTATAAAAAAAAAATATTTGAGACCCTCACTGTAAAACCTCAACTGTAAAATTTGATATATCACACGGTACAGTTTGCAAAACTTTTTTTTTAATTGTACTTATTTTCTGCCCAAAAGGGACCCCCATATTCAAAATTCATTTATTTACGTTACATGTCCGTGTTTGGGTTACCAAAATACATATGTGTACCAAGTTTCAACTTAATCGGTTCATTAGATTCGGAGCAAATTGGCTGTGACAGACGGACAGACGGACAGACAGACAGACAGACACACGAGTGATCCTATAAGGGTTCCGTTTTTTCCTTTTGAGGTACGGAACCCTAAAAAACATACAAAGATATTTATTCTAATATCACCTCATTCACTGTAGAGTCTTCATAAATCTATGTTCTCCGACAGATCGTATGGAGAACGAGTAATATTAACTATATTAACTTTTCGTCCTACTATTCACTACAAAAAACTTAGTTCCAACAGGAAAATGTTATTAAATAACTGCGAATCACGTTCCGAGTGACTGTCAAAAGGGGGAATTCATCTTTCATGGTTTCCTGATGGGGTAAGTTATCCCCTGCATTTGATTTGAAGAACTGTATTATACCTAGTATTTTTGCCATGAAAATGTTTAGTCAGTAAATAATGTAACTTGAAAATTAATGCACTTCATTGATTAAATTAATATCAATAATTGTAAATTGATTTTGCATACTATTAAAATGGTGAGACATGTAGCATTAGGAAATGTTCAGATCACCTTTTGTAAAGATACCATGTTTCTGGCAAATAAATATTCTATTTTATTCTATTCTAATTCCTGTCTGTGGGTACTGAAAAAGTTGACTATGGAATTATGTAATAGAGGTAAATTGAGCAAACTGAACCATAGTCAAAAATCAAACCATTTACTAGCACTTTAAAAGGACACCGTGCGCTGTACTGTTATATATACACCACTCAATAAATCAAAGTTGTCGAAATCTTTCAGTTTCTCGGAATAAGAATGCCAAAGTTGGCCATTTAACGCAAAAATCACGGTCGAAATGTAATAGGCCTCTTAAGTTGTCTGGCGCAGCGACGGCTGTCATTCCAAGCGTTGCAAACTGGCTAACACTTTCACTACGACTTTTGGGCTTTTTTCGACTAGGCGACAATTTATTTTAGTTATAAGATTTTCTTTATTCACTAGACGCATTCATATATCAAGGCTTATTGCTGCATGAAGCTTGTACAAAATTTGTAATTGGCTGTTTGGTGACTATGGTTTCTTTTTTTATTTGTTTTTATTAGCTCCATGTACTAAAATAAATAAATAAAATATGTCAACCCAAGAAATGAGCGAGTCGTGAGTTCGAACCCAGGCTGGCGCTTTACTTCGAGTAAATAATTTCATCACTCTCCCTCAAAACAGTAAATAAAAAAAAAACGAAGATTTGCTACATCCACCAACCCGCACTGGCTCCGTGTGGTGGATTACGGGCCACTCCCTCTCACAGAAAGAGGAGGCCTGTGTCCCAGCAGTGGGAACATTATAGGCTGATTATATAAGAAATGAGTTGTCCGATAGGTGGGCCTCTCCGATCTTGGGGCGGTGGATACGACTGCACGCAGTCAAGTAGTCACTCCCCAGGATCGGTGTGCCTCACCCAGCTTAAGAATAAATGTTACTTACACTAGTTTATAAGTGTGGCGGCATCTACATCGCCACATACGAACTACGCATCACAAAGACATGACGTCAGGCAATCCTGCATCGCGCAATTAGAGTTTACTACGCGACTAGCACATATACACCGTCCCGACATCAACCGTCGGGCAGTAGCCCACCAGACACAACACCCGTCTGGTCGGAGGATCCTCCCTTTTCAATCGAGGATGAGTGAACTTTACACCCTGTTCCTCATGCCTCTAAACTGGTGACCCTGAGCATGAACGTCAGCGCAGCCTACGTGCAACTCCTTCAGCGTGACGTCATCAGCATCACTTCCTCAAGCTTTCGAGCGGCGAGTCACACAGCCAGCCAGCATCCATGGCTTCAACGGGTATTCTGACCACCAGCATGCAGTGGACGCGCATTCTTGGTCATTTACATTTTTACTAACAAAATATGGATATGATTCTGAAATGAATTTTTATTTATTTAAAATATATTCATATTTTATTTCGTCTCAAAATTAGCAGTAAAAATGGAAGGCAAGTTACCAATTACTTGTTTCTCCTCACCAAAGAAAACTGAATTTTCTGCCAATAATATTGCGGAGTGGCATTTTATACGTCCATAAAAATCGACACCCTTACATAACGTCTCAGAAAATAACAATTTAAGTAATGGTGTAATACAATTATGGTATCAATTCCTCTCGTAAGGGTGTCGGAAAAATTCCGAGTTGGAATTACCCTGGCTTCGGAAAAATTCTGAATCGGAATTACCCTAGATCTAAAGAATTGTAGATTCTTTCGTAATAAGGCAGTTTTTTGGGAAAAGTGTAGCCTGATGACGTCATATGGATTGTATGAGTTAAAAATAATGGTGCGGAAGCTACGAAATTGGCTTTGCTTGTAAGAATTGGATGACGCTACGGAAAATTAGAGTGGATATTTTCTTTGTGTGTTGGTACTTGAGTTGATTTGTATTTCGGTTGATATATCTGACGATTGAGGATCGTTCTCAGAATCTCATTTAAAACATGTTTGGTTCTAATGTGCTACGATTTCAACGGGTACAAAAAAATGCTAAATAAATAAATATGACCCCAAACAGAGTAATATTAAAGAAACACGAGATAAAACTCAATACTACATTCTAAAATTAAAATTGAGGTCTTTAATGAAACCAACTATTAAAAAAATACTAGAACTAACTGTCACTAAAAAACTGAAGTTGCATAAAACAAAAAGAACGCTAGGGATGTAGTTGTGACAAAATAATAGGTCACGGTGACAACGGAACTGTTATAAATCACAGTATACCGTGTCGTGTTGTGCCTACTATGAAAGCGATACGTGAAAATATCGAGGCAAAGTTGATTGTGTCCATAAAGCGAGACGGTGGACACGGAAAATTTTTGTAGAAAGCTAGGAGGTTTGTGTAAATGTTATGATGGATTTGGAATTTGATGAGGTAAGGTCAAATGTGTTTTTGTTTTGTACTAGTAACTGTACACAGTACCTGGGCCACCGAGGTCTGCTCTGATGAAAATAGAGAAAACCCTTTTTTTTCAGATATGAGAACTAGCTAGATCGATTTTTTTGCCCCCGTGAACCCTTATATTGCAACTTTCATCGAAATCGTTAGTCGTTTTCGATAATGTGCTAAACATGTAGATATATAGGTATACAGGGTGTAAGGACAGCCCTCCGCAAACTGATAGGTGAATTCAGTATGTCTTACTAAGATGACTGGTACGTGAATTTTTTTCAGGAACGTTAAGGGAATCCAATAAACCTGATTTGTTTGTGTTTTTGTACATAAATCGGAACGTCTATTACTAGTTGGGAGGGGTAGGTAATAGGCATGCGGTGAGTTCGATGAACTCTGTAGCTAGACAGAAAGTGAACAGCTGATTACTCGCGTCGTTGGTTAGAGTATTTCAACATCCATTGCTGGTTTTTTTTCTGCTGTTTTTTTTTGCAGTTGTTTTTACATAAATGGAATGCTGCGAACACACAATGCAATTTTACATTGAAATAATGAAAATGTAACTGAAAAAAAAAATTGAAAAAATTAACATTTTCCTGAGAAAATTTCCGGTAGAATATGATTCAAAATGAGGAGCTGAATGCACCCCGTTAGTTTGCGGAGGGCTGTCCCTTACACCCTGTATACAACGTGTCGTTTTTCATTTTCGTCAAAAAGTGTGTGGTATGGCATAGACCATCAAACCGAACAACTTTTTCCATGGCACCAACATCGTAATAGCGAAAAAATAATCAGTCGTCCCATACATTTGCGTCGACTAGGTATTGAAGTTTTCTATGGGGCAGTTTAAATTTTTTTCGCGACTACGATGTTGGTACACACATTGTATATACAAATAAAGATAGTATAGGATGTACGAAGTCCATCAGGGGCAATTTTATTTCCATTCTGAGTAATGTCTCTTGTGAATCATATCTCTCTAGCTCCAATAACATTTTTACACAATTCTTTTATTGCATCAATAATGTTTATCAATCACTAACAGACACTCGGGTCGATCGATCAGGTTAAGCTACGCTTGCCGCGGCTGGTTCGTGGATGAGTGACCATCTTTACATACCAAGACCGCTCCGTGCCTCGGAAAGCCGTTGGTCCCGGCTGTCATTAAGAATAAGAATAAGAATTATTTATTGCGTACCTAACTGTGTACAATCAGATCTTATAATAACGGGTGATACATTTGGAGTTACTTTTTCCAAAACTAAAAAAAATATGAATAAAACAAATTTATCGGGTAATCTTTATTATAATACAAAAGAACCATTCCTTACATTTACTTTTTAAAGATTATTTCTTTCAAATGTTGTCCGTAACTGCGATTAAGGTGGTCCATTCTGGAGTTCCAGTTTTCGATGACCCGACCGAGCATTTCCAGTGGTATTTGGCGAATAACGCGAGTAATGTTGGCTTTCAGTTGATCAATCGTACGCGGCTTATCCATATAAACTTTGGACTTTACATAACCCCACAGAAAAAAGTCTAAGGGTGTGATATCACAGGATCTAGGCGGCCAACTGACTGGTGCGAAACGCGAAATTAACTGTTCACCAAATTTTTCTCGCAACAAAGCCTTGGTTTCACGTGCTGTGTGGCAAGTGGCGCCGTCTTGTTGGTACCAAAAGTTCTGAAGATCACGGGCTTCAATTTCAGGAAACAAATAGTCCGTTATCATGGTACGATAACGGTCACCATTGACAGTGATGGACCACCTTAATCGCAGTTACGGACAACATTTGAAAGAAATAATCTTTAAAAAGTAAATGTAAAGAATGGTTCTTTTGTATTATAATAAAGATTACCCGATAAATTTGTTTTATTCATATTTTTTTTAGTTTTGGAAAAAGTAACTCCGAATGAATCACCCATTATAACATAACAGTTTCATTCGTGTATCTTTGATAGTCGTTACGGGTCGTCAGAAGTATCGTGTTATCCAGTAACTGGGTTGTGGAGGTCAGATAGGCAGTCGCTCCGTGTAAAATACTGGTATTCAGCTGCATCCGCTTAGACTGGAAGCCGACCCGAACGTTTATGTATGTTAATAAATTCAATGAAATACCGATAAATGTCTTTCTTTCTATCTTTAAGGGAAAGTTATAGGTCCATTTTTTTTTTAGCTAACGTAGGGTGTTTTTTGAGACTTCAAAGCCAGATATATAAAAAACTATCCTAATACAAATAACGCGCAATTAATCATACAAATACTTTGTCAAAATTCCCAGAAATTTCATGCCTCTCCGCAAAAAATATTCAACACACAATAAAAAACACACAAAATTCCTCCACACGCCTTACACACCCATAAAATCAAAGCAGCCCCATAAAAGTATACATCATTCATGAGCATAATGTTAATATAAGGGAACTAGCCATAAAAACAGTATTACAGAGCAAAAACTGCCAACGTTACCTACGGACTACACAAAATGGTCTCTTATTATACCATAGAACAATGACCACTTTAGAAGGCTCGAGGACCCTTGGAAAAAGAGGAAAGGGGATCCAGGAGAATCTGCTACCCAGGGGACAATTCTTTTTTTTTTGGAAGCATCTGATGCCTCGGCTTTTGGGGAGTAAGAAGATGGTGTTACGAGTGTGCTTCAGCCTTTTGATTATCGTTTAGAAGGTGAGGGTACTGTAATAGACACGGTAAATTTTTTCTTCATCCTTTATTTTTAAGGCTTTTTTTTTTCGAGTTCAGTTGCTCCCAAAAGACATGAATATTTATGAGTAATAAGCATTTTACTTTGTGTCGACTAATAAAATTATTCACTTTTAACTAAAGGTCTAAAACAGCAGTTTTATGTTTCAGTGACCTTTTATGCAATGCTCGCAAAGGTAAAGTGTATCGCGACCTTTATACAGGTGCAACGGTACCTAATAGGTCACAAGGTACTGAAATATGAAACGCCCGGCTAATTACTCAACTCTGAAAAAAATGAACTTTCACGAATTGCAAATCTAAATTTCAAACAAAATAAATCAACCTTTACCATTGCACCCCACTCGAACTCAAAACAGAATTTAAAAAAAGAAAAAGATCTACCTTCACTCTTTTGAATTTTCAACAATGGCCCACGTCCCCATATTTCAAACGGACTGTGCAAGCACAGAACAGATAAGAACAGAAGGTTGGATCCATTCAACGGGTGAAAACAGGCAGATCCATTTGAGTGTTGGGCTAACTCCACCTAAAAAAAGTGCTGGATTCCACTAGACAAATGTGATTTTAAAAAGTGCTAAATTTTATGCTATTTTGATTAAAGTAAGTAGTTAGAAATACATAAAGAAAAAATTTAATTCATTACAAAAGAAAAAAAAATTAAGCAAATTAATATTCAATGCGTAAAAATGCAAAAGTCAAGATCAAAAATGTCAACCGACAAATCATCATCGTCGCCGTCGGTTGCTTTTGTTGGTAGATTTTGAAGGCTCCCAGATCCAGATGGCCCTGGCTGTGGTTCTGTGGTATCTAAATATATTGCTCTGGGCTAACTGCAATTTATATGTTTCTTTACTGCCAATTTGTCTCAATATGTGATCAGGAAGATTTTAATTGTAATATGTTGGTTTTGTTTACTTTACAAACCCATTCTAACTTGTAATATTGGTTTTATGCGATCAAAACTATGGGCATTTCGTAGCTTATTTTTACAATGTTTGTTTGTTGTGCTAAACATTTTCTCTACATCCGCATTAGAATGTGGAAGTGACTATTGTTGCGATTCAGTGGATTATTTAATTATTTAATAATTTTAATATTTAATAATTCGTTAAAAATGGTAAAAAATAAATTTTATTTAATAAAGGTTTAAATTAATTACCTATCAAGATGCCAATATTTTACAGTGCTAGATTTTCCGTTAGGAGTTAACAGAAGATAATGCGAGTAGATTGACGTAAAATTGCGCTAGAATTAGCCCCGAAAGTGCTAAAATGACAGTACTGTCTCAAACAAATGCCGGTCGTGAGTACGCTTGCACTCGCTGTACGTGAAGCGCGTCAATGTGTGCCTGAGTTTTCGCTGATTGTATTAACCCAACCTTCTGTACCTATCTATTTTGTAGTGTAAGGCGGTGCCGATCAACAAACAATTTTTCGTCTTATTAAGGAGGGGAATTTATCAATTTAGTTCCTCCCTCCCCGCTTCCCTTGGAGTTTAAGGTAAGATTATGTAAATTGTGAGTAAAACGATAAATGGAGTGTATTTTCAGTTTTTGTCAATGGGAGATTGTTTTCTATAAGAATGGTCTGGGGGCTAAATTGATCAGTGTCGATTATCTTTCGATTTGGGCCGTTTTGATTGGTGGATTGTGGGCTAATGTTTTTGTTTGGCGTTCAATTATGCTGTGTGATTTCTGGTTTTAGTGTAGAAGTTAATGTTTTTTATTGAATTTATTTTGAAAAGAGAATTAAGCTGAGATTGAGCTGCTCCAATAAAATTTATACAATGATTATTTTATTTATTTATTCTGACAACATGATTCATGTAAAACATTGCTTAAAACTATGTTAGTTCACACATAAACGCATGCAATTTCTTCATAACAGTTTTTTTTTTACATTTTTATTTAATTACCTACACATTGATATTGATGAATTTTATAAACAAAATGACATAAATATTTTACTTTGTAAAGTATTATATAACTTTAGTTATTGTGAATGTGAAGGGTGTGAAGACTATGTATGTATTTCTTTTTCTTACTAAGTTAGTTCTAATGATGGTCTGGCAGTCTGAGTACTTTATGCGACCAATTGTTCATGAAGTCGTTGGATTCGTTTAAGTTCTGAGGTGAGCTACACGATTACTGACAAATACGTCCACTGACTGGACTTACCACCACTGAGACATTTACCACCACCAACACCACCACCACCACCACCACCACCATCACCAACACCACCACCTTACCACCTTATCTTCATGGTCCTCACATGATCTGACCAAGATTATGTCTTCACTTTAAATGAGACGGTGACCTCTGAGATTGATTAGAAACGTTAGAAATCTGTATAAAAATCCAAAACAATTTTGATATTTTAAACCATATTTACACTTAGTGCACTGCTATTTCAAACATTCAATACAAAACCTGTAACTCTATGAAACTATGCTATTCCACAATTATTTGAACATTACCGTTGTAATGTATTTGGTCAATAAATTTTATCGCGCAAATTCATAGGAACCTCATGAATTATGCACTATTGATAAATATTAATGAGCATAATCATATTCCTGTCAGAACGTATCGTTATGAACGAGGGCAGTAAACTAGTGTTAGAATTACTAAGTTAGTGTAATACCTAGAATGCTAAATCAAGTAGTAATACAATTTGAATTCTGAATTTACTGGTACCTATCTGCAGAAATCGGAGACCGGAATATTTAGCACCGTAGAATATTTGTTTGTGAAATATAATAAGTAATATAGTAGATTATTCGATAACCCTGTTATAGCAGTGTCTAATGTCACGGGTGCTATATGGGTTCAAGCTCATCCAAGACTAAAACGCCCTTATCGTCGAGGAGAAGGTAATACAAAGCTATTCGATTTTCAAATATTTAGTTTATTTTATTTATTTTATTTTATTTGGGAAAACAGACAATCGTACATTGTATATTAAATCTAGTTACACAGTATGCTGTAAGTGAATGTACAATCTAGTTACACAGTATGCTGTAAGTGAATGTACAATCTAGTTACACAGTATGCTGTAAGTGAATGTACAATCTAGTTACACAGTATGCTGTAAGTGAATGTACAATCTAGTTACACAGTATGCTGTAAGTGAATGTACAATATAGTTACACAGTATGCTGTAAGTGAATGTACAATCTAGTTACACAGTATGCTGTAAGTGAATGTACAATCTAGTTACACAGTATGCTGTAAGTGAATGTACAATCCACTACGTTTCCACATGTTACTAGTTTAAAAAAAAAGATACAGTGTTGGGAAAATTAAGCAATATTAAGCAGTAATTAATTAGCTATTACATGTTTAAATAATAGGTACATAATTATTAAAATTTATGAGCAAGGCGCTTAATAATTTGTTCTCTAAATGTATATTTAGATAAGGCAAAAACATCAATATCATTAAAGTTATTATTGTAAGCCTGAACCAATCTCTGGAGCGCCGCTCTCTCCCCTGCAGCGCGGCAGGCAGTTGCAGCAATCAGTGGACAAGAGCGCGCCTCACGTCTCAACACTGTTCTAGGTACAATATAGCATATTTTACTGATTAATTCAGAGCAATCAAACCTATTATGTACAAGTCCATGGAGCATCATTCCTTGGAGCAACTAGCGTCTAGAGCGTAATGTTAATAGTTTAAACTTACTCAAAGCGTTTTTATAAGATAAACGTACGGTGCGACATTTGTACTGCAATGTACTGAGGAACTTACGCTGAACTCTCTCAATTTGCAGTCTCATATTTAATATAATATGGATCCCAGCTGTGGGCGAACTAGAGAATTAAATAAATACAGATATGTATGTGTATGTATGTATGTATGTATGTATGTATGTAGTTTAGTTGAGTTTCCAAAATTCAAATCATATTATACTGATCAGCGCAGCGGTTATAATTAAATTCAGTACAATATGATTGCCGGGTGCCGGTCAAATTAGCAATATTATTGTTTATATGACTTACTTTAGGCACAGAATAATAAAGCTACAGTAGTTGATCTGGGCAGTGACCTTGAAGCCGAACTGTAGATAAATACACATCTGTCCGTGCGTAACTGCCGCGCACTCGAACCACAACACTAAAGAACCTCAAACTGTTGCCTACCAGCCTAATTCTCTACTATTTGTCATCTCAGTAGTCACCCCCTTTCTAGCCATATCATCTTTCACACAGTCCATCCCCGTGGTCTTCCCCTACTCCGTGGTCTTTTCCTCACTCCTCCGCATCACATGCCCGTATCATGACAGCTGTGACACAGTGTCCTATGAGTGAATTTGAAAGTCAGCCACAAGACTGAAATGTGATCCCACGTCTTTTGGAAATCAGATACGTTAGCCGTGTCTGTATCATTATAGAGGGTGTTAAAGTAATTGCGTGCCATAGTTTAGGGGTAGGTTCAGTATCGATAAAGGAACCCAGGAAAAAAAAAAAAATAAAAACAAAAAAAATATTGCTAGATCAACCTAATTTAGTACCTACTAACCTAAAATAGCAATAGTTTAGAATTCAAATTATTTTATTTGTTAATATGCTTTAATTACTTACCTACCTACTATCGAACGCGTTGTCATTTTGTCCTTCACTTCTCGCGTCCAAATACTATAGGTGCTAATGCCGCATTATTTGCTACTGAAACCGGCTCGCGATAATTTTAATTCAAAACGATTGCTATTTTATGTTAGTAGGTACTAAATTAGGTTGATCTTGCAATATTTTTTAAATGTTTTTTTTTTTTTTCCCCCGGGTTCCTTTATCGACACTGAACCTACACCTTAGCTATAGCAAGCAATTACTTTAACACACTGTATAACAACACGTTGCGGGTGTTGATGGGGCTGCCGAGTAGCGCGTTTGCCGATGTGAATGGGGATAGTTTTTCGGCCATCATGCGCATGAGATGCGCATCTCCCGCGTATGCGCGGCAGCCCCAACACCATTCTTAGAACGTTGGCAGATAGGGGGGCCTCTCCGATCTTGGGGCGTTGGATACGACTGCATGCAGTCAAGTAGTCACTCCTCAGGATCGGTGTGCCTCACCCAGCTTAAGAATAAATGTTCCTAACACTAGTTTATAAGTTTACATTTGTTATTAACAAATATGGAAGTGATTCTGCAATTAATGTTTATTTATTTATTATTTTATTTATGTAGAAAAGATCCATGTTCATAAAACAATAATACACATTACACAGTCTTATGAGTAAGCACATTTAATTTAAATACGAAACTCCCAATCAACCCAGTTACATTTCATCCTCACGTTATCTTCTTTTTACTTCAAATAATTTTGTTTTCCACCATTACTCAAAGATAAATGGGTGAAAAACAAATTTTCGAGGCAACAGAACCGTTTTTAATGGCGTCCGTATTATAAATCGTTATGATAATTGCCTTATCGGTACAAACGGATAAACTGTATTGAATACTGTATTCTTTGGGGAGCCTAATTGGTGTTCGCTCTTTACTGGTCTTCAATGAATTTTGTAATGTTATTTGTGTTATATTTTTGAGCACCTATTCTAATTGTTATTTTGCAAAATTATTTGGTGTTAATTTAGTTTTATTTTTATCCTCGTAAAATCACGAACTACAAAAATAATATTTGAATAGCACATGCCATAATAAAAACTAAGTGTGAGTCGGACTCGCAGACGAAGGGTTCCATACCACCGTACAATATTTTAACACTACAAAAAATAAATTTCAGTTTAAAAAGAAACGTTTCATAGATGGAGGACCTCTTGGTCATATAAATACATAATCTGCAAAAATTTCAACTGTCTACCTATTACGGTTGATCAGATAACCCGCTGACAGGCAGACGGACGGATGGACAGTGGAGGCTTAGTAATAGGGTTCCGTTTGGCGCCCTTCGGGTACGGAACCCTAAAGATATGAGCCAGTCAGCAAGGTGGTAGCGGGGATGACTGCCAAATGGCCTAGGGCGATGCCACTGGCGATAGCGTCAAGCGACGCGCGCGCGTCACCTGTTCCCGTCCACTGCACCGTCACAAGTCGCTTCACGGTGACTCGTCGTGACATGCTCAACTTCTTTCAACTGTTTTCTCCATAGGCGCATTCGCAAGACGCGTGACGGTTGAGAGTTTTGCTCGTGGCCAAGGGGGCATACATTTAAGTATCGCTACTCTTTGAGGCTGTTTCAGAATACCCATTTTTCATTCCGGCTTTTAAATATCTTTTAACAGAAAATAAACAACATGAATATTTGAATGCTAAAATAACAACATTTCTTGGAGGTAATTTTTAAAAAGCACATGTTATGATGACGACAACGCGAGTTTTCATTTTTTTTCAAAAGGAAAACTTCGTTTGTTTAATTTTAAAGCCTTTTTGATGTTAAAATTCGGATGGCGGACTGGATAAATTAGATTTGGGCACTTTGTCATCTCTTTTTCTTCATAAGTAAGTCTTTGATGTCTCGTCTTTTTTTTTTTGGATATGCAAGTACCTACTTAAACTTTATATAAGCATAAACAAATTGTAGATTTAAGTGTACATATCAAAGTTTCATATACTTATATGTAGGGGTTGGTGCGTGTGAATAAGAACATCTTCACTTCTTGAAACTTCTTTATTTTAATTTTAAAAAACATCTTTTACATCGTAAGTACGTCTTAACTCGTCTCATAGCTCGCACGCCATCCTCCTCCTGTCTCCCTTCCACACATCCTCTCTCATTCACCCATCGCTGCATTCATACTTCAACATATTTTTAAATTATGATGCGTTCAGAATTAACATCCTACATATATTTTTGAATTTTCTGTAGGCTCATTTAAAAGCATTAAGCTCTCAAAAACGACCATTTCACGACTATTATACTCGCCTTAATAATATGGTCCCGTTGGCACTCTTTGGGTACGGACCCCTAAAAAGCTAATTATAAAGAATAGGTCCAAAGAGAAATAAAGTGAGAAACTCGTTTCATTCGCAAATAAATCACAAAATGTTATTGCTACTTATCTTCAAGCAATATCTTCATCTCTCAACATACGAGATGAAGACCCAATCATCTCAGTTTAATCTCCGATCCAAATTACTAGAACAGTAATAAATCGAGATACCAAAGTAATTTCCAGATCATAACGAACATACATCTAAGAACACTCCTTCAAAGAAATATAATATTCGTAACATTTCCAATAATAAACATCAAACAATCAAAATAACTGTTAGATTTGGGGCGAAAATAAGACGAGATTCCAGGATAATTTCAGATTTAATGTTCAGAGAGCACAGGTACATTGATTCACGTTGACAGCCATTAGCAGAGAGAACGTAGCAAACTTCAAACTCAATTGACATTTACATGAAGACATTATTGTATTCGTTTAGAAAGAACGCTCCAATACTAGGCCTTAAACTAATACAATATTAAGTAACTTATACTAGGCCTCAAAACAAAAGTATAACTGTATCTGTAAATGTACATAACAAACATAGCTATGATCAATGCACAAAATTAACATTTCAATATTTGAGACACAAACTTTACATGTTTATCAGCAGTTAAAGGTTTTGTTAAAACATCAGCTAACATTTCTTCAGTACAAAGATATTCTAAATCAACCTGTTTATTTATTACCAAATCTTTTACAAAGTGATGTCTTATATCAATATGCTTTGACCTTGCATGAAATACAGAATTATTACAAAGTTTATGTGCTGACTGATTATCATTTAACAACAAAACTTTACAAACAATGCCAGTACATTCTGAAATAAATGTTTTCAAAAACATAGCTTCTTTACAAGAATCTGAAATTGCCATGTACTCAGCTTCTGTACTAGAAAGTGCCACAGTGCGTTGCTTACGACTTTCCCATGAAACTATTGACTTTCCAATACAAAATATGTAACCAGTGTAAGATCGACGATCCACCTGATTGGCTCCCCAGTCTGCATCAGTGAAACCTACAATATCCATTTCACCTTTCTGAAAAATAAGACAATAATCTACTGTTCCTTTCAAATACCTCAAAACCCTTTTTGCTGCTTTGCAGTGACTTTCTCCATAACAGCTGTTAAACTGGCTAAGGTAGCTGACACTGTGAGAGATATCAGGCCTGGAACACACAGATAAATACATTAAGTAACCAATAAGGCTTCTATAATCAAAGTTGCATTTTGAATTATTTTCCTTCTGTAACTTTATTCCAACCTCCATAGGAGTTTTCATTGGCTTGCAATCTGACATGTTAAATTTATCTAATATTTTCTTTATGTAACTCGACTGATCCAAGGTGAAGCTTCCATCAGCCGTTTTTTCTATTTTCATACCTAAAATATGATGGGCTGTACCCAAATCTTTCATCTCAAATTCATCCATTAGTTTTTTCTTTATAACGTTCCTTTGTTGTGATGATTTTAATGTGAATAATATTATGTCATCGACATACAGGGCTATAATAATGATTTCACCATCATAATTATATACATAAACACATGGTTCTGAAGATAACCTGTTAAATTTCAATTTATGTGTTAAAACATCATTAATTTTCTTATACCATACTTTCGCCGACTGTTTTAAGCCGTAAATTGCTTTGTTTAGTTTGTAAACTTTCTTCTCACATCCTTTTACTACATAACCTACAGGTTGTTCCATGTAGACAGACTCTTCTAGGTCTCCATTGAGAAATGCAGTCTTTACATCAAGATGCTCAATCGTCATGTCATACTGAGCAGCTAGGGCTAGTAGTATTCTTATAGTTGAGTACCTTACAACGGGAGAAAATGTTTCATGGTAATCTACCCCATACTTCTGTGTGTATCCTTTTGCCACTAACCGAGCCTTATACTTGAGTAACTCTCCATTCAATCCTCTCTTCTTGCTAAAGACCCACTTACATTTTACTGGCTTGTGCCCCACAGGTAAGTCAACTAGAGTCCAGCATTTATTTTTAATGAAAGAGTTGTACTCATCTGCTAGTGCTTCACTCCAGTGTTTAGCCTCACTGCCACTCAATGCCTCCTCCAGTGTAGTCGGCAGCTCCTCTTCCGTTATCTCTGTCAGCCCAGCAAACTCTGCTTCAGCTGCATCTTGATACAATGACTGCTCACTGTCCTCAGAATCAAAGCTCGATCTCCCTGGAATGTAAGTGTCATCGGACGAAAAACTATCTGTGCTCTCGGAACCCTCCTCAACATCCAAACTGAACATAGTCTGTCTGCGAGGATTCCTTGTGCCATCAGAAGGTAAATTTTCGTCTATAGAGGTATTTAATTGTGGAGACTGCTCACCTTGAACAGTCTGAGTAGGCTCAGATACTACTTTTGGTGATAATTGTACTGTAGTTGGTTGTGCAGTACTGTTTTCACTCAATAATCCAGATGTATCAAATACTATGATATCTGTATTTTTATTTTCATCATTTGACACAATTTTACTATTTAGAAACATATTTTCTATGAAAGTGACATGCCTTGCCTTATGGATCTTCCTAGGAAAAGATGGATCTATGAGTCTGTAGCCTTTGCTATCCTCACAGTATCCTACAAAGATAAATCTCCTACTTCTAGAATCCAGCTTCCTGGCATTTTCATTAACTGCATATGCCATGCATCCAAAAATACGTAAGTGTGAAACATTCACCTTTTGAGATGTCCATTTTTCTTCAGGTGTTGTGCCCATGACTGCCTTGGTGGGAGAACGGTTCTTTAGGTAAACCGCTGTGTTAGCCGCTTCAGCCCAATACTGCTTTCCCAGTCCAGCATCTTGCAGCATACTACGGGTTTTGTCCATAATTGTCCGGTTAGCCCTCTCCGCTACACCATTCTGTTCACTGCAGTGTGGGACCGTAGTTTCATGCCTAATCCCACAGCTCCTTAAGTACTCCTGAAAAATCAAATTAATGTATTCACCTCCGTTGTCACTTCTTAAAACTTTTATTTTCTTGTTAGTAAAATTTTCCACTAATGCTTTAAATATTTTAAATTTTTCAAACACTTCATCCTTTTTCTTTATGAAATAAATAAATGTTTTTCTACTGAAGTCATCAGTGAACGTTACAAAATAACGTGATCCACTGTATGATGGCACCTGCATAGGGCCACACACATCAGTATGCACCAATCCTAATATTTCAGTAGACCTACTGCGACTTTTCTTAGGAAATGGCAATCTAGTTTGCTTTCCTTCTATGCAACCTACACAAGGACTAAACAAAGAATTATCAAAATTCATACCTGTGACTAAGCCATTCTTCATAGCATTCATGCTCCTTGAGTTGAGGTGACCTAACCTCTTATGCCAAACCTCCTGTGAAACAGAACCCCCGGCAGACACTAAAGCAGTCATGTCTTCACCTGGCACTGGCAACTCCTCAGGTTGAACCTGCTCACAGACTAAGTTCATGGCACTTTCAGATCTTACCTTACTACTCACATAGTTTACAGTGTCTAGTTGATAAACACCACTATAGCATGTACCAGTAGCTATAACCTCATTACTGTCCATGATTTTACATCCTTGTTTATTAAAAATTACACTATAACCTTTCCTATTCAACTCACTAACTGATAATAAATTTGCAGAAAGTTTAGGAATATAGTACACATTACTTATTGTCTTTAAATTGTTTTTTAATTGTACTTGCACACTACCAAGTCCTTCAGTCTTGATTTTTTCACCATTTGCCACGTTAACTTCAAGCGATTTTGTACACTGAAAGTCCTGCATGATTTCCTGGTTGTTGGTCATGTGGTTGGTCGCTCCGCTATCCACATACCAGATATCACTCTGCAGCTTCACAGATAACGCTGTTAACAATGACTTCTCTGCCTTGGGTGTAGACTTCGGTTTACTTTCAGCTTTCTTTGGGCAATCTTTCTTCATATGACCGCTCTTCTTGCAGCGAAAACACTTTAATGGTTTCTTTACTGCCAACGCATTGAGCTCTGGATGATCATTTTGCTTACCATTGCGTCGCTGCTGCTCTTGTAAAAGCTTTGACTTAACAATATCGCTTGTCAACTTTATATTAGCATTCTCCAATGCCATGATAAGGGGGTCATAGTCCGAGGTCAAACCGCTCAACATGATTACAGCTAAAAACTCATCATCAAATTGATTTCCAATGTCTGTAAGCTGCTGCCCAAGCTCAGTTATTTTAGTCAGGTAGCTCTGCATGCTCTCCGCTTCACTCAGCCGCACACTAAACAGTGTTCTTAGCAATCCTAATCTCCTGCACAAACCTGCATCTTCGTAGGCACGTCGCAAATTATTCCATGCTTCGTACGCCGTCTTCGCGTTACGAATATGTGGCAACGCAGACGGACCGACCGACAAG
This sequence comes from Cosmia trapezina, assembly GCA_905163495.3. NCBI lineage: Eukaryota > Metazoa > Arthropoda > Insecta > Lepidoptera > Noctuidae > Cosmia > Cosmia trapezina. The sequence goes on from LR991045.1 coordinate 10,045,543, forward strand.
CATATTTTTGCTAACGCCTTCTGATTTTTCTTTGGGTCTTCGCTCCCTTTTTCAGTTTGTATGCAATCATACAGGTCTTCATGCATAAGGACGTTCTTCAACGTGAATTTCCACTGATTGTAATCCTCGATCCCTTGTAGTTTCTCAATCTGTAGTCCCCCAGAAGCCATGTTCATTGTGCCGAACGACGTGGTCATTACGTGTAAGACTGAGTTGAACGATGATTTTTGTTTTCTCGTGAAAAATGAAAAATAATTATGTTGCAGGGTTCAGCTAATACCCTGGGCCCATAACCTGTTAGATTTGGGGCGAAAATAAGACGAGATTCCAGGATAATTTCAGATTTAATGTTCCGAGAGCACAGGTACATTGATTCACGTTGACAGCCATTAGCAGAGAGAACGTAGCAAACTTCAAACTCAATTGACATTTACATGAAGACATTATTGTATTCGTTTAGAAAGAACGCTCCAATAATAACTAGTAGTTATTATCTTGAGACAAATATTTCTTGGTCTTTTACGATAGAATTATTTCGTATTTGGATCATCTGATGGAAAATCACACCAGACATCGCCTCGTGCTGCATATCATCAGCCTATAACATTCCTTGTGAGAGGATGCAGGCCGTTATCCACCACGCAGGCTCAGTGCAGGTTGGTAGAATGTTACATGTCTTCGAATTTTTGGTTCTAGAACATTCCTTTTCCTCACAATGTCGTCATTCACCGTTTTGAGAGCAGTAGTGATGAAATAAATTATACAAAGTAATGCGCTTGCCTGGGTTCAACGACCTCGTAAGTCGTAAGTCGGGGCCATTACCATTGCCACCACCACCACCACCACCACTCCACCACCACCACTGCTCCACTGCTCCACCTGGTTTCTGTTGACATCTTCAATATCAGAGGCATCGAGATGATTTGACATCCCAAAGGCAAACCTGATACGTCTCATTTGTCAAGTTATGACATCGGCACCTATCATCCTCATCATCATCATCTTCAGCCTAACAGTAGTCAACTGCTGGACATAGGCACGCCATTCAGCTCGATTCTGGGCAACTCTCTTCCAGCTGCTACCAGCGAACCTGCGAGGATCGTCGGTCCACCTAGCTTGAGGGTGAGGACCTTACATTTGCCAATTCACGGTCTCCACTCAAGAACTCGTCTACCCCAACTGTCATCGGTTCTACGGTTAATATTTACCTATTTAAAAAAATAAAATAAATTATATTTTTTTTTATAGCTCGCTGATCGACCTTGAATTTTTGGACCAGCACCACCAAAAATTATAGGCACATCTATGAAAACCGGCCAAGTACGAGTCGGACTCGCAAACGAAGGGTTCCATACTACCGTACAATCACACTAATATTTTAAAGACAAAAGTTTGTGAGTGTGTGTGAGTGGGTTGTATGTTTGTTACTTCTTCACGCCAAACGGCTGGACCGATTTTGATGAAATTTGGTATATAGATAGCTTATACCCTGGATACTACATAAGCTAATTTTTATCCCGATCTACGCGGGAAACCGCGGGGCGCAGCTGAAATTTATATAAAATACTACAGTTTAAAAAAAAACTTGTTTCTGGGGTTCCCATTAACGAAACTTGTTTTTTTAGCCGCCCTTGTAACCCTTTAATTTTAAGCTTATTTTTTTGTTTTTTTTTTTTTATAGTGGCAATAGAAATCACGTTCTGTGAAAATTTCAAATGTCTAAATACCTACTACGGTTTATGAGAGCATGAATGGCAGACAGGGAGACGGACCGACGGCGGAAGCTTAGTTATTAGGGTTCCGTGTGGCAACCCTTCGGTACGGAACCCTAAAAAGTTTCTTAGTATATTTTTAATCCAAATTCCCTTACGCATTTATTTTTCAAGAGCATTTACTATACGTATCATAATTGGGAGGAGCTCGTGGCTAAGTAATAACAGCCGCAAGGGTCGATCGATCAGGTTAAGCTACGCTTGCCAAGGTTGGTCCGTGGATGCATTACCATCTTTCCATACCGAATATCCTTATGTTGTGACGTACCAGGTTATCCTGGCCGCTAAGCATTTACACAAGCACACACTACAACTTTTAATTTCATAAAGCAAATATTAATTTTCTTGGAAAAAACGGTTAGCACTGTGGCCGACTTCAGTAAGAAATAAAAAACTTGCTAACAGAAAGTTTACTTTACATTTCCTAGGACGAAGTCGCTTATTAGAAATAAATTGGAGATGTTACTTTCTGTTCTTGAAGAGTTTTTGTTATTTTTGCAGTTACTGGGTTATGTTAAAGGTATATGAGTGCGATTTTAAATACAAACATGTCGGAGGAGTGAAGTATAAGGCTTGTTTACGTACTAGTAGCGCCATCTATTATCGTTTGAGATACCTTAGTAGATTAATAAAATCGATAACAGCTGCCATTGAGTCTATTCTATTCTATTCTATTTCTTATTATGGCAAGCAAAGCCGATGTCGACTATTCTGCCAGTGTCAAAAGTGATAAGGAAAGCAAGTGTGCATTGAAGAGAGAAAAAAAAAAATAATAACCCCACCGCAGTATCTCTACGTTGACGTCGTGGTGAGGCTTGCGCGCTCCGAATTCTAGGTCTGTGCCGGTAGAGTTCACTTTGCCGGAACAGGTCTAGGATGAGGAGCCAGACCAAGAGAGATACAGAAACCCGCAGGGCAGCATGTGGCGAGCTGTTGGGCAGTAGCGACCCCACGGACCCTATCTCCCGGGAGAAGTCTTGTTCCTCACCTCTCGCTTGCCTTTATTGGCCGGCTGGAGTGAACACTGACGAGGAACAGAGCTCCCACCTCTTTCTTGCCTTTATTGGCTGGCTTGAGTGGAGATTCGCAAGAGCAAGCGTGCTCGGAGGAAGGAAGTATTCCAGTAAGTGTTTGTAGGGATCTTGACCATCTTCCGGGCTCTGGGATTGTTCTGAGAACCGTGGGATACCTCTCCACTCCTCACAAGCACCTCAGGACATGTTGGCCCCCTTGCCGCTACGACACTATGTGCTAGCGACCGTTTTCGGGGGCCCATTATTGAGTGTGCAAGTCACCCCCTGCCATTTTAACTGTGTATATTATATAACATTGGTAAGGCAGGGGACATAGTTCTTCCATAGTTTAAGGTACCCGATCCACTATAGCCACCCAAACCCATAGCCCGATATGTTTTGTTTCCATGTTCTGCAATAGTCCTGCACGAACCGGGGGTTGTCCTTGGGTGCACTTCCATAGTGCATACAGGGATAATCGTCGGCTGTTGCCTCCTCGTCATTTAAAATTGTCTAAGGGGCCTCTGTGAGTTGGCTTCGGCCCCTCGTAAGCCTTCCAAAGGTCCGGGGCCCCAGGGTCCCGAGATATGTAAACATATGTAAAATAATAATAATAATAAAAAATATGACGATACAGTTGATCTTGTGGGGTTAGTACGGGACTGAATCAGTAGTTCGAGTCGGGGTTGTCAATGAACTGTCACATGTGGCGTTTGACATCTGTGAGATGCCAAGGTGAGACTAGTGTGTTAGCGACACGACACAGTTGACAAGCCCCATGGGGGTGGGCAGAAACTACAAACGCCACCTGGATCCTTAGTAAAATTACATAAGTACTCCTTTTGCCTCGTTTGCGTTCAATACATCTGGGGGGCTAAAACTGGCCGTTTTACCCGTTTTAGCTTTGGCAGAATCATAATAGGATAATATTGGTATTATGAATCATATTTGAAATCGTGAAACGGTCACAAACTGACAATTCATTATTTATCTGCGTACAATGAAAAAAAATAAAATAAAAAAATAAATAAATACAATTCATCTGTTTAATAGTTTTGTATGGAGATTCGTAAAATGGTCCACAAATTTTGAATTGCTTTATCAATCTGCCCATCTGCCTAGCCTTTTCCCAACTATGTTGGCGTCGACTTCCAGTCTAACCGGATGCAGCTGAATACCAGTATTTTACATGGAGTGACTGCCTATCTGACCTCCACAACCCAGTAACTGGGTAATACGATACCCTTCGGTAAGACTGGTTGTCAGGCTTTCGGGCTTCTGACGACCCGTAACGACTGTCAAAGACCAACGGCTTTACGTGCTTTCGGAGGCACGGAAGGGTCTCGGTAGATATATAAAGATGGTCACCCATCCACTGACCAGCCCCGGCAGGCTGATGGATCGACCCGTGCGGCTGTTATTACTTGGCCACGAGCTCCTCCTAATTATGAATTGCTTTAATGAAGTTTTATGTGAAATAGCACAATCATAATATATTACTGGGAATTCAGGAAATGAATCCTTTTTAGAGGACGTTCTAGGTCCCCTGGTCATACACGCAACCCAGTTGCTGGTACTGCATACCTGACCCTTCTGGAGAACATCACCAATAAGGTCACTATACAACATGTACCTTAATTAACGAAAGGGTCATTGTACTCATCATTATGAACAACTTTTACACAGGACCAAAAATGAAATTGCGAAAAAAACATCAGCTGTTTCATACAAAACTTCAACCTACTCGACCAAAATGTATGAAACAGCAGATTATTTTTTGCGATTTCAGGTTTGGCCCCACAGTAAAAGTTGTTCATAATAATGAGTACAATGATTTTTGTTAATTAGGGGACATGTCGTATATACCCTACCTTATGTTAGTCGTCTTACACTTATCATCTCAACATGACCAAACCATGTACAGCACTATTTTTTAATTAGTACAATAAAAATGGTGCTCTATCCGTACCCGTTACTGATCATATTTGTGTAGTCACAAGTAAAAAAAACGAAATACCAAAATTGTCCTCGAAAATTTGTCATAATTGGTAAATTCTTGATTATGATACGATAACAGCTGTTAGAGGCGGGCGCAAGTTCGAGCGAGAACACGCGAATGCGAGAGCGAGAGAATGAATAAAACTATGAACGGCCTGTACAATATTTCCATACATTGAGTGACATTTTGGGATATAAACAAACGCCAATAACTTTGCTGTTTATGAATATTATTTATTGAGACTTTACATATATAATAACAAGACCTTCTCTAATAAGCCCATTAAGTATTTATACTAATTAAAAATTAGTGGTGCATAAGAAACTAAAATTTTTGCCACTACATCTTTTTTGTAGATAAAGATAAACCACGATTAAACTGTGCCACAATGTTCAACGATAAAATCAGTTAAAAGTCTCTTAATATCTCAAAATGAGACGCCAGCAGAATCAAAATTGCACTGAACACTTCCCACTTTCAAATAAATTGGAAATAATTCTAGAAACTCGCCGAAAAAAAGTCCTCTAAAAGAGACGTTACGAACACTTATCTTAGATCTTAAGTTGTTGCTTCCATAAAAACGAAGCTACACGAAGTTTCTATTCAATTCAATCGTTAAATGACTGCCTCGTTGTTCTAGTCGTCGCGAGTGGTATTGCTGAAAATGAGGTCCTGGGTTCGACTGAAGTCGGATGTAGGTACATTACCTATGCAATAAGTGACATAAAATAATTTTTCAATACACTTCCTCGAAAACTGGTTCATTACGTACTTCGATTAGGTTCGCAATGCAATGTATTTCACACGCGTGCGATTTTTCATTTTCCAACACGTGTGTGGGAATAAAAATTGCCACACATAACTTATACCTATACATAGTCCAAATTGGTTCAATGCCTCTATTTACACCGTCTCGTGCCAGACCTCTCTATTCGGAGGTGAATGTTTTTTTTTTAAATCTCGGCAAAGAGTTATGCGTCTTTACGGCGTTAATGTTTTTTGAATATTTAAATAATGTTTATAGATAGAATATCATCAAAAACCATGATTATTACAATAAAAAAAACATTTATGAGCAAATTAACATTTATTTGTTTTCTAAACTCAAAAATATTAGAATTTTCTATTTTTCGTATCAGGCTGTTTATCGGCTTTACACTTTTGCTTCTCCTTGAACATGGCGAAAGCAAAACGCGGAAAAAAAATATTTAAATCATAGTTTCCTAATAATTATTAATTAATTAATTTATTAATTATGACAAAAATATTTTTCGTTATTTTATTTTATTTCTTCAAAAGTGTATTGAAAAACGTCGTTTGATACACGTGGATATTTTTTATTGCAGTTCTCCGCTCAAAAACAACCTCGCCTACGGCTCGGTAGTTAATTCCGCCTCGAATGAAATAACAAACGTTCTCCACTTGTATCAAAAATTCTTGACATCAATTACATTTTAACAATTACAAGTGTAAACTTTTTAATTCAATGATGCATGCATTAATTTCATGAATTCTAAATACAATACTTTCGTGTCCAGCGCGATTTTTGATGAAAGTAATGTCGCGCAACTAATTTCAAAATCAAATGTGACGTGGCACTAGTGTCGCGAAAGCACATTTTGTACGATAACATTGTACATTGCAAAATAAAGCTTTGATGCTGATGGGGCCATGATTTCGGTGATTCTGTAGATTTCACGATACCTAATAAATACGAAACAAGTTGCACTGTATTGAAACTAGTTTTTAGGGTTCCGTACCAAAATGGTAAAAAAGGAACCCTTATGGTGTGACTCAGTCTGTCTGTCTGTCTGTCTGTCTGTCTGTCCGTCTGTCTGTCTGTCTGTCTGTCTGTCTGTCTGTCACAGCTGGATATCTCAAGAACTACTAAAGCTATCAACTTGAAATTTGGAACAGTTTTAGATGACGTTTACCCAACTATTTTCCGAATAAAAAAGAAATAGTTTTTTTTTTTTATGCAACATTGACTGAAAAATTTGTCTTAAAAATTCAAAGTGGGGCTACTAGGGCATGTGGGGTATCATATGAAAGAGCGCTGTTTGCACATTCTTAAACATTTTTTTAATTTTTTTAGCCCGCATAGTTTTCGACTTTTGATGAAAAATGTAAAAAAATATACCGTTCCCTCCGAAGTTTGCAAACCGCAAAATCTGAAATTATTCTATGTGATAGATGTTTATGTAAAGATTACAGGAAAAATAAAACGATGTCTCTAAATAGCACACTTATTCAGTAATAATATTCGGAATGGAACCCTCGGGGCGCGAGTCCAACTCGCTCTTGACCGGTTTTTATGAAATTAATTTTACCATGCGTGCAAATGTAAATCCCGCTTTATTGGTCGAGGAAAGTATCATTGTGTTTTTCCATCAGTAATTTTTCAGTAGCAAGCACTTGGGGGCTAAAACGGCCACTTTGGCAGCATCATAATAGGATAATTATAGTAATTATGAATCATATTTGAAATCGTAAAATGGTCACAAACGACAATTCATAATTTATCAGCGTACAATTCATAGCACGCAATTCATCTGTTTGACAGTTTTGTATGGAGATTCTTAAAATGGTTCACACATTATGAATTGCTTTATTGAAGTTTAATGTCAAATAGCACAGTCATAATAAATTGCTGGAAATTCAGGAAATGAATCACTTTTAAAGGAATTGCTTAGTGTGGCCGTTTTAGGCCCCGTGGAGTCTGGCTTCTTGCCCGGTTGATGGTAATAAGCTCGCCCCCTGTTAGGTACACCAGTGTCTAACTAGTTGAAGGTAACAATGGCAATAGTTAAAGGTACCTATGTCCACATTAGGTACACCAGTGTCTAACTAGTTGAAGGTAACAATGGCAATAGTTAAAGGTACCTATGTCCACATTAGGTACACCAGTGTCTAACTAGTTGAAGGTAACAATGGCAATAGTTAAAGGTACCTATGTCCACATTAGGTACACCAGTGTCTAACTAGTTGAAGGTAACAATGGCAATAGTTAAAGGTACCTATGTCCACATTAGGTACACCAGTGTCTAACTAGTTGAAGGTAACAATGGCAATAGTTAAAGGTACCTATGTCCACATTAGGTACACCAGTGTCTAACTAGTTGAAGGTAACAATGGCAATAGTTAAAGGTACCTATGTCCACATTAGGTACACCAGTGTCTAACTAGTTGAAGGTAACAATGGCAATAGTTAAAGGTACCTATGTCCACATTAGGTACACCAGTGTCTAACTAGTTGAAGGTAACAATGGCAATAGTTAAAGGTACCTATGTCCACATTAGGTACACCAGTGTCTAACTAGTTGAAGGTAACAATGGCAATAGTTAAAGGTACCTATGTCCACACTCGCGCGCTTTCATCTTAGTCTTACGTTTTCTTCTGAAGCTTGCGTGTATCGCCATATAAAACACGCTGGTCCGGCTTGATGAAAACTGACGGGCGCATGGAGTGTGTGCACACACTCAACACAGTGTGCTGAATGCCGGGCACACACTAGACGAAATATTTATTCATAGAAAGCAACTACATTTATTTAGGAAAGACTCAGGCATACAAAATCGCAAATAAAACTAACAAAAGAATATTACATTCTAAGAATTATATGTATGAAAGTTATAGATGAAAGCGCACGAGTATGGACTTACCTTAACAAAGCAAAGTTCACAAATGAATTTTGTTTCAATCGTCAGACTCAATTTAATTGATTTATATTCAATTAATTTGATTCTAAATTCAAATGTTTCAAAATAAACCAATTTGGAGCCAGTTAGTGAATTAATTCCATTTAGATTAGGTTTGGAATTACATAGTGTGATGTTGCCCCAAAATTGATGTAGTCGCATTGAATTCAGTGGTAGCAATCAGTTTGCTAAATGACACAATTGAGCTTATGGAACTTAACTGGATAAGTAAGGTTTTACTGATTGTAACTCAATGAATACAGTCAAGGTAATTTATTGTTTAACAAAGGAGATCACCCATTTTGTTAGGCAATTGGAGATTTAAAACATAACCCTCCTTTTGGGCTTCGCCGCAGTCGGATAAAAAGTGGGCGGCCAGGAATTAATTTCCTAATAATTTTATCTTTTAATTAATTAATTTGCTTTTCTTTGTTAAGTATTGCATATCCGACATGGGTAGACTGTTGATCCTAAAACTGTTATGTTATATTATAAGATCTGATTGTACACAGTTACACAATAAATAATTATTATTCTTATTCTTATTCTTATTCCTTGACTTTACACTGTTGCTATTTAATGAGCATCTGTCAGTCTATCGTCTATTAAAATATTATGAAAATGATGACTAATTCTTAAATACATACTAGTTACGGTCGCGAATGATATTTTAGTACCTAGAACCTGCAAATTTCATTAAACGTAAGACAATTTGAATTTCGCGGGCTACCCTGGCGCTTTCGTCTTAACTATTTGCTTTTTTGACTGTTCGATATTTTCTAGTTTACCTGTAAAGACAAAGCTTTCCTAAATGTATTGTCATCAACAATGTGTATAAAAAAACTAGTTTAGCCTATCAGTGTGCCTTTCATCTAAATCTGATCAGCCGGGCGTGAAAAGGTAACAGAACAGACAGACAGGGTTGTTTTCACATCTTTCTTAATATAGGTATATGAATGAATAAATGAATTGCATCGACCCCAGCGTGGTTTAACCGGACTCGATTACTCGAATGAACCCTGAAATTCACACTAGCCCCTGTTGCCTCATGTTACATGGTGCAACAGAGACCATTGTATCTCTGTGAGTAGACCGGGGGGCGCATAAGAAAAGTCCTGACTCACTGACTGACTGACTCATCAACGCCCAGCCCAAACCCTTGAACCTAGAAAGCTGAAATTTTGCACAGAGGTTCTCTTTATAATGTAGACTAGAAACAAGGAAGGAATTCCCGGTAGTACGTTCCCATGGGATATTTTTCGACATCCACGCGGGCGAAGCCGCTATCTAGCTAGTTTATAATATTAGTATGGATAATGGACTTGTTTGAAAAGAATTAGCTACGTTTTCCTTAGCAAGCTGCTAGGGTATGTCTCTATCTCAAAATAATACCTCAAAATAATCAGCCTTGTCACCCAGTATCTCGGGTCAAATGCTCTGTCCTCCCTTTTAAGTTTAACTCCGCCCCACTAAACAACTATTACGTAAAGATCTCGGGCAAAGGACTACACAGGGGGTGACCGACAATCCCCTGCCCTAATTCCCCTATAAAAATGTGTCAACTAAACAAGACAGAAGCCGGGTCCATGTTTGCCCATAATTTGCCATTAAAACGAGCTAATTGAGGGGAATGTCGGCTAGAGGAAATTTGGCGGAGTGACTTTCCTTGTAACTGAGGTAATTGTGGACTGTCGGGGCCTATTGCGTGTTTTGCACCTACTATTATTACTTGGGTGTGGGTCGAGGTGCAAGATTTTTGAGATTAAGAAACCCGTGGTAATCTTAAATCTTAAATCTCTTTAATCGTAAATCTTCGAGTTGAATCTCGACTGGAATTTTGGCTGATCATTACAAAAAAACATCCTGAGGAAACCTGGACTATTAGTTAAGGTGATACGTAAAAAGCGAAGTGGGCGGAAATAAGAAAGTGACAGAGTCAATTACTTCCACAAGGGAAAAAAAGAGAGCGCAACAATGCGCTGCAGCGCTGGAACCAAAATAAAAGCGCCAAATCAAATAAAAACTCTTTTTAAAAATGAATTCAGCTATCTATCAAAAATATTTACAGCCAGAGTTTTCAATTACATAATACACACATTTTAAATGCAATTTTGCAATGAAATTACTTAGGATTTTAGAATTACAGAAAAAAACATAAAAAAGAAGAGGTCTTTTCGGAATTAAATTCTATCGAGGAAATTTCACCCGATTGTGTTTTCCTTCAGCCAGAGTATTAATCAAATAGTCAATATACGTACCTACATATATACAAAAATTATATGTATACATGCTGCATGATTGAAATAAAACCCCCAATTTATTTTGGTATCGCCTTAAAATAAGTCTGAAATCACCAACCCGTCTTGAGCAAGTGTGATGATGAATGCTTCTGCCTTCTCTGTATGAGATCTCTTCTCAGCAGCTTCTTTGCTCAGCAGGGGGACAATAATAGGCCGGTATTATTACTATTTTTCTATTTCAAAATCAAGTCCTAATAAAATTCTAATATTATAGATAAGCAGGGGGCGAGGAGATTTTGGTTTAGAAGTCTGTCTTTATGTGTGTAGGTAGTCTATGTTACGCAGATGCTGATTACTAATAGATATTCACTGAATTTGAACGAGATTCTGACAAATCTGGGCCTTATTCAACTATATTCAGTTCTGACAGACTTCTATCTTTATTAATCGACTTCAAAAATGGAGTTTATCAATTCGACACGTATGTTGTATGTAATATTATTGGTTCTGCAATATCTTTTTTGTTGTTCCTGCATGTTACTAATATAGGTTAAGTACGATGTAATACTAACACCCTATGGGCCTTGATGCCTGAGAATAAAATATTTTTATTTTTATTTTTTATTAATATATTCACATAATAATATGAAAAGCTATTATGGCTTCCAAACATGAACAACACACAACAAAACATGAAACATGGATGTTTGTCCACGCATTTATCTGAAACTATTAATCGAATTGCTACCATTTTTTTATTGTCTTACATTTACTTAGAGAACAATGCAAGTTCCATCAAAATCGGTTGAGCAGTTTTCAAGATATGGACTAATACGAGTAAGTGTGACAGCCTGGCTTATTGATATGAGCTACGGGTGTGGTGTCAAACGGAAAACATCTCAAAACCTTTCTTTTTGAAGTCGGTTTAATTTTTTTAATTACTTTTTTAGGATTTTGTTTTTACTTAGAATTTTGTATTTTTTTCAAATTCAATATCTACGTACACCGCTATCCGCCATAACTTGTACCTCACCCAATAATATAATATGAAGCCTGTAAGTTCGTCTTTAAATGCCATCTGAACTTTGAGTTCAACGATAAAAACTTAATTCTACTGTTATTATCAGGAACTTACCAACTTGTGGAATCCTAGTTCCTTTTACTACTTTTTAGCTTCTGACGTTCATATTCTTACAAATCTCTGATTCGCGCTAGTTTGAAAAGTCCTACTTAAAGACTTTTTTTTTGTTCTGCTTCTGTAAATTACTTTTCTTTGTGATCGTTGTAACTTGGATCTATGTATGTATATAGTACTGTGAAGACCCGGTACGCTCAGGTCCGCACAGGGGGTTACGTAACTCCGGGTCGACGGCGCCTTGTGTTCCACGCGCGACTCAAAGAGATGTCAGCAAAAGAAGGGGTCCAATAGGGCCGATGCCGCTGGGTTCGCGGATTGTTTGGAAAAGATACCGTGGCCCTGGCATAGGCAACTGAAGGAACACGGGTGAGTTTTAATCAGTAAAAGTCCGACACGCCCTTCCGCTCCACCCAGAGCGGGAGAAGTCATTTGATGATTTCCCATCCACAAAAAAAAAGGGGGTTACGTAACTATTAAGTGATACGAGAGTCACTCAGGAGAAATGGGGCTGAACTCCGCTATATTAAATCAGAATAAAATTATAATTCACACTCCCTAGGTCTTCACACGCGAAGCCCTAGCTAAAATATATCTGTCAATCCTTATAAAAAAGCGAGCATCACTTTTTTATAAGCATATTCGATGTTTGAATGATCGGAATGTCAGCCAGTTAACTATGCTAAGGCTTGAATACAACATAACCTCTACATGAACTACAAAATGTTTGGGTTCCGCGCAGTTCGCTATTTTACATACATACATAAACTCACGCTTTCTTCCCATGGGAGTAGGCAAAAACTACGAAAATGTTTGGGTTCCGCGCTGTTCGCTATTTTACATACATACATAAACTCACGCTTTCTTCCCATTTGAGTAGGCAAAAACTACGAAAATGTTTGGGTTTCGCGCTGTTCGCTGTTTTACATACATACATAAACTCACGCTTTCTTCCCATGAGAGTAGGCAAAAACTACGAAAATTTTTGGGTTCCGCGCTGTTTGCTATTTTCTTTCTTCCCATGGGAGTAGGCAAAAACTACGAAAATGTTTGGGTTCCGCGCTGTTCGCTATTTTACATACATACATAAACTCACGCTTTCTTCCCATGAGAGTAGGCAAAAACTACGAAAATTTTTGGGTTCCGCGCTGTTCGCTATTTTACATACATACATAAACTCACGCTTTCTTCCCATGGGAGTAGGCAAAAACTACGAAAATGTTTGGGTTCCGCGCTGTTCGCTATTTTACATACATACATAAACTCACGCTTTCTTCCCATGACAGCAGGCAAAACTACGAAAATTTTTGGGTTCCGCGCTGTTCGCTATTTTACATACATACATAAACTCACGCTTTCTTCCCATGGGAGTAGGCAAAAACTACGAAAATGTTTGGGTTCCGCGCTGTTCGCTATTTTACATACATACATAAACTCACGCTTTCTTCCCATGGGAGTAGGCAAAAACTACGAAACGCCACCTGCAGCTATGATCCTTACATACTCCTTTTGCTTCGTTTAAGTTCATACATCTAGTCATACACGCACGCCGGTTGTGAGTACTACGAACCTGACCTTTCTGAAGGACATCACCAATAAGGTCGTTCCTACTTCGCCATTGTATTATAGAATATTTTCACTTCTTAAGGCGTTACCCTAATTGCGTTTTCCTTATTCGTTTTCACCTAAATCAATGCAGCTGAGAAAAATCGTTGAAAAATCTATCCAAAGTGACCTCGGTTCTATTTTTCAAATTAAATTTTCTCTTTTATTAAAAACAAAGGAGTTATGCATTTGGCAATTTTTTTTTTAAATCATATACCTACGAGTTCATTTTGTAGTGAAAAATGCTGTGGTTGACTTAGTTTGTTTTAGAAAAAAAGGCCATTAAAAAAAAATGCATTTTTATGAGACTGCTTATTAAGATTACTTACCACCTTAAAATAAGCCTGTACGCTGTATGTTTACTGTAAAATCTGTACGGCAATTATTTGCCTAATTACCAGAAAGAAACAGAAAAGCTGTAGGCACCTACCCACATTCTCTTCTTTTAAATAATCATTTAGTAAACAGGCATGAGGAGCTCGTGGCTAACGTAATAACAGCCGCACGGGTCGATCCGTCAGGTTAAGCTACGCTTGCCGGGGTTGGTCAGTGGATGGGTGACCATCTTTGCGTACCGGACTCCTCCGTGCCTCGGAAATCACGTTAATCCTTTGGTCCCGGCTGTCATTCGTGGATCCCTGACAGTCGTGACGGGTCATCAGAAGCCCGAAAGTCTGACAACCAGTCTTACCAAGGGGTATCGTATTACCCATCAGTTACTGGGTTGTGGAGGTCCGATAGGCAGTCACTCCATGTAAAATGCAGATATTCAGCTGCATCCGGTTAGACTGGAAGCCGACCCCAACATAGTTGGGAAAACGCTAGGTAGATTGATTTGAGTAAACAGTCATGTGGACCACAATTCCAGAAACGATATCGTTTTGCTACACTTAAATCTAATGTAATATCCTCAAGACTATTATAATTTAATTTTCGATTCTAGATAACCTTGGCCCTCCGAAAACACCATACCTATGCAAAAACCCTATTTATCCTATCTCAAAAATGAATCAGTTCCCACTGAATCTAATTGAAACAGTAGACCCAATTCCTGGATCTAACTATAACCTTCATAGAAGGTAACAGGCATTACGGACCATTTCCTGTGCCATTCAATTATTTTTTACGATCAGGTGGGACAAAATGGCCGACAGATAAAACTGGGATACCCCACGTCCACCTATAACAACCTTCGAGGTATTTTCACGGATCATATTTGAAAAGTTCAGTTATTTTTGCACGTTTGGCAGGTCTTAATTGAACCACAGTGTGAATTGGACCGGAGGTTGAATTGGACCGTTTTAATGTCTGTTATATAATTTAGTTTTGGATGTTTATTTTTAAAAGTAATCAGCTGTTTCATACATTTGGGTTGAGTAGATCTTGAAGTTTTGTATCGGATAGCTGATTATTTTTTCGTGAATACGATGTTGGTCGCATGGAGAAAGTCGTTCAATTTGATGCTCTGTACCAGACTCATATGATCACGCATTTTTTATACACGCTCTATATGTCACCGTATAATTATGAACTTCAGTAGTTTATAATCTAGGTATCGGTGTTATTTCGGTTAGATTATAAACTGTCAAAAAATTGTGAACACAAACCATTTACAATGTAACGCATTATTTTTCGATAGTTTAATCTATCCATGGGAAACTGACAAATTGTGAACTGGTATCATACTTACTTGTGACGTAACGCACTTTGCGCTATACTAAATAGCCTGGATAGCTGCGAGCAACTTGGAAGAGTGCTCACCGGGCGCTGCCGCGCGGCATCCCTCGCCGGACACTGCCGCAGCACCGCTCGCTTCGCTCACTCGGCGCGCGCGCGGTTGGTCATTAGCTCTAATCTAACCTAACCTATTTCACACAGTTCACAATGTTTCAACAGTTTATAATCTAACGGAAATAATACCGATAGATTATAAACTAACGTTTCTCACAATCTTACGGTGCTTATTATATTTTTTAATTATTTTTTGCTAATATTATTCTTGATCGTATTGAATATTAATAGGCAATTGAAAGAAATATAATATTTGATCCTTATTTAAATAACAACGTCTTTAAAAAAGATAGTGACCATTTTTGTTACACTATTGAATTTTTTCTCTTGCATAGTGAGAGTGAATGGAAAAAGGCATTTTGACTTTTACATTTATAAAAACAACCACAAAACCCATTGCAAAGAGATCCATTGACCGAATGCAGCTGATAAAAGTTTTTATTTATATGTAAATCAGCTCCCTTTCATACCCGACTCTGTGTGAAACCTCTTTACATAAAATTTACAAGTTGCAAAAACTAGCCTACTCGTCGTCTATGTTCGTTTCACCTACCTACCCACTTTTTCTAGTGCCAAGTAGATATCGCTCTAAGGGCCAGTTTCACGATGTCCGAATAGCCACTATTTACCAAATAAATTCAAAAATGGAACTGAAATTGTATGAAATTATCTGCCAAGTAATTTAATGGGAACTTAATCGTAGGTGGTGAAAAGGTCCCAAAATTTATGAGTTGTAAAATTTGTGAGTTTGCATGTATGGTGTAAATTCTTCGGAACTACTGATCAGATTCGAAAAATTCTTTCACTAATGGGGAGCTAGAGTATTGCTCAGTGTTTTAAGATATAATATATTTTATGTTAAAACAAGAACAAAGTACAAAGTACAGTGAATTGGAAAAATAAAGTTTTAGGAACCGTTTTCCTGACTTTTCAAATATATTAGACATTTATGAATTAGGTACGTTATAAAAATTGAACTGTGAACCCAAAACTTGGTACTAAGACACCTGTCCACTGTCCACGAGAAAGCGACTAGCTATCAACGATTGTCTCGTTCAAGAAACGTACGAAAGATTGTAGGTCCCGTGTCAGTAAAAGAGATACAAAATTATATTACTAGTTGATCGCTGACTGTACACACCGCCGGCGACAATAAAGTTCTCAAACCAGACAGTTTACCACCATTTCACTTAAACACCGCGCTAAACCACGCTTCGATGTACCCTCTTAATAAAGTCTTCATAAAAAATGTTCCACCAGAGTCACGTCGTACGCACCGTCGACCCGCCTGTCTTTGACAGCCTTTACGCGTTCGAAATTCTACTATAGATACAGGGTGTGGTCATATTTGAGGGTGTGGTACAGACCATCAGACTGAACAACTTTCTCCATGGGACCAACATCGAAATCGCAAAAAAATACTAAGCCGTCCCATACATTTGGGTCGAGTATGTTCTTAATCCAACCTCCAAGTTTCATCAAAACTATAGTAAACTAAAGTAGATAGTATAATTAATTTCCAGTAGAATCGATCGGAACACCAACTATTGCTTTCCGCTGCGAATATTTGCGTTTGGTTTAAATACAATTAATATTTGTAGGACGATGCCTCCCTATTTGTGTAGGGGTGGACGGCGTTATGAGAGAGTGAGCTGTTCTTGGATATAATTGACGTAATTTGAGGGACTGATAATTGTTTTAGGTATAGGTTGAAGTATTAAAGGTTGGGTTTTTGTTTATTTTTATGTAATTATTTGTCAGTATCATTTATTTATCGGAGCTCGTGGCTAAGTAATACAAGCCGCACGGGTTGATACATCAGGTTAAGCTACGCTTGCCGGTGTTGGTCCGTAGATGGGTGACCATCTTTACATACCGGGACTCCTCCGTGCCTCGGAAAGCACGTTAAGCCGTTTGTCCCGGCTGTCAATCGTGAAAAAGAAAGAAAAACTATTTATTCACACGAAAAATGAAGCACCTATAGGTACATGAATTTAATTTTTAACACAAGCCAAAAAAAAAAAAGAAATGGGGTAGTTATATTTTAAATATAAAAAGATCTCGTGGATCTTTGTCAGTCGTTACGGGTCGTCAGAGGCCCGAAATTCTGACAACCAGTCTTACCAAGGGGTATCGTATTACCCAGTTACTGGGTTGTGGAGTCAGATAGGCAGTCGCACCATGCCTAAACCTTCGGGGAATAAAGGCGTGATGCTATGTTATGTGATTTTTAGAACTATTTTTGTTTGTTAATAAATTATTGGGTTATTCTTTTTGTTCCTCTTCAATATATCCATCCTAGGATCCTACTATTATAAATCAGGAGGTAATTTTCAATAGCAGTCAAATCCATTTTTATGCCAAATTGAGAAAAGTGAAATTTCGATTAGCCTCATGATGTACGCTGTTGTGACGCTTTGGACGGTAAGTATTGATTACTATGGATTTGACCACTTTTGAAAATTACCTCCTGAAATGTGAAAGTTTCCGAAGACGTTTGGATGTTTGTTACTCAACCACGCAAATACGGCTGATCGGATTTGGATGAAATTTGGCACACAGATAGTTTATAACTTGGATTAACACATAGGATACTTTTTATCCCGGTAGTAGGCTCCCGTGGGATAATTACCGACATCCACGCGGGCGAAGACGTGTGCAACGGCTAGTACATAATAATATGGATGGGTTACTTCTATGCAGTTTGAGCCAGTACGAGAGAAGATTTTGAAGTTCATTTTTTTTATTCTTGGACACATCTCGCATGAAACAGACCCATCGCAGTGTGAACGTTGTAATCAATGTCGTTTGTATTTACTATAGCAGTGGCTGCACTACGTTGCAGTTTCGGGCCGCATTCACAGGTATTCCGAATTCAATGACATTCCCGTGATTTACGATCAATTGCTGGGTTTTTTTTTCGATATCTCTCGTTCAAGGCTTTGTTGAATGATTTTAATTGGCTTCACTTTTTGAATTCGATCAGAAAAATAGGTTTTATTTATTTCAAGGAAAAAAAAATCCTTATCATTATAATGCAGTTTCTGATTGTAATTTTTTTGCTTTTTGTCAAAAAACCAGGTAGGTTAATTACTTTTGTACTGAAGTAGTTTCCATACTTTTTATAAAAAAAGAAATGTTGTAATTCACTATTTTTATCACGGATTATCACGGATGGGGGTCTCGTGGCTAAGCAATAACAGCCACAAGGGTTGGTCCGTGGATGGGTCCGCAGTTGGTCATCTTTGACCATCTTTATCATACCGAGAAAGTCTCGGTATGATAAAGATGGTCAAAGATGACCGTGCTTCGGAAAGCACGTTAAGCCGTTGGTTCCAGCTGTCATTCGTGGGTCTTTGACAGTGGTTACGTCGTCAGAAGCCCGAAAGTCTGACAACTAGTCTTACCAAAAGGTATCGTATTACCCAGTAACTGGGTTGTGGAGGTCAGATAGGCAGTCGCTTCATGTAAAATACTGGTATTTAGCTGCATCCGGTTAGACTGGAAGCCGACCCCAAAATAGTTGGGAAAAGGCCTAGGCACACGACACGAATCACGGATAATCGAAGTAGTCATCACTTTCTCAGTAATCAGTTTTATTTCACGAAAGCGGGTGAGCCATACTTGTATATTATGTAAATAACATGCACGTTGTCTTTGTGTGCGTAAGCTCAGGAGCGCGCTACCTGCAGGTACGCACACAAGAGCGCGTGTCGAGCGCGTGTCTATACGTACGTATGGCTCACTTTATTTTATTTATACGCTTATTTTATTTGACAAAAATATAATTTAATGTATTGTGTTGCGTAAATTATTTTGCATAGGTACTATTGTATAGAATCTAGTTCTTCTAACTGAACAGACAGCTGTGCTGCTGGGGAGTTTGTTCCGCTACTTCTTCTTCCCAGCTAAAGCACTAGGAAGTGGTGAAGGGCGGGCGTTTTGTGGGGACTGTCTTACTGTAACTTTGACGTTCAAAAAGTGCTGATTCTCAGCCTAATTTGAATAAAGGACTTTTGATTTTGATTTTGATTGATTTTCACCCGATTTCGAGAGATTAAAAAACTGTAACTAGTAACAATAAAATATTTTTACTAACGTGTCCTAACAATAACTTGCTCTGTCTAGCATAAACCGATCCGTCGCAGTGTGAACGCAGTAATCAATGTTGTTTGTGTTTATTACAGTGCACCCGGCTGCAGCTTTAGACGACCATGAATCCCGGGATGTTCCCGTGTTACGGATTTACTAACATTTCCGGGATTCAAGAGTCTTTGTAGAGATTTCTGAGATGTGACTGTCTCGACAATAGATGCTGTGTGATAAAATTACTGACAACCATTATAAATCCTGGGTGTTGTCGGGGACCTCGTTGTGATTTTTGAACAGTTTAATTATTATAGAGAAGGGATGGGTCTTTACATACCGAGACTCTTCCGTGCCTCGGAAAGCACGTTAAGCCGTTGGTCCCGGCTGTCATTTGTGGACCTTTGACAGTCGTTACGGGCCGTCAGTCTGACAACCAGTCTTACCAAGGGGTATCGTATTTCCCAGTTACTAAGTTGTGGAGGTCAGATAGGCAGTCGCTCCATGTAAAATACTGGTATGCAGCTGCATCCGGTTAGACTAGAAGCCGACCCCAACATTAAAAAAAAGGAAAAGGTTAGGCAGATTGTTTTGCTGAGCAAAAGCCTCTTCTCATACGGAGAAGGTATTGACTACACGCTTGCGCGGGTTTTTACAATAAAACTACAAAACATAAATTACAAAAATTATTAATTATCAATATTTTGCAATTTTGCACAATTTACTCAAGACGTCTTCTGCAGTAAGTTGTGCAAGATTGCCATTTCGATCCATTTAATTCTACATCATCATTAATAATAATAATAATAAATAAAGATTTATTCAACAAAAATGGTTGAACAATCAAACACAAACAACACCGAGTATACAACAATAGCGTATTACAATTATATAACCACTAGTGTTATAAGCAGTCTATATGAACTCTGGTATTCAAAGAAAGATTTAACTCATTATCAGTTTCGCTGAAAGAAGTCCACTGTTGGACATAGGCCTCTCTGAAGCACTGCCACCTTCGACCGGTTATGTGCTCCCCGCATACAGAAATTCTACATAAATAAGCATCTAACCTCATATATCTGTTTTATCTACCCATTATTTTGTACTGATTCTGGTAAGATTTCCAGTTTCATTCCAGAAGGATTATTTAAATGGGCTTTCCTAATTTATCGGGTGTCGCCTCAATAATCTAGTGTTCGCTACAAGTTTTGGATTCAATTACCGAGTTTCTTGAAGAAGGGAAGTACGATTTGGACATGCAATTCCTTTGGTGATTGTCGAATTTTGGGATTTGAATTGTTTTTATACGTTTCGTGAATCATATATAGAGCTCGTTTTTAAAGCTGAAATGACGTGCCCCACTCTGCATTTACCTTAATGTACGTAGGTATAACTTAAATACGAACTGTAATAGGTACTTTAAAAAAAACAATAAATAGTTAAAATTCTCTAATACACACTTTTAAAATATTATTGTTTTTTTTTTGCCACAAATCTTCTTTTGTGGTCTAAAACTGTTGCAACACCTAATTCAATAACTATTATTACAATTTCATAATCAACATTGTGCATAACGCACCTCCTTGAGTTTTTGTCTATGTTTTTGATATTTTTTTGTCCATTGATTTTTATGTTTTTGTATTATTAGGTACTTTAAAAAAAACAATAAATAGTTAAAATTCTCTTTATACACACTTTTAAAATTATTGTTTTTTTTGCCACAAATCTTCTTTTGTGGTCTAAAACTGTTGCAACACCTAATTCAATAACTATTATTACAATTTCATAATCAACATTGTGCATAACGCAACTTCTTGAGTTTTTGTCTAGGTATGTTTTTGATATTTTTTTGTACATTGATTTTTATGTTTTTGTATTATCTTTTTAAGAAAAGTTAAAATTCTCTATATACACACTTTTAAAATTATTGTTTTTTTTGCCACAAATCTTCTTTTGTGGTCTAAAACTGTTGCAACACCTAATTCAATAACTATTATTACAAGTTCATAATCAACATTGTGCATAACGCAACTTCTTGAGTTTTTGTCTATGTTTTTGATATTTTTTTGTACATTGATTTTTATGTTTTTGTATTATCTTTTTAAGAAAGGAAGTAAAATTACTACCATTATAAAAAGCGCCTTTCTTTTAATAATTTAACATATTTACAGTCCATTAGCCCAATAACAAACATTTTAGAGCGCTACAGGTCGCTAAATCATCATTAATTAATTAAGGAGATATACAAAAATTAATCAAAACAGCGAAATATGTGACAGCTATTTGCGTTACGCTGCCAACTTTTAGAATGGACCTGTATCAATTTCAAGGATAAGACATTGTCAGTCAATATACAACCCACCGATTCCTTTACCCAAATCGATTTGACAGTAACCCGGTACGCCAGGAAAATGGAAGAGGCCCACAATAACTTCTTCATCAAAACGAAATGAAATTTCAAAAGCGTCAATTATAACTTCAGTGTTGCCCTTTGTTTCTTCAAATGTCCACCGCTCAAGTAATTTGTACCTTGTTTACAAAAGTTTTCTCATTTCATGTTTATCCAACCCCCTGAGAGGCTTAATCAAATGCTTTGAAAGCTTTATGAGGAAAACTTTACGGACTTGGATGAATTAAAAGAATCGTTGACTTGAAAAATATTGTTTTTTTGGAGCACATGGCCTTAGTAATGTGTTAAGAGTTGCCAGCGTAAAGTTTTCCGGAAAGTTCTCTTTGATGTTCGAAATAAACTGGGTTTTATATTTTTGTTCGTGCTATCAGAGCCAAATGTTGCCATTTATGATAATAAACTGGTGATGAGTGTTTATACATTTTTAATTTAGCAACGGATAATGTTGGTTTTTTTAATTAACGTTTGGGAATGTTAAGTTTGCTATCAGTAGGTACTCGTAATAACTGCCATTTGCTGTATGAAAGTCAATAATTACCAGTATTTATTAATTATGTGTACTATTTTGTAGGTAAAACCTATTGGTAATTATATCTTTTTTTTGGTTTATTAAGGAAGAGTATGAATTCGACCAAACTTTCATGCCCAGTAACCTTACCTCCTAACCTAACCTGTTTTAACCTTCGAATAAATGTTAATTTTTGACAGTATAAAAACTGTCGGTCGTCAATTTTACTCCACAGTCAAAAGATATCCGACTTTGGTCAAATTAGCACTAGGTAATTAAAACAAAAAATGTACGGCCAATTATTGGTAGTAATCTCATTATTTTTGGCTTTGTTTTATACCCATAAAACAAAGCCAAAAATAATGAGATCTTACTTCTCATCCCACAATTTCACCTCTCGAAAATTAACGGCTACGAAAAATAATTAAACTAAATTTAAACTGTAAATCGAACATTACATTCCATTACGTTCGAAATTCGGAATTTCCAAAATACAGGATCGTTACGAATTCCACCAATCACAGTTTAGAACATCAAATCCCGATTCGATTTGTTTTTACGATTGGATTTACGAGTGTGCAGTACTTTAATTTACGATTAAAGTTTAGTTTATATCGATTTAAAATCGATTAATGGAGTCTATTCGAGTTGCTACTCGGTGTTTTATGGCTCTGTGAGTGAGACAATGGATGTTGCATTTTATTTAAATGGGGTTGGAAATCAATTGGTTTTCATTGCATGTTAAGTTCATGGAACTAGGTTACTGTAAAACTAAATTAGATTTTTTTAAACCGGCCAAGTGCGTGTCGGACTACGCACAATGAAGGGTTCCGTAGTTGGGATGAAATTATCCGAAGAACAAACTTAACATTATAGTTGAAAAACAAGTTCTCCCATACATTCCAACAGTAAATGTAAGTTTGTACTCACAATATTGAGAGATTTAGCATGTTATTTTGAGACCACAAACTTCTTATAGGTTTTCCTGTAATCTACAGGTATAGAACTATTTTCTGTATTTATTTTAAAATTTTAGGCTCAGTAGTTTCGGAGATAAGGGGGGTGGAATGGTAAATTTTCGTCTATTTTCGTAAATAACTTTAAAACGATTTATTTTAAAATGATAAAAAAATATATTTGAGACCCTCATAGTAAGTCATTTCATTTGATATGTCACACGGTACAGATTGTAAAAAAAATATTATTAATTTTCTTATTTGCACCCTAAAAGTGACCGCCATATTCAAAATTCATTTATTTACTTTAGCCGTACGTGTTTGGGTCACAGAAATCTCTGTGTACTTACCGAATTTCATCTTAATCGGTCCATTAGATTCGGAGCAAATTGGCTGTGACAGACGGACAGACGGACAGACAGACAGACACACGAGTGATCCTATAAGGGTTCCGTTTTTTCCTTTTGAGGTACAAAACCGTAAAAACTTTAAATTTACGCAAGACCAGTTTTGTATTGCTTTTCTTAACAGTAGCTGTGACAGTAGGTTCTTTGTTTTAACATCAATATAGTAAATTAAATACTTAGCGAATCGACCAAAGTCGGTTGATACTGCTACTTTCAGGCACACCTCCACCGCAAAACCATAACAGCGAAACCGCAATAGCGGAACTATTGCGGTTTCGCTGTTATGGTTTGATTCCTCCGAACATCAGTGGAGCATTAGCAAACATCACTTTGTTGTTGTTTCGCTATTTCACGGTTTCGCGGCGGAGATGTGCTAAGGCCCTAACACAATGTCATTTCAGCATTTCATAAACTAGCTAAGAGCACATATTCTTTAAATTTTACGTCCTTTTTAATTAAATATTATGGTCAATAATTAAGATTTAAGAAGTGTTAATCGACTTTTATCACTGACAGTATCTAGGTACCAATCAGTTTTTAAAATACTAACTTGATAATAATATTATTTTCAAAGGTTTTAGATCCAACTGAAATTTATATTTTATTCGCAACCTTAATTAAAGAAATTCACGTCACAGAACTGTAACCTTAATTTATTTTATTTAAATAATCATAAAACCACATTTATTCACCAAACAAATCCTCATGAAATTAGATCTCTGTCTACTATTTATACTTCAACCTTCCAAACTTAATTTACCTTTTCTAAACAGACTTTGCAGTCTAATTTTATCTCAAAATCCAGTCCAATTTTATCAGGTGCCTTCATAAATATAATTATCTTACACCCGTATATTTAGATAATTCGCTTACGGACCTAAATCCTTGGTATAAAGCTAGATTAGCTTTGCGCAAGGTCTTCGGTTCAGGCAAGAACGTATTTTCACGGTTTAGAAAATATGAGAGGAGAAAATATAGTTGAAATTGTCGTGAATTCTTAGCTTCATTATAATCCTTTAAATTATATGAAAATTAGCGCATTTAATGATGATGAACTAAGTTACTGTTCTGAGCTCAAAATCAGCCCTAATTTTTGGATATGATAATGTTTCCGGTACTTATCTCGGTTCACTCGTGCAAAGCGATGGTAAAATATATGAGACGGTTATAATGCACAGGATTAAAGCCGGATGAATGAAGTGGCGGCAGGTCACGAAAACAGTCTGTGACTCCCGGATTTTCCTTAAACTTACGTGCTCGACTGACCGTCGGTGCGTACGTCGGTCGCGCTTGTCATTTGTATGAAAATTCACAAGTCGTGACAGTGCTCGACCGACCGTACGACGCGTATAACGCATAATTTTCATACAAATGACAAGAGCGACCAACGTACGCACCGACGGTCGGTTGAGCAGTAAAACTGGCCTGGGGAAGATGTATAAAACAATAGTTAGTCCTGATGTCTTGTATGGATCAGAATGTTGGGCTACAAAAGATGAGAATGCTAAGAGGGATGTGTGGTGTTACACGAATGGATAGAATAAGAAATAAGCACATAAGAGGACGTTTGAAAGTTTCACCGGTGCCTGAAAAGTGGTGCGGAAATCGGTTGTTATGATATGGGCATGTGATGCGGAGAAATGAGGAAAATGTCGTGAGGACAGTTTTGAGTATGAATGTCGATGGCTGTAAGAGTAGGGGAAGACCAAAGAAACGATGGATGGACTGAGTGAAGAATGACATAATTAGAAAAGGGGGTGACACTACCGAGATGACGTCTAATAGAGAAGTATGGAAAAATGGGACATGTTGCGCCGACCCCAAATGGATTGGGAGAAGGGCAGGAGAATGATGAATGTTAATACTCTTGGCCAAAGGGTTAAGAACGTGGTACGTAATTTCACGGCCTGGATAAGAGAGCAGAAAATATTGTTGGATTGTTGTGGAATCTTTAAAGCTTTCAATGTCTCTTGTTATTCTTTGCTGGGAAACTTAAAAACTGAGTAACTGCTCTAAGCTCAAAAACATTTTGACATTTGAGCAATTAATGTTGAAATACTAGGTATAGTATACTGGTAGGTAATTAGTTACCAATACTTAAACACATGATTTTAGGTACTCATGATAACAAACAACTTTTAATAAGGGACCATACCTTAATCGCGAAAAAAATCTACTGTTCCCTTCATTTTGACGAGTTTTGCGAACAGAAATGTAGGGAACAGCAGATTTTTTTTCACGATTTCAGGTTTGGTTACATAGTAAAAGTACCTAGTTCGTTATCATGAGTAAAATCATGTGTTTAACATCGGTCACTAATTACCAGTCACTCTATATATTGAAAAAGCAATATGGCGTTGTTAGTTCCGATTTTGGCCACGCGCCAAGTAGCAAGCATAATACGAAGAAAAAGGTTTTTTTTAATGTCATTTATTTTCTGTATCTTTTTGTGGTCTTTCAACAGAAACACTCGTATATTTATCTTATTTGAACAAACCTAACAGTATATTAGACTTTTTGTCCCATTTTAGTTAGATAAGGTATTTCCTCCCACGTAGAGAATGTCGAGGTACTGTTAGAAATAAAAAGAGGATTAGATTCACTATACGCATTGTTTGTTAGTTCTTGTTGGTTCGATAGATTGGTAGAGAGTTATTGGACACGCGACTTGTCTATGTGCGACGACTGATATTATCTGTAGGTAAATCAAAGTAATTAGGTACATTATATATAATATTTTTATTATATTACTACATTTATATCTGTTACTTTATGGTGCACATAATAAAGATTATTCTATCTATCTACATACATACACATTCATTCTTAAATAAACTCACTCCTTTTTCTCATGGAGGTTTATTAAATTAATTAATGAATTTTAGGTAAAAATAAATATTGATTTTTTTATAAAGGCTTTTACGAAATCAACTTTGACTTGTTCATGTGGATGGATTATCGAATCCGCTGTTTTACATAACCGCTAGCTGTTTTACAAAACAGCTCTTTTATGTAAAATAGCCGAACCACGTTCATCTGGATTGCCATTGTGTTACGTTTAACAAAACTGCTAGGTATGTTTAGACGAAATGCAGAATGGCTTATCTGAAGTCACAATAAGTGTTTGGTGTAGCTTCTAATGCCGAATCGGTTGCAGTAACTAAGCTATGGTACCCTGACTGGTTTAGGTTAGGTTAGTTGTAGTACTGTGACAAATCACGCACGAGCCGAGCGAGCGAAGTGAGCGGTGCCGTGGCAGCGGCCGGCGAGAGCTACTTCCAGGTTAGTCGCAGTTCCTTGGCTATTTCGTATTTTTAGGAAAGACTTTCATAAAAACTTTATATTAAAAAAACTTTTTTACAAAAAAAACACAACCGATTTACAAAAAAAACTGCAAAGTGAAAAATAACTTTAATTTCGGAAGTCGATCGTTTTAGTGGGTCAGTTTGTAATTTTATCTAAGTTACAATAGCCTAATGTCATCTGCTCACCATCTTTTACAAAACATTGGTTTTCCCGATGCTGGGACGTTAATTGTTGAGGAGTTCTCATAGTAAGAACCAGGAGAACTGGAGCTGATGGTGAAGTCACCACCATATACATAATTATTGTTATTAAGAGGCTCGGAAACATTTACCGCTTTTATTCAATGCTTTGCTAGTAATTTTAACCATATTTATTAACTCAAAGCTTTCAGTAATAGCCATTTCATCTCCATAAGCATCAGCGGATTACCAGAAGGGTCACAAATTTTCAGACATGTAGCTAGACAAGAATGAAACTGAATGAAATCGTTTAAAAATCCTCTTATTCAATGACTTACCAACACCCAACAACTGAACTCCACAATAAATTGAAATAACTTCTCACTCGAAACAAAAATAAATGCCCTTTCCTTTGTAACCCAATGCACGACGATTTAAAACTAAGTAGTGACCAAGTATCGCCATAGAATAAGAATGCATAGAGCCGCTCCGAACACATACTGAAATAATTATAATGCCTACAATTTCAGAACTTATAGAACGTTCAACTAAGGTCCACCATCCACAGCCCTACTTAAAAGTTACGTGTTCACCAAAACACCAAATCAAACTCAAATCACCATTAATGGCCAGAATAGCACAGCACTAGTACGCGACTTATTAACGCGTTATCGACTACTTAGTTTTTGATTGGTTGCAGCTGACTACAGTTAGCCGACGTTCGCACGGACGTAAAAATATCGCGGCGGAATTTTATCGCGCATTGGATTTTCAACATTCGGTGTTGAGCCGAGCTTCGAAAATCCAACTTAACAACAACAAAGTGCATCCCAGCGCGTTGAAAAAACACACTGTTGTATTTTCAACTGTCGACGCTAAGCAGAGCGTTGAAAATCCGGTGTGCGAAAAAAAATCGCCGCGATATTAATACGTCCGTGCGAACGACGGCTTAACGCCGATTCCGATGGCGATGGCGACTGAAATACTAGATGCAATGTATGACATTCTGGCTATTCATTGGTGATTTGAGTTTGTGCCTGACTGGTTACTGTTGAGTGGTTCCGTGGACGACGGGTCTATCACTCAATTTCTATATAGCCTGGTCTGTCTACTCGAGGAAATGGTCATAAGTGTACTATCAGTTCATAGAAACTTTTGGTTTAAAAATTTCCTTGACAATTAACCCTGGCTTGCGGGAGTGGGCAGGTCGTGTGAGTGGTTGACGCACACCACCAAACAATATTATGTTATAATCATAATACATAGGAGTTTTTACTAATATGGATAAAACAGTGTTTATTTATTAAATTAGTTGTAATGATTGTAGGAGAAAATTGGTAATACATCATAGTGATAGTATGTGAAACTTTCTCTGGCATAGACGCTAAGTTAAGATTAAGGTTGTAATGATTTTGAATAATCAATTCATTTTCCTGACTGTACAAATCTTGCACATCTGCACAGTTTTCTCTTTGGTATTGCTAATAAAGCGCCAAGCATTTGACGTCACAAGTGCGCGCCGTTTAGTTTTTTATTGCTAAGCGAGTTTCAGATGGAACTTGAGTTGGTTTTTATCGTTGTCAGTAAATAAATGTTCTTGTAGAAGGTCCTTAAGGCTACTTAGAGATTCTATCAATATTGTTGTTAGAAAATTTCAGCTCTATTTACCTTTTGTGTGCCAAAATTTGTTGTATTGATGATTCTAATGATCATCTATATATATCAAAGAAAGTCGTGTTAGTTACACTATTTATGACTCAAGAACGGCTGAACCGATTTGGCTGAAAATTGCTGGGGATGTAGCTTAGAACCAGGAGACGGACATAAATGATACTTTAAAAAAAACGGCTAAAACGTGGCCAACAACAACGTGGTCAACGGCTGGACCGATTTAGATGAAATTTGGTGTGTATATTTGAATGGGTTCCTGTATGGTTTGAAAACACAATTGGACCCGGTAGGTGGCGCTGCAGTCGGGTTCTAGGATCGTTCAGACAGGACAACGTCTGTTGGGGCCGCTAGTAATTCTATAAATATAGGTATATTTTATTTGTAACGTTCGCGAATAACATTTTGATCAACATACAACCTCACACTGCGCAATGTAAAAAAACTTAGGAAAAAAAATAAACACGAGCTACCCTGTCGCTTTCGCCTTAAGTACCAGAAGTGCAGTGAAAATCATACTGTTGCTGTTTTAATCCAAATGCGCAGTAATAATGAACAAAGTAAACAATCTATGGGGTCCCCGAAACGATCAATAGCAATTGATATATATATATCCATCAATAGTAATTATTGTCAATCGATTCAATTGAACTTTGTAGACGATCAATTTGCGCATCTATCAATCACGTAAAAATTAACAATTGCAATTTATCGTTTCGGGGAGACCCTTATGATTTTTGATGCAAATAAATTATAGTTTAAAAAAACTAAAAAACACGCTTTATATATACTTACCATTAAACTCAACTAAAAAGTAAAAAATAAAAAAAAAGCGTGGGGTGCTTTCGAATTACAGAGTTAGTGTAAGAATGTCGTACAAAGCACCCCACGCTTTTTTTTAATTTTTAGTTCAGTTTTATGGTACTATAGCGTGTTTTTTTTTTAGTTTTTTTTAACTATAATTTATTTTTAAATTTTTTAGTCGAATTTCCCAAATAAAATTTATTCTCTATTTATTATATTTATGTAGGTATTTTTTTTAAGTATATTTTATTATTTTTATTTTATTGTATTGTCACCTGATAAATTTGCAAAATTTCGGATTAATCTGACCATTTAAAGTGGCAAAAAATCGACTTCAAAGATTTCGTTACATACACCTGTATGTTTGTGTGTAACGGAATCTTTGAACTCGATTCTTTCCCACTTTTTTTTCGAATTTACTCATTAACATTCACTCAAGAAACAAAAACTAACTCAATAGTTGCACCACAATCCGTCGCATACGCACTAACAAACGAACTCTGATAACAATAGAATTCACTTCCTACACGTAATCGGAAATTATGATTTAATCAACAAGCAGGTGTTTTAGTGGTTTTTGTTAGAGTTAGGAAGCATATATGATACCTTGCAAGGTTGTGAACTAAGAATCTGAGAATTTTCTAGTGATTATACAACATGTCATTTTGCATCCTCTTTCTCCATGACACCAACATCGTAATCGCGAAAAAAATAACCAGCCGTCCCATACATTTGCGTCGAGTAGATAGGTATTGAAGTTTTCTATAGGACAGTTGAAAATTTTTTCGCGATTACGATCGTAGGTCCCATGGAGAAAGTTGTTCGGTTTCATGTTCTGTATCACACCCTGAAATTTGACGAGAATGCAACACGACACGTTGTATATGGTGTCCATCATCATCACCATCATTTCAGGCCGGAATTACCCACTGCTGGTTATAGGCCTCTTTCTTCTGCCATACTTCCTGATTTCGTGCGTCCGTCATCCAGGTATTTCCCGCGACTTTGACTTTTGGACGGTCCTGGTTTCTGTGGCCTAACCTTGGCCACCATTCGGTAACAGCTAACTATGGAAAAAGTGTACGTTAAGGAAAATTCGAGTGAAGAAATAGTGCTTGGGAGAAGTACCTTTTTTTATTTTTTTTTTTGAGGATGAGAACCCAGCCGTGTTCCTTCAGTTGCCTATGCCAGGGCCACGGTATCTTTTCCAAACAACCCGCGACTCCAGCGGCATCGGCCCTATTGGACCCCTTCTTTTGCTGACATCTCTTTGAGGCGGGCGTGGAACACAACGCGCCGTCGACCCGGGCCTGGGGGCCTACTCCCTAAGCACGAAGCCCGTAGTTTCGGCCTTCGTTACGGGCGTTTCTTACTCCGTATCACCTACGGATGGATGATTGGTTCGGGGCCCGAACGAAGTATGAATGACAACATGATTTGCCAGTTGTCCCTACTCACGATGTGTTCTTGCCCGTCCGAAAAATTTAATTTTTACACTTGTTTTAATGGATTGTAATGTCAGACGGACGGATAAACGGACGGACGGAAAGACGGACGGACTTAGGGAGTAGGCCCCCAGGTCCTAACCTAGGATTATCAAGGGCCAACCCAAAATTATTGATAACATTGTAATTGCGCGAACTTTAAAAATTATACGTTTTTATCTTGAAACAACATCAAATAATATAAATTAAATTTATACGCTATCACATCACAAAAATAAAACAAAGTAAATAAATGCCTATACCTATAACGTAATTTATACGTCACTTTAGTGTTGGGACATCAATTCCTTGACCAAAGCATAGAGTACTACAGAAGCTTAGCTCCGTACAACGAGCGCAAATGCACGCACACATAGACAAGTTTCACGTAGGTAGGTACAGCGAGTGTAAGCGACGCCGACTACTTTAGGTACACGTCACAGAGCACTATGGGGCCAATATCGACGCTAGTGGACATTTGATTTTTGATGAATCAACTTCAGTTGATATCATTATTTGTGTGTTTAATGGTAGCTTAAAACGGTGGTGACGTAAGTAACTGGTGCTTATAGCACAGGGATCCTCCTAATTTAAGCCCAGTTACACAAGTTTTGTATCTTGCCAGTATCTTAGTTTAATTACACAATAAATGTAATACTGTAACCCTCTTACAAATAAAACACGGAATAAAGTTATATCAGGAATAACAAAGGAATACATTTTCATAGGTTTAAATTTGGAATAACTTTATTCTGTGTTTATTTGTAAGACGGTAAAGGTTTAAGTCTTGGACAAATAAATATTATTTATTATTATTATGTAAGTATCAGATATTTTTCTACCTTCCATAATATTCATTAATAAAGCGGTTTCAACTCGAAACTCGAACTGAGAAAAAAATAACTATTTTCAGTGGCCTGCTTTCGCATGGTTAAGCACATGTAATGAAATTAAATTATGTTGATTTCTGTAAGTAGGTCTTACAGGATTTTTGCACAATATTTTAAAACTTTATGAAGACGGCATTTCCTTGCTGACAGATCCCTGAGAAGAAATTCCGTGCCGATCTTCTGTATTAACTAAGTATTCTGTGTCAATGGTACCAATTTAATTACGGCTCGGGATCCGAAAGGAGAACTAAAGTATAACTTAATGCGCATCATATGCATCGGTTATTAATTATTAAGTAAGGTTATTGCAGGTGTAAATTGAGATGGAAATTAACGTGAAATATCGCGTATCATACCCGTTAATTTTATCTACAACTATTTTTAAAACTCGAGAGAAAGGAGTTAAGCGAGGTGAAAAGCACTAACTCTTGGCAAAGCAAGTAACAACAAAAGAAACAGCGCCTTTTGTTTTGAGTAGCGTGAAAAGCAATCACAGAAATGGAAAAACAAACGGTAGTCGTCAATTTGGAAGCCAGGCGTGGTGATTATGGTAAAAATGTTACAAAATGTTATCTTAGCAATCCATTATGACGTCGAATAGATAAGTTGATTTTTCAACCATCAGATAGATACCTATCTGAGAAATCTAATTCTGTTGTGCTTTGCGTCACGTTTACCGCAAATAAACGTATTTCTTTCTTTCTTTTAAATAAAGGCGGTTTGACATCAAACAAAAACTGTCAAACCGAAATCTTTCAATCTGCCTAGCCTTTTCCCAACTAGGTTGGGGTCGGTTTGTCGGGGTCTAACCGGATGCAGCTGAATACCAGTATTTTACATGGAGCGACTGCCTATCTGACCTCCACAACCAAGTACTGGGTAATACGATAGCCCATGGTAAGACTGGTTGTCAGACTTTCGGGCTTCTGACGACCCGTAACGACTGTCAAAGATCCACGGATGACAGCCGGGACCAACGGCTTAACGTGCTTTCCGAGGCACGGAGTAGTCTCGGTATGTAAAGATAGTCACCCATCTACGGACCAACCCCGGCAAGCGTAGCTTAACCTGATGGATCGACCTGTGCGGCTGTTAATACTTAGCCACGAGCTCCTCAAACCGAAATCTTTAATCCTCTAATTTGGTCTCTAACATAATACCTTCTTCTAACTCGAATTATCCCTGTAACAAGATAATCCACTATTCTCTAATTTAAAAAGTTCAAAGGAGCTCGTGGCTAAGTAATAACAGTCGCACGGGTAGATCCGTCATGTTAAGCTACGCTTGCCGGGGTTGATCCGCGGATGGGTGACCATTTACATACCGAGACTCCTCCGTGCCCCGGAAAGCACGCCGCTGCTGGTCCCGGCTGTTATTCGTGGATCGTTGATAGTCGTTAAGGGTCGTCAGAAGCCCGAAAGTCTGACAACCAGTCTTACCAAGGGTTATCGTATTACCCAGTAACTGAGTTGTGGAGGTCAGATAGGCAGTCGCTCCATGTAAAATACTGGTATTCAGCTGCATCAGGTTAGACTAGAAACCGATCCCAACATAGGAAAAGGCTAGGCAGATTGATTTTTTTTTATTTAAAAAAATCGACTGAGGCACCGAGGGTTCCGTACCATCATTTATACAGTGTTATTTTTAAAACACCAGTAACCTCTTAAGGGGTCATTGTACTCATCATTATGAACAACTTTTACTATGGGACCAAACCTGAAATCGCGAAAAAAATCAGCTCTTCAGTACATTTCGACGAGTTTGATGTAGATAAATGTACTGAACAGCTGATTTTTTTTTCGCGATTTCAGGTTTGGTCCCATAGCAAAAGTTGTTCATAATGATGAGTACCCCTTAAGAGGTTACTGGTGTTTTAAAAATAACCCTGTATATGTAATTTTTGTTGATGATTTCTGAAAAGGTGTGCTATTTAGAGACATTGTATTATTTTTTCTGTAATATTTACATAAACTTCTATCACATAGAATAATTTAAGATTTTTCTCTACGCAAACTTCGGAGATAACGGGGGGGGCTCGGTATTTTTTTTAACATTTTACATCATAAGCCAAAACTATGCAGCCTAAAAAAAAAAATGTTTGAGAATGTGCAAACAGCGCTCTTTCAAATGATACCCCACATGCCCTAGTAGCCCCACTTCGAATTTTTAAGACCCCCTTTTAGTCCCTGTTGCAAAAAAACATAATTATATATTTTTATTTCTTTCTTATTTGCAAAATAGTTGGGTAAACGCAATCTAAAACTGTTCCAAATTTCAAATCGATAGCATTAGTAGTTCTTGAGATATCCAGCTGTGACAGACAGACAGACTGAGTCGTACCATAAGGGTTCCTTTTTACCATTTTGATACGGAACCCTAAAAAGTTACACACACAGCAAATAATAAACTTTTTCCAAAAACAACATGCACAGCGTACTCTAAATCGAATCGCAGAAACATCTAAAGCTTGCCACACTCGATACGTAACGAATGCATCGACCTACTTATTCAAGCGGTACACTGTGGCACTGCTGCGTACCCAGTTTTTTAATTAAACATTGTCTCGTCGCAATCAAGACGGTATATCAAATAGTAATACTAGCGGGGAGACGTAGTGCCGAGGTTATAGTGACAGCGGGGTTGGTTTTTATTTACATTATTTTGTCTTTGTACCTAGCAGCGCGCTAATTGTGGCGATGGCTTTTCGATGGCTTTCAGTTTAGCAATTTTACTTGCTTGATTTAGACCGCGAAATTCAATTTTTTTTGGGTTTTTTGCAATTTGCAGGTCCCCGTCAGGTTGTATCTTGCAGATTCGATTTCGTGCAGATTCGTTAGATTTCGTTCGTTCCACGAATCTGCATGAAATCTAACTTGGAGAGATGTATCAATGATTTTTAAAGTTAAAATTATGAACATACATTTATGTTTTAATGCCGCGTATCAAAGATACATCTTGACACGGACCTGCAAATTGCATAAAACCCGCCGCATGGCGCAATGGATAAGCATTATTTCTTTCAAAATCATTCATCGATGCTGGATGAAATTATCAGTTTCTCGTTTATTTTTCTGCATTTCAAACCTTTTTACAGTAACGAAACATCTGTTGCGCAAAATGTACTGATTGTTACATCAATAAATGCTTTTAACATCGCTCTGCTCGCTTCCCAAATCGCTCCTCTCTCTCCGTCACCTTGTGTCAACTCCACAGTCCATTGTCACGGGTACAATAGTCTGATTAATGCCAAACAGGCACTGAGATTGGCTCTGTACAATGTCTCTGTTTACGCCGATGATGGCTTTAGTGATTTACGTGTGTTGCTAGCCTAAAATAAAAGGCTTTTGTCTAATGGAAATCTTGTGGCGTCTTTGTTTCTTTAAGTTATGATTATGGGAAGATTTTTGGGGATGTGCCTTAATGAAAAGGAAATGGAGTTAATGCGATGGTAATTAAGTGCTTCGATGCTAAATAATTAGCTGGCTAGATATTAGTGTAAAGAGTAAATAAATATAGGTAAGAGTAAAAGGGCAGTTGGCAATGTCGTACCGAGTGGTTAAGAGGATATATCAAAGCGTGGTTTAGCTCGGTGTGTTAGTGAAATGGCCTTAAAGCTGTCTAGTTTGACGCGCGAGATACAAGACTCTCACGTTCACCGGACAAATGACAAAATGCTATACTTAAATCAATGTTTAGCTTATTAAGTTCTTTATATATTATTTAAATATTATCCGTTTCCGGCTGTCATAAGAGTAACAGTGCGTTTTATGTGCTCCCGAGTTTCTTATTTACTAACCAGTGAAAACCAGCAAATATCAATACGGATTGGCAAAATTTCACCACACCAAAACCAAAACAATTTGAATTGCGACAAAAGTTCACTAAAAATTGGATTAGATTGGAAAATTATCATCAACAATACCACAGTTTGGAGTTTGGAGGTTAGAAATCCTTAACTTATCATTTTCAACTTGACACTTGTTGGCACGTCAAACTGGCGTAAACGAGCATAGCGATACCAACATAACAGACGTAACAACGTTCGGATACACATAAATAGTGATACGTTTAGTTATCGCATTATGGAGAATGAAGGTATGTCAAGAGAAATGCTACAACTATTTCAATTGATGAAAATGGAATTAGAAAAACAAACATCAGCGATTACACAGAACATAACTGATACCTTAATGCGCACTATAGACGTTAAAATACAACCATTATTGGAAGAAAATAAGCACCTAAAATCTGAAGTGCAAACTTTGAATAGAAAAGTAAAATATTTGGAAGAGATGAACAAGAAGAATAATATAATACTACACGGTGTCAAGGAAACTGAGAACAATTATGCAGAGTTATTGAACATAATAACGGATATTTTACAAAAAATGAATGTGAAGTTAGAAAAATTCGAAATAAATAAATACTACAGATTGGGAAGAAAACAAGATGAAAGTAAAATCAGACCCATACTTATCTCCTTTACGTCATATCAAAAGAAGGCAGAAATAATGGAAAATAAAGCAAAAATGCCACATAAAACTTTTCTTACCGAAGATTTCTCAAAAGAAACGCTTGAACTACGTAAAAATTTACAGCAACAACTAAAAGAAGAAAGGGAGAAAGGAAACGAAGCATTCATCAAGAATAATAAACTTATTGTAAGAGGAAAACCAGAAGCCGAAACAAGAAAAAGAGAAAGAGAGGCGAAAAATATTATTGCCCCGTCTAAAATGCACAAAACTGATGCATTTGCATACATGAGAGCCAGATCTTTCTCACTATCAGAGAAACAAACACAACCTCATAAGGCATAGGAATTATCCGACATCGGAAACGTGAAGAAACTAAATACAAAAAAAACAATGATAACAAAAAACAAACAGATCCCCAATACGGTTGGTCACCGCGGGGAGATAGACCGTACCCCCCAAGAGTCTACAGTAAATAGATCCAAAATTCCTAACAATCACTACTCCGCGAAAAAAAAACAAAAACAAAGAACAAGATTAAATATAGCCACACTAAACACAAGATCGTTAAAATCCCAAGAATCCCTACTCGAATTAGAAAATGCATTGGAAACCGTACACTGGGATATTTTAGGCTTAAGCGAAGTGAGGAGAGCTGAAGAGAGAACTGAAGAACATGATAAGTATATATTTTACTACAAAAACGTAAAAGCTGGCCTTTATGGAGTAGGATTTATGGTTAAAAAATACCTCAAAAAAGAAATAATAGAGTTTCGAGGCATATCAGATAGGATAGCAGTTTTGAATATTACATTACCTGGTCATAAACAACCATCTTCAATCGTTCAAATATATGCCCCGACTGATATCACCAACTATGAAATAAAAAACGATTTCTACAATAAACTCAACGAAATAATGCCAACTTTGAATAAAACTATAATTGTATTAGGTGACTTCAATGGCCAAATAGGAAAGAGAAGAACCAACGAGGACAAAGTACTCGGACCACATACAACAGGCAAAAGAAACGACAATGGGCAAAGACTGATAAACTTCGCGTTGGAAAACAACTTACATATCATGAACAGCTACTACAATAAGAATCCTAATAGGAAATGGACATGGGTGTCACCGAATGGTAAGATAAGAAACGAAATAGACTACATTACTACGAACAAACCAAGATTGTTCTTAAACATAAATATTGTCAACCAATTTAACTACAACACAGACCACAGACTACTTAGAGGACAACTGTACACACGAGAACCAAAACCATCAAGAAAAAATATTAACAATACGAAACCAGTAGCTTTACCAATCCCGGAAAACATTCTAGAGGCCTTACACACTAATTTAGTAAAAATAGATAATCTTAATGAAGTTCAAGTAAAGTATGACGCTCTGGAAAAGGAATTAAAAGAAACTGAAAGCAAGATGAGAACAACGAGAGAGGGAAAAGACAAACTAGGTCCAGAAGCAAGGAAGTTGATCATGCAAAGAAAAACTTTGATTACAGACAGGAAAAACAACAAAAAAGAAATAACAAATCTAAGCAAAAAAATTAACCTGAGAATACGAAAACACAGAGAGAAATTAAGAACCGAAACACTAAATTACCATATAGAAAAATCAGGTGGAGTCAAGAAAGCATGGGTCGAATTAAGAGACAATCTAACTTGGATCGACAACATGAAACACCACAGAAACAAGAAAAATAGCACAAATAGAATTGAAATATTAGAAGTAGCAACAGAATATTACCGTGAATTATACAACAACGACGTAACAACCGAGGAATCCAACCAGCTAGTAAACTGTGCCAAAACCGACGAAGAAGAGACCCCCTTTATACTGAGAGATGAAGTCAATAAGGCTATCAAATCACAGAAGAAAGGAAAAGCGCCTGGAGGAGATTGCATATCTAACGAACT
Organism: Cosmia trapezina; assembly: GCA_905163495.3. Lineage (NCBI taxonomy): Eukaryota > Metazoa > Arthropoda > Insecta > Lepidoptera > Noctuidae > Cosmia > Cosmia trapezina. The sequence continues at coordinate 10,083,904 of LR991045.1, forward strand.
GCTAATAGGATCATCCAAAGTAACGCTAAACACTATCACTGAGATATTTAATGAAATTTTGCGCACAGAATATATACCTCAACAGTGGACTATATCAACCATTATATTACTACACAAAAAAGGGAATAAAGATGAAATAGCCAACTACAGACCCATCAGCTTGATGTCCAACGTGTACAAAGTATTTTCAAAAGTACTGTTAGATCGTTTAACAAAGACTTTGGATGAAAACCAACCCAAAGAACAAGCAGGTTTTCGCAGTGAGTTCTCAACAATAGATCACATCCACTCTATTAAGCAAGTAATCCAGAAATGTAATGAATACAATATTACCTTTTACCTGGCGTTCGTGGATTATAATAAAGCGTTCGACTCCCTAAAACACGCAAAAATTTGGGAAGCCTTAGAAACACAAGGAGTCGAGAAAAAGTATATTCGATTGATTACCAACATATATAAGAACATGAAAGCAAAAATAAGAACTGAAAGAGATGGAGAAATTTTTCCGATTAAAAGAGGAGTAAGACAAGGTGATCCTTTGTCACCCAAACTTTTCTCAGCTGTTCTCGAACACGTGTTTAGACGTCTCGAGTGGGATAACTACGGATTAAATATCAACGGAGTCCGACTAAATCACCTAAGATTTGCAGACGACCTAATAATCATTTCCGAAGATCCAAAGAGCTTACAAAAGATGGTAGAACAGCTGGTGTATGAAAGTGATAAAGTAGGACTGTCAATGAATACGGCGAAAACTAAAATAATGTCAAACTCGGAAAACATACCTATAACTGTTAACGGAAAAACCATAGAATATGTGAAGGAATACACTTACCTCGGACAGATCATATCTCCAATAGACCTAACAACGAAAGAAATTAACAACAGAGTCACTTTGGCATGGAAAAGATACTGGTCTCTCAAGGAGGTAATGAAAAACCCACTTGTACCACTGAAAGCGAAGAGCAAAATATTTAATTCGTGTATTCTGCCTGTCATGACATATGGATGCCAAACCTGGAGTTTAACTAATCATAACATACATAAATTAGAAACTTGCCAACACAGTATGGAACGAAGCATACTTAACATCAAATTAAAAGATAAAATAAAACTTGATACTATAAGGAAGAAAACTAGAATCACAGATGTTACTTACTGTATTAAAAAACTAAAATGGAGGTGGACAGGACATATGATTAGGAGTAGTAAGGATAAATGGTCTAAGGACGTAACAGAGTGGTGCCCGAGACAAAACAAAAGAAGGAAAGGGAGGCAGCGTCGTAGATGGGAAGACGAGATTAAAAAAATTGCAGGACATACTTGGAAAAGACAAGCACAGAATCGCATTCGATGGCGAACTCTAGGGGAGGCCTATGCTGAACAGCAAGACAATCTTCACGTACCGGTGTCAAACAATTAAATAAGATTAGTGTAACTTTATTGTAAGAAAGATTGTTAAATAAAGGCTATTATTATTATTATTATTATTATATATTATTTAAATACCTTTGATTTAAAGCAAATTTTACTGCACAGTAAGGAATTGTTTACGTATAATCGTATATCTAAAACAAAAAATAGACGGTGCTACTTCGGAATTTTTTTCTGTCGAAAAAATGTTAAGTAATCATGCCTTGGTTTTAGTACAGCAGTAGACAATATAGTCTAATAACACTTATTAAACTGTGGCCAAACTGATGCGAATCTCAATTTGACCTCCACAACCCAGTTAGTTAACAGGATACCTCTTGGTAAACCTGGTTGTCTGACTTTCGGACTTCGGACGACCCTTAGCGAACTGTTGGAATCTGTGAATGACAGCCGGGACCAACGGCTTAAAGGCACTGAGGTCTGCAGGAGGGGGTTAAGTAAGGATCGTAAGCGCAGTGCCACTGTTATTAATAACTTTTTCAATTGATAACCACTGACCTTTAAAATTCAGGATTATAATTGAAAACACAAGGCCGACATAACTTAAACGTACAACAATAGAATCCTTCATAGAATATGTTACAGTATTGGTCTAGAGTAAACATCTCAGTCAAAATTGACGACACGGTTGGCGCAGTGGTTGAGCGATTGACTGTTGCGCAGCATGTCGCGGGTTCGATTCCCGCACGGAACAAATATTTGTACGACCTTCGAGTATTTGTTCCGAGTCTGGGTGTTTTTCTATCTATAATATGTATATATTTACAAAAAAAAAAATGTATATAAGTAGTTAATCAGCCATCTCGTTACCATAACACAAGCATTAGGTTGCTTAGCTTAAGACAAGATGGCGTTGTGTGAAATGTCCAAGGATATTTATTTATTTATTTATAAACTAGCTTCTGCCCGCGACTTCGTCCGCGTTAAATTTCTTGTACCCCCCACCCACCAACCCCGACGCATCGCATCGCATAGCTGCCCGCGCTATTACTTCGCGCTCGGCTCCTAAGGGCCCTAGCGTGATGTTAAATATCCTATATCCTTCCGCATCGCCTGCCCGCGCTATTACTTCGCGCTCGGCTCCTAAGGGCCCTAGCGTGATGTTAAATAGCCTATATCCTTCCGCATCGCCTGCCCGCGCTATTACTTCGCGCTCGGCTCCTAAGGGCCCTAGCGTGATGTCAAATAGCCTATATCCTTCCCCATCGCCTGCCCGCGCTATTACTTCGCGCTCGGCTCCTAAGGGCCCTAGCGTGATGTTAAATAGCCTCTTTGCAAAAAGATTTTTTCAAATCCGACTGGGGTAGTTCCAGAGATAGCGCGTTCAAACAAACCAACAAAAAAACAAACTCTTCCGCTGTATTCCACCGACATTTTGCACAACGCCATCTATGGGTAAATTGGTAAAACGTCCGCTCTAAACATGTTTGCTCAAGAGGAACCGTTATGAATTAAAGTTATTTTGCGTTTTAGTAATTTTATATTATCTCCGAAACTGTATGACCAATTGCCATACTGTAAAGGCCAAATCTTATCTCCATGATGTCCTTGTGATCATAATATATCTTATTTTGATAAGGATTAATGTTTTGTTGTTTAAATAACCATCCAAACGTAAGTATGTCTAAAAAATACTTTTTTAAAACAATAAAAGATGTATAAAAGATAAAATATAAAAGATAGAAACATGGTGTCGCGGACTTTTTTGTAGAATTATTTAAGACGGACCAGACTGCCATACATTGTTTTCAATTATAAACAACCGTTTAGGCAGCGCATGCAAAAAAGTCTGTTTAAAGGGGTATTTCTTTCCGACTTGTTAGACAAAACTTGTGATAGCTCGGCTAATATGCATGATATAAATGTAATTTATAGCCTATAGCACTCAAGAATAATGTAGCTTTCTACCAGTGAAAAAATTTTTAGAATTGGATCATTAGTTCCGGAGATTACCCCCTACATACAAACTTACAAACTTACAAACTTACATACAAATTTTACCTCTTTATAATATTAGTATAGATAAATAGTCCCTAAGTATTTGTTAGCCGCTCTATTCATGTCCTAGAATCTTAGTTATACAGGGACAAATTAAATTACCTAGTGGAACTCCGCGGACGTATAGGTACGAGTAGTTACAAAAATATAGCTCATCGATTTGAAAATTTTATAGTTCCAGCATTACGTCATTAACTATCTGTTTTCTCAGCTGTCAATATTGACCAAAGAGATTTAAGATACTATAGAGAGGCTATCAAAAGAAATGTCACACAAAAACTGTTATCCCAGGTCTCAGTGACGCCATCTAGCATAATATAGCAAAATTATAACATAATAGCCAAGTTTGACCCGATACACTTCTATTTGATTTCACCTTTGATTTATCAACCGTCAGATAGTTTGAGTTAGATAAGAAAATTATTTGATTTATCTTAATACCCGGTAAATTATAAAATTTTAGCGAAAATAAACTTTTTATCACAACGAGGTTTGCAATACCACAATGTACAATTTGGATCTTTTTTTTGGTGGACACGAATGTGACACAAGACTGAGCGACTTTTGCCCACTTGGACAAATGTATCGGTTACGACTTTGTTCGCTATGGCCCGTCTATTGTTACGTAATATTTAATGTCTTTGATATTAACGGACGTGCGAATATCATAAGCCATCATACAATGCCGCCATTTCCCCTTGATGGTAAAAAAAAGTCACCGCAGTAGACATCGTGAGAAAACCTGAATACAATCAACATTAATTTTTCATAAACTGTGCCAAAAACAATACGATATAATACCAAATGCACTTCCTACAATTCAGCTGAATTACAACTGAAAATTAGCATTAAAATAATATTATAACAGCGATACAAAACTGACTAAAACATAGATTTAGGTTATGAATTCCGTTTTGCTACTGTTCGCAACACTATCAACCGGAAACGGATGCTAACAACACAATTCCGAATACGGAAATGCTGTGTTTGCTACCACTTCCTGTCATTCGGATGTGCTTTGTAGTGGCAGCAAAAAATGTTCGGAAGTTTGATATATGGTCTGGAATCCTTGTTATTAATATTTATAGGTCAAGATAGGAAGCCTTTGTTTTTTAACAGTAAACAATGGAGTCAGTTTGATTGATATGCTACTGAATAATAACATTGAAGTCTTTGCTGGGTAGTTTTTTACGCAAATTTTTTTGGTACGAAGTTCTTTAACGCGGCTGACAGTAATAGTTGACTGTAGAAATCGTCACTATTGAAAAAGAGTTCATATTTCAGTAGAATCTCGAGCTCCTCCTCGCTCCTCTTGGCTAAGGAGGAGCTTGTGGCTAAGTAATTACAGCCGCACAGGTCGATTCATCAGGTTAAACTGCGCTTGCCGGGGTTGGTCATTGCATGGGTGACCATCTTTAAATACCGAGACTCCTCCGTGCCTCGGAAAGCACTTTAAGCCGTTGGTCCCGGCTGTCATTCGTGGATATTTGACAGTCGTTACGGGTCGTCAGAAGCCCAGAAGTCTGACTGCCAGTCTTACCAAGGGGTATCGTATTACCCAGTTACTGGGTTGTGGAGGTCAGACAGGCAGTCACTCCATGCAAAATACTGGTATTCAGCTGCATCCGGTTAGACTGGAAGCCAACCCCAACAAAAATTGGGAAAACGCTAGGCAGATTGATTGACTTCAGTGGTATCTCGATAACTCCAACCATCCTCTATAAGACGAAAAATTACCAAATACGCGAGATTGATTTTGTAACTCGAAAAAATCTATAATTCGAATTTCAAAAATTGAACTCCGCCAGAAGAAGATTTCGCAATCAACATTTTCACAACGTAATTACATATTTTAGAGGTCTTCTTTCAGGTATGGAGATGTACTTGTAATAGAAGACCTCAAAACCTCGAGCCTATCTTAGATAATGACGTCTTACTTGAAATTCCCCGAACCGAACTCTTATCAATCTTATCTAAAAGGAGCTGCTTTAGTCCTCTTGCGTCTTGAAACTTGAGACCATACTAGATGGCTCTGTATTAATACATAATATACAGCGAAAGGAACTTTGTTCCAACTGGATGTTTCACGCCGCGCCGCCAGGGTCGCGGGTTGTTCAAAAGAGGTACCGTGGCCCTGGCACAGCCAACTGAAGGAACACGGGTGGGTTTTAGTCAGTAAAAGTCTGACACGCCCTCCCGCCTCCTCTAGAGCGGGAGAAGTCATTTGATGATTTCCCATCCACAAAAAAAAAACTGGGTGTTCCACGACACCTCCCGAATATTTTTTCCAGCTAGCTAGAACATCAGATAGTGAAGGGTGACCGTTTTGGGGGCTGATTTCTACTTTATTTAACAAGAAGTGATCGGCAAAGAGTGAGGTCCAAGTACTGGAAAAAGAAGTGTCGTTCGTTCGGCGGCAAATTGGGAAGACGGCATTGTTGCCATTGTGGGTAAAACCTGGATTAAGCCTGGAAAAGGAGCGTGGGGATTGGAACACTCAAAGAGAGGCCTGTATCCAATGTGTGTGAATCCTCCATCCGTCACGGCAAAAGAGTAGCTAGTTTGTACGAAAGATAGTGAAGCTAATTTCTCAAAGTTCTTCGGGTTTTGGTACTTAATGCTTTCGTGGGCTTGACTTCTATATACGTCATAACAGTAAAACTTCTATTGTGTCTCGTTTAGCGTCCGCGAAAGTATTAAAAATCATCACAATACGTTTTTGGAGGCTCTCTTATACATACTGCTATTCTATGAACCCGTTTATAAATTGTAGGTATGCCTATTAGAAAGGACATATTGGAACTAATTTATAACTAACATATATGCCCACAATGAAGATATTTTGAACTTTGAATTTAAAGATGTCTCTATGTAGCAGTACTCAAACTTAAATGATAAACAAAGCAGATTCTTCAAACGTGACTCTTCAGAAACTCCAGTACCTACTAGCAATTTGATCTCACAATTGTTTGCATCGTTCCCAGTAACGCTTTAAAAGCGATGTATTCGTTTAAATGTGGCGCATAAAGACAACAATGTAGGTCTGATTACCGGGGCCATTGTATGCGGAGTTTAATGTGACTTCTGAATAGCGTTTTGTGATTTATTTATCTCTGGGAATAAAATAAAGACAACTAAAAATCACTTCAGTCCTTGAAGGGCTTAGAAAAATTGGATTTTACACCCATATTAATTTCTAACCGGTGATTGAGGGCGAGCCTGTTAACCGGGCAGAAGCCCAGTCTCTTGGCCTTCTGCTACTGAAAAACCCTTAAGTAATGAAAAAAAAACCGGTCAAGAGCGAGTCGGACTCGCACCCCGAGGGTTCCGTTCCGATTTCTGAAGAGTTGTGCTATTTAGAGACATCGTTTTATTTTTCCTGTTATCATTAAACTTCTACCACATAGAATAATTTCAGATTTTTCTCTATGTAAACTTCGGAGATAAGGGGGCGGTATTTTTTTTACATTTTTCATCAAAAGTCGAAAACTATGCGCAAAAAAAACAGCGCAATTTTAGAATGTGCAAACAGCGCTCTTTCATAATGATACCCCATATTTCCTAGTAGCACACCACTTCAAATTTTTAAGACACCTTTGGTGTAATTACAGGCTCATAAGAAATTTCAACTGTGTCTTTAAGGTTGACAATTGCAACGTCTATGGTGTTGCAGATGTTCATAAGTAGAGATGACGACTGCGACTTCCGAAATTAAAGTGAGGAGCGAGGAGGAGTGGGAGGTGTGGGACAGGTAGCGTTAAAGTTGGGATATGATATCCCAACTTTAATTTCGGACGTCGGTGGCAAAAAACTAAAATTTAGATCCAAAGACACTGACTTCCGAAATTAAAGTTATCTTTTTAATTTATAGTATTTTGTTTTTTGGAAGTTCATTGTTTTTTTTTTTTTTGTAAAAAGTTTTATTTTTTATTGTTTTGTGACCTATATTATCCACCGCTTATCAAAGGTCTCCCCATAGTTTTCCATTGTTCTTTATGCGTTTCCTTGTCACGCTATACCATGATTATAAAATGTAAATATGTCGTAATTATAACGAACGCTGTGACAAACAAAACGAAACAAAAGGTTTCCTTATTTGTTGCCTAAAAAAACTAATAGCCGTTTTCACCAAATCTAAGTGACACTTAATTGAATCCCTTGATAAAAATTCAATGTTGGATTTTCATCGCTAGGCTTAACTGCGGCGAGAGATGAAAATCCAACAGTGCAATAATATTTAGGGATTAATTTAAGTGTAACTTAGAGTTGGTGAAAACGCGCACTAAACTTTCATCTGAAACCTAGTCTTCAATTGCCAAATTCTCAGACAAAACGTCTACCCGAAAATAGGCCAGCTTAACCGAAACAAAGGTCTCATAGAGACGTTAATCCTATTTTCATATCCATTGCCTGGAGCACGTAGGTCTAGATTGAACGTAAACATCGCCTAGATTGCTTCAGGCTAAGCCCGCGTATGCTCCACTGCTTATAACTAAATTAGGTTAGATTTCGGTCTTTGACAATAGGGGTAGATTTAGATTGCTTTAATTTTTTTGTGAATTATTTCTCTACTAGCTGCGCCTCGGTTTCACTCGCGTAGTCCGGGATAAAAAGTAGCCTATGTGTTTATCTAGGGTAAAAGCTATCTACATATAAAATATCATCCAAATCGGTCTAGTCGTTAGAGCGTGAAGAAGTAACAAAGACACATATTCACTCACAAACTTTCGCCTTTATAAAATTAGTGAGATAGTGTGTCTACATTATTGAAATCACAGTCATTCGTAGATTCGTTTGGCAGTCGTCATGGTTAGTCAGAAGCCTGAAGGTCTGACAAACAGTCTGGTATCGTGTTACCCAGTAACTGAATTGTGGAGACGAGATAAGCAGTCGCTCCATGTAAAATACTGGTAATCAGCTGCATCCGGTTAGACTGGAAGCCGAGTCCAACATAGTTGGGTAAAGGCTAAGCTGATGATGATTATATAAAAGCCTTTTCTGTTTGGGTAGGCAGCAATTACAGACCCGTCGTGCTGCGATATGCGTTACCTATAATATTTAATTAGGCAGATGCCATCAACAAATTATATTTGGCTGATTTCAGCTGGAAACGTGAGGGCGAGCGCTTTTTTTTGTGGCCCCGCTCTGGGTGGAGCGGAAGAGCGTGTCAGACTTTTACTGACTTAAACCCACCCGTGTTCCTTCAGTTGCCTGTGCCAGGGCCACGGTATCTCTTTCGAACAACCCGCGACCCCGGCGGCAAGGGCGAGCCCCTGGAATGACAACCACCGATTCAATTTGTCATCATAATCACTCTCTCTCAGAGTTGCCTTTTCTAAATATATGTCAACAACATACAAAAAAAAAAAAAAAAAAAAAAAAAAATGTCAATATATGTATTGTTGTGTACTCAAGGAGACTTTACAGGGGCTTGTGGCTAAGTAATAACAGACGCATAGGTCGATCGACCAAGTTAAGCCACACTTGCCGCGGTTGGTCCGTGTATGGGTGACCATCTTTAAATAGCAAGACCTCGGAAAACACGTTAAGCCTTTGGTCCCGGCTGTCATTCATGGATCTTTGACAGTCTTTACGGGTCGTCAGAAGCCTGAAAGTCTGACAACCAGTCTTACCAAGGGGTATCGTATTACACAATAACCGGTTTGTGGAGGTCCCAAAAATAGTTGTGAAAAGCTGGAAGACTTCAAAATCACCGAGCCCGCGTTTCCTAGACCAAAAAGTTCAGTTCCTTAACCGTCAAAAAAAACTCCACTGATCTATTGCCAGCGTTTGATCGTCTATCAAACCCCCCTAAAACCCCCAGTCTACGTGATTTTCGCAAAATTGTGACGTCCACTAAAATCAAAATAAAAGGTGATGAAGAGTTAAAGTTGAAGATTACCAACGATGCTTTCTGTCACCTTGACTTAAATATCCTGATGCATTCATTTCAAAAGTTTGCATATTAGATTTTTATTCGATACAAAACACCTAACCTACATAACCGATTCTTCACTAAACATTATTCGTCAAAGCTCTATTCTTCGACATAAAAGAAGTGAGAGCACTTTGGGCCAGAAAGTGCACAAGTGCCCATCCGTAGTCGCTTTCTTGTCGGCCATTGTTTTCCACTCTCAACTGGTCCCCTTTATAGATAAGGGTGTGCCACCGACTTGAGATCGTCTTTGATAATGTTTTATCAAGGTATAAAGAGTTTTATTTTTAAAATGGTGCTCAGGTTGTGTTTTGTGGGCGTTTTAGTGATCGAGTAACTGAGGGTTTTAATGAAATTTTTAGATAATAATAATACAGGGTGTAAGGGACAGCCCTCCGCAGACTGATGGGGTGAATTCAGTACATCATACTAAGATAACCGGTACATGAAATTATTTCAGGAACGTTATGGAAATACAATAAACCTGATTTGTTTGTGTTTTTCTGCACAAATCGGAGTGTCTGTTACTGGTTGGGAGGGGTAGGTAATAGGTATGCGGTGAGTACGATGAACTCTGTAGCTAGACAGAAAGGAACAGCTGATTTCACGAGTCGTTCGTTAGAGTATTTCACCATCCATTGCTGTTTTTTTTTTTGTGTTTTTTTTTTGCTGTTTTTTTACATAAATGGAGTGCTGCGAACACATAATGTAACTTTACATTGAAATAAAGAAAATGTAACTGAAAAAAACTAATAAAAAATGAAAATTTTCCGGAGATAATTTCCGGTGGAATATGATTCAAAATGAGGAGCTGAATGCACCCTGTTAGTTTGCGGAGGGCTGTCCCTTACACCCTGTATAGACAAAATGTGACGTTTAATAAACAAGTTATGCGTTCTGTGGTGCGGGTTGCGCAGTAGTGGGTGATTGTGGAGCGTTGCGCCGCGCATAGTCTGGTCCAGTCTGGTCCAAGCGGTCGTTATGACAGCGTACAATACAACGTATGTGGTTGTACAATAGGTACACCTCTGCCTAACCCTTCGGGGAAACATGGCGTGATGTTATGTTATGTTTGGAGATAATGTTTATTTTTGGTTGATGTTTCTTTTTAATCTACTTATAATATTTTCCAATTCTTTCTAGGAAATCACTTTTTCCTAGTATGTGTGTTTACTATTATGGAAAATCGCAAAACATATTTTGCTTATATGTGTTTTTGTATACTTTAGGTAAAGGATGTATTAGAAAGGTGTGGGCTGATATTTTTTCTCGATTACTATATTGGTCCCATGGAGAAAGTATTTCAGTTTGATGGTCTGTAACCACACCATTACATTTGACCTTTAATTACACATTTCTGATACACCCTGTATAAATGTACAGTTAGTATCCCTTTTATTTGTAAACTTTTTTTTTAAACTCCTGCAGCTAAGCTCAAAGTTCTCTTGAAGTGGATTCACGTGAACAACGCTGCAACGAGCTGGATCAAATCTTAAATGATTTCTTATTGTCTTGGGCTTGCCTCTGTAGAATCCTGATGATCCCGTTTTTCTGCTGATTAGTAAGTACTATGCGAGCCAAATAAGAATAGTACCTACTGTCAAGTCGCCATTTTGTTCCGCAATACTCGCGAACTTCATTACCAAAGTGTACTAATTTGACGGCTATCGTGTGAAGTTGGCAGCAACCGCGATCCTATTCTTAGTTGACACGCATAGTACTTACACTAGTACACTGGCTCATCATCACACCAAGCCTCCTCGTGCAGGCTGCTTCACTTTCAACATTTTGCCGCCATTCGTGATTAGTGACAGCTACCTTACTACTTGTGTGAATATGACAGACACATTCTACACATACATAATTCATATGATATTTCATATGAATTATATGGTAATTAATATTCATACTTCGGTTCACACCGCTTAGGTACTAAAGTCTAATTATTAATTCACTGGAGTAATCTGACGCTTACGGTACCATAAGGTGTAAGTGTAAACAGTGGCAATCTTTTATGGGGTCATTGTACTCATCATTATGAACAACTTTTACTATGGACCAACCTGAAATAGCGAAAAAAAAAGTCAGCTCCAATGACCCCTTCAAAGATTGCCACTGTTTACAATTACATCATGTATGCATTGCAATTAATTACTTTTTATAATAAATGTTCCTATTGACTTTGTGTAAATGAGCACAACGAACGGATCGCATCACTATTACAATAAATATGGCACCATTATTTTACAAAGTGACATTAGCATCTGTCAGTTTACTCCAGTGAATTAATAATTACACTTTAAAGCCTCCTCTACACTACTCGCGAAGTTGGTCGAAGTTAGGCGAATACGGTAGTGTGGACGGCCACTTCGCTTCGCTTCGTGCAACCTTGGCTCGCCTCGCGCGACTTCCAATCGTTGTCGGTTTTCGCGACCGAGGCAAAGGGCCCGAAGTGCACCGACGAAGCGTCTGACTACACTACTCGACTCGCTTCAAATTGTCGCGTGATAAATTCGCACGTAATTATAATAAGCAAGAGTGCACATTGCAACGGCAGCTGACACTTCAACATTATCCATGGTGCAAAGAATACTACTTAGTCTGTGGTGCAAAGCGCGCGGGTGCCATCGGGCAACTGACCTCCTCGCGAAGTTGCACGAGTGTGTAGTCACGTACTTCTTACTTCGGTCAACTTCGACGAGTACTTCGTCAAAGCAACTTCGCGAGTAGTGTAGTGGAGGCTTTAGGTCGGACTTTTAATTAGCTGCAGTAAAATGACGCTTTTAATGTCATTTTTATGTCATTTGTTTACCAAATGGGAACATTTTTTAACGAAATGACAGACAAGAAGTGTCATTTTAATGTAGCTAATTCCAAGCATAAGCGAAACGAAAACGGAAGTATGAAAAGATGCGGAGGAAAGCTAAACGAAATTAGCTTCGTTTCGCTTCGTTCCCAGTGTGGCTTCAACAACATTATGAAACATTAATAAATTATTGTTAGTAGCAAAATGTGTACGAAAAATCTTTGGATTTCAGAGTTTTTTTTCGAATACCAAAATATACAATCCTGGTGTGAATTTGGCCAGTTTTTTTTTCACGACTGTATCTTAGAATAAATTTGATCAAATAAAGCAATGTATGTTGCCTCCGCACAAAATAGGCACAAGATAATAATATACCCACAGGAGTGGTTTTTTGTGGTTTCTATCTTACTATTTACTACGTTTCAAAGGATATGGAAGTAAATAAAAAACATGTAAATATTATTCAAAACTTTTATTAATCTTGTTTTTCATTGCGACCGACTCAAAAAACATTTGATTATCTAGCAGTACAAATACATAGTTCTAATTTAATATTACAGTTCAATCAAAACCATTTTCAGTAAATTAATCTACTACAAACCTTTGGACTATAATAATTGTTTTATTAAAATTATAAAGATAAAAAAATAAAAAAAGATAACGTTATCTTTTATTTAAAATATCCAGTAAGATATACAGTGACTGAATAAAGTCTAAAAAAATATAAATTAACAAAAAAATACAGTAATGCAAAAGATTAACACAATAATTATAATTACGATATTTTAGAAATAATAAATGAATTACAAGTAGTATTTACATAGTTACTAACCCAAATACTAATCTAAAATTAATTTTCAGTCTCAGTCAGAAGGTTTTTCTGAAGTTATTTACATAAACTAGATACTTAATTTTAACAAAATTATTTAGCAATAAACATTACAGGTTAAAATATTTATTTTTAGTCCCATATAAGGATTTTCAATAAAATCGATAATTCGAGGTTAAAATACTATTAAAATTAACATTGACGACTTAATTGACAGTATTTTATAAACAAAAAAAAATTCTACTTAATGTAATGAGATAAGTACTTAGACTCTATTTATTTAAATAAACAAAAGTCTATATTTAAAACACATCTTAGATTAAATATCAATATTTTGATTTTAGACAGTGTAAAATAAGACAGCTAGTTTCATTAAAAACTTAAGAAATTCCAACTTAAATTTAAATCTAAAAGTAACATAACTTATGTTAGTTTTTCTTTGACATGAACACTTAAAGCTTTTTAATTTTAGGCTCGTTTGTCAAACTTTTGACGTAAGTAAGTAATTAAAGTCGTGAGAAGTATACTAAGGAGACATCTTTTTCATTAAACTTTTTTTATTATTTTTGCACCAACGTTAACTAAAGCAGTTTTATTTTTAATGACTACGTGCTCTCATTAGTTTTCAGTATTTTCTGAAAATGTTAAGATTCTTAAAAAAATGTATTTTAATTTGAATGTGTCATACAACTGACTTATTAAAACATTATGGAAATGGTCAATAGAAGTAATTAAAGATATCCTTTCAAACTATCTAAAAATGAGCTATTGTAAGGGCCTATATTTTCAAGGCGGCCCGTTCTATTTAAGGGCCTGTATTGTATTGTTAAACTTTATTTTAAGGCTTCTTAGGTCCTGTTTTACCACCTACCATTAAGTTCCTATTAACCTACTTGGCAGATAATTTCATACAAGTTCTGTTCCATTTTTAATTTTATTGGTAAGTAGTGGCTATTCGGACATCGTGAAATAGGGCTCTAAGTATAATAAAATTAATCTTCCGATTAAAAACACCAAAAATATAAATCCGCTGAATGTAAAAAATACGTTCTAGATATGTAAAACTAAACAAAAACCACGCTGATTTATTCTCTGACGAAACGTGGGAAAAACATACAAAAATAATATTATTGTGCCTTCTTGAAGATATAATTAAGTTTAAGCAAATGAACTCTAATTACTATTCCAGTTCTCTGGTCCTCAACGTCGGAAAAGTCATCAAAGATTAAAATAAATGAGCAAACACTATTGTACATAATGCAAATAGTACTTATACGTATCATTTTAATTTCTTTAGTTACCGTCAATGCAATAACACCAATAAACAATTTACACAGTGTCTTCGACACGATAGAGCGATTCATCTTTAAGCTTACGTATATTATTTATTAGGTCGGGGAAAAAGTTCCTTCGTATTTTACATACAAATTCAAGACATTTTTTTTTCATAGTTTATTATTTAGTTATGTGTCATTTGCCAAATGGGTCAAAACTGTTTTGTGGTCAATTCCCAGTTCTTCAGCTACGTCGTAACTACTGATATGCCTATTTTGCTCCACTTTTCCAAAAATGGCATACATTTTATCCGTAATAGGGCGACCACAGCGACGTGCATCTTTGACATCAAAATTTCCGTATTGAAAACGCTTAAACCAAATTTGTGCTACCCTCACAGACACTGCACTAGGTCCATAAACATCGCAAATTTTTTTCGGGGCTTGCGTTGCATTTTTACCTTTTTTGTAGTAAAATTTTAAAATGTATCGAATTTCTTCATTAGATTCACTCATTATAAAACACTATCGAAAACGGGTCTTATCGCGATATTCTTTTTAACGAGGTAAACAGATACTTACTTGTTTCCCGACGTTTCGACCGCCTTGCAGCGATCCTGGTCACGGGAGGACTGATGACAGCTCAGCGACGTCTTCGTAAAGTGCGGGTATGTGCATCTACCCTCACTTGGTCTTCACAATCTTTATAAATGTCACTGTCGGTACTTCTACACACAACACTAAGGACGTCTACACACTGGCGGACCTCGTCGGACGACCGGCGTTGCTTGCACTTGCTAATGACTGGATTCCAAGTTGTAGGCAGTCGGTATCCATCCTCTCTGTTGAAATTTTTATATTTCCTGATTTCAACCGCTTCACGTACTATTCTGGAGTAATAGTAACGATCAGTGGAAAGAACCTGTGGCTTGTGTAGTTGAATCCAGTGGTTTGGACCAGCCTCCAGCAAATGCTCAGCTATCGTGGACTTGTTGGTTTGACGGTTTTTTACAGCTTAAAATTGTGAAGACCAAGTGAGGGTAGATGCACATACCCGCACTTTACGAAGACGTCGCTGAGCTGTCATCAGTCCTCCCGTGACCACGATCGCTGCAAGGCGGTCGAAACGTCGGGAAACAAGTAGGTACCTGTTTACATAGTTAAAAAGAATATCGCGATAAGACCCGTTTTCGATAGTGTTTTATAATGTGTACAAATCGCGAAAGTTTAAAAAGTTTAGATTCACTCATCTTGACAGTACGAAAAACAAATGAAAATCACACATTTTCCTAATTTGAATTTGGAATTATGTTTTTTAAAATTTAAACTTTCAATGATACCAAAACCAGCCAGATACAAATAGTATAGCCAAAGAGATTTTATTACAAGTTCATACATACTAAAATACGAAAAAACTTTTTCCCCGACCTAAAAACTTATATATTAAAACTGATTATATTTTAAAACATTTCATGTATTTCACCTAACTACACATCATTTATTTAAACGTGGGTCCCGGCTGTCAGCTGGGCGCCATTACCTGAAATTGAAGCCAATATTATAAAATGCATCGGCAATCATAATTTATTGGATTTATCATGTTTGCGAGGAAGGCTGAAATATTTATAAAATGTAATTTGACATCATTGATGGGTGGTCCGAAAATACTATTAATTTTATGCATTGATATATTAGAGGTAGATATGTTACGCGCTAACATTGCAATCACTAAACCTGGACTCGGCGCACGACTACATGCACCGAAACGCCAGTTCGATTGTGACTAATGTCAATTGTGTGCGTAACACAATTTATGCGGTCCACGTACGAGGAGCGCGAACCATATCTACCTTATTTATACATCAATGATTTTATGGTAATTATTATTCTGTTATTCAATAAAATTGTAGTTACAGCGCAAGATGCTCGTACTAGTATTAAATAATATTCATGCATTTTAGTTTTGTAAAAAAACTACATTGAATGCATCTAAAAAAGGTATTGATGTTTTATAAAAAGGTCATAACCACTCGTTTTAGAAAGAACGAAAAATGTAGGACACCTGAAAACACGTCTTTATTAAGGACCAGAATCTTAATTACACCAACAAAATTATTCAAAGCTGAAATAGGGAACATACCTTTGGTAGTAATCTGATTGGACTGCAAGTTTCCTTGACTGGACGGCGGAAGAATATACAAAGCTCCTGAAGACTGCGAAGATGATTTAGGCACCTGTATAAAAACAATATTGGCTTAGAATCGAGGAAACAATAGAAAAAAAGTGTGTATCAGCTCCGACGCACGACCGGAGTTTACTTCTTAAGTACATTACTTTCTTGTCTTTGAATACAATGGATAGATTAACCGCTACAATGAGGACTGGAAAATAAACAAAATACGCATACACAACATACATGAGTTCAAAGTGAAAGGTGCGTAAGGTACGTTGCGCAGAAAAACGTGACGCTTTTGAGTTAACGCTTGTATTAATTTCACAACATACATCAGTCATACCGAGGCCTTATATGACAATCGATTCTTAAGGAGTAAACTCCAATAAGCGACTTGGAAGACCTAAAAGTGATATAAGTTAAATACCTGGAAAGTACCAAGAGGAAAAAGATGATGTTGGCTAATTATTTAATAATTAGCATTTTCTTGACTTCAGTTTCAGAAAAATTCCTAGTAATTTGTAATCTAGACATATTAATTCTGGTGGTTATTATTTTTCTTTTGAATAACGGCTTTCATTTTTAACCCCCGTTAAAATAATTTCATAAAACTCTTGTGAAAATGTCCGTCATTTCCCCGACCAAATATAAATTTAAACTAATCCTCAAAGGCCGTTATCAACCTATAGAGGATAATTATATTATTCAGTTAAAGTACAAGCTATCGTTTAGTGTTTAGTAACTTTCCTATTATACCCGTAGGACCAATATGTGAGCGGGTTGCTCACATAAATTAGGAACATAATCATTACGTCACTAAAATTAGTAAACAATATTGACTTTACCTACTTGTTTGAATTTGAATTACTCAGCAATTATTTCAGCATTTAGACTTATTGCCATGACATTGAGTCATTACTGTTATAACATTACACGCAACTCTCGAATCAAAATACCAGTTATTTTGGTAGTCATAAGCTTAACGGATTTTTTGACTACCTACTAACTATATGACGGTTTAACTTCCATTATAATTCTATACCCTGTCATACCCACCCGGTTATGACAGGCTTATGTCGAGCGTGTATAATTCGCAGTGAGATGGTTGTAGCCGTGATATAGTAATATCCCTAGGGATAAAGCATCTACCGTATTTTGTATAGTTATATGAAAAGTGTCGGAGTATCCTAATTTTGTTGCAACCATTTTTGACGTAGCGCTAGGCGTTCCCTAATACTTATATTAATAGATCTTATTACTATTACTAGTAAGATAAATATAAACCGCTTTCATAATTATAACTATATTACGGTAGACAGATCCCTATATCACTATATCAACATCTATATCGGCTACAACCGGCTATCTTACTACGACATGTATTAATTGTGTCATGATATCTAGTAACATTTTGACTAATCAGATTTCGCATGATTCATCAGTAACTGTTGCAAACTCGATTTATCCCAGATCAGCCTCAAGTTACGTTATAACTTATAACGTATAAATAGTATATAGCTTAGGCCGATATTTATTACCATTGATTATTTATGTCCCCGTCTTAAAAAAGTACATGCTATGGAACGTTTATCAATCACGGCCTAAGTTCTGCAACTTCCTCGTACAATATAACAAATTTTAATTTTAAAAATAAGTTTGTAAACTGTCACTAACATTATTATTAACACAAATGGGATATCCGTGGTGGTGGTGGGTTTATCCGTGATCATGGTGCTTGCAAAAGTGCGGAAATATCGGGAACTCAAATACAATAACAGTAAACATGGTAAATATCCCGTTTGTGTTAATAATATTCCTCGTACAATGTATCATTTTGTTGGACACCAACGGCTTGATTATGACAAAAATGTAAGATTATAATGTTGAACTTACTTGAGGCTGCGCACCACTGTTAGTTGACGATGATGACGCTAATGGACTGGTGACAGGCCTCGAAGATGATGACGATGACGGAGAAGCTATTGATGGCACTGATAAAGTTAGAATAGGCATATTACAATTTTGTCATTTACGTGAAGAAAATGTCATGGATTATCATAAATATTGTGCCCTTATTTAAATTATTAATATTTAAATAAGTAAACAGGACCAAATAAAAAGAAACGAAGGATATCTAAATGAGGAAACATTATTTGTTTATAATTATGTGGATTGAAGAAGTAAAAGAAGATAATTAAGAAATACCAAATGAAAATAAAGAAAATTACAAGACAGAAATGGATACAAATACGAGAAAAATCTTATAAAAAATCATCATTACCATAGAGATTACCTGGCGGATGACTGGCATTTCTAACAGAGTAGTACGGTGGCGGTGCTGGCTTTCCTACTGGATTGGTATTCATCTGTGGCACGTATGCTGTTGACAATGTTTTTATTGAAAGAATCGGTAACTCAAAAACACAATACAGTACAGACAACTGCATGTCGGTAGTAACACTTGACCATCAGCTGACTTAGCGTAGTAAGGAGTTTCAATAGAATAAGATGCCAGCTTATAGAGGTTCGTTTCTACTGACATGTGGCGATGATGTGGTGAAATATGAGTCGACTGATTTTTGGAATGAAGTTCTTTAAAGCGGCTTTATGAGTAAACTGCTAGAAATTGTGAAGTAACGAAAAAGTTGTTTTTTAATATAGAGCCATCTAGAGACCATACTCGTACTAGATGGATTAGTAGATACAGCGAAAATAACTTTCTTTTCGTTCCAACCGGGTGTCTTTCTCGACTTTTTCTTCTTTTTTTTTATGTATATTACGTCTTGACACATTACTGGGTTCTAGTAGGCGGCCTCGTTTATCGACAGATTTTGATAAGACACACTGCCTTATTGTATTCTAAGATATGCTAAAGTTGACTTCAAGCCTAACTATATACTAAAACTACAAATACTCTGTGACCTTTGAACTTTGACTCTTCTCAAGTTTAGTTAGTACTAAGAATAAGTTAAGAAACATATTAACTTACCAACAGGAGCACTGCCTCTCAAATAAGGGTTGCCGTAGGTAGCAGCATACCTTACATCTTCACCCGTAAGCACCACTCCAGGACCAGACATAGGTATCACTGTGGAAAAATCACTTTGTTATTCTTCTTCTTAAGTCATTCTCAAATCGTTATTGTTGGACTTATTGATTGGATCCGTTTTGCGTACGGGTCTGGTTTTACTCTGACCAGAAGCAGTGCCACCAGATTCAACAGTGGAAGATAATAAGAGGCACAGGCAAATAAGAGGCATAGAATGTTCGCCGTGCCTCGGAGTCGAACTGTCGCTCGAGCCTAGTCTCCTGTCCCTCGCACACTCACTGCGCTCAACGCTCTCTTGGATGCTAATCCTGACTGTGTTGTGTTCGCGGATGAATGGAAGAAGATCTTGTCAGTATGTCTGGAGTATATTTTTGTTATTGTACTTTTCTAATGTACTGGCCTTGGCCGTTTTATCTTAAAATAAATAAATAAACAATAAACATGAGCAAAAACAATTTTGGTCATTTGCGTAAAAACCCAGTTAAGAAAATGAAAACAATGGAACATCAATGTAATCATGTAAAATCTACAGATGTAAAGTCATGCTAATATTCAATTACAATGCGTATAAATTAGAGTTCCCTGGGAAGTGTATACAGATTTTGACAATAAATGGATATCATCTGTAAAATTATTATCAAATCAAGACGTAAACGCCTCGCTTGTCTAGTGGTCGTCCTGGGGACTTACTATGAGCTCTTATAGCAGGGCAGAAGTTGAACATTTCCAGTGAGAGAGATTGACGGTGCTATAGGTCGTATATAGCTCCGTCTCTCTCTCTCTCACTGGAAACGTTCAACTTCTGCCCTGCTATAAGAGCTCATAATAAGCCCCCTGGGTTCGATTCCCAGGTCGGGCAAAATGCTACTGGGTTTTTATATCTGGAATTTCTCAGCAGTAGCCCGGAGTCTGGATTATGGCCCGGTTGATGGTAATAGGCTCGCAGCCTATAGCATGGAATTTAAACATATCTGGCGAAATGTGGCTGTACTACGTGTACAATATTGTACACCACTATGTTCACTCAGAACAAAATACCTACATTAATGTAATTAGTTTTCGCTACAGGTAAAACAAAATTAAACAATTTCTATGAAGACAGTTATGAGACTACAGTCCGCGAGCTTTGCATTTGTGTGAAAATATGATATATATATGTCGTCGCGAACGATAGTTTAGCGATAGTACGTCACTCAGTTGATTTCTTAGTACAAGTCAAGCTTAGCTCTGATTGGTTGTTCGTTTTAGTACGTACGGTGAACGCCATGTGGCGCCAGTATCGTTTGGTCGCCGCATGTGGACGGGGTCGTTTGGGCTGTGCGAGCATTCTCTGTGGAGAGACTGGATCGAGAGCTCGAAAGAGGCACACGCTACCATCGAACCTATCAAGTTCACAGTACCTATACCTAGTCATTACTTCTGTATACTCTTCAGTAATAGTCTTGCCACAGCATCATATTGGTTTGCCTGAGTAACCCACGCAATGGAACCCTTACCACAGGGTCGGAGAGATGAACCACCTATCTCTGTGCCCACGTTCCCGCCGTCATATAGATAGTGAAGGTGTGACGTCCGGCATAGAGCGCGACGCGTTCTTTATTTGGTTTAAAACCGGTTTATACTGCTTTTTGGCAATCGGCATTTGTTCTTTTAGTACGAGAGGCCATTACCAAAATCATGTTGCATCGTTGTAAAACGTAAAACGATAAGACGCACGATTGCAGATTTTGTCTTACGTAAAACGATAAGACAAACATTTCTGTTATGGGCTCTCGTACCATTTTGGTGATCACTCACACAAATGCAAAGCTCATCTTACGCCTCGCGGACTGTACCCATCGTAGAAATAGCAAAGTTGAGTCTATTCTTAAAACTGTTCATTTATTTTCCGCATTAGATTGCGAGATATCTAACTAATCTGGTTGGAAAATAGAAGAGTCTACGGACGACGCTGAATTCCGGTGGTAATAATAGGATGTCTAGTTTTAGATCTAGATGTAGACTTTTATATTATGTCGATGGTGGATAATAAAATATTGATAAATTAGAATTGGCTCGATCACCATCGATCAATACTCATTAAATAATACGTTTTTCTTATGGCTTAAAAAGTTCACTTCAAAAAAAGAAAATTTGTAACGTAGGTAAGAGATTCCTTGATCTTGACTATAAGGACCGTTTAGATTTTAGTCAATCACTTATAATAATTAACTATTTACGTACGAACGTACAAGAGCCATTATAACTTTATATTCATTATGCTTGACGTAATACATATTATAAAAAAACTATGCAATATTCTCATCATAAAAATATTCTTTTATTTTGTTTTGCATCTTTCAACTAAAATGTTCCTTGTGTCGTGGTTTCTCGCAGTATTTTGGATGAATTTTGTTCTGAGTGAGTAATATTCTCGTTATTACTGTTAATAAAAGGTACAGATGTCATAGTGAGAATCAATTCTGAATGCTTTTAGACTGTAGGTAGATCTTGTTATCTTTGATTGAATTTATTTTAATATTTTATACTACGTAGGTACTTTGTTCCACAAAACGATTAGTAGTCAGTGTCGTACAGATACATATCTTGCAAGCCCGGAATAATGAACAATATATTTTTATTTTTATTTTTTCATTATTATTATTCAGTCGTTAATTCATTTTCTTCCTTATCAGATAAACATTTAAATATTTCTTAAAATAAAAAGATATAAAAACACATGTAAAAATATAAAAAATTGTGGTCAGCCTATGTCAGGAGTAGGGTCCATGCTACCGGTGGTTAGGGCTCCAGAGACAGGAACCTCCTCACGATGCGAGCCGTATCAAGAGTTCTCGAGCCTTCTGAATCAGGCCCTTGATCCAACCGCCAAATGAGAGCCTTATTATTTATTATATTATTTAAAATTGTTTTTATTTATTATTTTTTTGTGTATTATTTAATATTATATTTATTTATTAGTTAATATTATTTTTAATATTTTTATTATTTAATATTCATATTGAATTTAAACTTAAATTAAAGATGTTATTGAAATTCATTTTACCATTTCAGGTGAAGTATGTGACATTGCTGACCATGACTGCACAACTAAGGGAGCAAGCAATAGTTTTGGTAATTTTGTTAATGGCATTGATAACATAGTCGAAGCTTCAGACCCGTTGCGGATAGATGTGGTAGAAGATACGCAGCCTACAATTTCATATAAGTTGACTAATGCGTCTTTGTCGGGAATGAAAGACTGTGTTGTGACGAGCCTGAAGTAAGTTCTTATATAATTATTATTGAACAGTTTATTATTTAACTAAGACGTACAATGGCAAATTCAAGTAACTGGATTTGGGGTTTAGATGCCAATTCAATCAATCACTCTGCCTAGTCTTTAGCCAACTATGTTGGGGTCGGCTTTCAGTCTAACTGGATGCAGCGGAATACCAGTATTTTACATGGAGCGACTTCCTATCTGACCTCCACAACCCAGGTAGGGATCTTGACCGTACTCCCAAGATTGTCCTGATAGCCGTGGAACTCTCCACTTCTCAAGCACCTCAGGACATGTTGCCCCCCTTGTCGCTATGGGCTAGCGACCGTTTCTGAGGGCCCAATATTAAGTGTGCAAGTCACCCCGTGCCATTTTATCCGTGTACATTATGTAACATTGGTCAGACAAAAACTATGTTCTCCCATAGTTCAAGGTACCCAATCCACTATAGCCACCCAAATCCATAGCCTAATATGTTTTGGTGTTGTGCCCAATAGTCCTGCACCAATGGGGGTTGTCCTTGGGTGCACTTGCATAGTGTATACAGGGATAATCGACCGTTGGTGCCTCCCCATCATTTATAATTGTCTAAGGTGCCTCTACTAGTTGGTTTCAGCTTCTCGTATGCCTTCCAATGTCCGGGACCCCGGGGTCCCGAGTTATGTCATGGCCATCCGGCTAGTCCGGGGATACCGCACGGTCTCCCGGGAGGCGGCGAGCCTCCTTGCCGGATTGCCGCCGTGGGATCTGGAGGCAAAGGTCCTCGCGCACGTGTGGGAGTGGCGCGAGGAGGCGAAGCGCCGGGGCGTAACTCCGCTGCCGCGAGAAATCACGGAACAGCGGACAGAGCTCCGGCGGGATCTCATGGCGGTATGGAGAGCGCGACTGTCGCAACCCAGCGCTGGGCACGCCACAATTGCGGCGATAAGTCCCCTTTTTGAGGAGTGGTTAGAGAAGCGCCACGGCGTCCTCACCTTCCGCCTGACGCAGGTCCTCACCGGACACGGTTGTTTCGGGAGGTTCCTGTTTCGCATAAGGCGGGAGGAAACGCCCGGGTGTTACCATTGTGTGGATCGCCCGGAGGACACGGTGGAGCATACAGTGGAGGTCTGCCCGGCTTGGGCAGAGCACCGCCGTGTTCTCACGGAGGCGATCTCTCGCGTCCGAGCCTGGTCCAGGCCATGGTGCGGAGCGAGAGTGCATGGGAGGCCGTCACCTCCTTCTGCGAAGCAGTGATGCTCGCGAAGGAGGAGGCGGAACGCGTGAGGGAGAGGCAGCCTCACGCCCTCAGTCGCCGCAGGAGACGCCCTGGGTGGCGGGAATCGCGGGGCGATTTCCGGCCACCGTAGGCGCGGGCCTGCGGACGGTGAGCAGCGGGTAGCTCGCCGTCCGGAAGGACCAGGCCCGAGTCGACGGCGCGTTGTGTTCCACGCGCGCCTCAAAGAGATGTCAGCAAGTGACGGGGTCCAATAGGGCCGACGCCGCTGGGGTCGCGGGTTGTCTGAAGAGGTTACCGCGGCCCTGGCATAGGCAACTGAAGGAACACGGGTGGGTTTTAGTCAGTAAAAGTCTGACACGCTCTTCCGCTCCACCCAGAGCGGGAGAAGTTATTTGATGATTTCCCACCCTCAAAAACAAAAAAAAAAGGGTCCCGAGTTATGTCAATATTCCGTTTGTGTTAGTAATTATGTCAAAGACATTTTTAAAAATAATAATAATACCAGCCCATTGCACAACAAAGGCCTCTTCTCATACAGAAAAGGCCCGAGCATTGATGCTTGATACCTACCCCTTTACTGTTAGAAACAGTTACGATAAATAGTAAAAGTAATTTGTATCAGTAAATAAATGAAAACCATGCCATCGGAGACTGCCAGGGTTAGCAGAACATGTTTTTATTTATTTATTCTTTATTTATTCAGTTACAGGTATAGTTATAGTAGATTTTTTTTTATTGCAGAATCGACAAAGAAGCATTAACTTGCCTGTTCAACTTGGAATGTCCTCATATCGTTGTTAAATCCGATTATGAAATGAAAGGGAACATTATAGCTTTGTATGTTGAAGGGAAGGGAACATTAACAATCACTGCTGGTAACTATTTTACCTTAAAATATAAAACTGGACTATGTCGTCTTTTTGGAAAACATAAGGCTGACCACATAGGCTGAGATTCTGGGACAAATTCAAGTTTTAACCAACTGTTCTAAGAATTCCTTGACTCAATGAGTAACATTTCAGTAGCGGCTCGTCAATTGAATTGAATCGTGGGACTGAATACTGTGATAAATGTGTAAATTGTGTGTACAAAAGTACATATTATCCACTTAATTACCCTGTCTGACTACAGGGTGTCTCAAACGCAGTGGTCCATAGGCAAATGGGGTCATCATTTAAAAATTTTAAAGTTGTGATATTAGGTAGTCTTTTTTTTTTTAAATCTGGCCTTAGAAAGTTTCGGTAAAGTTTTTATATAAAAAGTTAGAAAAGACAAGTAAAAATAAAATCTGAAGGGTTGCGGAGCGATAATCAGCCTATAATGTTCCCACTGCTGGGACACAGGCCTCCTCTCGGTGAGAGGGAGTGGGCCGTATTCCACCACGCGGGCCCAGTGCGGGTTGGTAGATGTCACATGTCTTCGAATTTTTGGTTCTAGGACATGCCGGTTTCCTCACGATGTTTTCCTTCACCGTTTTGAGAGCAGTGGTGATGAAATAATTTACACAAAGTAAAGCGCCTGCCGGGGTTCGAACCTACGACCTACAACTCGTAAGTCGCGGCCAATACCACTGGGCCACCCGATTGCGATTGCGGAGCCATACTGAACGTAAATAGGAACATAATCTATGTACACTAGCTGCGTCGAAAATTTTGTTCACAGGGTCGAAAAACCCAAGTGCATTAAATTTCTTGAAAAATATTTGTAGCGAAATGTTGAGAATATCCCAACTATCAAATTTTTAAATGATTAGGCCACCTCCACTACACCCCACCCTTCCCATGCTTCCTTCCTTTTTTCTTCTTCCCTTTGGACCACTTCGTTTGAGACACCTTGCATCTTGTTTGATACACAAATACGAGCGATCAATCAGATTACCAGTATCAGTAGAAAATGAAGATGACAGTGCCAGATATCAAAACCGTAAAGTGCCACTATTGATAACATGAAGCTTTCATTACAGATAATTACGTTCTCATGTTCAATTGCAAGTATGAGAAAACTGTAGACGAAGACAATAAAACTTATGTCCGAATCAAAGGTCATACTGTTGATGTCGAACCTAAAGGAAAGGTGACGTACGATATGACGAATCTTTTTAATAGAGATAAAGAAAAGTGTGAGTATTACAGTTATTTGATGAAATTGTATTATGAATCGTACAATCCTAACCTAATCTTGTAAGACTAGTCTCCACGACACAGGGAATCCTAGTGTGGAGGCTAGTGTTATATGAATATTTAATGCTTAATTCTTGCACAATAAAGTTTTTATTATTTAATCATTGATTTTAGAAAATGATTGCCTCGTTGGTCTGACTCCGATTATCTGCGTACTGGGGTCAATCCCGGGCCTGTATCAGAGGGCTTCTCTACGAAAATGTTTTCAGCAGTAGCCTAGAGTCCGGATTTGTGCCAGGATAGTAACTATAGACTTTCCTCCTATACCTTGGATTTGTAGCATAAGTGGCGAAATGTGAGAGTGTACGGTAGGCAGAGACAGCGCTGGCCGGGTGGTGTCAAATACGCGACGCTCAGATAGCAGATTCTTTGCGCAGAGTCGCCATGCACGGCAGGCATAGACAGTAAATGAAACCAATGACTGCTGAGAATATACTCGCTTTATTAAAATAATAACATGGTTTATATGGTGTCTAAAATGACAAGGATTATAACTATGTAGAGGATCTTACAAGAGTCCATCATATACACCTTATTCTGCCCATTCGTGGAATATTTAGTTACAGTACAAAACGTGATGATAATTATGTTAATTTTTTTTTTCAGCCGACATCGTACACAATTTTATAAATGAGAACTGGAGGACTATTGATAAGCTGTTTCGTACGCCTTCAATTGATCGATTTATGGAGCTGTTCGTAGGTAACCTCAACATTTTCCTGAACGCTGTGCCTGTTCAAAATGTACTGTCAAGTAAAAATGAATCGTGACATGTTACGCATACAAATCTGTACTAGCTTTCAAAAAAGTAATTAAATCATCCTTTTAAATTATAATTAGATTATAAGTAAAGTCAGGTACACAATATTGTAATTACTTGTGCCTATTAATAAATTATAATAATTAGTTCTGACCATCTTGTCATTACCGCCTATCACCTTAATTATTCCCGGGATAAAAGGACCAATATAAAAACATAATAAACAAACATCCTCGCAACCGCATAATACATTCAACAGTGTGGTATTATGAGCTACGTACTTATAATAAACTTACCATCAGGCCCAACGATGCCACCAAGTCTTCCACAGCTCTGCTGCCGATTCAAGGACCCGCAGTGACTAGGGTAGGTGGACCCATCAGTGCTTCTAGATAGGGATCCTGACAAGGAGTCGGATGGTACTGGTGGAGCGTAATCCCGGGAATAATCCACGTAAGGAACGTAGCCGTTGCTCTGGCCGTGGTGCTGGGGAATGAAAATATTATTAAAATGCTGCTTTACCCCTTGACCACGAGACACACGCTCAAGTGACACGCGTCTTGCGTCAGCGTCTGCGATGGAAACAAATGAAAGTATATAGTTGTTTAGAGCATGCCACGAGCCATCGAGAAGCGGCTTGCAGAGCGTCGGATCATAGAAACGCGTGGTTGTACACTTGGGAAACACAAGTAAAGCTCGTGTCGCTTCGTGAAATAAAAATACCTAATAATTGCATGGTTCCTACTAAGATGGCAATTTTAGATGTTATTTAATTTGAATTTTAAGTGACTGTGTTGTTTGTGTGCATATTCAATCTGCCTAGCCTTTTACCAACTATGTTAAGGTCGGCTTCCAGTATAACCGGGTGCAGCTGAATACCAGTATTTTACATGGAGCGACAGCCTATCTGACCTCCACAACAATACGATACCGCTTGGTAAAACTGGTTGTCAGACTTTCGGGCTTCTGACGAACCGTAACGACTGTTAAAGATTCACGAATGACAGCAGGGACCTTCCAAGGCACGGAGAAGTCTCGGTATGTACAGATGGTCACCCATCCACGGACCAACCCCGGCAAGCGTAGCTTAACCTGATGGATCGACCCGTGCACCTGTTGTTACTTAGCCATGAGCTCCTCTAGTTTGTATGCCTAATATAAATAATAAATATAATGCCTCAGTTGCCTTTGACGATACCAACAGTAAAATAAGGCAAAATGACTCTTCTTGGGTTTTATTTGTTCCAAGAGCCACTCTGGCAAATCGTTACTCGTTTCATTTGAAAAGTATTTTATTGTTACTAAAGACTTAAAGCATTATTTATCAAGAGGTACGCAAAAATACACGTCTTCCTTCAAAAAACCCATCATCATTCATAATTCTTCATTTATTTCCTAAATTACAAAAACGAAAGTTCTTATTAGATTTGAGTAATCTAAAACAAGGTCCCTTTGAACCTTTTTTATTCGAATAAAGTTGAAGAGAGCAAGTTCGTTATGAAATCTAAAGTAGATATTGAACAAACAGAAAAAATGAGAACGCTTTTACATTTTTCTAGATGAAACATGATGTTAGTATGTAGGTAACAAAGCTCTCGTATTATTATTTTCTCATAATTCAGCATTGTTATGCTTTGCCAACTGAAATTCTACCCACGTATAAAATTATATCTTGCCAAGAAATATTTTATATGGTTTTAGTTGCGAAGTAGGTCTGGTTGAATACATTTCTGAGAGCCGTTTGTTCGTGAGTAGGAATTAAAATTTTAAAAACTAAAGCGATGTTACAGAAAAGTTGGTCATCAACTACCTAGCCTGTTCCCAACTATGTTGGGGTTGGCTTCTAGTCTAACCGGATGCAGCTGAATACCAGTATTTTACATGGAACGACTGCCTATCTGACCTCCACAACCCAGTTACTGATGGGTAATACGATAGCCCGTGGTAGAACTGTTCGTCAGTCTTTCGGGCTACTGACAACCCGTAACGACTGTCTAATATCCACGAATGAAACTCGGCCCTTAACGGCTTTACGTTCTTTCCGAGGCGCAGAGGGATCTCGGTATGTAAAGATCCAACCGTACACTATTAATAAGAAAAAAAAATGGAATTCTATTTGAATGTGACCTCATTAACTATTAATAATAACTTAACTACCCAGTTACTGGGTTGTGGAACTTGTGGAGCTCAGATTAGCAGTCACTTCATGAAAAATACTGATATTCAGCTGCATCCGGTTAGACTGGAAGGCGACCCTAACATAGTTGGTAAAAGGCTAGGCAGATGATGAAGTAACTTGATGATTCCCCATGACAAAATTAAGCTGTGTGCTTTTTACTGGCTAGATTATTATTTAAATGTTGTTTTCTTCAATACATCATCTATAAAACATAATTAACACTTAAATAAATAATAATTTAGGATGCTAAAATAGCTGGCATGTTTTTCCAAATAACTTTTTTGCCATTTTTAGGAAAAAACGGAACCCTTATAGGATCACATCGTTGTCCCTCTGTTTGTGTGTCTGTCTGTCTGCCTGTCAGTCTGTCAAGACCCTTTTTCTCAGGAACGCGTGGAGGTATCAATTTCAAATTAATATCAAATACGTAAGTCTATAGTCCCTTAAAGTTCTAAAAAAATCAAGCTTGTAAGTCAACGCAATAAAAAATACGGCCATTTCTGCGACATATTTGATACTCGCAAGTAAATCAAATCCTATAGGGTACTTCCCGTTGACCTAGAATCATGAAATTTGGCAA
The DNA here is from genome assembly GCA_905163495.3 of Cosmia trapezina. NCBI lineage: Eukaryota > Metazoa > Arthropoda > Insecta > Lepidoptera > Noctuidae > Cosmia > Cosmia trapezina. The sequence continues at coordinate 10,113,582 of LR991045.1, forward strand.
GAAGCAAGGTATTGAAGCACAAGTAAAGGAAAACGTCCGAAAATTGTTAATTTGTAATTTTATGACATAAAACAATTTTTTTTTGGTATTACAATGTTAGGTTTGTTTTTGGGATAAATTCTTTTCAACTACGGAGCCCTGCATTGTGCGTGATCCAACACGAACTTGGCCGGTTTTTTTTCCCAGTCAGTGACGACTGTTAACTATTAGCGTTTTAATAAGCATGCTCTAGCTATGCTATGCTATGGGGTATGCTATGCTCGTTTCAACATTTATATCTGTAATTTTTATGGTGTGCATAATAAAGAGTATTCTATCTATCTATCTATCTATCTCTAGAAAACAGCTATAGAAATACAACACAACCTCTAACAGACTAAAGAACATCTCACCATCCAGATATTAACCGAACGCTCCAAGCCTAAATATTTAATTTCTAATTCCACACATACCGAATCCGTACATTCTAACAATAAATCCCCCGTACCTTAAAATTCAGGTTACTGATGGGCTGGTTGAAGTCCCCACTGTATCTCTGGTACTGTTTCATCAACTCGTTATCATACCCCGAATCTGGGAGAGGAACTGGACCGGCTAGTGGTAGACCCAGGTTTGATGTTAGGTGAAGAGTTGGGTGGAGGTCGGTTTCGGAGCCAGCGTTTGAGTTGTCCTGTTTTTAGTGAAATGGAAGATCAATTAGCAAATCAAGTAGGTAACCTGTATGGGAGAAAAAGGTTGGTGGCTTTAGAGGGATTGTTTGCATCACGACAAATCAAAGCCAGTACATTTCTGTACCAGGAAAGCTGAGCTCTTATTATAAGGAAATATTATAATAATGCGAGGTCAACTTATGCTAGAAATGTAAATGGTATGCTGTTGTGGTACTTAACACAAATTACGATAAACGGGTTTATTTCTAAATGAAAATTAGGAATAGACTTTAAGAGGGCTGTCACGTGTTGTCATCTCTCTCGCTCACACGGTACCCAATTTTTAAGAATGTTAAATGAAAAGATGCTTTTTTGAAAATGTAACAATTAAAGGATAGTAAATAATGTTAATTTAATAGGTAACTATTAAAAATACATTTTTATTGTGGCATTGATTTAACTCATCTCTAAAACAGGTAATTCTTTTTGAACTGAGTTTATTATAATTATAACACAATATAAATGAGTTTTAATAATTAGGTATCTACTAAATTACATTATTTCCTAGTCTTTTAATGGATTAAATTTTACAAAAAAGCATATTTTTATAGAACAATCTTAAAGAATTGGTCCCGTGTGAGCGAGAGAGGTGACAAAATGCGACAGCCCTCATTGATACAATAGGAGCTAAAGCAAATCTGATAGGCTAATAAACGAGATAGATTATAAGGCCCGCTTGCACCACATCACTACAGTCTAGCCGTTGAGAGAATGCGTTCTTGACACTTATCAGTTTCATACTAACGAATACCTTTTTTGTTTTTTGCGAATTTGACCTTTCAGAAAGGTGTCAGCGACGGCCGGACTTTAAATGAGCTAAACTTTAAAACATCATTTTGTCTCTGTCATCTCCAAACGATTGACGGAAACAGAATGAAGTTTTAAATACGTTTAGCGCTAAACGTACCTATGTAGGGATTAGTGGTGCAAGTGGGCCTAAATGTGAAGGTTTTGCATTTTTTTTTAATAGTTTATAGTTTTTTTTCACAGGCAGGACTTTTGCCTCAGCATTGGGAACATTATAGGCTGATGCATGCATTGTAAAGTCACTTATTACTTACCATATCACAGCTGCCTTCAACCTGCCTCAATTCCAACTTCAGATCACTGATATTAGAACTCCTGTCACAATCCTTGAACTGGTCCACACAAGTCTTCCCCAAGTTTGTTATGTCTGGTTTCTTTACATCTGTCTTTTTCGTCTTCTTTTGACAAAGCGTTATAATCAGCATTATTATCAGAATGAAGATTACTGCTGATGACGCTCCAGCAATTATAAACACGATCGGAAAGGTCTCTGCAAGAAATTTTTGATGTAAAAATCTTAAGAGTAAAAATTCGAAGAATTTACAGCAGGAAAATATTCTCTGAAAATATAAAAGTCTTTAAGAATGCGTCGTGTTTTAATAATCGTTTTCGGAAATAATTGAAAGGAATACATTGCAGCTTAACAAGTATTAATTTGCATTGCGAAAAAAGAGCTAAGAATTCACTTTGGGTTTTAACACTAAGGGCAAAACCAATGAAACCTCATTGATGAGCTGGGGCCGTACTATGAGGTGTTAATGACATCATGGTTCCGTTGTGAAAAAGGGATGGTTCTATCAGTCGTATATAGCTGTCTCTCTCTCTCACACTGGAAAAATGATGGTTTTAACACGACAGTAAGCCCCCTGTAAGTGTCAATATTCCACAACATTGACAGCTCTTGAACGCGTTTAGATTTGCAGATCGCGTTCAGTTTGATTGGTGAAATTCGCCCTTAGTTTAGAATGGAGATGTCATAATGTGCGATACTCACTTGCTGGGACTAGGTTAATTTCAATGCTATCCATTCCATAGACATTTACGACAGTGCAATTGTAGTGACCAAAATGCTTCGATTCACTTCTACGGATAATCAAAGTCGATTTCGTCATCCTATCTGTCAGACTTTCTTCCAAAAATGCATATTCCTGAAATAAAACTTTGAATGTAACGATAAAAACTATACGGAGGACAGCAAAACTTTGCCAACTTCAAGTTTTAAACAAAAGTTGTTCAAAGATAAGAATAGAGAAACATATTCATTCTGTATCTCTAAGTAAAACAGAATTTTTAAAATTTCTGTTTGCTGAATACATTTTAGCGGTAAAACAAAAGAATTGTTTTATCTCGAGTTTTGTGCTGTGCATACATTTTTTTCTGCTTTTATGTTTCCCGTTTGAGAAATCTTGGCCTAACTTTTCTTCGAGAAGCCCCCTGTTTTAAATAAGCGATGGAGGCAAATTTGCCAGTTTTCTTCCTATTCTGTGAAATGTGCACGTTTATAGTAGCGTTTTATTGTTTGTTGAGAGCTGCAATATAGGCTTACATACGTAGAGGTACATTAACAGCCAGAAGTCGACTAGCAATCTCACAAAACCATGGCATAGCAATATTAGTTTACTTATGACCTTCTTCGGCGCCGCAGCTCGTATAGGTATAAGCGCCGCAGCCCGTATAGCGCAGGCGATAATGGTCATTGCGGTGTAAGTGGACTTCTGGCCGTTGACTGTACATGTAGATTGAGTTGAATTCTTCAACCTTGAGAGAGACACTATTACTATTATACAACGTGTCGTTTTGCATCCTCGTCAAATTTCAGGCTTATTCCCATCAGATCCCACAATCTGATCCCAGTATGTGGGATCCGTTAGGAAAGTGAATAAAATTTACATTTTGTTCCGATCCGATCCCATTTGTGGAATTTGTTAAGAATGTGGATTAAATTAATATCCGAACGTAATGATCCCCTGCTTGTATCGATACATGAAAACAAAAAGTAAGTACCTACACAATATCGAGATAAATAGTAAAGTCGGTTACAGTTATGGTCATACATTTATTTTAATTTTGATTCGTTCGTTTGTTTTCATTTTATTCCGAAAATGTAAATTTTATTCACATTCCTAACGGATCCCACAATGTGGGATCGGATTGTGGGATCTGATGGGAATAAGCCAAATTTCAGGGTGTGGTACAGAACATCAAACCGAACAACTTTCTCCATGGGACCAACATCGTATTAGCGAAAAAATTTTCAACTGTCCTATAGAAAACTTCAATACCTGCTCGACGCAAATGTATGGGACGGCTGATTATTTTTTCGCGATTACGATGTTGGTGCCATGGAAAAAGTTGTTCGGTTTGATGGTCTATATCACACCCTTAAAGACGAGCATGCTAATCGACACGTTGTACATAATCATTGTTCTGCCTTATCCCAATTTATTAGGGGTCGCCGCAACATGTGTTTTTCTTCCATACTTAGTCGTCATCTAGGTTAGTAGTCACTACCTTTCTAGCCATATTATCATCTTTCACACAGTCCATTTATCGTTTATTTCTTTGGTCTTCTCTTACTCGTATAGCCATCCACAGATACTATTCCATCTCAATCAATCTGCCTAGCCTTTTCCCAACTATGTTGGGGTCGGCTTCCAGTCTAACCGGATGCAGCTGAATACCAGTATTTTACATGGAGTGACTGCCTATCTGACCTCCACAACCCAGTAACTGGGTAATGCGATACCCCTTGGTAAGACTGGTTGTCAGACTTTCGGGCTTCTGACGACCCGTAACGACTGTCAAAGATCCACGAATGTCAGCCGGGACCAACGGCTTAACGTGCTTTCCGAGGCACGGAGAAGTCTCGGTATGTAAAGATAGGTCACCCATCCACGGACCAACCCCGGCAAGCGTAGCTTAACCTGATGGATCGACCCGTGCGGCTGTTATTACTTAGCCACGAGCTCCTCCTACTATCCTCCTTCTACTATTACATCTAGATAAAAATAAAAGATATGCATAGATATGCAAGTCGAGCACTCGTTTCCACAGAATAACATATTCCCATAGACTTATAAAAAAAGATGGACTCCGCGCCACGCATATCGAAAGTGAAGCACCCTACCGATCTATGTGTGCGTGATTTGAGTACCTGCAAAGACGCCGTCCCCCGTGTCACGTAATGGCGGCCGGTCGGCATACTATGATGTAAATGTGTGCGCGAGGCGTGTTTGTACAAACGGACCCGGCATACTTAGTGTGCTTCACTTTCGATATGCGCAGCGCGGAGTCCATCTTTTTTTATAAGTCTATGCATATTCCATAATTATTTATTTTATGTGAATCTAAAATATTTTTTATGAAACCCGCTAATTATTACGAAAACACTAATCCTTTTACTTAAGCTTAAAGCTAAGTTAGGATTGACTCCAATGGCAATGTAACCATATTATATTTTTTGATGTTTAAGCTTGTTTTAGCTTTAAACATTACGAGCTGCGCCCCGCGGTTTCACCCGCATAGACCGAGATAAAAAGTAGCCTATGTGTTAATCCAGGGTATATGCTATCTACATACTAAATTTTATCCAAATCGGTCAAGCCGTTTGAGCGTGAAGAAGTAACAAACATACTCACAAACTTTCGCTTTTATAATATTAGTGTGATAAGAAAGGGATACATAATAAACCGCAATATCAGCTTACAATAATACATTATGCTTAATACAATAATAATTACCTGATTATGGAAAGAATTGATCTCGTTACCTCCGAAGGTCCACACAATGTAGTCGGGTTTAGGGACGGAAAACGAAACACATTCTATCCTCACACTGTCCCCCTCGACGCCATACTGTGTTTGATTTGACATTATCTTCGGCGGTCCTATAAAAACATGGAGAATAAAGAACCCCATAAAATTTTCACCATTTTTTTCCTCAACACTTTAAGGGAATTTCGTCGAGATATTTTTGCAGGGATATGACGAAAGTGGGCTTATATTAAGTGCTTTTTATTTATTTTAAATATTTTATTACGTAAAAGAAAGAATTGCCATTATAAAGATATTCATAAGAGAGGAGTTCGTGGCTAAGTAATAACAGCCGCACAGGTCGATCCATCAGGTTAAGCTACGCTTGCCGGGGTTGTTCAGTGGATGGGTGAACATCTTTATATACCGAGACTCCTCCATGCCTCGAAAAGCACGTTAAACCGTTGGTCTCGGCAGTCATTCGTGGATCATTGACAGTCGATAAGGGTCGTCAGAAGCCCGAAAGTCTGAGAACTAGTATTACCCAGTTACTGGGTTGTGGAGGCCAGGTAGCCAGTCACTCCATGTAAAATAATGGTATTCAGCTGCATTCTGTTAGACGGCTAGGCAGATTTGACCTATTATCAGAAGCCACACAGCTTCCCAAACTTTCCAAATCCAAATAACGACCAACAACTTCCAAAATCCTTGTCTAACACCTAATAGATGCAAAATTAACAACAATTTAAATAAGACCTTTCAACGCACTATTCAATTTACATAAAATGAAAGTTGAAACAGAACAGGCAAAACTGAGTTGCCTATATGGCCATAAAGTTGGGACCACAAAGTTCCGAACTGCTAACTTGGCTAGTTCGCAAGATGTTCAAATTGAAATGACCTCTGCTACGACGCAGCACTTGCAGAGTTCGTATGGGTCGAGTTGGCTGGGCAGAGTTGTAAATCTAAGTCTTAAGGCTTTTGTATATTTTAGAAGTTCTGTGAGTGGTTTTTGGGTAGTTGATAGATTTAAAGTGCATAATGTTTCGTGTTACATAAATTATAACATATGCAAAGTGTTTTAGAAAGGTGTGGTCAAATTATAGGGTGTGGTAAAGATAATCTAACTGAACAACTTTCTTCATTTAATCAACATTTTAAACTCGAAAGCCGTTGAGTTAACCGCCTAGCCTTTGGAAGTAGTGCTAGCCGGCCGCTGCCGCGGCACCGCTCGCTTAACTCGCACACAGTTCTAACCTAACCTAACCCATTTAGTCGATCTGCCTTGGCTTAGTTATTGCGACCAATTCGGCTTGCGTGTGATTGTCACAGTTTCTTCCTAACGTATAACCGCCTAACTGCGAGAGGGACAACGAAGGTCCAATGTCAAAACCGTTCCTGTCTGTGAATCGGACCCCAGTGGTCCTATCGGCTACTGACGTTATTTTGACTGTTTTTGCATTCATAAACTGTATCGTTACTGCTCTCACTTGCACAAAGTGTAGGAAAAAAAACAAGGATGGCATACCGTCACATGTCAAGTCTCTAAAACAAACCAACAGCGATAACACTTAGTTACAAGGCTAGGCGGTTAACTGAACGGTTTATTAAAACAGTTGGCTGCAAGTCTGCGTCACCCTTATCCGCCCTTTTTAATACCCACCTACCCAAGGGATTTCGAAAACATGCTGCCGAATTAGAGAGAGAAAAAAGCGCCGGATTAAATAGGGATATCGGTATAATCTTTCCAACAATTTACCTATTTTATTTTAGCGTCCATCAAGTAGGTATTGCATTTTTTCGTCTATAGTTGCCTGTCAATAAATAAGGAACTTCATAGCATCCATGAAGTATTGCATCTTTTCGTCTATGGTTGCCCTTCATAGCGTCCATGAAGTATTGCATTTTTTCCAAATATGTTGGAATCGGCTTACAGTCTAACCGGATGCAGCTGAATACCAGTATTTTATATGGAACTACTGCCTATCTGACCTCACAACCCAGTCACTGGGTAATACGATACCCCTTGGTAAGACTGGTTTCAGATTTTCGGGCTTCTGACGGCCCGTAACGATAGTCAAAGATCCACGAATGACAACCGAGATCAACGGCTTAACGTGCTTTCCGAGGCACGGAGGAGTCTTGGTATATAAAGATGGAAACTCATCCACTGACCAACCGTGGCAAGCGTAGCCAATCGACTCGTGCGCCTGTTAAAATTATTTTTTATACATAGCTAGAATACCTTTCATATAAACCATGGCAGGAGCTTGAACATCTTGCCTGTTCTCAGTGCTTGCTTTACACCAATACTGTCCTGCAGAATGAGGAGTCACTGTGAGGGTCAGGTTCGCTGATTTGCCGACTCTCTGTTGGGACAAAAATATCGTAGTATTATTAAAGAGGCTGTACACGAAATTTTGCCGATTTCGCAGATTTACGTGATTTTACAGTTTGATTACAGTATTTCTAAAAGTTTTAATGCACAACATGAAAGATTATTTCAATTATGATCTAATGTAGGTATGAGCTACTTTTTATGTTGTGCAAAATCAACATCGGCAAAATTTCGTTTACGGCCTTTTAAAATGCTTTCAAAAATTAATATTATGATTAGAATCAACGGTAACAGCATCAGATAAGACCTAAGTCCCGGAGGCCTCCCACATACCCTTTTATAAACTTTGACTCTAATTTAGCTCTCAGTTTCCCTCATTTAAAGTACGGGTCATGTCACGTAAGAATAATAGGTGTTTTTCTATCTTATAATATGCATGTATTTACAAAAAAAAAAAAAATGTATACAAGTAGTTTATCAGCCATCTCGTTACCATCACAAGCATTAGGTTGCTTAGCTTGGGACTAGATGGCGTTGTGTGAAATGTCCAAGGATATTTATTTATTTATTATAATAGTTCTACAGTTCGGGTGTCGAGACTGTGCGTGTGCACTAATGAATATGTTTTGCGAATTCGATCCTTATTACAACTAGGAATTGTCCAACTGACAAGTGTCACAAACGCATTCTCTCGACGGCCGGACTGTATTTCAGAAAACATACATTCTTAGGCCCACTTGAACCACAAATCACTAAATGCTAAAAAGCTAATAATGTTAAAGCTAATGTTTTTTTTAAACATCGATCCAAAGACATTTAACATCTAGACTTTGCCATGATTACAGTGTGAAGTGTGGAAGTGAGACACATAATACGAAATTAGTAGGAAAATTGAGACAAAACATCGTATCTTCTGTCTCTTACGGCGTGCCGTATTTTTGCTTAGCGAACTTTTGAATGTTAGCCAAACAAAGTGCTTTCACTGTTACAAAATTTATCTTGCGTCGATTAATTTAACTTTTTAGGCCATTTTTTGCATTGTGCGAATGAATTGACATGGGTTTCAGTCCAAAACATAGAAGATTTCTTATGTTAAACTTCATTTCTCATACCACATAACCTAGAAAAAGTATTATATTGCTGTCTAGAGCTAATTTATTTAAAACATTTATTATTGTCAATTGTTTGATGTTGACGTTTTATTTAGCTCTAGTAATTTGTTGTGGTACAACCATTCCTTGATCATAGAAATAACTACCACCAAAATGTTTGAAGCTCACTGTTATTTTTTTTTTACTCAAAACAAAGATAATATTTCTGTGAAAATATACATTTATACTTACAATAAATCTGTCATGTTCATATCGCAGCCACTGTATTTTCGGCGGTGGATGACCATCTACAATGCAAGACAGTGTAGCTAAAGACCCTGTCTCACCTTCAACGTTCTGGGGCTTGACTTTGATAGATGGTCCATCTGCAGACAAGAGGAATTTTGAATACCATCGAAGAGTTCTGTAATAATCATTTGATTCGAAGATATAATTTTCTTAATTAATTCTAGTTTAAGGATTAACGTCCTCACTACGAGATGTTTTAATCTACGCTTCATATTATTATCTAATGACTATTACTGTTTCCTTCATCATAATAGAAACTCTGAAAGAGAGAGAAAATTTCAAGAAAATCCTCATTTCAGACTATTTCCAAATCTAATCCTGAACGTTCAATCCGTCTGTACAAGATTCAAAATTGCACTTGCAAGAATGACCAGCATTACCCTATAACCCCTCAAGTGTCGAATGCATGTGTGCATAAGGAAAAACCTTTAATTAGTGGTAAATAAGCTTATATCGCATATAGGTATATAAACGTAAAAAAACATCATCTGATGGAAAACCAATCATCATCAATAGTTGTGCACCTATGGAGTTCGCAACTAACCCCCCTCCCGCCCGCGTGTCAAATGCACTTTATGTGTGCATAAGGACAAAACTTTACATAGTAGGTATATAGGCTCATATCACATATATTATGTAAACGTAAAAAAACATCATCCGATGGAAAACATATCCTCATCAGTTGGGGATGGGGTCAGGGGGGGGGGGTTGGGTGTTAGTTGCAAACCCTACAGGTTCACAACTAACACCCAACCCCCCCCCCCCCCCCCCGCTGGATGTTTGGGTCTAAAAATAGCCCAAACTCAGACATGTGAGGGGATAATTATACATAACTAGCTTCTGACTGCGACTTCGTCCGCGTGAAATTTCTTGTCCCCCAACCCCGTCATATCGCATCGCATCGCCTGCCCACGCTATTGCTTCGTTTGCGCTTAGCGTTCCTTCTAATTTTTTTCTTTTTGCTCGGCTCCTACGCACCCTAGCGTAATGTTAAATAGCCTAAATCCTTCCGCATCGCCTGCCCGCGCTATCACTTCGTTTGCGCTTAGCGTTCATTCTACTTTTTTTTCTGTTTGCTCAGCTCCTAAGGGCCCTAGTGTGATGTTAAATAGCCTATAGCCCTCCTCAAGAATTGGGCTATAAAATGCAAAAATATTTTTTCAAATCCGACTGGGGCAGTTCAAGAGATTAGCGCGTTCAAACAAACTTAACAAAAAAACAAACTAGTATACCTTAGTATTAGCATAGACTATTAGGAAGATATCACCCCCTATTATTGGGGGTGGGACTTGAACATAACTGGCGAAATGTATAGTGTATTATATAGTGTACCTATACCGGATGACTTTTTTTACCGTCTCGAAAAAAATTGGGTATATTAGGTGAACGGAGTACATGGCATTTTTTTTTTAAATCAAAAATTCTAACTTTATGCAGGGTGCATATGATTTGAATTTCGATATTTTTACACGATTTATTATTTTTTTTCAAAATTTCTGTTTCTATGGTACAAAAATGAAAAGTTTACATCGAATTTGTAGTATTTATTGGTACTTTGATAATTTTTTCTGCCTAAGCTATTAAAAAAAAAAACTAGGTATGCCACAAGCTTCTTATTCTGTTCACCTAATACGCCCAATTTTTTTTGAGACGGTAAAAAAAGTCATCCGGTATAATACACTATACATTTCGCCAGTTCTTCAACTTCTGCCGAACCCTTCGGGGATTAGAGGCGTGATATTATAGACTTGTACCAAAAACTTACACGTGTCTAAAGTTCTATTTTCTCTGCTAGCTCTTGAAAATGTTTCCAACAATTTGGATGCAAAATAAATACCCTCTTTTATCTATACTAATATTATAAAGAGGTAAAATTTGTATGTAAGTTTGTAAGTTTGTATGTAGGGGGTAATCTCCGGAACTAATGATCCAATTCTAAAAATTTTTTCACTGGTAGAAAGCTACATTATTCCTGAGTGCTATAGGCTATAAATTATATTTATATCATGCATATTAGCCGAACTATCACAGTTTTTGTCTAACAAGTCGGAATGAAATACCTCTTTAAACAGACTTTTTTGCATGCGCTGCCTAAACGGTTGTTTAAAATTGAGAACAATGTATCGTAGTCTGGTTCGTCTTAAATAATTCTACAAAAAAGTCCGCGACACCATATTTCTATCTTTTATATTTTATCTTTTATACATCTTTTATTGCTTTAAAAAAGTATTTTTTAGACATACTTACGTTTGGATGATTATTTAAACAACAAAACATGAATCCTTATCAAAATATATTATCTTATGATCACAAGGACATCATGGAGATAAGATTTGGCCTTTACAGTATGTCAATTGGTCATACAGTTTCGGAGATAATATAAAATTACTAAAACGCAAAATAACTTTAATTCATACCGGTCGCTCTTGAGCAAACATGTGCGGACGTTTTATCAATTTACCCATAGATGGCGTTGTGCAAATAAGTAATTTTTCTGAATTGCGAGATTTTCAGCGGATTGACGACCCTCTCAATGCATTATTTCAATAATGTCGGTGGAATACAGCGGAAGAGTTTGTTTTTTTGTTAGTTTGTTTGAATGCGCTATCTCTGGAACTACCCCAGTCGGATTTGAAAAAAATCTTTTTGCATTTTATAACCCAGTTCTTGAGGAGGGCTATAGGCTATTTAACATCACGCTAGGTTACGAGCCGAGCGCGAAGTAATATCGCGGGCAGGCGATGCGGAAAGATATAGGCTATTTAACATCACGCTAGGGCCCTTAGGAGCCGAGCGCGAATTAATAGCGCGGGTAGGCGATACGGAAGGATATAGGCTATTTAACATCTCGCTAGGGCCCTTAGAAGCCAAACTCGAAGTAATAGTGCGGGCAGGCGATGCGGAAGGATATAGGCTATTTAACATCACGCTAGGGCCCTTAGGAGCCGAGCGTGAAGTAATAGCGCGGGCAGGCGATGCGGAAGGATATATGCTATTTAACATCACGCTAGGACCCTTAGGAGCCGAGCGCGAAGTAATAGCGCGGGCAGGCGATGCGGAAGGATTATAGGCTATTTAACATCACGCTAGGGCCCTTAGAAGCCGAGCGCGAAGTAATAGCGCGGGCAGGCAATGCGGAAAGATATAGTCTATTTAACATCACGCTAGGGCACTTAGGAGCTGAGCGCGAAGTAATAGCGCGGGCAGGCGATGCGGAAGGATATAGGCTATTTAACATCACGCTAGGGCCCTTAGGAGCCGAGCGCGAAGTAATAGCGTGGGCAGGCGACGCGGAAGGATATATGCTATTTAACATCACGCTAGGGACCTTAGGAGCCGAGTAAAAATAAAAAATTTCAGAAAGGATGCTATTAAGCGCAAACGAAGTAATAGCGCGGGCAGGTGTTGCGATGCGATGCGTCGGGGTTGGTGGGTGGGGGGGGCAAGAAATTTCACGCGGACGAAGTCGCGGGCAGAAGCTAGTAAGAAAATAATATACCTGGCAGCTAATTAAAATGAATCCAGGGGTAAAAATAAACAGCGTAATGGTTAACTCGATTTTCATGAAATTATAATTTGCTGCGTATTTCAACCGTTAATTTTAAAAGTTTCAGACGGCAATTTTGAAACGAAATTCATGACTTTATTAACTATTTTCTTTAGATACAGTCTGCAACTAACTTACAGTTTAACTTGTCTTTTTAGGGTTCCGTACCAAAATGGTAAAAAGGAACCCTAATGGTGCGACTCAGTCTGTCTGTCTATCTGTCACAGCTGGATATCTCAAGAACTACTAATGCTATTAACTTGAAATTTGGAATAGTTTTAGATGACGTTTGCCGAACTATATTTTGCAAATAAGAAAGAAACAAAAATTGTTTTTTTTTTTTGCAACAGGGACCGAAAGGGTTTCTTAAAAATTCGAAGTGGGGCTACTAGGGCGTGTGGGGTATCATAATGAAAGAGCGCTGTTTGCAAATTAGCAAACATTTTACATTTTTTAGACCGCATGGCTTTCGACTTTTGATGAAAAATGTAAAAAAAAATCACTTGCAACAAGAAATTCAATTCAAACAATAGAAAAAAATCTGAAATTATTCGATGTGATAGAAGTTTATATAAAGATTACAGGAAAAATAAAACATTGTCTCTAAATAGCACACTTTTTCAGAAATCATCTACAAAAATTACATAGCACGGAACCCTCTGTGGTTTTTTTTATAACTTAACCTAACCTAGCCTAAATACATTAGTTGATCTCTCATTACTAACATAGTTTTAAGATAATGTTATAAGTATTAAATAAATATGGACCTTTAAATAGTCTGAATTAAATGAATTTTATATGCACGCGTTTCTGTGTCAATTTTTGTTTTATTGCTCTTTTCTTTCTTTCTTCAATACTTTTAGTGTTTTATATTTAGCATCATCCTTAAATTCCTTTAAGTTTAATTATTATGTTGTACATTATGTGCTTACTTTCTAATGAGTCACAAATTACCAAACAAACACCGTAAAAAATGCATTATGAAAAACGTAAAATTTTCCGGAATCCGCGTTGATAGCCCACTTACATACCATATAGTACAACATAATATAACGCTACCTACGGGTATATTACCACGAAATAACAAGCATGGAGTGCACAGAGTTATTTGAAATCAACAGAAAGATCAACATGACCACCAATCATACAATATATGACCACCATGAATCACCAATCATAGCTGAATAACTGACACAGACAAATAGATATAACAATAAACTAATCATAACACAGGCACTAGGCATTAAAATAGCCACCTATCCAGGCACCAACCGCGGTAATATGATATGATATGACACGCAGACATGAAACCGCGGCCGATGTTGAAAGACATAATTTTATGTTTAGGTATACGATTCAATTTGGTTGCTTCGTCAACATAAATCGAAAAGCACAAAGTGCCGCTCGAGTGAGCACTCCATTTCTTCCTATTCCATGTCAACACTGCAATGCTGCAGCGTATGAAAAGTTAAAACTTTATTCGCCTATAGTCTTAGGGGAGAACATAATAATATCTTGCAGAACATTACTCTTAGCACATAAAGGGGATTACGGTTTTTTTTTTCGTCGGTGTGAATATTCTCATGGTCTTACTGACTAAAACCACCACGGTGTTCCCTCGTACACCTGCTGATTGATTCTATAAAAATCTCACCGTGAAAACTTGCGTGGAGTGAGCTGTCAGTGTCATCCCACGGATGCGAGCGATTGATCAAATTACATTTAAATCATAATCGAGATTTAAATTATATTTTTATTAAGCTTAATAAAAAATATAATTTAAATTATATTTTTTATTAAGCTGGTAAGTATTGTGTCTAAACATTACTATTTAGGGGGTTTTAAAATAAAATAGTCAAATAAAAAATGTTTTGCAATTTTATTTAAAAACCCCTCAGAGGTGTAGTAATGTTTAGACATTAAATACTAGCTTTGAAATAATATGAAGTGATCACTAGAATAGCGTAAAAATTATTATTATAATCTCGATTATGACTGTAAAAATTTGCTTGGTCCATCCCTAGCATCAGGTGGAATGACACTGACACTTCACTCCACGCTCACTTCACTTAACTTTTCACGGTGAGATGATTACAGAGGCCTTAGTGCGAGTTTTTAAACTTACTCGATCGCGTTTTCGCTAACGTTACCTTACGTCAATTTGTATGGAATAATTGTGATTACCATTATAGTCACCAGACGGCGCTTATTTCGGTTTCAGTACAAACTGACGTTGACTTTAACGTGATCTAGTAAGTATAAAAACTCGCACTAAGGCCTCAGAATAGCATTACTCCTTCGGAGGCTGCTGGTGTGAATGTGTTCCGCTGCCTCGGACTGGTGATGGCACCATGCCGGCCACGTCCCATAGGGGGGAGTGAGGTGTCCTTACGCTTGCCGCGGTTGGTCCATGGATGGGTGACTATCTTTACATACCCAGACTCCTCCGTGCCATAAAAAGCACGTTAAGCCGTTGGTCCCGGCTGTCATTCGTGGATCTTTGACAGTCGTTACGGGTCGTCAGAATCTCGAAAATCTGACAACCAGTCTTACCAAAGGCTATCGTTACCCAGTAACTGGGTTATGGTGGTCAGATAGGCAGTCGTTCCATGTAAAATACTGGTAGGTACTCAGCTAGATCCTGTTAGACTGGAGGCCGACCCCAACATAGTTGGGAAAAGGCTAGGCAGATTGATTGATTGATGTTCCTAGTCTAACACAGTTCTCAAATTCCCTCTTTCTCTCAGTCAGCTTAGCGAAATAAGGTATTTGAAAACTAAATTTATTCAGAACATTATAACTAGAACTACCTAAATCTAATTTAGTAATGCTCAAAGTGAATACTTAATTGGAGACAAGGTGAGTGGTCCATTTATTATTACTAACTATGAAAACCTTTTCTGACCGTAACCAGCTAGGGTAACCTAATAACCCTATTTTAATTGGACATAAATATACAGGGTTATTAAAATAAAAACATCTCCAAATCATAATGGCGCCGATCCAATTTCAAAATCACGACGACGACGTCAAAATGACCACGACATTCCTTTTATTCGTCCTGCCGTAGGTACTCGGCTACCGAACAATATACATCTATAGAATGCAAATTAAATAATAGTCCAATCATTTCACAATAGAGGGCACTTCATTCGACGTCAAGAATTGCCCTGAAACCACGTAATTGTGGGCAAATGACTATAATTCGGTATTGTGTTAAGGACTCTTGAAACTTTGAATAATACCGTTTTAGTCGACCCACTTCGAATTGACGGACGGTACGGCTTTTTGTTTTGTGCTAGATTTTATTAGGTAAGTAATCGTTTGGACTTGTAATTTTGCTTCGAAAATTATGGTAATTTTAATTTAGTAGGGCTTAAAATATGTTATTTTCATTGTTATCTTCGACATTGTTTTCGAAGTCATGAAGAGAGTAATTATCAATATCTTCAGTCTTAGAATTCTGGATTTTTAGGGTTCCATACCTCAAAAGGAAAAAACGGAACCCTTACCTACAGGATATCTTCATTGTCCGTCTGTCTGTCTGTGTCAAGGCCCTTTTTCTCAGGAACGCGTAGAGGTATTAAGTATGTTAAAATTAATATCAAATACGTAGGTCAAATAATAGAAGCTCCTCGGAGCTTTACAAAATCAAGTTTCTAAGTCAATGCAGTAAAAAATACGGCCATTTATGCGACATATCTTGATACTCGCAATTAAATCAAAACCTATTAGGGCACTCCGTTGACCTATAACCATGAAAATTGGCAAGAAGCAAGGTCTCACAGCACACGTATCTAAAGGAAAAAGTCCGAAAATTTTTAATTTGTAATTTTGTTTTTTTTTGGGTTTAAAAACATAAATTTGCAGTTGAAATATTGACCGTGACGTATATCAATGTATGGGAGAACAGGTTTTTCGACTACAATGCTAAGTTTGTTTTTGGGATAAACTCTTTTTCAACTACGGAACCCTTCTTTGTGCGTGGTCCGACACGCACTTCGCCGGTTTTTTGAATCCGAAGTGACTTCACTTTTTTATTTGTTTATAATTTTTACTCACAACCACAAGCAGGGATACAAAATTTCAAAATTAACTTTTAGTTATTCAGTAGGCATATAATTACAATCAACATGATGTTATCAAACCACTTATGAAATAATCTTGTTGTACAGTCAGCGTCAATAATATCACGATGAACAGACCGTTCAAAATGATCTAAATAACTATGAAAATGAAATGTTAATATTTTAATGACACAAGGAATGTTTCAGAGTGAAGACAGTACTTAACACACAACAACTGTCATTTTAACTGGAACTTTATCTAGTTGAGTTAAAGTTTTATTTTCTTAGTTGTGGAGATTATTTTGAACAGTTTGTTCGTCCCTTTTTTTTTTGACGTTGATTGTACTTGTAACTTTCAAAATACAAACAGCAAAATGCCAACTTTTAAAAATGCAATTCACGAAAACAACAAAACATCAAACCCGAGTTTAGACCAAAACAATCGAATGGTTAATACGTGATTGGATAACAAAGAGGAATCATATTTCATTCCATATATCCCTTAGGTATAAAGGGAAAAAAGTAACCATAGCCTTTTGAGCCAGCTTCCTGTATGCCAAATTTCATTGTCATCCAGTTTTTTGAGGGAAAACAAAAGGGCCAACAAAGCTTCGGGCCGTTTTTTTAAATATTGGTATTGGGTTTGACCGGTGATAGAATATGACATAGATAGCGGATCAATTTTGTTGGGCAAACTCTTCTCACTCACTGTTCTTTCTTTCTCGTTTTGTTCAGCATTTGGTTCAAATTGAGCTCTGTGCCCGTGATTTTGTTATTTTGGATTTTTCCATACAAAGTTCATAGTTTTATTTATTTTTATAATTTTGCTGTGTTTTGTATGCCTCCATGCCCTGTATAAGGATCAAGATATTTCTATATCTAACTATCAAAATCAATTAACCCGTGAAAACGCTGTAAACAAACTGAGAACATTTCGCATTTACCATAAGTATAAGTACTATGCCCGCGGCTTTACCCGCGTGGATATCGGAAATTATCCCACGGGAACCTACTACCGGGATAAAAGTATTTTATGTGTTAATCCATGTTATTAACTATCTGTGTGCCAAATTTCATCCAAATCCGTTCAGCCTTTTTTGCGTGATTGAGTAAAAAACATCCAAACATCTTCACTTCCAAACTTTCACATTTATAATATTAATAGCTTATTATTATGCAAGAATAGAGTACGGCTGTGTCACCAATATCCTAAACAAAGCTGTCGAAACGAAAACGTTTTGAGAGTATTTCTGAAAACACAAAACCATGCTTATTTATCAAATAACATTACAATAAGGACCTTACCCAGAACCTACCAATAGAGTACGGCTGTGTCACCAATATCCTAAACAAAGCTGTCGAAACGAAAACGTTTTGAGAGTATTTCTGAAAACACAAAACCATGCTTATTTATCAAATAACATTACAATAAGGACCTTACCCAGAACCTACCAATAAGTATTAATAGTTTAATTATTCTTGTTACTAGAAATGATCAGTAGTATCATTGCAGTTAATCGTTAAAATAATCAAATTGCTTTCTATGAATGAAGTTTTCTTTGCTCGAATGGGTTACTGCAAATGTAAATTAGCTAAGTCTTAGAATTCATCGATCGAGTAAGTCTCTTACCATCAAACTGTAGATTTAAACCTTTTTAGGGTTCCGTACCAAAATGGTAAAAAGGAACCCTTATGGTGTGACTCAGTATGTCTGTCTGTCTGTCTGTCACAGCTGGATATCTCAAGAACTACTAATGCTATCAACTTGAAATTTGGAACAGTTTTAGATGACGTTTACCCAACTATTTTACAAATAAGAAAAATGTAAAAATATTTTTTTTTTTTTGTAACAGGGACTGAAAGGGTGTCTTAAAAATTGAAAGTGAAGCTACTAGGGCATGTGGGGTATCATTTGAAAGAGCGCTGCTTGCAAATTCTCAAACATATTTTTATTTTTTTTTAGGCCCCATAGTTTTCGTGTTTTGATGAAAAATTAAAAAAAAAATACCGTTCCCCCCCCCTTATCTCCGAAGTTTGCAAGGATAAAAATCTGAAATTATTCTATATGATAGAAGTTTATGTAAAGATTACAGGAAAAATAAAACGATGTCTTTAAATAGCACACACTTCACACACACGCACACTTTCAGAAATCGGAACGGAGCCCTCGGTGCGCGAGTCCGACTCGCTCTTGACCGGTTTTTTTAAATACGAGAATTGACCTTCTGATCTCGGCCTAAGTTTCAGCCAGGTGTGACGCCAAACCAACTAACAAACAGACCTAATTAATTTAATTCACACACCTTAGTAATCTATGGCAAAATAGTGGGAAATAGTGAAACAGTCGACCAAAATGGACTATTGAAGGCGCATCGATGGTTAAAACAATAAATGTTTTCGGCTTTTCTGTGAATACGGTTTCTGCATTTTTGGAAAGTATGACACCTCGTGAAAACTCATGAATAATATTTCGTAGGTATGCGGCAGGGAACTAGTCTCGAAATAATTTTGGACGTGTATATTTTCTAGAGTGTACTGGAGTCGGTTTTCAAATATGGATTTGGCTGGCTCTGTCGTCGACACGGGGGTAGGGGTTGAACGTGATAAAGTATAGGATGATAGCATGGATGATCTTTTTTTAGAATTTTTCTAGGTTTAACAGTTATTTATGCAACTGACGTATAACAAGGGGTATTAAAACACGAACGTGGGTTTATCACACGAGGCGAAGCCGAGTGTGATAATAGTATCACATGAGTGTTTTAATACCTAATTATGTACAGTTGCATACAAGACTTTATCTACATCCATGTTAAATCCTCTATAAAAGGTTCTGAAACAGTTTTTTGCAATACTAATACTCGTATCGAACATGGCGGCCGGCGTCATAGTATACGACGTGAATTCGAATAAGTTCTTGTTTTAAGTTACGGCGCTGTTGTAGTGAAACACGCGTGCATTACAATGTTCTTTTTTTGAAAACGAGTTGCATTATGAAATTCAGTACAACATTAAAGCACCCGTTTGGATGCTATTATCGTTACCATGGTTACTATGACACTGGCTGTTTTAATGTTGGCAATAAGCTAACTGTTTCAGAGACTTTTATAGAGGATTTGTGGCATGGGTGTAGACAAAAATATTTATATAATGACATAGAGATAATGTATTTCATTGATTAATTAATGCCCTAATAGTTGTCTAGAAACAGCCGATGATACTAAATAGTTTTCGTAACGCAAACTTTTTACTTTAGCTTAGAGCAGTGGTGGCGCAGTGGGAACGACCGGGACGAGTTGTAGCTTGTAGGTTCAAACCCAGGCAGGCGCTTTACTTTGCATATTTTATTTAATCACCACTGCTCTCAAAACGGTGAAAGAAAATATCGAGAGGAAACCGGAATGTCTTAGAACCAAAAATTCGATGACATGCGACATTTAACAACCCTCACTGTGCCCGTGTGGTAGATAGCAGCCCACTTCCTCTCACTGATAGGAGGTCTGTGTCCCAGCAGTGGGAACATTACAGGCTGATTATACTAAACTTTTTGAACATGCTGGCCTGTGGAGTGAAACATAGGCAATTTGCGATCGCTACCAAATGAAGCAAGTTTTTTAGTAATTTAAAGTAGGTAAATAGACTATATATACCTCAATCATCATTCGACTCTAATTACCTACTAATTCGTGTTATACTAGCGTTGAAATTCGAGGCTGTCCTTCATAAAAAATAATACGTAAGATGTACACGGAAATAAAACGGGAAGATAAAAGACACTACGCTCGAACACTCTCTTCATACCAAGCCTCCGTGAGTCTATCGAACCGCAGAACTGTCGAGGTATTATAATTCTTGAGTCGGCACTTACAGGCCACTTCCAGAGTTTTGGTGTCAGCACTTTTGCCGACTTGGTTGTGAACCTCGCACTTGATGGTCGCTTCGTTGAATCTCCGGGATATGTTTGATAGTATCTGTAACAAAGGTACTGGTGTTAAAATTGGAACTGAATTTTTTTAATTGGATGATTAAAAAATAAGTTTTCGTTTTGTTGGAAAAGGATTTTTTAGAAAAAAAATATTAAGTTTTTGTCTAATATAATCGGCTCATTATACTCGTTTTCACTAACACTAAGTAACATCTAAATGGATGCGAAAGAAAGTGCGCTTTTGGATTTTCAACCTTCGGTGCTGACTTGAGTGCTGTAAATACAACAGCCTCCTTTAGTTTATTTATTTTTATTTATTTATTTTTTTTGTATTAGGAAAACTTACAGCTAAAAGATACAGTAAATAAAATTTTAAACAAAATAAGGCCCATTACAAGTTTTCACATGTAGTAAATCTTAAGTGACAGAAAATTTATGATGTACCATTTAAACGAACTTAACTTATTTAATTATTCATTACATTTGTATATATATACATAAAACGTCACTGCACTATGCATTAGGAATTACAACAAAGTAAGTTTATTTAATTTTTCTTATACAAGTTAAAATCATTCACAAAATACAGGATATTTTTTTAAGCAGTGCGCAAATTTTCACAGGGTTGTTCTACCCATGAATATGAAGAACTTTTACTATGGGACCAAACCGGAAATCGCGAAAAAAAAAATCAGCTGCTCCCTACATTTTGACTGTCCTGAACAGCAGATTTTTTTTTCGCGATTTCAGAGTTAGTCCAATAGTGAAAGTTGTTCATATTCATGGATAGAACACCCATTGAAAATTTGCGCACTGCTTAAAAAAATATCCTGTAAACTTGCAAAAAATTCAGATATTTAATTAGAATGTTACGTTAACAGAAACAAGGAACATTCCCGTAATACGCCTCTGTTTCCAGAAACAAGAAACTTTTCTCATCTACATAGTACTTAAAATTACACTAGCAAGCGCAGAAGCTAAGGTAGATCAAAAGAAAATATTCTACGTACTAGTTAAAACAAGACTTCTAGCAAGACTAAGAAGACGATGGCAATTACCATACAGCACTAAACATTTCAGTACTAGGATGAACAAAAACTCTTAAAGGAGGAAACAAAACATTTAATAAGCCAACAATTCCCGAACATACTCCTCAGTATGAAACATCTAATGTAAAATGCATATTGCAGGTATATGTTGTGCCAAGAAGAAATTTGAAAATTCTCTCTTATATTTTTGGATAACGCCTCCTACAGGAGATGCAAATAAGTATGGTAAAATTTAATATAGTGTACGGAATTAATAGCGAAGCAACATTTAAGATGATATTATAAGATACAAGGCCGTTGCTTTGTTTTGGATTTTTAATGGAGCCTCCCAAAAAAGGAATATGTTATTCTCTGCTTACGGTTTTCGTGTACGCATGTCAAAATTTCCATTTTCGTGGATACAAGTGGAATTTTTAGGTGATGTTATGTTTTGAGTTGAATTTGAAACGGGGAGTTGGCAAATAAATCAAGCAAAACCTAGACATTTTCACAAAGTTTGATGAAATCACACGCAATACTGGGGGGCTAAAACGGCCACTTTGGCAGAATCATAATAGGATAATATAATGAATAATATTTGAAATCGTAAAACGGTCACAAACTGACAATTCATAATATATTGTCAGTTTGTGACCGTTTTACGATTTCAAATATTATCCTATTATGATTCTGCCAAAGTGGCCGTTTTAGCCCCCCTGATTACACAAAACACATGAAACGAAATAGATTTTAGAAAAACCATTAGGTAGGTGCATTATGAAAACAGACAACTAACATATATCTGAACTGAGTACATTTACCCAAAATAAATTAACCTAATTGTTATTCAATGGCAGTATCAACAAAGCGGATTGACATGTAGCTGCAACGGATGTATTGACAGCAGAATGGTTGGTAGCCTCACCTATGAACACCCCATTTGCCTGATTAAAACGCCATTTAAAATCGATAATGGTTAAATGACTCGCGCGAATTCTCGAATGGTTGGTCTTCGAAGGAATTCGAGCTCGACCCAGTTGAACTAAAGCGATGACCTAGATAAATTATATTCTGAAAACATTATAGCAGAATTTTGTAACTGTAATGTTCAGAACATATCCGTTAACAAACCTTTTTGTATAATTTAGAATTTTAACAGTGAACCCTAATTAAACTTTGACCAACCTAGCCTGAACTTTAGTCGCATTGGTACGTGGCTAATTAGGAGAAGTTTATTTTATTATCATGTCCTAAACACAATTAGGTGTATAAAGGTAATTATTACAGTATACTGCCTTATTTGGTAAAAAAAACACGGTAAGAAATCAAAACCAGTAACCACATGAGTAAATAATAAATTCTTTGCTCTGTGCTTATCTTTGTTTACAAATAATGTCATGCAAAAAGATACACTCTAAGTAATCCACACCCTGAAACCAATTGAAATTAAGGAGGTATACCGTGTTAAAAACAAAAACAACTCCTCGACAGTAAATGTCGATTTTATAAGCACAGTAACTAAAAAACTAATAATAAAAAAGGCGCGTAAATTCAACAACACTAACAAGAACAACAAGCTAAACACTACGCATCTTAGAATTGAAGGATCCCCGAAACCTATATTTTTATCTGAAAAACTCACTCCGAAAGCACAACGTCTGTACTACCTAGCGCGCTGTTTTGCTGAAAATAATAATTTCAAGTATTGTTGGACCCCTTTTGGAAAAATCTTAATCAAGAAAGCTGATGGAGACCGATATGTCTTGATAAAAACTGAAGCAGACCTAGATAATCTCGCTAAAAATGAATGACTAGTGAGTATATTTCTAATAAACACGACGGGATCCGGCTGCATATTGTACTCTCTTTCATTTTTTTACATTATTTTATATTTTTTTGATTTACTGTTATTCAAGTTTGCAATCTCCATTTTTTCGCATACGTCATCACATTCACACTATTCACACCACTCACACCGGCTAACATTTTTCATAATCATACATTCAGTAACAATATCACACGAAACACGTACCTATCACCTAATTAAATCACCTAACAACACAAACACAATTAATTCGCAACCAAACCTTAATTACTGTCTTTATTTACCTAGCATTTATGGGAATACTTTTTATAACTTAAAGTCCATTAAAAATAAGTACTGTAAACAAACTCTAATTACTTTGATTTGCAAAGAAAATATCTTGTTTATTGAGAACAAAGCTAAATCAATTTTATTGAAAATTAACTGTGACACAGAACTTTTTTTTGTATAAAAATTCAATACAATTAATTCTACAATTATTCAAGACGTTGATAGCCAAGGTATTGAGTGCAAACGGCTAAAAGATCCTGCTGAATATTCGCAACTAATACCTTGTTCTAGTAATAAAACGTTTTCAATTCTGACTGTTAACATAAGAAGTATAAGAAGTATAACGTTTCGCTAGCTTTAATTGCAAGAACATAAAACGCTCCATAGATGGCATTAGGGAGCTCTGTTGTTCTTGTGATTTGGTAGCCTTGCAGGAAACTTGGCTACTTCCTGAGGAAATACCGTACTTAAGTACTATTCACAGCGGGTTTGGCTACACGGGAGTTTCAGCGGTGGACACATCTGCAGGTCTGCTGCGTGGGCGACCTTTTGGTGGCGTGGCCTTGCTGTGGAGAAGCAGCGTATTTCAGCAGGTGTCTGTGTTGCGTTGTGATAGTGAGCGTATATGTGCCATTAAAATAATAACCGGTGACCGGCCAGTGATAGTGCTAAACGTATATATGCCAACAAACGCAGCGGCCAATTTAGCTGAGTTCACGGACTGTCTTAGTATGGTAAGCGCAATTATTGAAGAATACGGCATTGAGTCTGTATATATTTTAGGCGATTTTAATGCTGCACCGTATGGTTTATTTTTCAGCGAGCTTGTAAGCTATAGTGCTGAACAGAATTGGATATGTGTTGATGTAGAAATGCTAGGTATTGACTCGGATACGTTTACCTTTATGAGTGACGTGTACGGGTCGTGCAGCTGGCTGGACCACTGCTTGGTAACTCAGTCTGCAAGGCAATCTGTTACAAACGCGTATGTGGATTATGACACGGTATGGTCAGATCACTTCCCACTTATTGTTGAGTGTAAATTAAATCTAATTTCACAGACGGTACATCACAATGTCATGCTGAACAAGGGAGTAGTTTGGGGTGTACGGAAGGAGGAACAGATTGCCTTGTATACAAGTGAGTGTAACAGGAAGCTCAGACTTGTGGACTTTCCTTCTGAGTGTATACAGTGTGCTGACTTTTACTGTCGTGACTATGGTCATAGGCGTGCCATTGACAGACTATACTCTGATATTGTGACTGCTCTTCGTGACGCGTCTTTGGCTGGTCGGGGTAGCAGGAGGACGGGTGGGGCTGGCTCGCGTGTAGTAGGGTGGAACAAAAACGTCAGCGAGGCTCACCGGGTGGCCAGAACAAAATTTATTGAATGGGTGTTATGCGGTAAACCTAGGTGTGGGGAAGTGTATCGCGTAATGTGTGAAACCAGAAGGGTGTTCAAATCCAGGCTTAAGTGGTGCCAAGATCATCAGGACCAATTGAAAATGGATACCCTTGCTTTGAAGCACTCCAGCGGTGACTTTCGTGGTTTTTGGCAAGGTACTAATAAGGTAAACTTAAGACCTGGCCTACCGGTGAGCGTTGATGGGGTTAGTGAATCGGGAGACATAGCTAGTCTATTCAAGTCTTACTTTTCTGTAAAGCCACAGTTGGGAAGGCAGACTGGGGAGGTCAATGCTGAAGAGCCGATGGGAGCAATGGAGACAAGGATTTTAGCCAGTGAGGTGCGTAAAATCATTAAAGATATGACCAGAGGCAAATCTCCTGGCCATGATGGCCTCAGTATTGAGCACCTGCAGTATGCCGGTCCACATGTGTCTAGGGTTTTAGCTATGTTCTACTCGTTATGCCTGAGCCATTCATACCTGCCATGTGATTTCATGAGAACGGTAGTAGTGCCTGTAGTGAAGAATAAAACTGGTGATCTATCTGATAAAACTAACTACAGGCCTATTTCTCTTGCGACTGTTATAGCAAAGGTGTTTGACGGTTTGCTTGATACACAGTTAAATAAACACGTGTCACTGCATGATAATCAGTTTGGGTTTAGATCCAAATTATCTACAGATAGTGCAATACTGTGTCTCAAGCATACTGTCAGATACTACACGGATCGTAAAACACCTGTGTATGCGTGTTTCCTCGACCTGTCCAAGGCCTTTGACCTGGTATCGTACGATGTGTTGTGGCGAAAACTAGAGGACATAAACATGCCGCATGAACTTGTTAACATCTTCAGGTATTGGTACGAACATCAGGTTAACAATGTCAGATGGGCGGGTACATTATCGGAGTCATACAGGCTTGAATGTGGAGTGAGACAAGGTGGGTTAACTTCTCCCACACTTTTCAATCTCTACATTGATGCACTCATCGTCGCGCTCAGTAGTCGCCATGTTGGATGCCATGTTGATGATGTGTGTGTAAACAATCTGAGTTATGCTGATGACATGGTGGTGCTGAGCGCGTCGGTTTGTGGACTACGCGAGCTATTGAAGATTTGTGAGGAGTACGCTGGCAGCCATGGCCTTGTGTATAATGTCGTGAAGAGTCAATACATGGTATTTCAGGGAGGCGCCAAATGCCCAGAACAAGTACCACCTATTCACTTGAATGGTGTACCGTTAGAACGGGTGGAACAATTTAAATACTTGGGGCACTGGGTAACAGCTGATCTGAAAGACCATGTCGACATTGAGCGGGAGCGGAGGGCACTGTCTAAGAGAGCAAATATGATAGCCCGTAGGTTTGCACGTTGTTCAGGTCAGGTAAAAATCTCACTTTTTAAAGCTTTCTGCACCTCCCTTTACACGTGCAGCCTATGGGCATCTTACTCACAAGCTGCTTACAGTGCCCTTCGTGTCCAATTCAACAACGCGTTCAGGGCGGTGTTGGGGCTGCCCCGTTTCTGCAGCGCCTCGGGCATGTTTGCGGAAGCGCGCACCGACTGTTTCCACGCCACCATGCGCAAGCGGTGCGCGTCCTTGGTGCGCAGGGTGCGGGCTAGCTCCAACACTGTCCTGGCGATGATTGCTAAGCGACTGGATTGTCCCTACGTTGGGCATTGTTGTGGCAGGCATATTGCTGGTGTTTGAATGTATATATCTAATAATATATAATGATTTGCTTGATATTTGCTTTTGACATAACTTAATTTAATTATTTAATCCATTCTAATATTTAATTAATTATTATTAACTTTAGACATTATATTAACTTTGACATTATTTATTTATTACTGACATTGTTTATTAGACATTAATTATTACATATTTAATCAGTTTTTATTTTGAATTGTGTTTTTGTGTTTAATATGGGTCAATGACCTGAAATAAATGAATTTTAATTTAATTTTAATTTAATTTAATTTATAAAAGCCAATCTTGATATATTTCTTATTTTTCTTACACAATTTAACAATATGATTGATGTCCTAGTTTTGACGGAATGTTGGACAAATGAACACCTATTGATACCAAATATAAATAACTATAATCTGTTTAAATCTTGTGTCTCTCTAAATCAGAATGACGGGATAGTGGTGTATGTCCGTGAGGAACTTGAGGCGACTTCGTTTGAACCAGTATGTTCTGAAGGAAACTGTATTGTAGTTAACATCAAGGATGAGATAAGTATTATATGTACTTATCGTCCACCCAGTTTCAAAAACACACTCAACTACCTATATTCGCTAGATAATATATTAAACCAATGCTCTGGAACTAGCAATGTCATTCTAACTGGTGATTTAAACATGGATATCATGCCTAATAATATAAACGCCAATTCTGCTAAATACCTCAATCTAATGGCCAGTCATGGCCTAAGGCAAGGGGTTGACTGTCCCACGAGATTAAATGCATGTCTTGATCATTTTATGATAAAATCATTTGCTAAGACACAATGTTTTGTTTTTGATGAACTAACGGATCACTCACCGATTTTATTACGTATAGATTATGGTTCTATTTGCAAAAAAAATACGTTCGTTCGTAAGATTGACATCGATCTTGACGGTATAAATGACGACCTGGCAAATGAATCATGGAACGAATTATATTCGACAACAGACGTTAACCAGGCAGCTATAGTGTTATCAACAAAACTTGAAAACGTGATAAATGCTAACACTAAAGTAAGAAAAATTTCTAGACGTAACCGTCCACTAAAACCATGGATTACTATAGGAGTTGTAAAATCTATAAGAAAATGAAATAAAATGCATAAAACCTTAAAAACTAATGCTAATAATAAAGAAATTAGAGATAAATACACAGCTTACAGAAATACTTTAAAAAAAATAATAAAAGCACTGAAAAAAAACTACTACACTGACAAACTACAAAAAAGTAAAAATAATCTTAAAGAAACCTGGAATACAATTAAGGAATTATGCAATATGAAGAAGTCCAATGTATCAGCCAAAGAACTACTCAATTTAAAAACGAATGCTACTGAGTCTCTAGACGAAGTAAATGAGTTCTTTACGTCGGTGGGAGCCAATCTTGCTAATAAGACCCTACAAAAATTGGGCACTGATGAGGTAACTCTGTCTCAAAAAGCCAAAACACCGAAGGATCCCATAAACTCCATGGGACTACGCTTTTCAGACCCAGCTGAAGTGATGGAAGTTATCAGTAGCCTTAAGACGCATAGCGCTCCAGGTCAAGACAAAATCACAGCATCGATCCTTAAAACTTTTCGTACTGTCGTTGCTGAGCCAATAGCTTACTTAACCAATTTGAGCTTTGAACACGGAGTTTTCCCTAAAATATTTAAACGTGCTATAGTTTGCCCTATTTTCAAATCAGGGGATAAGTTTTTGGCCACCAACTATAGGCCCATTTCTCTATTAAGTACCCTCTCTAAGATAATAGAAAAAATTATGAACAAACGACTAATCAACTACCTGGAAAGCAATAAATTCCTAAGCGAAAATCAGCATGGATTTCGTGCCAATCGTTCCACAGATGATGCTGTTTTAGAGCTTACATCTAAAATTACGGCTCATCTTGATAAGAACAGCAAATGTATAGGAGTCTTTCTAGACTTACAGAAGGCGTTCGATACTGTATCTATTCCAATCCTCCTAACACGATTAGAGAACGTTGGTATGAGGGGGAATGCTCTTTTGTGGTTAGAGGATTACCTTGTAGAAAGGCAACAATGCGTTAGAGTTGAAGATTGTTTCAGTAATTTTAGTGGGGGGTCATATGGCGTGCCACAGGGCAGTACGCTAGCCCCGACATTGTTTCTAACCTACATTAACGAACTCTGTAAATGTCAATTAAAGGGTGCTGATATTCAAATGTTTGCTGATGACACTGTCATACTGTTTCATAGTGACACTTGGGAGAGTGTTAAACAAATTGCTGAGGAAGGCATGTCTGTGGTCACCTCTTGGCTTGAAGATAGTTTATTAACGCTAAACACTGACAAAACAAAAGTTCTATGCTTCAGCAAAACCGAAGCATCTTCACCAAAAAACTTCCTAGTTCGCATACATTCCTACCCTTGTAACAGATCCTACAATACTCTTTTGCCACGCTGTAACTGCGCCACGTTAGTTAGATCCACAGAAATTAAATACTTAGGAGTAAATATTGACGACAAACTATGTTGGA
This sequence comes from Cosmia trapezina, assembly GCA_905163495.3. Taxonomy (NCBI): domain Eukaryota; kingdom Metazoa; phylum Arthropoda; class Insecta; order Lepidoptera; family Noctuidae; genus Cosmia; species Cosmia trapezina. Next base: position 10,142,896 of record LR991045.1, read on the forward strand.
AGAAGCACATAACTGCAGTTAGCAACCGACTAAGGAAACTCATTTACATTTTTAAAGACTTGAGATTGATACCAGATTTAAAACTTTTGATTCACACCTACAAAGCCTTGGCAGAATGCGTAATAACCTATTGTATATGTTCCTGGGGTTCGGCAGCTAAGACACATCTTCTTGAACTTGAGAGGGCGCAGCGTGTTGTGCTCAAAGTACTTCTTTCGCTACCGTTTCAACATCCTACAGATTCTGTTTATGATAAGGCCGATGTTCTGTCTGTCAGAAAGTTGTTTGTGTATCAATGTTTACGTAAATATCATAAAAATACAGTACCCTATCTAATACCTTCTGGCAAAAGAAGAGACGAATGCCCAATCCCTAGAGTAAAAAGCAAATTTGCCCAACATCACTATAACAATGTAGCACCTAGATTGTACAATAAACTTAATATAGCTCATAAAACCAAACAATTATCTAACTATCAGTTTAAAAATAAAATAAAATTATGGCTGAAACCATTAAATTACGATGAAATAGAAAATCTATTCCTAATTTTAAAATAAAAATAAAGCAGTAAAACACAAAACCCACTCTCACATTGCCACATACACACACGCACTCCCACACCCACAAACATGCACATGCACTCACACATACTCACCCACACACACACACACACACACACACACACACACTATTTTTAGTTCGCAGATTGTAAACTTTTGGTTATAAACTTAATTAATAGATAAATTATTATAAGTTATGATTGTAACACTTTAGCTCGACATATTTATCTGGAAGGATCTGATTCCCAACATACAGCTCACGCTAGTTTGGGAAACAGGGCTTGCACATGAAATGTAAATACTTGTTGTTGCAATAAAGATTTTGTATTTGTATTTGTATTTGTATTTATTCTCATACTCACCAATTCATTACTGATATCACCGGCTATGTGCTCATTATTGACATACCACTTGTATGTTAGGTTGTTTGGATTAGCACTCGCTTGGCAACCTGTGAAATAATAAGGACTTATCATTTATGCTTTCAAATCTTTCAATAATAGAATATTGGCAATGATAATTTTCACAAAATAATCTGCAAGAATATTAAAGATTCTTTTCCTCAGACGAATAGGTAAGTCGTTCAAAGGATCGAATTCAAAAGGATGCTTATAAAAAGGAATTAACTATTTAATTAATTTAGTAGCTTTGAAAGAATCTCAAATTTTGTATCCACCTACGCAGCCTTTATGCGTAAGTATTCAATAAAATTAATAGGGGCAACAGAATCGACCCTTGGGGTATGCCTACGAATAGCAATGAACTTTGATGGGTTGATTAAAAAAGTTAATGGATGATTCGAAATCAATTGGGATTTGTATTATAATGAGTAAAATATTTCAAAACTAACCAATAACGACTGTGTCTCCTTCTTGGATATTTCCTTTCAATATTCCGGATTTCACGAACATGCGAACTTTTGGCGCGTATTGTACCTGTAACAAAAATAATATTAGTTTTACTTTTCTAGACTTTTATCAGCTGAACTGTGCTCAAACTTATGGGACGATGGCTATGTCAATATATAGATTTAGTGTCTTTTTTACGCGACTACGGCAAACCAAAAAGGAAGGGTTATGATTTTAGCAGTCTATCTATGTATGTAAGTATGTATATAAGTATGTATTTACGTGTGTTCCACCGTAGCGCCTAAATAACTGAACGGATTTTGATGAATGAGGCATCGATAGATTCGTAATAATGGTCCAAGTGACATACCTAGGCTACATAAATTCTTCCTATATTTAATATCGTGGACTTTACACGTAAATTTCTGCCCTCGAAAAAAATTAAATTGAGATAATCATGACATGTTTGGTATCAAAAGAAATGACGAGCACATTACAAATATTACACATTACCTAAGTCATTATTGTTTAAGTAAACAAATATTTTGAATTTTTTAGATAAATTTTATTTTTCCGTAGTCGGGTTTCAGTTTTTTAAACTTTATTCTTGTTTGCACTTTATTTTAGGTTAGTGGGCAATATAAACCTACAACATAATTAATGATATTCTGAAAGTAAAACTAATACTATAAATGTGGAGAATAAAATAGTCTGTAAAATTAAATTAACTTATCAAGCACAACTTCAACCACAACAATGAAGTCAACGCTTTTTATAGTCTTCAGAAAACAGCAGCATTTTAAACAAGTCAGAATTGTTAAAAACCAAGCAGAAAATGAGAGAAATGTCGCAGAAAACATCGTCAATTCTCCAAGAACGAAACAATACTGCTGGGAACCAGCCATTACGAATCGACTTGACCTAAAAATACCCAACAATTTTTCACTCGGAACTTTAAAAAAGACGGTTTTAAAAATAGACGTAAAACCGACCATTTCTCGTTGTGTCTAAATCAGGACTGTTTTCCAGTTGTTGTACGATGTAGCAAAACATACGGAGTAACAAAGAAGTAAGAAAAATAAATACAATTGAAGTATCTAGTAGGAGGAACTTCGATAGCTGCGTTCGTTGCACAGTTTTTAGGGTTCCGTACCAAAATGGTAAAAAAGGAACCCTTATGGTGTCACTCAGTCTGTCTGTCTGTCTGTCTGTCACAGCTGGATATCTCAAGAACTACTAATGCTATCAACTTGAAATTTGGAACAGTTTTAGGTGACGTTTACCCAACTATTTTGCAAATAAAAAAGAAATAAAAATATTTGTTTTTTTTTGCAACAGGGACTGAAAGGGGGTCTTCAAAATTTAAAGTGGGGCTACTAGGGCATGTGGGGTATCATATGAAAGAGCGCTGTTTGCACATTTTTAAACATTTTTTTATTTTATTTTAGCCCCGTACTTTTCGACGTTTGATGAAAAATGTAAAAAAAAATACCCTTCCCCCCCCTTATCCCCGAAGTTTGTAAAGAGAAAAATCTGAAATTATTCTATGTGATAGAAGTTTATGTAAAGATTACAGGAAAAATAAAATGATGTCTCTAAATAGTACACTTTTTCAGAAATCGGAACGGAACCCTCGGTGCGCGAGCCCGACTTGCTCTTGACCGGTTTTTACAAAGAACACGTAAGGAATGGAGATGACATTACTTTTACTACAATTCAATTGACTTTCTTATCTTTTGTGACAAAAATGGATTGTGTAAACTATGATATGAAAGAAAAATGAGTGAAAAATAGCATGACCGTTGACAGAGGAGAATAGAAGAAAAAATGTGTGTGTTGCACCGACCCCAAGTAACATGGGACACTGTGCACTGGCAAGAAAAATGACGATTCAAGACAACAAATTGATTATGGAAAATGCAGAAAATGAAAAATAATTTCTCCCATACGAAATAATATCTTCGACACCACATGTTTTTAGGGTTCCGTACCAAAATGGTAAAAAAGGAACCCTTATGGTGTGACTCAGTCTGTCTGTCTGTCTGTCTGTCACAGCTGGATATCTCGAGAACTACTAATGCTATCAACTTGAAATTTAGTATAGTTTTAGATGACGTTTGCCCAACTATTTTGCAAATAAGAAAGAAATAAAAATATTTATATTTTTTTTGCAACAGGGACTGAAAGGGGGTCTTAAACATTTAAAGTGGGGCTACTAGGATATATGGGATATCATAATTATGAAAGAACGCTGTTTGCACATTCTCAAACATATTTTTTCTTTTTTTTAGCCCGCATAGTTTTCGACTTTTGATGAAAAATGTAAAAAAAATACCGTTCCCCCCCCTTTATCTCCGAAGTTTGCAAAGCGAAAAATCTGAAATTATTCTATGTGATAGAAGTTTATGTAAAGATTACAGGAAAAATAAAATGATGTCTTTAAATAGCACAGTTTTTCAGAAATCATCAACATAAATTATGGTACATATAAATGATGGTACGGAACCCTCGGTGCGCGAGTCCGACTCGCTCTTGACCGGTTTTTTTTTTGTTTATGCTAAATGCTACTGGCCGTTTTAAAATCTCATGTTTCTTAAGAATATCTGCTTAGCTTCTTCAGTCTAAGTTTCCTCTGCATTTTGCCGAGGATAAGCTGTTGTCACTAATCTTTTGCGGCCAATTGTTCTTATCTTGTCTGTTCTTTTATCCGGATTAAGCAGAGGTCCTGTGTTCTTAGTAGTATCCGTATTGGGTGCAACGTTATTGCTTAAATGCTATTGTAATGGTACTGCATGTTTTTATTTATAATATTGGATTGGGGTTTGATTTAGAATACTGTTGAATCGTCTTTAATTGTTAATTTATTTAATGATAAATTAGCTTAGCGTGCATGTAAGTTAAAATGTTTTAAAAATTATTGAATTTTCCATTAAAAATGCACGATTGCGTTGTCAAGATTTGAATTTGTCGTTAAATGGTCACAATTCATTAAGATTTGTATAATCTTTTTGATTGGTACTAAATTTCAGATACTACATCACACACACATTGGAAATAAAAATAGTAACTTTATGATAGACCAAATTGAGTCTATCCTTTTGGTGCCAAAAATAAAAAAAATCTAAATCAAAATATTTTACAAACATACATAAGATCACGCCTGTATTTCCCGAAAGGGTAGGAGGAGGTGGACCTACCCATAGTACGCCCACATTTCGCCAGTTAAATTTAATTCCAGTGTAACTGGGTGCGAGCCTATTGCAATCAACCGGTCACAAATCCAGACTCCGGGCTGCTACTGAGAAATTCCTGATGGAAAAACCCAATAGGTACACACTTTGCCCGACCTGGGAATTGAACCCAAGACCTCATGCTCAGCAGTAGCTTGCGACCACTTGAACAACGAGGCAGTTAAAATAGTTTATCTGCACTCTTAGCATAAAGTTCTGATTATGAATTCAAAAATAGTACTCTAATGACAGACTTTATCGATACCTAACATCCAAAAAGGTATAAGCGACATTTTTTGCGAAATCACGAAACTTAGACATTATAGACTTAGAAATTAAACTCCTTTGCAAAAAAAACGGGCACCTTACATTCATTGGCTTTTCTATTGATAATATTAATATTTTTAGTATGTCATTAGCATAAATGACTAGAAATTTCTTATTATCATTGAGAATATAGTTTTTAACCCTTAAATCCTGGAATCGGTGTTTTAGTCAATGTAAACAGAGAGTCGTGTTAAAACGGAAATTTTTAGGGTATAATTAAATTAAGACTACGAGTATTTTTATGGTATTTCAATAAAAAAAGACATTCAAATATAAAAATTAATAACGAGTATGACCTCCCCTTGCAGCGGTTACGGCATGTAATCGTCTTGGCATCCTTTCCACCAGGCTTTCATGGTGTCCTGTGGAATGTGTTCCCACTCAGCTGAAATCACACGTTTAAGCTCCCTGATGTTTTGTGGAAGGGGTTTTACAGATCGTACTCGCCTTTTTAGGCGGTCCCAGACGTGCTCAACTAAGGCTAAGGTCGGGGCTCCGCGCTAGCCAATCCAGACGACGAATACCGACCTCTTGCATATAAGCTTCTACATCGCCAGAACGGTGGTCCCGAGCATTATCGTCCATGTAAATGGCATCTTCACCAATTACAGTCAGTGCGGGCTGTGCATGTTGACAAATTATTCCTGTTATGTACCTTTGCGCGTTTAGTGAGCTATTTTCAATGAACACTATCTCGGTACGACAGCTGGAAGTTACGCCCGCCCAAAACATAACGGACCTTCCACCATAAGGGGTGATTTCTTCAAAACACACGTCGGCATACCGTTCCCCTGGTCTTCGTAACACTCGCCGACGTCGATCCTCACCATTCAGACAAATTCGAGCCTCATTGGAGAAGAGTACGCTACTCCAGTTACCTAGTGTCCAAGATAGACAATTTCTAGTGAACATCAGTCGAGCAATCAGGTGCTCACGGAGTAACTTGGGGGCCCGTGCTGGTCGTCAACTGCGTATATCAACCGCTAAAAGCCTCCTCCTCACTGTCCATAGGCTAACTTGTGCTCCTCGTACCTCTTCAAGGTTTCTTTTGAGGTCTATCTAACTGCATTTGCGGTTCCTCAGCGCCTGAGTCACTAAAAAGCGGTCGTTTCGTGGTTGTGTGCAACGTTTTTTCCCAGAACCTTGCCTTCTTTGAACGGAACCTGTCTCTTGGTATCGAGTCCAGGTTCTTTGGACGGTGGAATGCTCACGTTTAACCGCTGTGAGGCGTAACATTGACTACACCCCACTTCCAGCAGCGCTATAATTTTACTAGCTCTTATTGCTTTTTCTGCCATTACAATCGACACAAAGATATCTGTTTTAAGTCACAATAAGGCAGGATTATGCGACAAACATAAATTATTCTAATAAAAATAACGAGAAGTTAGTTTAAGTTGCCATTTAACCGCAAACCCGCGAATAGTAACTAAAAAGTCATAAACTGAAAAAGGGATTATTAGTTTTAAAAACAACAGTTTCGAATTTGAAATTAACTTTTTTTTCATACCCAGACTCTTTATTAAGTGCCAGTAACATAGTTTGGCTATTAAAACCTCTTTAAAACTAAATGATTACCAATAATGTAGAAAAATCCAAACCGCCCGTTTTTTTTGCAAAGGAGTGTAGATATATAATATAAAAATATATAGGTAACTATAACTTATAACCAAAAATTAATACTTATTTAAAATATAAATACCACAAAAGCAAATGAAACTATTTTAAGGATACTATTTTAATTTAATATTTATTTAACAAAAAGCGCCTTCCTCTCTCCTATTTAAAATTAACTTTACTGTGCCCGACAGGGTCCATAATTGATTCGATGTTTAACATACCAACTATTATTATTTATTTTTTTTTTGTTTAAATGTTTTTGTTTAAATGGTACATCCTAAATTTTCTGTTTCTTAAGATTTACTACATGTGGAAACTTGTAATTGGCCTTATTTTGTTTAAAATTTTATTCACTGTATCTTTTAGCTGTAAGTTTTCCTAATACAAATAAAATAAAATAAAATAAACTATGTACACATTATGGAATGCAATAAAATATTGAGTATTGAGTATAGATCAATAGACGTAGAAAAAAAAGCCGACTCTAACCATATAATTATAGGTATAAGTCGATTTCGCAAAAATGTCGCTTATCCCTTTTTGGCTGTTAGGCATCGTTATATGCATAAGGTCATTATGGTACAACTGAAATAAAATTAAAATGTATTATTATGATACAGATTTCTTAACATTTTTTTTTCTGTTAAAGAGTTAAAGTACTACACTTTGCATCGACCAAGGAGTTTTCAATTCGATTTTTATAATTGTATAAGGGAACCGCGCTAGGGCGCATGCGCGGTTGAGCGATGATAGCTCCGTAACTATAGTAACGTAAACCACGTCACGATGGCTTAATTTCGTATCTCTTTATAGTTTGTGATGGTTTTGGAGCCACTATTGTGTTTGTTAACTTTAGTTTTTTATTTGTAAATAAGTAATTACATAATGCATGAGAGTCGATAAAGTAGTGTATGAAACTGCACATAACTTAACACTCGTGTGTTCCTATTAAAAACCTCGCCAGACTGCGGCTCGGTTTTTAAACAGCACTCGTATTTAAATACCCCTCATTATGTAACAGTATCATAAACTCCTATTATTTCACATAAACCTACATGGACAATTATGAAACGTCAGAAGCTATGTGCACGGTTGCAATTATTGGTCGTTTGGTCGTTACCAATTCTAAATTTCCATCGTCCTGCATAAAGATAAAAATAAAATACATAGTTACACACCTAATTGGAATCTCACAGAGCATCTTACACTCTTAAGTATCCATTACAATATTATACGAAGTATACCACATTCTAAGAACCAATTCCCGCAGTATAGACTAAAGAACATTCTAGTGCCATTAAGCTAGTGGCTTCAGATAACCTCACTAATATTTTACAGTTGATTGTTTAAGGCTGGGTATTACGCGGGCATTTTAAAGGCGTATGGTATTGGAAGCAAGCCAAACTGATATGGCGATCCCCATATATAATTTGTAGAGGTTGGAGGGAAGTAAATTGAAAAGATGGTTCTAATTTGAAATGGTATTGAGCCATTCGAACTGGAGTAGAAAGGTACTAGAGTTTTATAAAGCTGAGGTTATATTACTTTACTGTAAAACGTTGTTGGTGTGTTCGTCATTTGGTTTCAGAATGACAAAAACAAAATATTTTACCTAAAAACTTTTATCTAAAAAGTTCCTTATTTATGATAAGAAAACTGAAATGAGAATTGAAAGAATAAAAAAGTAGCAGAATAAAACATTAAAAAATTATGAATGGTCTAATATTGATATTTTTCCATTAGTTGTTATTTTAATCCAGTACCATTGTTGACACTTTGTACATTATAAATTTTTGTAGTACCAAAATATCGTTTTACCAAAACATTAGCGTGTATCGTAAACAAAGCACTTGAAACAATAGTGTTTGTTATGCAATAAATTTTATTGTAACTGACTTAGTTTGATACGTAAATCAAATGCATGTAGGTACTTAATTACACGAGTTTCTATGGCAAATATTATTTGTTTAAAAATCATACAGGACAGTAAAAAATATACTGAAAATTTTAAATATTTTGTGGATAATGTAGGTATACGACTTTTGATGACAACTAGATTAATAAAAAAGTATCATATTTTATTAACAGATCACAATATGAAGTAAGTACATAATAGATTTTTAACACCTGTAGGTATACAGTATACCTACTAGGGAGCAGCCTATTGCCATCAACCGAGCACAAATCCAGACTTCGGGCTGCTTTTGAGAAATTCCATCATCTTCTGCCCTCATCCCATGTTACAACACGTTTTCTTCTTCCATTCTCCCCTGTCAACAGTCACGCTATTCACACATTCCATTCATCTTTTCTTTCGTCTCTCCTCATCACATGCCCATACCAAGCCAAACGATTTCTTTTCAACTTTTCTGTCACTGGCGCTACTTTCAAACTTACTCATAGACTCATTTCTTACTTTATCCATTGTCGTCACTCCACACATCCATCTCAACATTCTCATCTCTATCATGCAATCTTTTTTCATCCGTCTTCTTCACTGCATTCCGACCCATAAAGTACGACAGGACATAACACGAATCTGCTTCTGAGAAATTACAGATGGAAAAACCCAACACCACTTTACCCAACTTGAGAATTGATCCCAGGACCTCGAGCTCAGAAATAGCGCTGGCGACTACTAGACGAATGAGGGCCAGAGCTTATTATTTTTAACGGAGCCCTATTACTGTCACTCACGTGCCCGTCTTTCCGTCGTCTGTCAAACATGTTTTACAGCCAAACGGTTGAAGTCAACATTTTTTTTCGCGCCCCCCTTTAGCTGCAAGACAGCTTGACCTACCTCATCGACTAGGGTTGTTTATAATTCGTTGAGAGTAGATAAATACTATATTTTTTGTTTTAAAAAATATTGGAAAACAAAGGAATGAAAAGCCACCAAAGTCAGCTTTTTTTACAAAACTTTATTCCGAAGAATTTTTTAACTTCCCATTAACCTATGAACTTGGTGAGAATGTTTATTATTACGTATATCTATGTAACAAATACTAATATATTAACACGTTCCGGGACACTTGACTATTTGCAAATGTAATGATATGACACTTCAAAATCCCATACATTTTGTCATACCGTCTACAGCCGTACTACCTCATTACATATATTTTTAATTTTCTGATATGACACTAAATATCAACATCATTGTACTTGTATGTCTCAGTCTACGCCTGTCGGCGGTGTGCATGTGTTGTTTTGGTGCATAAGCACTGCGTATGTGTGTGTTGAAAAATGACTCGAAAAGAGTTTGCCGTGACACCCACGAACAAATGAAGTCGCGTGATGTGACACTAGATCATGTGCTTCTTAGGAATACTATGGGCAAGCAACGGCTATCGACGGTTTGCCAAATTACATGAAATAAAGTTCACCGCCCTTAGCCGTACTGTCACGTAACGATATACCGACATAACGTCAAGAGGCGGTCGGTCCCGGAAAGTGTTAATAAATCGGATTTAGTACGGAATCCTAAATGTGCGAAGTCCGACATGCAATTGGGCGGTTTTTTTTTAAATATAATGTGAAAAGTATTCAAGCATTCTTATTTTTCCAAAAGTCACTTGACAAATTCACTTGATCCAATAAAAAAACTTTTATCGAAAACAACATCCCTACTTACTTAATACAAAAAGGGTTTAATCGTAAAGATGCCCCGTAATCCGCTATAGCATATACTTTATTTTGTAACCAATGAACCCTTAAGTCTAGACGAAGCCTTACATTGCAGGGAATTAAACGAACAAAGCCTTTCTGAAGTGACAATAAACCATTTGAAAGGTTCTCACCAATGTGGAGGGAAGAAAGAATTACAAGCATTTTCATACGAAGGAAAGGTGAGGCAGATATCGAAATATGTGAGAAAGAAGATCTTCTGTCGTTTCATTCTGTTTGTTACTTACGGGATTAGGTGCTTTGAATGAGTACTTGGTAGTAAATGTTTGGCTTAGGGATCTGTGGTCTTGGTGCTAGTTTTTATACTTACTCGATCGCGTTTACGTTAACGTTACCTTACGTCAATTTGTATGGAATAATTGTGTTTCCCATTATAGTCACCAGACGGCGCTTACTCAGTTTCAGTACAAATGAATAAGTATAAAAAGTCGCACTAAGGCCTCTGTCCCACCGCCGACGAGAAAGCGACTTGCTACTACTTTCTCGCTCAGGAAACTTACAAAAGATTGTAGGTCACGTGTCAGTAAAAGAGAAAGAGATATAATAATAATTGATCGCTGTCTGTTCACACACCACCGGCGAGAACTCTGTCAAACAAATAAATCGCCGGCGGTGGGACAGGTGCTTTACTAGGTATATTTATATGCAATTTTGTATTAGGAATGAGAAACTAAAAGGTACAGTATATTTGCTAACATATTCGGCGCCATGTGCATCTGGCGTAGCCAATTGGTTCAATTAGCCGTTTAGTTAACCGCCTAGCCTTACAACTAAACAGCGCCGTTCAACTAGCGGCCTGGATGATATTCAATTGTTAGGTAAGGTTGGAACTGTTACCAACCACGCGCGAGGCAAATTGGTAACAGTAACTAAGCCAGGGCACCCGAACCTAATCGGTCTTATTACAAAACGAGGTTTTTCTTCTATCATGGTTTAAACCATCGAGCCAGCTTAAGTAATAAGAACCTAGCTGTGATAGAAACACAGTTCTTTATACAAAACTGACAACTTAGTCCGGTACTAAGAGTCAGTTTTGTAAAACTGACATCTTAATGTGAGACAATAAAGTTCGAAATTCAAAAAAGCGTCCATGGTTTAAACCTGGGTTTGAAGATGAACCTTGTTTTGTGTAAGGGTTAGATTATGTTAGACTTAGAACTGTGACCAACCGCGTGCGAGCTGAGTAAGGGAAGCGATCATTGCCTCGGCAGCGGCTGGCGAGCACAAGTATCGCCAAAGGCTAGGCGGTTAACTAAATGGCTAATTAAACCAGGCTGCGACATTTATTTATCCATAATTGATCGCAGTCTGTATGCAGTGGTCAGACACCACCAGGTGAGAACTCTGTTAAACAAAAAAATCGCCGACGGCGGCGGTGGGACAGGTGCCTTACTATGTATATTTATAAGCAATTTTGTATTGGGCATGAGAAAATAAAAGGCATAAGTAGCACATTTGTTAAATACAGCATCTAAGTAACCAAAACTAATTAGCATAAAGTTAAACTTATTCTTCAAGACTAACAAATCAAAGAATAAGAAAAATTGTTCAACGAAAAATGATATTTCAGCGAACACCGGCAACAAATTCAAAGGATTTGTCCCATTAAAACCTGGCGAAACGGCTGGAAAGCCGCAAAGAAAAAATCATTCGCCTCATGATATACACGATCTGCTGACACCGTTACAGAGCGTCGCCGTCACGAAATTAGAACCTTACACAGTACTCCTTATTTTCACTTTTCCAGTATAAAACCACGACCAAAATTTTCAGATCTACCCCACTTAACACAAAATCGAAGAAAAATACAGTTTTGATAGGCCAAAAGAGACTGGGCAAGTTGGTAAGCCGATTCGGCGAATTTTGTAAAAGGAGGATGTACAAAAATTGCGGCACGGATTTTTTTTACCGACTGTCTGTTTCCTTATTTCGTTTCTCCTTTCTTTATATCCGTTTATTGGAAGCTTGGCTTAAGAAGTAATTTATGTGTGTACAAACTCAAATTAAGGTTTGTTTTACTTGTGTTTCTTAGATATTTTTCTTTCGTACAAGGATTTAATCGTAGAACAATACTTATAAGAAACTTTCTCTTTAACTATTTGGAACTATTCAAGATAATTTACTTTTGTTTTCGTTTTGTTACGTTATTGTTATCTTTTCAACTTTAGAGAGTTTTCAGAAATGTAGGCCTGCAATAATCTCAACCTACTTTGGCTTCATGAAAAATTCGTACAGTAGCAACTTCTTTTAACAAATCCTCTATTATTATAAAACCACAATTGAGTGCGATCGAAGAATCCAAAAGACCTAAGAAGCCAGAAAAAAAAAACATCAAACATTTTCTTAACCAATTTATTATCGTATGGTAATTCGAGAAAACATCTTGAAGGCACAGCGTACGTCGCAAAAAGATGGGAGCAAACGTGCCCCTTTTTCTTACTACATACATTTTAATACAAAATTATACGAACAAGATAGGAGCCCAAGGGAAGTTAAACCATAAAGTCTTAAACAAAATGTGGGTTTAATCGTCGTATCAAATTATCTCATTTTTGTGGAAGCTGAAACGTCCATTTATGGGTATAAAGTGATCATTAGCATAAACTCCGGCTTTGATAATGTGGCTGTAAGTTATTTTAATTTTCAGTCAGTTAGAGCTAAGTCTATTTTAAATCTATTAGGTAAGTTCATAGATATCCGGAGATATGCCTTCACTCTATATTTGTTTAAGTAGGTACAAGTTTAGTGTCGCCACCTTTTCCTCACACAAAAACAAAAGAAATATATACGGCACACATGATAAGCTTTTCGACGCACTTTTGTGCTATATTATTGCATTGCACACATACTCAAAAGGGGCGGGCATTAGAAAGTGCCGGCCCCTTTGCTTACCACCATCGCGCGTATAACATGGTCAGTGTGATCGCGTGTATTACTTTATATAGTGTATTATCTATGATCGCGTGGAGGCGAGATGTGCCACGCCTTCAAGCCATATCCCTCGATATCCGTGGGTAAGTTAGTTGAATTTGGTTTTGTTAGTTTCACACAGTTTTACATTTGATAAAAAAAACTGCTCAACTATTGTATTGACTTTCCTGAATTGTCTTTTTTTATCCACGCATTTAGAGTCAAAGCACCCGCAGACAGGCGCGAGGCGACTGTGCGACGCGACTATGGTAGAACAATGTCCATGACGTTTTCATAAAAAATGTTTTTCTAGAGTCGCGGCTCAACTGTCTACGGGAGCCTTTAAGCGTATTTAGTGTGATAGTTTCAAATAGTTTTACGTTTTATGAAAATATGTTAGTCTCATTCTTAAATTGTCCTTTGAATTCAAACACTTTCCGATCTCTTTCTCCAGGGACCTACAACCCCCGTTAAGAGTTAAGTTTTGCGAAAGGGTAAGCCGTTTATGAGGTTACCTTTATCATATGAACTCCTTGAATGGGTTTTAGGCTTCAAACCCAGTAAAATGGTTATCCCTTCAATATGGATATCCCATTGAACGGGTTTTAGACTGGAAACCCAGTAAAAGGGTTACCCCTTCATTAAGATAACCTATATAATATTACGAGCGTATTGCCATCAACAGGGCACAAATCCAGACAAGGACTCAAGGACTTTATAATTTTAACACAATCTACAGTAATACTAATTTATTGAATCTGACGAGTTCTCACTAATCTCTGGAACTACCAGTCGGATTTGAAAAATTAATTTCGCATTTGATAGCCCAATTCTTGAGAAATTCTATTTAACATCACGTAATGACGTTAAGAAGCCGGCAAAAAGAAAAAAAGTCAGAAAGAACTATAAGCGAAAACGAAATAATAGAACGGGCGGGTGATGAGATGCAATTTCACGCGAGTGAAGTCACAGGCAGAAGCTAATGATATACATATTTCTTGAAGGCCATAATGCAAACGTAAACATACAGCTCAAACATTTAGGTGTCATGATAATAAATGAGCTGTTATATTGGATGGCCGTAAATCATGTCTAAGTGGGTTCGGAACAAGCTGGGGAAGTAAAAGAATAATTTATCAGAAACGGAATGAGAATGTTTGTTTTATTAGTTATGCGGATTTGAGGAAACTTGTAGCTTTAAGGTTTATTTGTTGCAAGGTAAGCAGAATCTAGCTAAAATAAGACTGTCTAGATAGACAGTACAAATCAACGAATTAAGAATGATATAGAATACGAATTCCGCTCAAAAATGGTTCCACGCAAACTCCAACCGAGTGGGCGGGACGAAAAAAAGTACAACCGACTCACCGCTCAGTCTGTCGCGCGCTCAGTGACAGACGCCTAAATCGTTTCGATTAGTGAAAAATCCAAGAAACAACTAGTTTCTTGAGGACAAAAATGACCTCCTGTGTGGTGAAGTGGTGTAAAAGACGGAAAGAAGGAAGTAAAAAACAAACCGGGATAACCTTTTCACAGGAAAGTGACATAATTTCGTGTTTTGTAAAAATATTTTTGTCTGTATTATGCAACCAGATAACCAGCCAGTTTTTAATCCGTAACTATAATATAATATTTTGTATGTACCTACTACCTACAGAGTTTTTATCAATGGATGGATGGGATTTCCTGTTAGTGTTTCGTATCCTTCAGTTTAGAGCACTCCCAAAAAAGAGATTCAATGATTACAGTGGATTACAGCAGCCCGCTTTGAAAGAAGAGAGGATGACTGGAGTGGTTACCAACTAGTGCTAGTAGGGTATGCTGTATACATTTTAGGAATGAAGACATATATATATTTGTCACGTACAGGCAATCGTATGTTTAAAAAATCTGCTGTACAATAGGTACAGCAGATTTTTTAAACATACGATTGTACAGTTAGCCCTGTTAATATTTAAGGTCCAACCAATCTTATCCCAACCTCAGTACAAAACATGTTTGCAATAAACTGATTTGAGTTGATTTGATTTAAATTTTGATTAGGTTGCATACAAAGTATTAAAGTACCTAATTCATTAATTTGTTTGCATTACATTGCAAAAAATTAATCTATATTGTATTGGGCGATTCCATTATTACACACATTATTACATTATCACTAATTGATTTAGTTTTGAAAATTCAAATCGTCATAAACTAAATCAATTAGTGATTTTTCGTAGAACGAAAAAGGTGTTTTATCGTAGAATACAGAACGAGAATTATGGCGTGGCATTTGCGTGACATTCATTTATGAGCTGATAAATACAGCGAGCCAATATTTAGATGTTTTTGTCCTTAATACTGACCAACTTTATTCGGAAACGCGAAAATTTTTGACACTACCATAATGATAAATGATAAATAAATGATAAATGAGTAGTATGACTTTCTGTAAGTAGGTTTGTAAACACTTACTCGTCAATCATATTTTTAATAAAACCTAGATGAGGTCGTCGTTTCCTATCTGACTCTGAGAAGAAAGGTCGAAACCAACTCAGAGGTCACAGTCTTTTTTTGGTCACATCACTTCGAGATATAATAATAAACAAGATTTATATTATATATTTTATATATTTTTTTCTATAGCTTGAACGAAATAATTTATTTATTTGTTCATCAAACGTACATGACACAGTAAATAAAACTACGGAAGGGACGACAGAGACATCAAGTGCCACAAATAGGAATACACATCATTCTAAAACACAAGCACAGATACATGCATACAGGCAAAAGTATCAGAATGACATTTAATTCAATAAGACCATGTGAAGACCTTGTAGATAGGTGTCTGAAATGGTCTTTTGAGGAAAGAACCTCACAGAATGAGTGGACCTATCCAGTCAGTGCACGCATTTGTCAATAATCGTGCACCTCAACTTAAAACATAAGGACCTCAACGATTCCCCGAAGAATACCAAAGAAAAGGCATTTGGGTAGGCCCATAAATTATCTACTCAGGCTATGATTAAAAACCAACTGTGTTCAATCTGCTGATTGCAAGTATACCTTACTGTATAAGAGGGCTGGGATATAAAGAAAAACACGTTTCCGAAAACGTTCCCTGGTTGTCCCTAAAGTTTTTGAGTAGCACGGGTACAATCACCCCTTAAATTTTGGCTCGTACTTCTGATGGCGTTTGCCAATAAATGACCTTCAATCATACGATTACTTATCAAGAAAAAACTATTAAACATCAAGGAAATTGCATTTATTATGTTACCTACTTTAAAAAGTTGTGACGAAATTCAATAGATCCTGTACTATGATGGAAATAATGATTTCCTCTCTACAATTAAAATAGATATTTGGTGAGTAATAAAATAACTATTTACTTTCTTTTTTTAAAGAATGGAATATTGAAAACTAAAGGTAAAGAGGTGTCATATTAATTCATAATAATTGAGTTCATAATAAATTACTGACTCCTACTTTATACTGCATTACACCATCCTCGATGCTCAATGTCACCACAGTCTTATGTTTTTATACTGTGATGTTACCATGGTTACTTAATAATCCATCTCGTACCCACTCCCTGGCTTCGATATTTCCGTTTCACTCTAACATTATCTTACTAAATAAAATTGCGCCCCAAATGAATGGTTGGGCGAATTCATCTACGGAAAATAAATTTAGCAAAGTATTATATTTTGTCTGTGCGTGTGTTGCATTAGTATTATCAGTTTAGTAGTATGAGTTTGGGACCATGTTTTAGCGGGCTTCGTAAGAGAGTTATGATTCTATTATCATTCTTAATTCGTTGGTACAAATAAATAAAATTGAAGTTAAGTTAAACAAAATAACAAATTTTTACTAAATGTAATATTATAATTAAGAAAGTTTATACGGTACTTAGAACACAAGAACATTTTTTTTTTAAATTGTTGTCTAAATGTATGTCTGTCTGTTTATTCCAGCTAATCTCCGAAACGGCGGGACCGATTTTGATAGGACTTTCATTGGCAAATAGCTGATGTTATAAGCAACTGTTAGGCTACTATAATTTTAGAAAAAGAATTAGGGTTCCGCGTCTTACCAAGGGGTATCGCATTACCCAGTAATTGGGTTGTGGAGGTCAGATAGGCAGTCGCTCCATGTAAAATACTGGTATTCAGCTGCATCCGGTTAGACTGGAAGGTGACCCCAACATAGTTAGGAAAAGGCTTAGGCAGATTGATTTGGGTGCAATCAATCTACTTGCCTACTTTTCCCAACTATGTTGGAGTCGGCTTACCAGTCTAATCGGAGCAGCTGAATACCAGTATTTTACATAGAGCGACTGCCTATCTGACCTCCACAACCCAATTACTGGGTAATACGATACCCCTTGGTAAGACTGATTGTCAGACTTTCGGGCTTCTGACGACCCATAACGACTGTCAAAGATCCACGAATGACAGCCGGGACCAACGGCTTAACGTGCTTTCCAAGGCACGGAGGGTCTCGGTATGTAAAGATGGTCACCCATCCAAGGACCAACCCCGGCAAGCGTAGCTTAACCTGATGGATCGATCCGTACGGCTGTTATTACTTAGCCACGAGCCCCTCCCTCTAGGATGGATACTTTTACAAAATTCTCTATAGCAGCCCAAAATCTAGGTAATCTAGGTAGTCCTATTTTAAAACATTCTATATGAATAGAACATCGAATCTCGTAAAACATTCAGACGAACGAAGTCACGAAAGGTTAGAATGCTGATTTCAATGTAAATAGTTAATGGCTTTTACGTGGCTGTCCACAAAAGTGACCTTATGAATTATAGCCCAAAAGATCGAAGAAAATGTTTAAATAATAGATAGTTATCGAAATATATCGAAGTAATATTATTTCTGTTATAATGATAGTTATCGTCGAAGTAAAGATTTAATATTTTACACAAAAGAAATTATGGCGCAAGTTTTTTTATTTGAAACGTAGGTTCTGTTTAAAATATAATGGCCTCACCATTGAGAACCAAAGAGACTTTTTCTTTATTTATTCAAAGAGGTGAAAATTACACTCTTTAGAGCGTATTGCCAATCTATGTACACGTGTGCCCTATGGGTCAGCTATACAAAAAGCTCGTACAATGCTCCAGCCAGCGAGTCCAGTACAATAACGCCTTCAGAGTTATGTTGGGGCTGCCGCGCTTTTGCAGTGAATCGGGGATGTTCGCGGAAAATGGCGTGCCAGATTTTTACGCACTGATGCGAACTCGGATAGCATCCCTGATGCGGCGAGTGCGTGACAGCTCCAACAGCTTGGTGGCTACAGTAGCCGACAGGACACACAGTCCATTGATGTGGCAATGGAATGACCACTCATCGTGCGTCATTCCAATATTTAAAGTAAATTGTTTTAGTGTATTTTTAGTGAAGTTATGTGTTTTCATGTATTTATGTATGTGTATATGTATGTTTTTGTGTATAAAATTGTATTGTGTGTTGTTTATGGACTTATGGTCTGAAATAAATGTATTATTATTATTATTATATTATTTAACATAGACAGATTATGCCACCCTCATCGTTACAAATCGACTATTTCACTACCTCTGCAACTAATACCAATGTATACGAGCCTATACAGCATCCTGGCTGCTTCCTAAGCAGGAGTAGCCAGGATGCTGTTACATCCCCAGTCATATACCAGTCACATACTATTAAACACTATAATTAAGTTGCATTTCACATAATTTGGTGACTAAATTTTACCTATTAGGAATGCAAATTTATTTAATGGTAGGTATGTGTCCGGAGCGCAGTCGCAGAGCTGTTATGATTGTCTTCCTTCCCATATTGGCCTGTCTATCCACGTACTTTTAAAGACGTTCTGTTGTATAGTGACATACCATATACATTTACTACAGCTCCTTTCATTGATTGAATATTCTTGCCAGATGTCATAACAAAGGTGTTTTAATCTACAGTAAATTTCGGTATAATACGGGATACAGGAATACTTTTCACCGTCGCGTCGACCGGATGCCTCTTTAACGAACTGGTCGACTATCTGATTACCTTCAATGCTAATATGAGAAGGCACCCATTGTATTACAACGTTTTTATTCTTACTTTTAAGTTTACTTAAGTTTAAGTTTACAATTCGGGACAAAAAGTCTCAATGAACGGAGTAACATTCTATACCCTAGTCCTTCTAAATCGACAACAAACGACACATTCAAGACAGCCTTAACTTGCAACCAAGTTCCTTATAGCAGTTATTTCTACACATTTTGCGAATGAGAGCGAGATCGAAAAAAACCGGTCAAGAGCGACTCGTACTCGCGCACCGAGGGTTCCGTTCCGATTTTTCGCTTTGCAAACTTCGGAGTTAAGGGGGGGGAAACGGTATTTTTAACCGACTTCCAAAAGGAGGAGGTGTTCCCCGATTACTCGAAAATGGCTAGACCGATTTGGATTTTTCTTTTTTTGTTCGAAAGGGTATACGTCCCAAATGGTCCCATGATCATAAAGTCAGGATCTGATGATGGGATCCCATGGAAATCGAGGGAAACCCTCAAATTTTATGGGCACACCTATATCGATTTCGGTATTTTTTATAGTAACTCGTGCATTTGCTCTCAGAAAGTACCATTCGGTGAGCTGGAACTGATGATGAAGACCACAGAGGGGCATCGGAAATACTCAATTATATCTAAGTATATAACAGGTTGCGATTCGATTACTTTAATATGGTTTATACTCGTCAAAATAATGGTAATGGTGACTTCACCATGAGCTCCATTTCTCCTGGTTCTTACTAGGAGAACTCCTCAAAAATTAACGGCCCTGCATCGGGAAAAGCAACATTTTGTAAAACGTGATGAGCAGCTGACATTGGGTTGTTGTAACTTAGATAAATTACAAACTGAACCACTAAAAAGTGAAAAATAAAAACTTTTTTACAAAAACAAAAACCGACTTCCAAAAAAAACACTACAAAGTGAAAAATAACTTTAATTTCGGAAGTCGGTGGCAAAAAACTAAAATACAGATCCAAAGACACCGACTTCCGAAATTAAAGTTATTTTTCACTTTGTAGTGTTTTTTTTGGAAGTCGGTTTTTGTTTTTGTAAAAAAGTTTTTATTTACATTTTTCATCAAAAGTCGAAAAATATGCGGCTTCAAAAAAAATAAAAAAAGTGTTTGAGAATGTTCAAACAGCGCTCTTTCATATGATACCCTACTTTGAATTTTTAAGACCACCTTTCAGTCCCTGTTGTAAAAAAAAATATAAATATTTTTATTTCTTTCATATTTGCAAAATAGTTGGGTAAGCGTCATCTAAAACTGTTCCAAATTTCAAGTTTATAGCATTAGTAGTTCTTAAAATATCCAGCTGTGACAGACAGACAGACAGACCGAGTCACACCATAAGGGTTCCTTTTTTACCAATTTGGTACGGAACCCTAAAAAGTGTGATATTTTGACCATCACAACACTTTTGTTACGTAACATAAGCGAAAGGAATATCGTTCCAACCGGGTTTCCCACTCCCACGACACTTCTTGGCTGTCTTTTCACTAATATTTCAGTGCAACAAGATATTTTCACTACAACTTAAATCTAGCACTATTCTTATCTACATCCGCGTAATAATAACTCATTTCACTTCGCTATCTCACACATGAGCAGGTTAACAAGAATCTCGTAACCTACGTGCTTCATATTTTTTTATTAAGTCAAGCAAAATCTAGAAAATCTAGTTCACTGCACAAGAACTCAAAAAGGAATGTGAGTTTTGCTTATAAAGAATATGTTCATTCTATCTTTCTTTATTAAAGAATATACGTGGACTAGTTTGTGATATGAAAAACTTGCTTTTATACTTATTTCTGTGAGTTGTATACCCACTATGGAATAAAAAGTTACATGAATTGTATCTTTACTTAAGAATATCTGACTTATAAGGACAAAACTTTAAGGATAACAACATAAAAAGTAGTGTCAAATAAGGTAAATTTTCTGTTAATTACGAGTAGTACAGAACATTAATAAGGTTGTTTCAAAACTAATGGCAACTATCTTCAAAAAAAAAGTCGTCATGTTAACATTTTATCCGCGTAATAAAAATCTACTTCTGTAGATTTTGAAATAATTTTCTTACTTTCTTGGAAGGATGTTTCGAAAATTATCGATCGTCGTATCTATCTTGTCATGTTATCTATCCATCATCATTAGTTGACTGGTAGAGAATGCCTAAGGCATTAAGCCTACCCTTTATGTTGCATAAAATAAATATCTAGAGCAATGAGATCTTGATTATCATCTTGACTCAATCTTCTGAACCACATTTAGAACACTTCAACCAAAATTCGTGCTAACGCAAAATACAAGACAACAAGGGTCGCATATTCCTCAGGTTTCATATATACGACGCCGGAACCGCACCGTATGACCGCATGTTTGTGTACACGAATGAAAACCACATAGGTGCCGCACCGCCGCCGCACCGGAGCCGCGCCGCATCCGCGTGTCAGCGAATTGATAAAGCAACGATCACAGTTCAGGTTTTTGGGACCAATTTTATAGGTACCGAATAAATTTCATTTCTAGTAGTTTTACTATTCATTAATCATGCATATTATGAGAGTCAGCCGCCGCACGGCCGCACCTAAGGGGGAATCTAAAGTTAGGTTGTAAAAAAAACTTACAAAAAAGTAATTTCATACCGCGCCAAAACCTTGTTGTCATATTCATATTTATCCATATTAAAATGAAAAACAGACGTCTTTATAGTTTTGCTGACAAAGCTTTAGTGTACGTCGATTCTGTAAAATTCAAACAACAACTCGCATCTCACATCGCTATTCACTATCACTTCGCATAATCACTTCTTCACTGCTTTTTATTTGACACTTTGAATCATATTCGAGTGCGAAGTGAGCGTCGAAGTGACAGGGAATTACCTTACTGAATGCCACTTCTTATGACATCTCATACTTTATCCGTCAAAATCTCACGGTCAATTTAGTTCAAATCGCTGACACGCTCGCAAGCTAGTGTAAATACGAATTATCAACCGATTTTTTAGAATGCCAATCAAGAAACTCACAGTTGATTCGAAGTTTAGAATGAGGTCTCATGAATCACACTGCTGAACTGTGATCGTTGCTTTTTAACTCAGCACCAATACGGTGTACCTAAACGCGGTTGCGGCGTGGCTACGGTGCGGCGCCTGTACGGCTTTCATTCGTATACACAAACATGCGGTCCGGCGCCGGTGCGGCTGCGTCGTCGTGTACATAAAGCCTTACAATCAAACTGTAACAAAACCACAAATATTTGCCAAAGTCAAGTCAGTAGCAGATCAGATATACAAGATAAACCAAATGTAACCAAATTCCTATGAAATATAACTCCTACACCTACTGTTTGTAATTGTTAATTTAACAAGAACTGTCACCTTGTAACTAGAATTTAGAATTTGATTTGAAACGTAATGTGTCTGGTACCAATTAGCTAATTTGAATTATAAATTAAATTATTGTACTTACGGCATTTGGAATTCGTATAAAGGAATATTAAAACAGTTTGTGTCAAAGTAAGACTACAAGATTGAATTAAGGTAATCATGTAAATTGTATGTTCGAGATCCACAATTATAATACTCTAAGAACTTGAACATCTTTCGGCTGAAATGATGATGATGATCATGAACTTGAAATGTAATTTTGATTGGTTTGGCTATACATTAATATAAAAATGTAAAAAAATTGAGAATTCAAGCGTTGCCAAAGAAAAAAAACAAGATGGCGGCTTTAGCTTCGATTTTAGCCACGCGGCTAAAGATCCTTTTTAGCTATACCTCCAGATGATTATCATCGAGCGAAAAACCTTTAGGCACATCTCAAAAACCTCATGACAAAGGAATCAAATAGACTGAATAAATTATGGATGTAAAATAAACGTTAATATAAAAGGAAAAAGAAACATTACTTAAATTCACAGCTTTTCCTCATGGAGACAGAAAGTAGGTACGGTATGCCATATGCTACGATCCTTGCATACTCGCTTCGTTCACGTTCGTTTTTATTATAGTCTTCTACTTCTTCGTGTAGTTGGTATAGGTAGTTATTAAAATTTTGTTAGCCCAAAGCTTCGCCACTTCCACGGCGTTATCGTTGGCAGCGCAGAGGTCACTTTGGCTGCATGTTATTGGACACAGAGGGCAGGATAGGGGGTGGAGCATAGTTTGGGACATAGGTCATCCACACCCAGCTGCCGTTCCGTCGGAGGTTTGACTTACACCTTCCACTTGAGTCCGGAGACGATTCAAGGACTACCGAGTGGACCACGTAAGGTTACCCTACCCTACAGAAAGATGCTCATTTGGTAAGTGTGCCCTGGCGGTTGAGAGTATGTCATGCTCATTCAAATGTCTCGCTGGTGGTGGCGTGTGTGTTGGATCATTAAGTTCCCTTCAAAATGGTTGAGCTAATTGGTGCTGATCCATGCGTCATGTTCGTGAACGGGCGCCGTCAGTTGGGACTGGTCGTCTCTTAGCTGCCACGGCTTATTTTTAATTTAGTTGTTTTTAGTTTTTATCTTTTTCATTACGGACGCTTTTAACGTGCACGTCTTTCTACATTGTCCTCACATCTATATTTTCAATATGAACGATGTAACCAATATTATGTAAAATATTTGATTTAAAAGAGTGTCCGTGGAGTTTCTTGCCCGTTCTTCTCCAGGATCTACGCTTTGGAATGGGCAACTAGCTTCATTTTTCTGACTGACCGACCCAAGACCGACCCTTTGACAATTCAAAAGTGCCTGTAATTGGTTTATTTGAAATAAATGCTTTGAGTTTGAGTTGAGTTTGAGTTTGAGTGTTAGTGGGTGGGTGGGGAAAGGTATTCTGCCACAGTTTGCAACGGGCGTCGACCGGGTTACCTGGTAGAGACGTACCTGGATATATAGTAAAAGGAACATTATGAAAAGGTGAACTGACCTGCAGCTTGATAGTAACAGCTCTGTAAGCTCGGTCAGCTGTATTTTGTGCTTGGCAAATGAGGGTCTGGTTGTGATGGTGTCTTCTTGGGCGCAGCCGAAGTACAGACCTGCCGAAAGATATTTAGAGACCTATATTTGAAACAATAAATGCTTCCTTATCTAGTGAAACGTGAATCTCGTGGATCTCACTCTAATGAAGCCATTTTGAGATTTAATCATAATTATTGTATCTTTATGTAGCGTAACTGCTTTATGACTTCAGCATTTGTAAAGGACACTAGACACAAGAATTGTACTTAATTTTTTGCAATTATTTATTATTTTATAAATGAAAATGAAAAATCTACTTAATTAGTTTTGTAGGAAAGTTATTCTCAGGGTGTGTGTATTGGGTCTATTTTAAATAAAATTGAACGTACTAGTACTAGTAGTACGTATAACAGTGAAAAGGTATAATAATTGTAAAACATAGTAAAACGGCACAAACAGGTAAAAAAGGGGAAAACAATTGAAGACCCCAGGGAAAAAGGCGAACTTGTTAAGCAACAAAGATTTTAAGATATCGCATATTTGAAGACTGAATTATGCTACTTTTTCCGTGCGATTGCGATTTTTTAAACGTCAAGAACTCTAAGACTAATTCGTGTTTTATCCTGTTCGGTTTACTATCGTATCGTACCGGAAATTCCCTACAAAATCGCATTCACAGATTAGTTTCGAAAAAAAGTGACAAGTTCGGTTTTTTCCCTGGAGTTTTCAATTCAAAACTGTCACAAGCGTATCGCGAGCTTGAGCGCGGGCGGTGGTGTCATCTCCCGTTGCCGCGCTTAAGGTCCTGGTTCCAAGCTTGGTTTAGCTCGGTGTGTAAGTGAAATGGCGTTATGGCTGTCTAGTTTGACGCACGAGATAGAAGATTCTCACGCGCACCGGAATTATGTCGTAAAAGTGCAAATAAAATCGTATAAAATTAGAAATTAACTATTTAATAAAAAATAATCCATCACTGGATGCAGTTTGGAATTTGACATTTCATGGTATATTTTTAATTATAATTATAATGAAGGGATAAACAGCTTTTAAAGATTATTAGGAGGTATGTTTAAAGATTTTTTAGTGCATTAAAGTATGTTTTGCCTTCCATCACTTTATGCGAAAAAGACTTGAAAATATCACATTTTTTTTACATGTCAAAATTATTTACGGTTATTGAGATACACAGCTTTAAAAACCAGCTTTTTGATCGTTTTCAGGAAATCTGCGCCTTAAGGGCAAGTCCGTACAAAAACGTTAAGGTTATGCAACAGTTTTAATTACAATATACCTCGAGTTAGAATCAGAATTAAAAAGATCCGCAGAAGAAGCAAGGTAACCGACATAGCCCGAAGAATTGACAAACTTAAGTGGCAGTAGGCAGGGCACATTGCTAGCAGAACAGTTGCCCGATGGGTCCGAAAGTTTCTAGAGTGGTTCTAGCATTGGAAGGCCTCTCACAAGGTGGACCGACGAACTTGTGAAGGCCACGGGAATCCGCTGGATGCGGGAAACACGAATCCCGGTCGAAGTTGTGGTGCTTTGGGAGGCCTATATCCAGCAGTGGTCGACTTTTCGAGATGATGAGGATGGTGATGATGATGATAACTTACCTTGCAGTGAATCTCCGACCGTCAGGCATTGGCACCACAGTGTAATTGACTCCATGTGTCAATACACCGCCATCATTATCCACCCAGGTGATCTGAAAAATATAACGTAATGAGCATGTCACCACACTAATATTATAAAGGCGAAAGTTTGTGAGTGCGAGGGTATGTGTGTGTATGTTTGTTACTTCTTCACACTTAAATGGCTGGACCAATTTGGATGAAATTTGGTACGTATACGGCTTATACCATGGATTAACACATAGGCTATTTTTTATCCCGGTCTACGCGGGTGAAACCGCGGGGCGCAGCTAGTCTGGTTATTCTGGTTAGTCTGGTTATAATGTAATAACTATTTATATTTCCAATTGAAGCACATATCTCACATAGTCACGAAGCAAGCGCAAATGGTGACTGGGAAGTCCTGGCATCGATTTTCGAGCCTGGCAATATATTATGTCCTCCTAACTACTGTCTTGCTGTTTGGCAAAGGTGAAAGATTTTTATCGTAATGTTTTTACAGTCATTATTATGTGTTTTTTTGGCTTCAGATCATCAACATAATAGGTACTATAATAATATCTTGGATTTCTGATACGAGCGCCATCTTGTCGAATTTGTACATATTATTTACTACATACCTCAGCCGGTGGTTTTCCTCCAACAGAAATACACTCCAAGTTGACTTCTCTGTCTTCAACTGCCTGAAGAACTGGACCTTTCAGTATCTTTGGAGGTTCTGGAGGCACCAGAACGAGAAGACGAGCATATCTGGAGCGGATCGCGGGTTCTCCTAGGGACAAGAAAAATTGCTGTAGTGGATCTTGTCTGCTGTGAGTTACAAATTGAGGAGATTTCACTACAGCTACACAATTTTAAAACAGAATTATGACCTGGACTCTGGTACCCTGACCTGCTATTCATTTCATTGCCACTTCTCTCAAAACGGTGAAGGAGAACATTAGGTGAGAGAACTGTCATGTCCTAGATCCAAAAAACGTGATGATAATTTAGTGTATAGAGAATTATTTTAAATTGGCAAGCTAAACTCCACAAAATCGACTGGTATCGATATCTGAACACAATAAATAAAAAGTTAAAAATATTTGATGTTTTTTTGGGAGGTCAACGACTGCTGTTACTGTTAGTGTTGATACTTGAAGTATGATTTGAGAAAAGTTGTTTTCTTATGTTTTATGTTAACACAAAGCAAAACAGATTTTTTAGACTGGCATATTTTCAAGTAACTACAATACCTGCGGTCGTTGACCCCACAAAAAATCATCTATTTTAGTTTTTTTGTTTTATCATGTTTATATATCGATACCCATCACGTCTGCGGAGTTTATCTAGCCAATTTTAAATAACCCTGTATAATCAACTAAAGTTATCACAATCTAAGAAGTCCGATTTGACATGAGGGTGTCCCTCTTGGTCCCGCTATGTTTGTATCTCTTTGGCATATGAAACCTTATGGGCTGTCAAAATGGACCTATTATTTTTAACAACTTTAGCAAGCAAGGGTACGATCTTTCTGGATAAATTTTGGAAGGAGATAATGATTCAAAAATTCGAGATACTTGTTAGGACACTAAAGAAGAAATAAACAAAGAAGATTAATTTAATATTTTTCAAAAACCACAGAATAAGAAGTAAGTAATTTATTTTCTATTCACTTCAACACATAAATTCAGCCGTAACATTGTTTATTATACAACCTGAAGCATCAAAATTCATCTAAAACACGTAACTTCTACCACAAATTGTTAATACCCTACCAAATCAACATATACGACTGCCAACGCATAAACCTAACCGAATTACCATAGTTTGTACTGTTTTATTATAATCTAATAAACTGTTTTATACCTGCGGCTGTACCTGAGTGGAATTAATTGTGTGGGAGGTTCATTCCTGAATGTTTTGAGGAAAACCGAGTACACGTAAATACTTAATCAATTTATGTTTTCACTGCTGGGGCATAGACCGTCTGTCTGTGAAAGAGAGTGACATGACATGACGGTTTCCTAATAATGCGTTTCTCTATCGTTTTTATGGTTTCGAGACAAATTGCACAGTCTAAGTGCGGAAAACGAGTGCGTGGTGCCGCAGGGAAGGTTGTTGCGCCACTTTTCTTTCTAGGAAGTGGTGAATGCGGGTTTTGGGGGACTGTGTTAAGTAATTTTAACGTTCAAAAAGTACTGATACATGTCTTTTGATTTTTGAGTGAGCCTACTACTTTAGTTCAAATTCACAGCAATGCAATTTTGTTTGTTTTTTTTTTTTTAATTTAGTGCATTTTTTTAATTCACTTCTTTTAAAAGCCTCTCTTTTGATGCAAGTGGATTAAATTTTGCAGTTTTAGAATTAGAAGCTTGCACAAACGGCCATGACCAGGCCGTTTGCGTAATTTGTCTTCAAAAGAAATTATCACCAGCCCGTTACGTATGTACGTTATTCGTTCATCAGAATTTTCGAGCACTTTTTGAGGACCAGTTTACTTTTCCATCATCATCTTGCTGCCCTTGTCCCATGTTACTTGGGGTCGGCGCAACGCGTTTTCACTTTCTATTCTCGCCTGTCAACCGTCACGCTATCCTTCACTCCCTTCTCTTTCATGTGATTCCAAACACAATACATCCATCTTCTCCTTGGCCTTCCTCTCCCTCTCCATCCATCAACATTTATATTCATCACTCTTTTAGCCGCATGCGTTTCTATGGTCTTCTTATCTCCTCATCACCATGCCCATACGATTTTTTTTTTAAATTTCCTTTAAATTTTTCTGTCACTGGCACCACTTTCAAACTTCCTCATATACTCATTTCATACTTTATCCATTCCTATCACTCCACACATCCATCTCAACATTTTCATCTCCGCTGCATGCAATCTTTTTCATCCATCTTCTTCACGGCCCAGCATTCAGATCCATACAGTACGACAGGCCATATCACGGACTTGTAAATTTTTCCCTTTAACTTGAGAATCCGTGGATCGGTAGTTGTTCCTGTGACCTGTCACCATTTTATCCATCCTGATTTGGTTCGGTGCAGTACATCTAGGTATACTTCGCCAGTTTACTTTTCCATTAAATATTATAAACTATCGAAACCCCCTCCACTCCCTCATTTCACACTACCACAGATTGCCACTAACTAACTAACTTAATATCTAAGCGAAATGCTAAAAGCTCGTTCGTTGCGATAAAGCTAAAATAATTGTTATTTGTTAGTGAAAGTTGGGGAGCTAGACGACAGGACTAGACAACTCTGTTTATTAAATTATTTAATGGCATTTGTAGTTCTCAGGTTTTGTAGTAATTTAGATAGAATATTATGTTTGTTTATTTGTGTAGTAATCCGTTGTCATGGTATAGCCATGTGATGTGGAGGAATGAGGAAAATGTCGTTGAGAATAAATGTCGATGGCTATAAGAGTAGGGGAAGATCAAAAAAATTATAGATGGACTGTGTGAAAGATGATAATGGCTAGAAAGGAGGTGACTACTGAGATGACGACTAATAGAGAAGAATGGAAAAAAGAGACTTGTAGCGCCGACCCCAAATAAATTGGGACAAGGGCAGGAGAATGATGAATGATGATTCTGTGAAATTTAGGATGGGTGGGAGAGGGACTAGTCTCACAAAACACACGAAAATTGTAGAGGATTACATTCTGTGCCAACCCCAAGACAGTAAAACTGGTTCAAAACCAGACAGAAGAAGTGACTTAGGACATTTTATTACGAGTGTTCTGAAAAAAATCTCAAAATTCTTCTACTGTAGTCTTAGACCATTATGTGTGTGTTGTGTGTGTGTGTGTGTTCATCTTTTCCTAATCACAACTACCGTCGAACCACACGTTCATAGTCATTCTTGGGGGAATGAAAGGCCTCCTTGACTGAGGATACTTAAGTTTGTCTGGCCCATTGTGGGTAGAGTGTTTCGCTACCATCTTTGCTGACTAGCTCATCTTTGCACTAATAAGCCATTCTATTATAGTTTAAACTAAGTATGTATTCGCAAACGCGAGAAAAAAATAGTAATAGTTTTTTCGGGTCTAATGGTTATTTTTCATTGCATTTCTAACATTTAAATATCTTTATTTGTACCACCTTCTTCCATTCCATTTCTACCATCATTATTTTGAGACGATTTGTCAGTTCGATCTATTTGCATCCTCCCTTCACACAAAAACAGCACACTATCAGTAATTCAAACGCTCCTAAAACCAACTCCGTAAAATTCTATCCGTTTAAAGTTCCGAAATAGACATGCGGAACCCAAGAGTTATGAATAGAGTCGTTAAACATTTTATGTACAGTAGGTGAACAAGTTGTTTTGATTTATTCTGATAGTTCCACATTCGCGGTTAATAGTTTTACGTTTGAAATACCGAAGTTCTCGCGTAGGTACTTTTTGCTTTGGCATGTGTAGTTGGAAAGTTTTTGAATAGTTGCAACATATTTTAATTTCTCGTATATAAATAAGGTTAGCTTTAAAATAAATAATGTTGTATAACTTAACCGTGAAACTTTGTCTTAGTTTTAAATTATGGTTCCACGTAGATGGTAAAATGTTTTAAAATGTTGTAACATCCAGCGAAATCTTCTTCTACACTTCATAGAAATGGATGTTGCTACACTCCGAACCGTTTCACATTATCGTGAAACTTGGCACATAATAATATTATGTATTTTTTCATGAAGAATTTATTTTTTATTTTTATAGGCTTTTTCCCTACTACTCCGCGGGTAAAAGCGTTTTATAAAGTACTAGTCACTAATTAAAATCAGAAAACGTTTTTGTGTCAATATCATGACCAGATGTCGACAACATTCCTCAAAAATCTTTCTTTTTGTTTAGTCTTTAAACCAGATGCTGATGTAGAGCTATGTATGAGCTAGGATGTACCTAGCTCATACATACCATACTTCCAAACTAGTATTACAAATTCGAAAGTAACTCTGTCTGTCTCTCTGTTATCTTTTCACTCCTAACCCACTGAACGTATTTCGATAAAATTTACTAGTAGTTCCTGTGGTCTTCATCATCAGTTCCCCTTTACCAATTAGTGCTTTCCAAAAACAAATGGAGTTACTAAAAAAAAATACCCAAATCGCTATAGACCTATAATATTTGAAGAGTTCCCTCGATATCTTTAGAATTCCATCAATATTGACCTGATTACAATGGGACTAACTATGAAGCCTTTCAGAAAACGAAAAAAAAAAAACAAAATCAGTCCAGGCGTCTTCGAGTAATCGGAGAACATTCGTAAAAAAAAAAGATCCCGATGAAGTGAGAACCTCGTCCTCCTTTTGAAGTCAAAATAAAAAAAATTAACCTACCTAACATTCTGAAAACACATACCGCTCTCATATCCCATAAAGCAAAGTATTTGGTTAGAAAATAACCGCAGCGTGTTACTTGTCAGGTAGCCAAGTTGCACTCGAGTCCGTGTCGTGGACAGCATGATAAGTAGTATACGATTCTCTTTTATTTCTATAGCAAAGTGGAATTTTGTGACCATTTTCATGGGTCAGAATTATGGGTGCTGGTGCTTGAAATTGAACAGCTACGTATTATTTTGCAAATTTAGCATTCTTTCCTTGACAATTTGAAGATGACAGTTACCTGCCCTATTTCGACGAATGTGGTGATTAATAGCCATTTCACTTTTATGACTAATAATTTGTACCAATAACTTGGTGAGCGAGAATCAGCTGGATGCAAAAATCACAGACTGGTCAGCCGGTCTATGTCGTAATACTTGGGGGAAGCCTATGTTCAACAGTGGACGTCTTTCGGCTGAATGGTAAATAATGATGATGATTATTGATTTTTACTATAGCTAAAGAAAAAGAAAAAGAGGTCAATCTTCGAATCCGACTCAGCTGGGCAGCGTTCGGGAAACTACGCAATATCTTCTCATCTCACACACCGCAGCGTCTCAAGACAAAAGTCTTTGACTAGTGCGTGTTGCCAGTGATGACCTACGGCACTGAAACGTGGTCGCTCACAATGGGCTTTATTAGAAGTCTAAATCACCGTAAGGGCAATGGAGAGGGCTATGTTTGGAGTTTCCCTACGTGATCGAATCAGACATGATAAGATCCGCAGCAAAACCAAGGTAACGGACATAGCCCGAAGAATTGCCAAACTTAAGGGGCAGTGGACATTGCTCGCAGAACAGATGGCCGAAGGTTCTGAAGTGGCAACCGCATACCGGAAGACGTAACAATGGAAGGCCTTCCACAAGGACCTTCTGAAGGCCGCAGGAATCCGCTAGATGCGGGAAGCACAGAATCGGTCGATATGGCGGTGCTTGGGGAAGCCTTTATCCAGCAGTTGACGTTTTTCGGCTGAAATGATGATGATGATGATGATAACTGAAGACAAAAGCGGAGCCTTTTTTGACAAGATCTTTAAAAATAACACAATTATAGTCACCCATGTTTCTACTTAACGTAACGCTGTATTTTCACAAGTCGAAGACGAAAATAACCTCGCAACCTTAGACCACGTTTAACTCGTAAATAAAGCTCGTCCCCAAACAAACATTTACGAACTTATTTAGCTAAATAACCTGACAAAGAAAACCCGTATGTCTGAGAACTTGTCTATCTTGAATCAAGCGAAGTGCATTACAAAAAGGAGGTATCTTTTAAACGACAAAAGGACTGAACAAACCATTAATATCACCACATCAAGTTTTTGAAAAAAATCGGCTTTCTAGACCGTCTTTTTTGGTCACATCATCTGCCTAGCCTTGTCCCAGCTATATTGGGGTCGGCTTCCAGTATTACAGAATGTAGCTGAATACCAATATTTTGCATGGAGCGTCTGTTACTGGGTAACACGATACCCCTTGGCAAGACTGGTCGTTAGACTGTCAAAATTCAACGAATGACAGGTGGAACCAACTTCTTAACGTACTTAAGACCTCAACCAGCGCTGATTATTCTTGAAGATCAAACCTCTGTTCCATGTTCCCACCTCAATTGCCCGTACTGTACCTTTTTAACGACAAAAGGACTGAACAAACACCATAGTTGTCTCAGCGCTGCGAAATTGTCCAACTTTACATCGTTTAATTCACCAACGCCTGTTTAAATTCGGCTGTAGTGGGGATTGGTACAAGTTGTGTGCTGTTAGCGTTTTCTAGTTGTAACCATGCCAAAGACAAACACAGATTCTTCATATACTTATAAAAACAAACACGCCTTACGCACACGTTTACATCATAGTATGCCGACCGGCCGCCATTACGTGACTCGAGCGACGGCGTCTTTGCAGGTACTCAAATCGGTACGGTGCTTCACTTTCGATATGCGTGGCGCGGAGTCCTGCTTTTTAGGGTTCCGTACCAAAATGGTAAAAAAGGAACCCTTATGGTGTGACTAGATGACGCTCAATCAACTATTTTGCAAATAATAAAGAAATAAAAATATTTATATTTTTTTGCAACAGGGACTGAAAGGGGGTCTTAAAAATTTAAAGTGGGGCTACTAGGGCATGTGGGGTATCATATGAAAGAGCGCTGTTTGCACATTTTCAAACTAATTTAAACTTTTTTAGGCCCCATAGTTTTCGACTTTTGATGAAAAATGTAAAAAAAAAATACCGTTTCCCCCCTCCCTTATCTCCAAAGTTTGCAAAGCGAAAAATCTGAAAGTATTCTATGTGATAGTTTATGTAAAGATTACAGGAAAAATAAAAATATGTCTCTAAATAGCACAGTTTTTCAGAAATCATCAACAAAAATTACATATAAATGATGGTACGGAACCCTCGGTGCGCGAGTCTGACTCGCTCTTGACCGGTTTCTTTTGTACGTCTATGAGATTCTTCTATAGTATATTATGCAATTAGTGAATAAAGGACAGATTTAAAGCGAGGGCCATAGATGTATCACGAGCTGGTGAAGGATGCTAACGATTGACAACACAACAACAACAAGTGACAAGTGTTAGAATCCTGAGCGATGCGAGTGATTCATGGCCCTCAATATAAATCCGTTTTATTCAAGAGTTGCATACTATACTTTATACCATGACTACGAGAAAAAGAAAGATTTAATCGAAAATAGACATTCAATGAAGAAAAAGGAAAGTTAAATTGGCTTTGATGTACTTAAACCAGCCGTGATTTTTTGAGTAGCAAGTTTTCTACTATACCGGCCGCCCTCTCTTTCATAAATTCAGGTGTTGACACATCTTCATCACTCGAATGCATTTTTAATCGATTTATCAATAAGTATCACTAATATATCACTAATATATGTCTGGGTGTTCTTCTATCTATAATATGTATGTATTTACAAAAAAAAATGTATACAAGTACGTAGTTTATCAGCCATCTCGTTACCATAACACAAGCATTAGGCTGCTTAGCTTGGGACTAGATGGCGTTGTGTGAAATGTCCAAGGATATTTATTTATATTTATTTTATTTATACTCTTTGTGTTCGTACAACTTACAGTATTGAAAATAGCACCAATTTACTAAGGACAGCAAAGAACACAAAACAGTTTTTATTATAATGCTAAACTCCTTTTCGAAAATGTCGACCAATCAAATTGAATTAAGAACACACCAACATAGGTCGAATACACAGATTACACTTACACTAAATACCGCAAGCCATCCGACCAAGCGTGCCCTGCATGTTTGTACTAAAAAAAGTCTGCTCAGTGACGCTTAGCGATTGAAACAATTCTGATTACGTTGAGCACATCGCTAAATGGCTGGGGTGAAATTATCGTAGGTATAAAAAAGATGACACGCTCGGTTTTAATAACATGCCGTATCTAGCCTAGGTACTCTAAATCTGTGGTCGAATACATTGGTGTGTTCCATTTTCAAACATCAAAACAGTGAGTAAAAGTGCTTTTTATTCACTGTTTTCAGTGAATAAAATAAGCTTTTTAGAGGGGGAATGGTATAAAAATATTTTTATAAATATTTTAGCAGGTGATCGTGAAATTAGCTTTCTTTTTAACCGACTTCCAAAGGGAGGAGGTTCTCAATTCGTCGGAACCTTCCATGATCATCAAGTCAGGATCTGATGATGGGATCCCATGGAAATCGAGGGAAACCCTCAAATTTTATTGGCACACCTATATCGATTTCGGTATTTTTTATAGTAACTCGTGCATTTGCTCTCGGAAAGTACCATTTGGTGAACTGGAACTGATGATGAAGACCACAGAGGGCCATCGGAAATACTCAATTATATCTATGTATATCACAGGTTGCGATTCGATTACTTTAATATGGTTTATGCTCGTCAAAATGCATAATGGTAATGGTGACTTCACCATGAGCTCCAGTTCTCCTGGTTCTTACTAGGAGAACTCCTCAACAATTAACGTCCCTGAATCGGGAAAAGCAATATTTTGTAAAACGTGATGAGCAGTTGACATTGCGTTATTGTAACTTAGATAAATTACAAACTGAACCACTAAAAAGTGAAAAATAAAAACTTTTTTACAAAAACAAAAACCGACTTCCAAAAAAACACTACAAAGTGAAAAATAACTTTAATTTCGGAAGTCGGTGGCAAAAAACTAAAATACAGATCCAAAGACACCGACTTCCGAAATTAAAGTTATTTTTCACTTTGTAGTGTTTTTTTGGAAGTCGGTTTTTTTTTTGTAAAAAAGTTTTTTCACCGATTTAATTGGTTGTGTCACGGAAACCGCTAAGGCCCGTATTTAAAAAAAAAATCCTTCCTTTATAATCCATACCTACTCAAATCTAGTTTTCTAAAAAGGATTAGTGTAGGATGATGGATAGTCAAATAAATGAGTGAAGGGGTAATAGCTATAGTATTCTATCTTCTTTATTTCATGATTCAGTCTTATTGCTTCTCACAATTTATTCCTCGTTAGTTACGAGTATCTACTGTTACTCCCCTATCTCCTACAAGTTAAACCACAGCCTAACCTCGAACAAAGCCGTTGTGGTAGAACAATTTGCGGGTGTGTTTGCCTTTGACCGTACAAAAGTGGCTTTTTCTTTGCCGACCCGTGTTTGACGAACGTCTAGTTGGACACAATTAACTTGTACCACTGTAAAGTTACTCGTACTGTGCTGCGGTATTGTCCTACTGTTTTGTGCGGAACTGCTATGGTTTTTGTGATGTATGAATAATTTGTTTCATGTGGTCAGGGGTATTGTTTTGGCTGATATATTATGGAGGTTTATTTTGAGAGAGTGGCAGAATAGTAAAATAGTGCTGCTTTGAAATTAAAACGTCACACTGTGTGAACCTTAGTAGGTAGCAGCTATTTTGTGATCAGGTTGTCAAATCATCCTAACTAATATTATAAATGCGATAGTGAGTTTGTTTGTTACGCTTTTACGCTAAAACGGCTCAACGGATTTGAATGAAATTTGGCACGTAGGTAGACCATAACTCGGATTAGTACATAGGATACTTTTTATCTCGGTAGTAGGTTCCCGTAGGATAATTTTCGACCTCCACCCGGGCCAAGCCGCGGGCAAAAGCTAGTTGTATCTTTGATGGTTTTGAGCAAAAAAGACTAAAGAAACAATGGATGGACTGTGTGAAAGATGATAAGGCTACAAAGGACTACGGGGATGATGACTAATAGAGTGAAGTATGGAAAAAGAAGACTTTCAACAGCGACCCCCTACAAATTGGGATAAGGGCAATGAGATGACGCTTTGAGCATTAATGCGACATCTTAAAGTTGGTGAAAATGTGATTGCAACGAAATAAGAGATAATAATGTGAGTGAGACAATAAAAATAATGAGTGATTTGTATTTGAATTTTGTTATTTTTTAACCGACTTCTGAAAAAGGAGGAAGTTATCAATTCGGATGTTTATATAATTTTTTTTTTCTATGTTTGTTCGGGCATAACTTCGTCATATTATAGACGGATTTGCAAATTTTTGGTGATGAGCAGTTGACATTAGACTATTGTAACTTAGATAAATTAGGTACAAACTGACCCACTAAAAAGTGAAAAATAAAAACTTTTTTACAAAAAAAAAACAACCGACTTCCAAAAAAAACTACAATGTGAAAAATAACTTTAATTTTGGAAGTCGGTAGCAAAAAACTAATACACAGATCCAAAGACACCGACTTCCAAAATTAAAGTTATTTTTCACTTTTTTTTTTGTTTTTTTTTTTTTGGTAGTCGGTTTTTTTTTTTTTTTTAATAAAAGTTTTTATTTTATAAACGATGCAGTACTAACATATTTTTAAGACCTTTGTAATTAACTAGCTTAAAATTGCAAAACACTTCTTCAATCTTCAAACAGACCGCAACAACCGCCGCCTAACCTGACAGAACAATCACACGGTTCTTATACAACCATCTTCATAATCAGGATCTAACGTTTCCACTACTGGGACAAGGGCTCCTCTCTGCGAGAGGTAGTGGGCCGTAATCCACCACATACTATGCCTAGTGCGGGTTGGTAGATGTCACTTCTCTTCAAATATTTGGTTCAGGTAGGACATGCCAGTTTCCTCACGATGTTTTCCTTCACCGTTTTGAGAGCAATGGTGATGAAATTATTTACACAAAGTAAAGCGCCTGCCTGGGTTCGAACCTACGACATTACAACTTGTAAGTCGTTAAACAACGCTTCTTACTTATTATCTCCAACTTCATAAGTCCAACTGTCACGAAGTTCGAAGACAAAAATTGATTCAGCATTTAATAAGTTAATGTAAGAAATGCGACACCTTTCAAGATTAAAGTTTCAAATAAAGTTAGCGACTTGCAGCAACTTCTTATCGAAGCAATTTGCAAAAGTGAGGTGGAAAACATCCTGCGGGAATAAGGACAAGGTATTTTTGGACCAAGATGCTTGTGCGATGAATGGGGTTGATTCATGCTCGCGGCTCCATCCGTGTGGAGGTCGGAAATTCTCCCATGGAATCATACTATCGCAATAAAGATTTGCTCGCTACGTCAAAATTTTTGTTTACAGGGTCGACAAATACGAAAGTAAAAAATTTCTTGAAAATTATTAAATTAACGAAATTTTCTGAACACTGTTGAGAATATTCTAACTTTTATTTTTTTTAATGGTAGGGCCCTCCTCTTTAACCCATTTGTCTTTGGACCACTATGTTTGAGACAGCCTGTACATAGATTCTGAATCGCTATCTCGCTGCAATACTAGCAACACTCGTGGTTCTACCTACATAGTTATAGAGGCATGAGGAACAGGGTGTAAAGTTCACTCATCCTCCATAGAAAAGGGAGGATCCTCCGACAAGACGGGTGTCGTGTCTGCAGGGCAACTGCCCGACGGTTGATGTCGGGACGTTGTATATAATTATGCCAGTCCCGCGGTAAACTCTAATTGCGCGATGCAGGATTGCGTGACGTCATGTCATTGTGATGCGTAGTTCGTATGTGGCGATGTAGATGCCGCCACAAGTTGAAAAATATGTTCTCCCATAAATTGATATACGTCACGGACAATTCTCCAACTGCATATTTAAGTTTGTTGTGTCAAATTAAGTATCTTGTAGATAATCAGTTATTTCCTTGCCAAAAGACTATCCAAATTGTGACATTACAATTTATTTTAAAAAGGAAATTATAAGTGCCAATACCTACTGCTATTGGCGCGTTAGGCTGACGCGTCAAAGACCTGGGATACACCTGAGCAAGGCTCGTATAAGACTGTGAAGGGAAAGGAGACCTAATATCCAGCAGTGGTTGATTCTGGAATAAAATGACGATTATGACTGACAAAATACCACACATGTGTGGTATTTTGTCAGTCATAATCGTCATATATGCTTATCAGCTTATTTTTAGCCTATAATGTTTCTACTACTGGGATACAGGCCTCCTTTATGTAAGAAGGAGCTGGCCATAATCTACCACGCGGGCTAATGTGCGAGTCGGTGGATATCACAATCTTTGAATTCCTGGCTCTAGGAATCCGGTATGGATTCCTCACGATGTTTTTCTTCAACGCTTTGAGAGCTGTGGTGATGAAAAAAATTACACTAAAGTAAATTGCCTGCCTGGGTTCGAACCGATGACCTAAGAAGGTAATAAAGCAAGCAAAGTAAGTAAGTAAAGTAGTAGTGTAAGTTGCAGCCATTTCTACTGGGCCACCACACCACTACTCTTTTGCACCTCATAGGTAACTTTGCCTCTAACTGAATAGTAAGTACCACTAACATAGTAGTGTCGATCGTTTCACCCTAAACGTGTTATCAGGGCTGTCTTATAATTTCTTCTACATATTCGTTTAGACAGAATAGAGTCTTAAGTAAGACTGGTTCGTAACAATGTAGACTTTAGGTAGACTTGAACTGATAACAGCTTATCTAGATCCCTTCTAAATTGCAAATTGCCGACGATATTGTGTTAGATATTATTACCTTTCATTAGCATACTAACCCTATTACATAGGGCTTAAACATAACTGGGGAAATGTGGATATATGTACTTTAGGTAGGTACAGCTATATCTACTCTTTCGGGGGAAATAGGCGTGGTGTTGTGTCGCATAGCGATTCAACTAGCCTCTATTCGTATTTATTAGAATTTGATAAGGTTACTTGAGCAAATGCATGAAATTTTGTGTTTTTCAAAATAGACTCACGCCAAGGGCGAATATCCAGTGGGGCAAACTTTTCTTTTATAATTAGGTAAGTTAGGACATCAGATGAAATTAAATACATTTTCGGAAGACAAAACACAAATCTAAATAGACACTTGACATGATTGTAAGACCCATTCTCCCAAATCGTATCCAGCAAAAGGAATCTTCAGAGTCTCCTGAATAATTCAAAATGATAACGAACAACCCCCTTGGTGTTCGAACCATGGGACACCGTGATTCCCCCCTCAGCCCCGCATAAACAACACCCCTCCCACGCCGTGTCATTTCGGCAACATTTGTACGACTTCATAGGAATATTGCATGGGATTTTTTATGGTTTCTCTGCCCCTCGAAAGTAGGGAAATGACTAATAGAATGGGGAGT
The DNA here is from genome assembly GCA_905163495.3 of Cosmia trapezina. Lineage (NCBI taxonomy): Eukaryota > Metazoa > Arthropoda > Insecta > Lepidoptera > Noctuidae > Cosmia > Cosmia trapezina. The sequence goes on from LR991045.1 coordinate 10,182,707, forward strand.
TCCGAATGGGTATCTTAAATGAGTTTGTAATCTTATGGGGCTGCGTTTTTTACGCGAATGTGGCAAAGAAATGTTTGAGTTATGCTGATGCTGCATAAAGGGTCATTGATGAGGAAAATCTGGTTGATTTATTGTGTCACTTCGCTTTTTTTGCTGTTGATCTTATTGGAGGAATTGATATGATATTCAAATGATGTAGTAGTACTATAAAAGGAGCTCGTGGCTAAGTAATAACAGCCGCATGGGTTGATCCATCAGGATAAGCTACGCTTGCCGGGGTGTGTAACCATCTATAAATACCGAGACTCCTCCGTGCCTCGGAAAGCACGTTAAGAGGAAACGTGGGTGCTCTTTTCTCCATACAAAAAGATACAAACGCTCTCGCCTGTTTTCTTTCTGGTTAATGACCATAAAGCAATGATTTTTTACAGAAATATAAATATCAGCTACTTGTATGCCTCTATGTTTTCCTTTTTGATGATATATTATTTTTATAAGAACTAGAACCCTCAAAAAATGCTCAAAATTGCCTATTCAGACCGCTGTCAGCAGACGCCTAGTGTACCAATTTGACAACTATTAACGAAAAGAGAAAAACATAGGGGCATAGTATATATCATTCTTATTCAGTTTATGAAATATCTTTTAAATTGGTCCAATATTGGAGGAGGAAATAGGCGAGAGCCAAACCTCGAAATGTGACTTTTTACACAGGCTATTTAGTCGAATCTGCAGTAGTCCTTATCGCACGAATTCGAGGGTGGAGCGCTCGCAGAGCGACAGCAATACCTTCTTAAAATACGCCCCCATTTCCTCTTAAGCCGTTGGTCCGGCTGTCATTCGTAGATCTTTGACAGTCGTTACGGGTCGTCAGAAGCCCGAAAGTCCGATAACCAGTCTTACCAAGGGGTATCGTAGGTACTACCCAGTTACTGGGTTGTGGAGGTCAGATAGGCAGTCGCTCCATGTAAAATACTGGTATTTAGCTGCATCCAGTTAGACTGGAAGCCGACCCCAACATAATTGGGAAAAGGCTAGGCAAAATGGAAGAATGGGGCATAAAAAACTGTATAGAGAAGAACTACCAACGATCACCATCACGCTCAGCAGACGGATTAGTGATTGCAGTTTACTGATAACAGCCGATGGTATTGTTAGCCATCCTTTAGTAGTCTAGGCGTAATGAATAACACAATAAAGGGTTCCGTAGTTGGGATGAATTTATCCCAAGAACAAACTTAACATTGTAGTTGAAAAAAATGTTCTGCCATAGATCGATAAATAATACGTCACGGTCAATTCTCCAACTGCAAATGTAGGTACGTTTTTCGCAATCGTAAAAAAAGTAGGTATTTAAGTACTTATTTTAATTACAAATTAATGATGTTAAGACTTTTCCTTTACTTGTGCTTTGAGACCTTGCTTTATGTAAAATTTCATGGTCAAAACGTCAACGGGAAGTACTCTATAGGTTTTGATTCATTTGCGAGTATCAAAATATGCCGCATAAATGGCCGGAATTTTTGGTTGCGTTGACTTAAAAGCTTGATTTTTATAGTGCTCCAAGGACCATAGACCTATGAATTTGATAGTAATTTCAACTCGATACCTCCATGCGGTCTTGACAGACACAATGAAAATGACGGGTACGGGATACTGGTTCCGTTTTTTCCTTTTGAGTTACTGAACCCTAAAAAATAACTCAAATCTCAGGTTTAGCAAAAAAAAGAAAAGAAAAGAGTTAGCCTATTTTGTTATATCGCCATATAGAGGAGAAATTATTATTTTGTATTTCCTCATCACCGGTTTCTAAGAATGTTGCCATTTCCATTATCTCGTTTCAATTAAAATAGAGTTTCCTCGAAAAACAAAGAAGGCCAAACTAATACAGCAGTTTGGATTATCCACCTCGCCTTATTGACAATTCGAGAGCCAAAACTTTCCCATTCGACGGCATTAATTGAAAGAATATCTTCCTACATGATATTGCTTTTTGCAGATATATTTTTGGTTAAACCAGACTCGTAAAATCAATTATGAATCATTGCGTTTTAATTGGATATAATAATGATTTTAGTGACAGGCCAGCAGCCAGAAGCCTATACAATGCGTGCCACGAAAGATGAGCCTTGACACACCACGTAAAAATCAAAAGTCCTTTATTCAAATTAGGCTGAGAATCAGCACTTTTTGAACGTCGAAATTACAGTAAGACAGTCCCCACAAAACGCCCGCCCTTCACCACTTCCTAGTGCTTTAGCTGGGAAGAAGAAGTAGCGGAACAAACTCCCCAGCAGCAGCGTAGTTTGACTTGCGCAGTAGATTATAATTCTCTGATTCTGATTATTCTGATTTATAGGTATCTTTAGCGGTATGAGGTCTGAGACGGGGAGGGACCGGGCGTCATTGGGGCGGCGGAAAGAGCGCGGGAGGCGCGGTACTGCGCTCGGCAAGTCTCATCTTTCGTGGCATGCATTTTACTTTTATTTTTTTATTTTTTTAGCTCGACCTCAATAAAAACTCAGTTATACATAATGTACTATTATGGTGATAGTTTACGTACATTTACAACCCGAACTCGCCTTAATACAAATTCAATGCCGTCTATCATTTGCCTAGATTGCAAAATTCCATAATTGGGACCAACCTCAACGGTTCTATGGCCTTAATAATACAATAACTGAGATAATTACTTAATTGACACATTACCCAAAGGATGGAGCGGCTTTAAATACGCAAGTTACTATGAAAATGCGCTTTATGACATAAATACAATAAAAACATGTTGAACGTATTAAACAAACACTGATGAAAAAAACTTGATGAAAAATGTATTTTTTTTTTACATTTTTCATCAAAAGTCGAAAACTACGACAAAAAAATGTTTGAGAATGTGAAAACAGCACTCTTTCATATGATACCCCACATGCCCTAGTAATTTAATTTAAGAATTCGAATTTTTAAGACCCCCTTTCAGTCCCTGTTGCAAATTATTTTTATTTGAAAAATAGTGGGTCAAACGTCATCTAAAACTGTTCCAAATTTCAAGTTGATAGCATTAGTAGTTCTTGAGATATCCAACTGTAACAGACGGACAGACAGACAGACAGACTGAGTCGCACCATGAGGGTTCCTTTATACCATTTTGGTACGGAACCCTAAAAAGGGCCTCAGCTCAGCATAATGTCACAGGGCAAAACTAAGTAGGTACCTGACCTGACTTGACGCTAATTTTCAGCTGTCCGCGTCGAGGTCAAAAGTTATCCCTCGAGAACGTACTCCTAGATTAAAAAGTATTCTATAGGAACTATGTCCTATAACTATGTAGTATATATACCATTATATTATTACAAGGTCTACCTGTGTACCTATCGAAATTCGTTCAGCCGTTAAGGCTTACTTTGACATTTATAATTAAGGCTTGTTCTCCGTAAAAGGCGCGGTCACTGTCGGATTGCATAGGAAAGAAAGAGAAGCGCGGTAATACAACCCTGGTAATTTATTGCAAAATATGAAGCAATTTACAAAAAAATGTATTGATTGGACTAAAAAAGTAATGACATGAAATCATTCCTTATTATATTGTAGAGAACTTCATAAATTTATGAACACTTTTAATGAAAATTGTATGAATAATATGTAATAATCCTGTAATATTAAATACTGATTTGAAGTTATAATAATACTAGCGGACCCGACAGACGTTGTACCGTCTGAACGATCCTAGAACCCAACTACAGCGCCACCTACCGGGTCCAACTGTGTTTTCAAATGATTACGTATTCAAATCATAAACCTACTGCTTGTTTTATTGAAATTTCAATGCATAGGTCATAGACTTATAAAAAAAGATGGACTCCGCACCACGCATATCGAAAGTGAAGCACCCTACCGATCTATGTGTGCGTGATTTGAGTACCTGCAAAGACGCCGTCGCTCGTGTAACGTAATGGCGGCCGGTAGACTTACTATGGTGTGAATGTGTGCGTACTGGCTTGTAGACATTAGCGCACTGACTTACTATGGGTGCTTCAGTTATTGTTAAAGGAGACGGCGTCCGCCTTTTTTTTTAGGTCCATGGCATAGGTACTATTTTTTAGAGTTCTTAGCAAAATACGATTTTTCCTAGTACGATCCCTTATAAAATAAAGTTGACAACACACCGACCAAGCAGCTCAATTCTGCTCAAATGTTGTCGCGACACAATAGGGAAGAATGGAGGAACATGCTTTATTTAAATGGCAGTGGACCCAAGACTGCGTTTGTTTTACCGGTGCGACACGCAACGCATTCCACCGCAACGCAGTGCGCGCAAGGCCTTAGATTCCTAAATAACTAAGTACTACTGAGTGAGAACAAAATTAACTCGGCTTACTAACAGATGAAACTACATCTATCCATAGCATTTACGTACATTACGTTACCACAACCAAAAAGTAAAAGGGTCTCTCAGAACAGAAATACGGTTCTTTCCGGATATATTTAAGGATATATTTTTCTAAATTATCCGTGACAGTCCGCTCGTTTTAGTTACCCGCCCCTAATTAAGAGAGAGCGAATGCAGGGTTGCCACTAACGGGAAATTATTAAATGGTTTGAATATTTTTCCTTCTTTATTTCTTATTTTAATTGTTTTTGTCGATGTCGTTAAGCTAAGCTAAAAGTCTACAAAAAAAGTAAAAAACCAATTTTATTACGTCAAATACAAAACCATTGTGTTAAATATGTCAGTATGATGTATGTATTAATTAAGTTCATGTGAGTAGTATACAAGAGAAAAAAATGTAATAAAATTTAAAAAAAAAATATTAAAAAGCGCATGCGTAAGCGTATGGAGACTGCCTGTCCAACCTGTCATGAATTATTAATAACCACAACAATGGTCCATTAATATAATACAAAAAATAGTAATCTATAGAGTCAAATTAAATTAACTAGCAAAACTCCGCAGACGTGATGGATATCGATATCTAAACACGACAAAATAAAAATGATTGAATTATTTATTTTTTTGGGTCAATGACCGCGTCGGTAGTGTTGTTACTTGAAGTCTGACTTGATAAAATCTATTTTATCATGTTGAGATATCGATATCCATAACGTCTTTGAAGTTTACAGAAAAATAAAAACTGATTTTTAAACTGATATTTTAAGTGACTGCACTATACCCAATAAAGGAAAGATATGCTACGTTCATACTGAACGGCGCGGCGTTCGGATATCGTTGCGTATGTACTTACATATTATAGGTGTTTAGTAGTTTTCAACTACGACTGCGATAGATACTATGTCACGCCACGGACACGCTTTGTTTCACTCGCTGCTATTAGCCAACTAAATTAAATGACAACAATTGTCTGCATTTGGCTGCAACAATTTGCGCGCGCTAGTGCCATATCTACCTTTTTATTATATAATACCATTGACTATACCGGCGCGGCGAATGACCCCAAAAAAAACATCATCAAATTAATTTCTTTTTTGTTTTATCACGTTTAGATATCGATAGCCATCACGTCTGCGGAGTTTCGCTACCTAATTTAATTTGACATTGTATATGCAGTTCAATTTTCATTATTACTAGCTTTTGCCCGCGGCTTCACCCGCGTTTATTATACTTAAAAGCCTTCCTCTTGAATCACTCTATCTATTAAAAAAAACCGCATCAAAATCCGTTGCGCAGTTTTAAAGATCTAAGCATACATAGGGACAGACAGACAGCGGGAAGCGACTTTGTTTTATAATATGTAGTGATTATGACGTGCTCTATACAATAACTTAAAAATACATTATCGTAATCTGTCCAGCCTTTTCCCAACTATGTTGGAGTCGGCTTCCAGTCTAACCGGATGATATCAGTATTTTACGTGGAGCGACTGCCTATCTGACATCCACAACCCAGTTACTTGGTAATAAGATACCCCCTTGGTAATACTGGTTGTCAAAATACCTACAATATTAGATTCATAAATTCATGACACTAAAGTTCTTTATCATGTCCAAGTGTCGCCTAACAAAAGTAAATATCTTATTATCCATGCTAAAATACTTTAAATATTAAATAAAATATTCAAACAAATGGCTGTCACTTTACATCAAAGAAAGTTAAAAACTAAAAGTATCAACTGGCTACAGTCAACATCAAAAGTGAATATTAGGCGATGAATATTAAATAATTCATGCCTGTTTTAAGTTTTAAAACTATAAAAAAAACTTATTTGAATTATTATTTTGTAAAACAACTAGCGCCCCGCCCTTTGCTTCGCACGGTTTTTTGCGACTTGACGAAACATCGAGATTTGTTTATTTATGTAACTTTAATAGTAATGTGTATTGTTAACATGTGGGGTGTGGACTCAGCGATCATTGTGCCGATAGTCGTATCAGCCAATGTCTTAATTGCCAAAAGCCTCGACCAACACCTAAGGAGGCTCTCGTTGGGCAGCTGGATTAGTGGCCTGATTCAGAAAGCGATACTTCTGGACACGGCGTGGATTGTAAGGAGGTTCCTCTCTCTGGAGCCCTGACCGCCGGTAGCTTGGACCCCGGACCATTATCGTAGTTAGAAGAACAACACGGTTACAGACAAACATGAAAAGCAACTTTAATTTATAAATATTGTAAAGATGGTATAAACATAAGTATTTCTGTGATAAGATATGACGGACTCCTACTTTTTTTACTGAAAATATAATTGTATCTTCGACTTTTGTTTTTGACAGTACACTTAAAAGTTTTGTACCTACGTAAATAATATTACAGATGTAATTCTGTAATACAAACTTTAGCTGAAGGGCAGACAGCTCATTTTGTATAGCTATTTAAAAGCTTAAATCTATTCTAAACCGTAATTTAGATGGAGATAAAGATAATACTTTTCTTGTCATCTGATGAGTTCGTAATTTTCTAAAACAAACCAAATTATAATTAATCGAGTTTGTGTTATCTTGTTTTAATATTCGATTTGTATGCACAATGGGGTTTATAAAAACCAAAATATCTTAAGAGGGATATCACAAAATTACGTTTTGCCAGATTAGTTATATGGAAGCATGGCGACGCATCGCATGTTGTAGCAATTTAGCAGTTGATTACGTTTATTTCAAGTTTTATATATTTTTTCTTTTTGTTCAATGTATGAAATTTTAATTTCCGATATAAAAATAATCACAAAAAATATGAATTTGACACAAGTGCCAACCCTGCAGTCTACTTAACATACGTCACGCGAACAGTCCTAAACAAACCATACAAAAACAATCTTGTTATGAAACAAACTTATATCATGTTATATACGTCTCATTTATCACCGACTGTACATAATGAACCACACGAGTCATGACCCGGGAAAATGATACCATTTTTTCGGGTATAATGGTACATACAATTTAAAAAAGTATTCCACTTTTACCACACCGACATAAGAAATTGGTGTTGCATCACTAATAAATATGTTATAAACATAGATATCCGCATATGCGGATAGCATTATAAGCATAATCATAGACAATATAGAGTTCCCAATGCTGGGCTGGGACCTAGGCTTCCTCTCTATGAGAGAGAGTAGGCCTGTAGTCCATCAAGCGGGCCAAGTTCGGGTTGGTGGATGTCACATGTCTTCAAATTCAAAAATAAATTGAAATTTTGACAAGCGGGCAGCTATAAATGAAAATCAATTGCTGCATGTAAATAAGCGAATCACTTTAGAACGGTTTCATCTATTTAGCAAATTTTTTATTTGTTGTGTTAGTAATTGTCAGGAAAAGGTATAATAGATTTTTTTTGGATTTTTTTTTGAGGAACTCGTGGTTTAATAACAGCCGCACGGGTCGATCTTGCTAGGGTTGGTCCGTGGATGGATGATCATCTTTACATACCGAGACTCCTCCGTGCCTCGGAAAGCACGTTAAGCCGTTGGTCCCGGCTGTCATTCGTGGATCTTTGACAGTCGTTATGTGTCGTCAGAAGCCTAAAAGTCTGACAATCAGTCTTACGAAGGGGTATCGTATTACCAGTTACTGGGTTGTGGAGGTCAGATAGGGAGTCGCTCCATGTAAAATACTGGTATTCAGCTGCATCCGGTTAGACTGGAAGACCGACTCCAATATAGTTGAGAAAAGGCTAGGCAGATTGATTGAGTTTTTTTTGGAAAAATTGTCGGAAAATCGGAAATTTGGATAGTATTTTTGTATAAAAACAGACAACACACAGATGATTACCACTAGAGATGGAGGCATGAAATTTTCTGACGATGCCGCGCCGGCCACAAACATTAGTTGTCAATAAAATTAAATCCACAAGTTTTTACTATGACACCATTCTTTAGATCCTGCTTACATACCTACATAAAATTAGTGCTTTATATGGACAAGCCACACCATGGACGGTCTAAAGCACGGTGGCAGTATTAGCATTTTAAATATAAAACGTTTTTATTTAGTACTAGCGTCCCGCCCCATGCTTCGCACTGTTTTTACGACTTGATATGAATGTATTATACTTATAAACCTTTCGGAATAAATTCTCTAAAATGATAGTGAAAACTGTATCAAAATCCGTTGCGTAGTTTAGAAGAACAACGCGGCCACACAGACAGACACGAAAAGGGACTTTATTTTATAATACGTCAATCAATCTGTCTAGCCTTTTACCAACTATTTAGGGGTCGGTCTAACTGGTCTAACAGTTTCAGTCTAACTGGATGAAGCTGAATAACATTATTTTACATGGAGCGACTGCCTATATGACTTCCACAACCAAGTAACTGGGTAATACGATACCATTTGGTAAGACTGGTTGTCAGACTTTCGGGCTTCTAACGACCCGTAACGACTGTCAAAGTTCCACGAATGAAAGCTGGGACCAACTGCTTAACGTGCTTTCTAAATATGGTCACCCATACACGGACCAACACCGTCAAGACCAACATACGTATTTCATATTAATTTCACTTGATTCCTTCACGCGTTCCTGAGAAAAATTGTCTTGACAGACTGACAGAAAGACAGATAGACAAACGGACAACCAAGTGATCCTATAAGGGTTCCGTTTTATTCCTTTTGAGATCCTGAACCCTAAAAAAGAAGAAAAAATAATCATAGGACATCAAAAAATTCGTCCTGATAGCTGTCAACAGGAAAAATGCCCAAAATGCTGGCCGCACTGCCATGTTGTATTCGTCTTCAAGTATTATTATTTTGCCACACCTTTTATTATCGCACAGCAGTTCGTATCATACTATCATTCGTTGATAAACATTGGCTCACATTCTTCAATCAACGGTCTATCTCACCCCAATACGGCAACCAGCTAAATAAAGAGAATTGGCATTTATAGCAGGAGAGAACCGTGAATGAAATGGATATGGTAGTTTTCAAAAAATGCTTTACTGTTAAGGCTGCAGTCTTGCAAAATTCACTCGCGGCGAATTATTTGCGCAACTCTGTGTTTTTTTTTAAACAAAAGTAATGAAATAACATGAAATATTATTATAGTACGTGAATAACCATAATATAAGTAATAGCTGGTAGTTTTTTTTAAGTTCATCTGGGTGGATTATGTTAGGTAAATCAAGCGTTAAATACAGCTCTTTCGCGCCAACAACGATTCGAGTTATGTTTGTGCACTTGCATTGGGCAATAAAAAATTTATTTAGAAAATCTGTTCAGCGCATAATTGTTTCCATATTCTTGTCTTCAAAATGCGCTGATTACTTTTTTTTAATTAGCTTTCATTTTCTTAATTCAGATGTCACAATGTCATCGAAATTCTCTGTTTTTATCTCTTAATAAACGGTTTGTTTCATAATAACAAAGCATCGTATGCATGTAAGATTTGGTTGGTTTAATGCCAAGAGTTCAATAAAGCAAATACTAAAAAAAATAGCATCTAAATCACCTTAGTCTAACAATAATAATAATCTCAAAAGACCTCCAAAACGCTCCGACCCACTAAGAAATTTCCCTCGCAATTCTTGTTCATAAACTCTGTTTTGGAGGTCTTTTGAGATTATTATTATTGTTAGAGTAAGGTGATTTAGGTGCAATTTTTTTTAGTACTTGCTTTACTGAACTCTTGGCATTAAATTAACAAACTTTTACATGCATACGATGCATTGTTATTATGAAACAAACCGTTTATTATGAGATAAAAACAGAGAATTTCGATGACATTGTGACATCTGAATTAAGAAAATGAAAGATAATTTAAAAAAAGTAATCAGCGCATTTTGAAGACAAGAATATGGAAACAATTATGCGCTGAACAGATTTTCTAAATAAAATTTGTATTGCCCAATGCAAGTGCACAAACATAACTCGAATCGTTGTTGGCGCGAAAGAGCTGTATTTAACGCTTGATTTACCTAACATAATCCACCCAAATGAACTTAAAAAAAACTAAGAGCTATTAATTATATTATGGTTATTCACGTACTATAATAATATTTCATGTTATTTCATTACTTTTGTTTAAAAAAAAATACAAAGTTGCGCAAATAATTCGCCGCGAGTGAATTTTGCAAGACTGCAGCCTTAACAAAGAGGCAGTAAAGCATTTTTTTAAGTGGTCGCTAGACTCACTGGTGCAGAGACAATATTTCTATAACTTTAAACTTTGTATTTTTTTAGGGTTCCGTACCTCAAAAGGAAAAAACGGAACCCTTATAGGATCACTTATTTGTCCGTCTGTCTGTCTGTCAAGACCCTTTTTCTCAGAAATGCGTAAAGGTATCAAGTTGAAATTAATATCAAATACCTACGTAAGTCTATGGCCCCTTGGAGTTCTAAAAAATCAGGCTTCTAAGTCAACGCAATAAAAAAATAGGACCATTTATGAGACTTTTTTTGGTACTCGCAAGTAAATCAAAACCTATAGGGCACTTCCCGTTGACCTAGAATCATGAAATTTGGCAAGAAGCAAGGTCTCACAACACAAGTAAAGTAAAAAGTCCGAAAATTGTTAATTTGTAATTCTATCACCTACAAAAATACACACATCAACACGGTCTAGGGATATTTCATACTCAATTAAATAACTCGAAAAGTACTGGCCGCATTGGAATCTTTTATTCACCGATTTGTTTGTAATTTATCTGAGACTAATTCCAAATTCAAATTTTTGAAAATTCTTTTGTTTCGGTGGCATAAAAATGTCTTGATGTGTAGGAGAGGGAATTTTCATTTGTGCGAAATTTAGAAAACAATACGAATTACGTTTAGTTACAGTTTTTTTTTTCATTTTTAAACGAAAGATAAAGTTAAAATTGAGGTATTGTAGCCATGCAACGCCAACATTTGACGAGGGCGGAGATGTTACGAGCTGTGGGAATGCTGGAAGCTGGGTCTGTTCAGCGTAATGTTGCTGAGGCCATAGGGACCCACCAAAATGTAATTTCAAGATTGTGGACACGCTATCGTGCCACAGGTGAAGTAGCGGAGAGGCACCGGGGGCCAAGTCGTATCACTACCCCCAGACAAGACCGATTTTTGCAAATTACTGCGCGAGCTCAACCAAATGCAACGGCGACTCAATTGGTCCAAAGGCTGCGAGTGGAACACCAAGTGCTTGTGAGTGACCAAACTGTAAGAAGGCGACTGCATGAAAGCAGTCTACGCTCTCGTAGACCACTCCGGGTCCCACCTTTACGGAGAGGCAATCGTGGACGACGATTAGAATGGGTTCGAAACCACGTGGACTGGGGCCGTGAGCAATGGTCCAATGTGCTGTTCACGGATGAATCCAGGTTCGGCTTCCATCCAGATTCACGAAGGACGCGTGTTTGGCGAGTTCCTGGACGATGGAGCCGTCTTCAGAACCCTCAGGAAGTTCACCCATACCAAGGAGGAACAATTATGGTTTGGGCAGGAATTCGTCTTGGAGGACGGACGGATCTCGTTTGGGTGCGGGGCAATATGACGGCAGAACGATACGTCCGACAGGTGCTGGGGCCCGTAATCTTGCCCCACAAAACACAAATGGGGCAAGATTTCCTGCTCATGCACGACAATGCCCGGGCGCACACGGCGAAAACGGTAGCAGCTTGGTTACATACACACAATGTTAGGGCCTTAGACTGGCCTGCTCAATCGCCAGATCTAAATCCCATTGAGCATGCGTGGGATATGCTGCAAAGAAGAGCTCTGAAGGAAGTTCCTGAAAATCTGGATACAGAAGATCAACTTTTTGCGCACCTCAGAAGGACATGGGACAATATTCCGCAGCAAGACATTGACAACCTTGTTCTGAGCATGCCGAATCGTTGCCGATGTGTTATGAATATCATGGGCGCTTTCTCAGACTACTAACTTCAAGTTTATAAACACAAATTAAATGATTTTTCAATTTTTTTCAGTTTTTACTCACAAATTAAAAGTTAATTCATATACGATTTCCGTCTATGCTTCATTTTTTTCCATAAAATCCTGAAATTTTAAACTAAGTACCTTAACCATTATTAAAAAATGGTAGAATATTAAATAACGTATCTTTTAAATATATACATGTCATATAAATAATTAACACATTGATAGTAATTCGCTTTTTTAAAAATATCCCTAGACCGTGTTGATGTGTGTATTTTCAAGTCTGTCAGTCTGTCAAGACCCTTTTTCTAGGGAACGCGTGTAGGTATCAAGTTGGAATTAATATCAAATACGTAGGTCTATAGCCCTTTGGAGTTCTAAAAAGAATAAAACAAAATATTATATAGCTCCAAGAAAATGTGGGTGTAGGTACAACTGAACAACACCTCTGCCTAACCCTTCAGGGGCTATAGGCGTGATGGCATCTATTTTATATTCTATTATTAACCCACATGATACACCTACATTTCTTACTTACACTTTTAGACGTAGGCGTACGTAATATATTCCTTTATAAATGATTTAACAATGCTGACATTTACGTGTATGGAATATTATATGTTTATAAAACAATGTTCCTTATTAAATAGTGACATTTAGGTCTTCTTAAATACCAAAATGTAAATGTGGGTGTAATAATCAATTTCGTATAAAGTCTTCTGAAAAATTCCAAGCTCTCTAGACATAATATTTAGAGTTTTTAATTTTTTTTTTGTGTTCATGCTGATTTTATTAGGTTGCAGCCCTAAACCGAACTGGTCGTACGCACTGATCAGAAATAATCACTAAGTTAAAATTATTTTTTTTGTATAATTATCTTTCTATGTAGGTACCAATGCATAAACGAAAATATCACGATAAAATATTTCATCACATTTACATTTTTAATGTATAACCCCAAAATCCCTAAAATAACCCGACAAGAAGGACCACAGCATCCTAAACATCGTGGAAAAAAGGACCACTAAAAATCGCTTCATGAAAATACCATATCTGCTTTGACGAACATCGCTACCTCCCTCGGGGCGGTTTCCATCCGTTGTCTCGCTACAAAGCCGCCTGGCGGTTGACTCAAAGGTATAACCCCCACTATCCGGGTATAAGCTCTATATACTCGTATTATATTTTCTGGTGCAAAATTATTGTTCGTTGTGTTACGTTTTTATTGAAGAGCTCGTGGCTAAGTAATGACAGCCGCATGGACCATGGATGGGTGACCATCATTACATACCGAGACTCCTCCGCCATGCCTTGGAAAGCACGTTAAGCCGTTGGTCCCGGCTGTCATTCGTGGATCTTTGACAGTCGTTACGGGTCGTTAGAAGCCTGAAAGTTTGACAACCAGTCTTGTTTGTCAGACTTTCAGGCTTCTAACGATACCCCTTGGCGATACCCCTTGGTAAGAGTACCAAGGGGTATCGTATTACCCAGTTACTGGGTTGTGAAGGTCAGATAGGCAGTCGCTCCATGTAAAATACTGGTATACAAGTGCATCCAGTTAGACTGGAAACCGACTCCAACATAGTTGGGAAAAGGCTAGGCAGATTGATTTTGTTACTTTTTTATTACGGCTAATAATAATCATTTTAGGTCTTTTTTGATGTGGGTGAATTGAGTTAGGGATAGAATTAAGAGGTAATAATGAGTTGGGCGGGAAAAGAAGAAAATAAACTCTTTTTTTTGTATTTGGAATTTTATATTAACATAACATCACGCCTGTATTCCGCGAAGGGTAAGGCATTTGTGCACCTATAGTTAACTGAGAAATTCCAGATGGAACAAGCCAATAACCCTTAACCGGACCTGGGAATCAACCCAGGACGGCATGGTCAGCAATAGCTCTCGCGACTACCACCACCAACGAGGCAGTCATAGTATTTGGGGCTAGCTTCTGCCAGCAACGTACGTGTGAAATTTCTTGTTCCCGACCCATAATTTTCCGGACCCAGACCATTTGATTTTCTGACTTTTTTTCTTTTTGCTCGGCTCCTAAGAGTCCTAGCGTGATGTTAAATAACCTAAAACCTTCGTCAAGGATTGGGCTATCAAATGCAGATATAATTTTTCAAATCCGATTAGTAGTTCCAGAGATTAGCGCGTTCAAACAACACAAAAAAAAACAAACTCTTCAGCTATAGTAGTATTGGTATAGAAGTTTAGATGGATAGATTATTCAGTTAAGAAGATTTCGCTCCATTTTACCGTCAGTACATCATCCACTATAATAATTAAACAGAAATATGTAATTTTTTATAACTACTTAACAAAAGTTATTAAAAGAATTTTCATACACAAGTCCCTTAATATTTATTTACCGTAAAATCCTCTAAAGAAGTTACCATTTTAATTTCTCTTTCAGCAAAATGACTAAACTGTCCTTCCATTTCACGAATCACGCTCGAACAAATTTAAGCGATTTAACGACACAAAATCTACAAACCAGCTAACAGTTGAACGTTGAAGCCAACATTCAAATCATAATTAAAACTTTTCGCAAACTTTCTGATGGCTAGTTCGTTTTACAGCCCAATTACACAGGAATAGACAAAACACCGACTTTCATGGCTGCCGTAAAGTGTAAAGGAATACCCTTATTTAGACTTTGACTCATAAACTAAGAGTTAACACATTAAACTCTTTAACTACTTTGCTAATGCTTTACGAGATACAAAGTACTAAGTGATCTCTGTGGGGTTGCTAAAGTCGTATTTAACTTGGGATACAAACCACCAATTCCGCTGATGCGAGTACTTCGCTACATTGTGCTGTGATGACCTGTCTCTGTGGCATTCGAGAGTCTGTCTGTCTATCTGTCTGCGTGGAGGTATCAAGTTGAAATTAATATCAAATACGTAGGTCTGTGGTCCTTTGGAGCTCTAAAAAAATCAAGATTCTAAGGGCGAGCACGCACTGCGGTGCGTTTCCGTTAGTTCTGCCGCACTGGGCGGGGCCTACAGTAACAAAACGCATGACCACAGTGCGCGCACTTCAAAGACATTCTATAGAATGTCTTTGAAGTGCGAAGTTTTCTTCACAGATTTTGCGTTAGAAAAACGCACCGCAGTGCGAGCTCGCCCTAATGCAACGAAATAAAAAAATACGGCCATTTATGTGAAATATTTTGATACAAGTAAATCAAAACCTATAGGGTACTTCCCATTATCCTAGAATCATGAAGCAAGGCCTTACAGTACAAGTAAAGGAAAAAATCCGAAAATTGTTACTTTGTAATTTTAACGCAGAAAAAAATTTTTTTTTGGGATTACAATATTATTTTGTTTATGGGATAAATTCTTTTCAACTACGGAACCTTTAATTGTACGTAGTCCGACACGCACTTGGCCGGCTTTTTTATGAAAAACATTTATCCGATTTTGGTCGTTATTATGATTTAGATTACTTTTGTCTTGGACCCACATTAATAAATAATTTTATTAATATGACTCGGTCAAGTTGCTGAATTCTTGACCATTTGAGCAAACCTACTTAGTAGTAGAAAAAAATATTTATTTATTTATTAAATAACAACCAACTTATACTAACAGCTTTCACCGCACATACAAGTTATCGGTCAATAGGTAGGTAATATTATGTCTGCTTACTAACAAAATGCTTAATGAATTGCTTACCCCTTGCTCCGGAGCTAACTTGGCACTGGTATAACGCGTCATCATCCAAGGTTACTTCTCTGATATCCAAGGAGTAGTCACCTGCAAGCAAACATAATCAGCAAAAAGTTGCCAAAACATTGTGTTAACCTAAACTATTAAATGAGTAATATTCCTACTAATATTATAAACGCGAAAGTTTGTGAAGATGGATGGATGTTTTTTACTCTTTCACGTAAAACTACTTAATGGATTGTGATAAAATTTGGCACATTAACAGTATATAAACTGGAATAACAAAAATAATATTTTTTATCCCAATATTCTGACGGGTTCGAGACTTACACGGGTGAAAACGCTGGGCGCTGATAGTTGTATATATTTCTAATCCCGTTCTCGAAAACTGTAACGATTTAAAATCAAATCAAATCAAATAATCTTTATTGCAATACATAATGTGGTACAGGTGGTAAATTAGAAAACCCTGGTTTTGATAAAATTTGCAAAATACGGGGCGAAAATCGATCTACCTAGATCTCTTAACTGGGTTTGTTTTGTCTATTTTCACCCGAGAAGAGCTCGGTGGCCCGGGGTACTTAAAAAATAGTAATTATAACGAACAAAAATATTTTTTCACACCACCTGCTCGAAAATGTCAAATTATATGTCAAGCAACCTTAACCTAAAGTGAGTCATTAGTGGCCGGGGGCACAGCCGGTCAATAATGTTGTACTGGATTTCATTATGACCCGCTGGTCAATAATGTGATTTGAATTTGGAATCTCACATGCTCAGCTAAATTGGCAGTATAGTACTAACAAACACCCTTTGGTGCCAGAAAGAGGAAAGCTATTCTCGAAACCCTTACTACGCGTGGATGATATTCTCGATTTCCTACAAAATCATAACGACTGCTTCTTCATATCGTTGCCATGTTTTCAAAGACATAATATTGTAAGAATAATTAGATAAGTACGAACCATTTTTTTTTTTTTTTTTTTTTTTTTTAATTCCACATCAACATCTATAAACGTACCAAATAAAAACTTAACTTTATCTTTGCACAACTGGACTAATGTCTCAAATGTTACCGTTAACTTCAATTCATATGTAAGTGCATACAAGGTGTAAAATAAATAACCCACAACCTCTTAAGGGGTCATTGTACTCCTCATTATGAACAACTTTTACTATGGGACCAAACCTGAAATCGCGAAAAAAAAATCAGCTGTTCAGTACATTTTGACGAATTATGCGAACATAAATGTATTGAACAGCTGATTTTTTTTTCGCGGTTCCGCGAAAATTTTTTTTTGTAATGTGTTTGTTTTTCGATGTCGAGTATGTGGACGAAGTTCTTGCAGTTAATTTTTTTACACCTAATATAACTAACTAGTTCTAAATATGTTATTCTTACTGTTTGTTTATTTAATAAATACTTTGTTTTTCGTACTATGGCTATTATTTTCTCACAGTAGGTGTAAAAAGTAGAGTATCCTCCTCTGGGCTAAAGGTGTCTTTGCCTTGGGCTAGCTTGAATCCCTCGCTGCATTCAGGATTCTTGTATTAACTCCCTCGCTTCGCTCGTGAGTTAAACTCTTAACTCCCTCACTACGCTCGGGAGTTAAATCCCGAATCCTTCATTGCGCTCGAGATTCAATATGACGCCCGTGACATAAGACACAACTTTAGCCCCTCGGTGCATAATCTACTATTAAAACACTATCGAAAACGGGTCTTATCGCGATATTCTTTTTAACGAGGTAAACAGGTACCTACTTGTTTCCCGACGTTACGACGAAAGAATATCGCGATAAGACCTGTTTTCGATAGTATTTTATAATGTGTACAAATCGCGAAAGTTTAAAAAGTTTAAAAATATTTTTATTACAAGGTTCTTCGCTAAGCCGAGCGCGCACTGCGGTGCGTTTTTCTAACACATAATCAGTGAAGTATGGAGTGTCTTTGAAGTGCGCGCACTGCGTTTTGTTACTGTAGGCCCCACCCAGTACGGCAGAACTAACGGAACACACCGCAGTGCGCGCTCGCCCATAATTAGTATAAATGGAAAACACGACCACGTTGGAGGTTTTTAATGGCTGATCAGCAGTTTGCTCGAATAAAACAAGCAAACTGCTGATCAGCCATAAAAACTATCAGGGAATATAAGTTTTTTTTTCTATTACAGGCAACTTGGGTCTTATGCCTCTGGCAGCTTTGTTCGATGGCATCGCTGAAGGGCTCTAATAGAAGTTATTGGAATACGATAGACCATCATGGGGATGGCTTTACCATTCTTCCTCGGTTGGATTCTGATAGCAACTGCACCTCTGTATAATTAACTAGCCGTTGCCCGCTGCTTCGCCCGCGTAGATGTTGGAAATTATCTCACGGGAACCTACTACCGGGTTAAAAATATCCTGTGTTAATCCAGGTTATAAACTATCTGTGTGGCAAACTTCATCCAAATCCGTTCAGCCATTTTTGCGTGATTTGACAAACATCTTCACAAACTTTCACATTTATAAGATCAGTAGGATTAAGCTTTAATTTTCTATGCAGTGACAACTTCCAACTTGCAAACGACAGACCATACAAGTCAGAGAACCCATTTCCCTAAACCGCATACACAACACAGGTCACCTTTTCCGTCAATAAGTCTATTTTCAATAGTATATATTTACTATCTTATACAATCTTTAACGCACTGATGCACTGACATGAGTTGCACAAAACGAAAACTAGTTTAATGGAGACTAAATTCATGTTGTCACTCTCTTTTTGATACATAATGTAAGGGATGGCATGAATTTAAAGTCCCATTAAGAGCCATTTCACGTTTTCGGGCGAATATCTAAGATTTTAGTCGCCTAATTTACCATCTTAGATAAAACTCTGACATTGTTAAATACATTTAAAAGAAAGACCAATCATTCGTATTGAGTCTTAATGTAACACATTTACAAAAACTTATTTGTTTACTTTGTGGCGATTAATCTCCCACAACTAGTTTGCAGAAAAATCATCTCATTTATGATAGATTTACGAGTCAATTTCAGACTCGTAAATCTATCATTAATATTCATAAATTTTACTTTTACAAATACATAAAGCTTCAGACATATAATTTTTTTGACTTTTAATGTACTAGAATATCGATTATCAATAACAATATTTAGTAAAAAAAATTAAGTCTCGGGGCAATTTTTACGTTTTATACCGCTATTTAATCGCGATTTTTTGGTTTGAATAACGCGTAATTAAATTAAAAAAATCATGTCAAAATAAACTATGTTCTATAACAAAACTAATTCTAAAGTTTTATTAAAATCCCTTCATTTATTTAGACATATTAACATCACTCTAAATTAGAATAAATTACATTGCATAAGCGGGCACCGATTTATTACAGCGCGAGCACCCATCGAGGAAGGACCTGTGTCATTTTTTCCCGCCTCCTGATGTCCGAGCTCACGTATCGTGAACGCATTATTTTACTACGACTGCAATATTGAGATTTCGTTAAAATTTGGTGAAATGGCTCTAAAACTAAAGTTCGTTTCTGCAACTGGCTGTGAGCGTTGAATAACATAACATCACGCCTGTAATTCCACGTAAGGTTACTCAGAGGTGTACCTATAGTATACCTGAATTTCGTCAGTAAGTTTAAGTCCCATGTAATAGGAGGCGAGCCTATTGCCATCAACTGGACAATATCCAGACTGCTACTGAGAAATTCCAGATAGAAAACACCCAATAAATATTTGATTTTAATTATTTTGATTGTGATTTTGATTTAAATTTAATTTTGATTTCATTTTGATTTAAATATTGATTTTAATTTTAAGTCTAATTTTAACTTTGACTTTGATTTTATTAGTAACATATTTTGTAAGTTCTCATACTAACTAATACAATTTATATGGATGATTTCTGAATTAAAGATTTGAATTTGAATTTTGAATTTGAATAACACTTTACCCGACCCGGGAATCGAACCCAGGTCCTCATGCTCAGCAGTAACGACCAACACGAAATGAGCGTCAAATATCTTCACTAAAGCGCAGAAAGCGCTGCAAATTCCAAACGAGGCATGCTAAGAATTTGAAGTACATGAGAATGCTCGTCTCGCACAGAACTTAGTTCTTTGAGCCTGGTTTAAAGGTTTATTTCAAAGTTTTACGCCTAATAACCACTTTTGGGGTGTTCGCATCTGACGATAGTAGATGTCACGTTGACACCGCGCTAGCGTCGCGTGCTCAGAACAATAACAAAGCATAGAAGTAGTGTTAAAATAGCAACTGAACTCAATATATTTGTTTCATTTTGACTTATGGAGCCGCTATGATGTTAAAGAAGGACACGTATACAGAAGACGTTTCGAAATTTTGTAGGTTGTCATTCATTTTATTCTGACTAGTGATGTACCCACTAAATTTCAACGTCGATAGAATTTACAATGACATTCTTTCTTACACTGCCAAGAATAATAACCGTAGGTACACACGGCTACACATCAAGCTATACATTTCCAGTTTACACTGACCGCTCATTGTAAGGAAATCCTATACAATGCGAGATCAGCTTATACTGGAAATGTATAGCTTGATCTGTAGCCGTGCGTACCAAAAATTTTGAAGTAACTAAGCATACTTATGATACCAATACTTAATATATTCGTTTAAAATGAAACAATACTTTAAGTATGAACTAAATAGTTCGTCATCATCATCACCAAAGTCTTCCTTGGTTCCCGACAGCTCTTCATGTATTAAATCTGACCCGGCTAAACCCGAATGTATTTAGTTGCCATAATAACTGATGAGTTTATTGAAAAGAAGTGGGAGACATTCGGTTTTGCAAATGTTTTTAGCAACTTACTTTCTCATATTTATTTGAATTTTAGATTACATCATTAAATTTTTATTTCAATACTTTTTATGTAACATATATTATTGTAAATCAGTAGAAGCGTAATTTAATAGAGATTTGAATTATTTGATTAAATAAAATGGTTGTTAGTGAAAAAATAAAATTTATTATGAAAATTTAAAATGGTACCAAAGCGACAAAAACTTTTCGTACATAAAAAAATAAATAACGACCAGATAATATTTTAAATAAAAAAATAAAATGCCTAGCCACTTTAATAATCTGTTAGTCGAATTCCAGCCCACACCATAATCATTCCGCCCTGGTACGGATGAACTTCCTGAGGATTCTGGAGTCGGCTCTGGCGACCAGGAACTCGCCAAAAGCGCAGTCTTCTTGAATCGGGATGGAATCCAATTATTTCTGAATTTGTTATTGTCATCTGTGTCAAGGATTCCTAAAACAAACAGTTCTCAATAAAATTTATGTAATATTTTTTATCAACATTTTTATTTAGGTAAATACACTCCTTTGCAAAAAAAACGGGCGGTTTGGATTTTTCTACATTATTGGTAATCATTTAGTTCTAAAGAGGTTTTAATAGCCAAACTATGTTACTGGCACTTAATAAAGAGTCTGGGTATGAAAAAAAGTTAATTTCAAATTCGAAACTGTTGTTTTTAAAAATAATAATGCCTTTTTCAGTTGATGACTTTTTACTCACTATTCGCGGGTTTGCGGTTAAAAGGTTATCAGGCAACTAAAACTAATTTCTCGTTATTTTTATTAGAATAATTTATGTTTGTCGCATAATCCTGCCTTATTGCGACTTAAAACAGATATCTTTGTGTCGATTGTAATGGCAGAAAAAGCACTAAGAGCTAGTAAAATTGTAGCGCTGCTGGAAGTGGGTTGTAGCCTATGTTACGGGTCACAGCGGTTAAGCGTGAGTCGTTCAACCGTCCAAAGAACCTGGACTCGATACCAAGAGACATGCTCCGTTCAAAGAAGGCAAGGTTCTGGGAGAAAATGTTGCACACAACCACGAGACGACCGCTTTTTAGTGACTCAGGCGCTGAGGAACCGCAAATGCAGTTACATAGACCTCAAAAGAAACCTTGAAGAGGTACGAGGAGCACAGATTAGCCTATGGACAGTGAGGAGGAGGCTTTTAGCCGTTGATATACGTAGTCGACGACCAGCGCGGGCCCTCAAGTTACTCCGTGAGCACCGGATTGCTCGACTGAGGTTCACTAGAAATTGTCTATCTTGGACACTAGGTAACTGGAGTAGCGTAGTCTTCTCCGATGAGGCTCAAATTTGTATAAATGGTGAGTACCGACGTCGGCGAGTGTTACGAAGACCAGGGGAACGCTATGCCGACGTGAGTTTTGAAGAAATCACCCCTTATGGTGGAAGGTCCGTTATGTTTTGGGCGGGCGTAACTTCCAGCTATCGTACCGACATAGTGTTCATTGAAAATGGGTCACTAAATGCGCAAAGGTACATAACAGGAATAATTTGTCAACATGCACAGCCCGCACTGACTGTAATTGGTGAAGATGCCATTTACATGGACGATAATGCTCGGGACCACCGTTCTGGCGACGTAGATGCTTATTATGCAAGAGGTCGGTATTCGTCGTCTGTTTTGGCTAGCGCGGAGCCCCGACCTTAACCCCATTGAGCATGTCTGGGACCTTCTAAAAAGGCGAGTACGATCTGTCCAACGCCTTCCACAAAACATCAGGGAGCTCAAATGCGTGTTTTCGGCTGAGTGGGAACACATTCCACAGGACACCATCAAAAGCCTGGTGAAAAGCATGCCAAGATGATTACATGCCGTAATCGCTGCAATGAGAGGTCATACTCGTTATTAATTTTTATTTTTTAATGTCTTTTTTAAATTAAAATACCATAAAAATACTCGTAGTCTTAATTTAATTATACCCTAAAAATTTCCATTTTAACACGACTCTCTGTTTACATTGACTAAAACACCGATTCCAGGATTAAAGGGTTAAAAACTATATTCTCAATGATAATAAGAAATTTCTAGTCATTTATGCTAATAACGTACTAAAAATATTAACATTATCCATAGAAAAGCCAATGACTGTAAGGTGCCCGTTTTTTTTGCAAAGGAGTTTAGTTTTATTTGTATGTCTTACCTGACTGATGTGAGATGATTTCACGAGATGTCAAGATCAGTGGCGATTCATTAATTTGTACCGATGTACTAGGTCCTGTTTCAACTTCCATTGCTACGGGATCCTACAATTACGTATTTTGTATTAAAAATATAAATAAATTTGCACTCGATTATATTTCCGACTGGGATAATTAGAAGAATGATATCGCATCAATGATATTTTTAATATAATATCATTGTATCGCATATATCAAGTGAACATATTTCTGAATGTTATACCTGTCTTCATGTTAGATTACTGTTGATGGTGAGCGGTTTTTTTAATTTGCAGTATTGCGCTATGTCCTTCTTCGCAGACTTCCATAAGTATTTCCTGTAATGTAATAAATCAAGTTTTAATTTGAACGGGATACTATTTATTGCCAATAAAATACCTTAATTATATCATAATATATCAAGACCATTTCATCTGTTCTATCCATAACAAATAATGTAGGAACAGCATGTACTCTAAGTGACGACTTAAAGAACATGCTACATCCATTTCATAGGTTCATTACCAAATGAATACAAAGTAAAATGTTTGGAGCATATTATGTGGCTGTGCTGTTTGGAGTCCAATTTCGTCTACCAATACAATTTATCCATTTTTTTTCACATCGTCTAGGAAATCTGTAAAAGAAAAGTATCGACAACATTATTTACGTCACTATGGCTGATCAAGATAACCCCAAAACAATTTCCGAATATTCGCTAATAACTTCTATTGGAATAAATATTACGACTGGTTTCAGCTATATAGTGACACAGCAATATTTGTTATGTATTTATATTCGTTTATCAGATCTTAGGCAACAAGAAATTGAGCAAAAACTTACCGATGGAAGGTCAATATTTGTTGTTCATTTTATTTTCGCTATGAATGGGTCTTGCAGCCCCCAACCACACAAGAAATTGCTGCACAGCGTCCACACACTCACTATTTGTAGTTAAACAAAGAATTCATGCAATCTAACAGTAGAAATATTATTAAAACATCGCAAAACCATGGAATATTACGACAGACACGTAAACAATGAACACGCGAATAAGTCAGCTAGTTCAATGAACGAACTGTCAGACATTGAAACAAAGTACTATCAAATTTGGCCGCGTCATACTATAACTTTTTTAACCAAATGACAATTGATCTTGTGACCATGCCAAGAAAGTAAAACAAAGAGTAAAACATTTATCTCTTTCCCACATCCTTTATCGTACCTTTATCGTACCTAATAATAGAACGGGAATAAAGGTAGTTACAGAATTCTGTTTTTAGCCTTCCTTCTATGCTTTGTTATTGTTCTGAGGTCGCGTGGATGGAATTGTTTAAAAAATAACGCCACGGTTGCGCAGCGTAAACAATTGAAGAAAGCCTTTTTTGTACTTACGAAGGATGCCTAAAGGTACTGACACACGTGCTCATAAAAAGCATGCCCGCCTATAAGCACGCTTACTCGAAAACATACTAGAAATAAGCATGCTCATTACTAGTCACACATGTTACTAATGAGCACTTGCTCAATAAAAGCATGCTTTCGTGCTAGTAATGAGCACGTTTGTCAGTAGCTTTAGCTTGGTCTTAGCAGATAACGTCATCCGCACGTTATTGAAGTACTTCAGCAATGAAAACAGCCCTTACTGTTATTAGATAACTAACTTTTGCACGAGACTTTGTCCGCGTAAAATTTCGGTCACCGTCCCACCCTGTCGCATCACATCTCTCGCCCACCCGCGGTTTTTTTTCTCGGCTCCCAAGAGTCGTAGCGTGAAAATAAATAGCCTATAAACTTTCTCAAGAATTGGGCAATCAAATGCAAAAAGAATTTTTCAAATCCGACTGGTAGTTCCAGAGATTGGCGCGTTCAAACAAACAAAAAATAAGAAAGCAATCTCTTCAGATTTATTAGTAGTAGGTATAGATATAGAATCTATAGAAGACGCTGCCAATGACCATGACCGAGCGGTTGACTGTAGGTACTTACATAGAATTACTTCTACAAAAAATATAAACCGAAGTATACCTTCTTCATCGCTCCCAATCATCTTGTATCGTTCGTAACCAGTAAGATGGCGGTGTGTTCCTAATCCGAAATCGTCTTTAGTCCACTGCAGTTGCCCAGCCTTATTCTCCACACGGCATGGCAGTGTCACCCTGGATCCCACCACAGCACTCTAAATAAAGAAAGGAGATATTAATACTGAAAGTTTTAAGTATTGAGAAAACACTGGGATTAAAACAAAACTTAAGCACTTATGTATAAGTGTTAAAGATTCTAGACAAATCTTTAACACTTATACATAAGTGCTTAATACCAAGTGTCTTAAGAACTTATCGAATGCATAATAAAACGTGAGTTACTTTATTAATTCTGGTCCTTTGGTACAGATTTTATTTAACTTTGTCAATATAATACGTACTTTTTTTCATGTATTGTAATAATGATAGGATTCTCTGTAGAGTTATATTATTATTGTTTTGCAGTAAAATCTCCTACTAGGTCCAATATACCTGGCATAATCCTTTTGCTCTTGTAGATTATAAGTTTTTTATTTACAGGAATGCATAATAGTGCGTTTTCTTTCATTAGAAAATGATACTTTATCTAAACAAGTTGCCATTCTACCATTAAAAGTCGCCATAAATCTCAAATAATTTGTAAGAAAAAAATTACACGTTTCCCTATTAACATTTTCAAATACGTTCTCACCTATTTCACAGGCCACACAACCAATTTCATTTCCCGACATATTCATACCAATTCTACATTATAGGAGGCAGACAAAGAAAAATTTGTTATTCCAAAAATTACTTCACATTTTGCAACATTAATTTAGGTCCTGTTCCGTAAATCATATATTCCCCGGTGGAATCCTCGGAGCAACAACGTCGGCCAATATTATTCTTTTCGTAAGCAAGTACTCAGTTGACATAGAAAAGGCTTGTATTGAATATCTGGTGATATTAAAAATTCCTACCCTCCATCCCCTTGGGTCCGACGGATGTTTTCATAGATGACAAACCTTTTCGAATTAATTCTGTTCCTATTTTCTGGTCCAGTTATTTTGTTGATCCTAATTTTTGTGAGAGGATTCCATTGTAAATGTTTTTCTATTTGAAATGATTTGTTGATTTATTTTCTCATGCATGCATGATCGGTATTTAATTATTCAATGCTGCTATAAAAGCAATTATTAGCAAGCAATACTAGTGGCAGGATATTTGTGAACCACTGCGTTCCAAAATGGCAAATATATAAATAAATTCTGCATTTACGAATAACAATACCAGTATTTCCACCTATTCACCACATTTAAATAAAATAGACAGCAACACAAATTCAGAAAACAAAGCCGATTAAAACAAAACTGTACTAAAACGCGATGGGATTTCCAATGAAGCCACTATTAATACATTGTCGTTAATGAAATAACTTAGTTCCCTGACGCATTTTATTTGCCTGATAATATTCATTTGTTGAACAGAAATGCTCATAATGAGGATTGAATTAATTTGTATATTCATTGCCGAGTATTCGTCTGTTACGGCCCAAAAATAAATTGTTATTGAATCAACAATCGTTAAAACAATATTAAGTGTATGTTTTGAATATTGATAGAGCGAATTTTGTATGATTTTAATTGATGCCTGACTATATTGTAGAGATTTAAGCGTAAATATTTATATGACAGTACAATAACAGTGGAGTAAATTGAAGATACAATTTATTCGAAATACGAGGATTTATCTCCCGTATTTTATGGTAATCATGTTTTTGTATACCGTCTGAATCATGGTAATAACAGAATACAGTTTTTTCATGGAAACAGAACTGAAATTAGATATTGTATCAACAACGGTATTATTATTTACTTTATGTTCGGATACTTTATGATTGTGTTGTTCCAAATCAAAAGTAAAATAAACACGAAAGAATATAAATATTACTCACCTGATCTTGTGGCTCAATCGCGAATCTCTGCTCCCTATACGCACTCACAGCACTAACCAATACCAAAAATAACATACATTGCTGCACTAAAGCGTTAAACTTCATTGGTATCCTCAACAAAAGAAATAATGCATTGGCACTTCTACTCGTTACACGCGATCTATGTTCCATATCATTAGATGTTTCACAATAACTGTTAGGTTTATTAGTATCATTCATACTGACGTTTTGAGTATATTTAACATCAGTATATTTATCGTTATCTACCGTTTTATGAATATTAATTAAACTTTGTTGAGAATTAATTTCATAATTCGATTTGCTCGAACCATTTGTTCTCATTTTGGATCAGTGCATAATTTATTTGCAGTCACATGTTAATTTCCTTGCATGTTAAAATTTTCAGTCGTTTTACTTGAAAGTGGTTCATTGTTCTGCATCTGAAACAAAGAACATGTTTTAATAAGTTTTTGAATTTTATATTAACTAATTTCCTTGTGTGGCGGAAGAATACAATCTACTTTTGGTTGGTTATGTTTTCCGGTTTGTGTTTTTATTGCATCTCTATTTTCGATATTACCTTAAATATCACATTTGCTTACAACAACCTAAAACCCTGCTCTTTACATGTCCCTTTTATCGCACGCAGCATTTAAATTAACTCGGGTGCTATTTGACAAAATTCGGTCGCATTCCGGCCATCATCAAAAGAGATGCAATCAAACTGGACCCAAACATTTCCATTTAAAATCCCCACTTCATTCGAAAAATTTGCACGAATAAAAGTGAACGAAAAACCAATGCTTGTTTTAATAACCTCATCATCATTTGAACGAAAACAAGGATCAAAGGAAACAAGGATCATAAATTCTTGATACTAAACATGATATGAAATATGTTCGTGATGGAAAGAAAATTAGTTTTCACATAGCTAAAACTTTAGTCCATAAACATAAATAGGAGTTAGTGGTTCGCTTTCAAAATTCTATTCAGTACACAACAGCATAAACATGTCTTAACCATACTGTATTATAGAAGGGGATGTTATGAATAAATCATTCTAGAGCATTGCAAAAGACGGCAATTTCTACTGCACCGGTTTATAGTCCTCGGAAGGAAGGGGAATAGATATATCTAAAAGCTTTACTATTGGTTACAGTGGTTTAGAAAGACTCGATCGTAACTCGAAGCAAAGTAAAGTTTCATCTTTCAAACCATATTATGATTTGTAGATCAATTATATTTTATTGTTGTTGGTTTGCATTAGTTTAAAAGGCATCTTCGTCTGTGGAGATCATAGCAGAATGACTATGACATGACTCCATTTTGGTATTTTATTGTCGTCTCTAGAACCTATACATATTATAATATCTTATATGATAGAGATATACGGGTCATTTTATAGCAACTCTTCTTTCAATTAGTGCAACATTAACAGAACAAAGTGGTCTATATTTCCATTTATTTCCAACTTTAGAACGAAAGTTTAATATACATTATAAAATTGGAAAAGTCGAGTAAAGTCTTGGTTTAGAGCCATATTAAAACACTTTGAACCTATTGATTGGTTTTCTACTATCCTCTTGACCGAGTGGTTGTTAAAAATTACATTATTTTAATTTAAATATTTTTAGCGGATTGAAAGCTTCTTGAGTCAAATTTTTGAAGTGTTATATATATTTTTAAAGTAGGTGGATTCTGCCATAGGTACAGCATTGTCATTTTAAATTATCTTTAAACATTGTAGTAAGCACTTGTTAAGTCATTGAAGGTTCTATACTGATCGTTGATCAGCACAGGACGATTACGGGTTTAATAATTAATGATGATGAACAAAGATAATTTTGATCAACAGTTTATTTATTTAGGATCTCCAACAAAAGATGTACATAATACATAAAAGTTCACCAAGTACATCATCATAAATCACCTTATTTTATCAGGGAATTTCTGTCGTTGTTCACATAAAGCTATTTTCGATAACAACTCGTGAATACGTAGTAAAAGCTTCTGTAAGACTAACGCTTGTTTGACAGAATCGCATTTCCCATCTCTATCTGTCTTAAAGCAATTTAAACTGTAAGAAAGAGATAAGACACATAATATAACACGGCTCTTTTGTAGAACTTCCTTCAAAGGAATCTCAAAATAGGTCTTATTTTTAACTATCGAGTGCTTCTTATTACAAAGCATTATTACTTTGTTCGCAGAAACTCAATCTGTTTGTTTATAGAGTTCACTTTCAATTTTAAATTCTATAATTGCGTTTTGGTTCAACTAAAACTCAAGCATTAATCTGCATGTATTCAATCAATTATTTCAGCAATTGAAGCATAGTTAATTAAATACTTAACAATCAACCAGTACCCAAGAAGTAGTATATAATAGATAAATTATATTTTCAGTAATAAACAACATTGTTTATTACTGAATTTCTATGAAAGTTTTAATATTTATGGTTCTTTCTTGTTAAAAACATAAATTAAAAATGCAGCGCTTAGGTACCTAAAAATTATATATTGTACAAAAAGATGATGTCCCAGCACGCTGCCTTGCGGTACACCAACAAGAAAATAATTTCCTAAAGAATCTTTAAAAAAATCAAGTCTCTGTAGTGTACACTCGGCAAAGCGGGTGATTGAGCAGTTTGCACCCTTATGTCCATAGTTATAAAGTTGAAAAAGGTGAACCGCAAACATTTCCAACTATTACGAAAAGAAGGTTGAGAAACCAGGTGTATCATATCATACCAAGTACGAGGTTAATATATGAAATGTATTGAAGATTCTAACATAAAACTATATTGCTAAGGTTATAGTTGGGAATGTTGAGATAAAGTCCACTGATATGCGCCATGAAGCTGCAGATGACAGTGATAAAGATCTGAATGGGAGGACTGTTAATAAGGAATCCTGGACGGACGGTTCAGCAAATGTTGAAACTGCTAGATTTAAGTGAGGCGTGAAAACTTAAATAAGAGAATATGCTTTGAAGTAATTGTGCTAGCTTTTTATTCACTGGCAATTTTCTTGGCGTTGGATTTCATAGTGACTGTAATTGGGTGTAGCTTAAAAGCTTACCTTTAAAGTATTGTAGTTTTTATGTCATTTATTTTAGAAGAATGGTTTGAAAATAGATATATTCTGCGAAAGAATAGATAAATTCTTATCATAAACGAGAAGTTGACTTTTTTTACAATTTTTTTGGTAATATATAAGTCAATAAGCATACAAATATAATAGAGCAATGGTGCCCGTGACTTATGAGTAGTGTAGGTAGTGGGTTAACCCAAGTAGGAACTTTACTTTGTGTAAATTATGACATCACCACTGCTCTCAAAACCGTGAAGTAAAACATCGTGAGGAAACCCTAGAACCAAAAATTCGAAGACTTTCGCCAACCCGCACTGGACCCGTGTGGTGGATTATGGCTCACTCTCTCTCACAGAGAAGAAACCTGTGTCCCAGGAGTGGGAACATAATAGGCTGATTATGCTTATGCAATAACCATAGTGACGAACTTAATCGTCACTAAAGATTTCAAGAACACAAAGCAACATCATAAACTCCTATCAACAGAAATCATACAGGTAAACGATTATCACCTAACAATTAATTTGACAAGAAAATTACGAAGTCTACCCGACCGACTGTCAAAAGACGGAGGCTCAAAGACTTCCATGAGACGGCACATCTCTGAAACTAGGAGATCCATTCAAAAAGATAATTCGCGTAAAATACAAAGCAGCACTGTCTTAAGTTTTGCATAGTGTGAGATACGGGGACGAAGTTAGGTTCGCAAAGTTGGATTTCAATGTTCTTAATTCTTCCTTAGATGTTCAGTATTAAGTTAGTGGAAGTTGAGATTTTGCTTGAATTACATTGAAAATTTTGGTAACGGCTATGTAAGAAGTTAGAGGATTTTAGACGTGAAATGGTAATTCAATACGTCTCTAGTTCAATTTATAATTCTGATGAAGAGATTATTCAACTAAGTATTTTAGTTGAAAATATTGTACCTAGAAAAGCAGGAATTACTCCGATTCACGATGGCTTTTCTAGGTCATTAGCATCACAGGGTTAAATTAGCTAAACTACCTACATAACAAACATCTGAAACAGATCACCTGTAGATGTACTAATTGACCTATTTCGAACAAACCTGCATTTATTTATGTACAGTAGGCCGCACGCGTTTATTATATTGAAACTTCGCACTACGCTAGATCAGGTCAAGGTCAAAGTGTTACCACAGCATGCGGTGGACTGTACTAGCCTGCGGCTTGGTAACTGTAATATTTTAGCATGATAATTATTTATGTACCGCTCGTGGCTAAGTAATAACAGCCGCACGGGTCGATCCGTCACGTTAAGCTACGCTTGCTGGGGTTGGTCCGTGGATGGGTGACCAACTTTACATACCGAGACTCCTACGTGCCTCGGAAAGCACGTTAAGTCGTTGGTACCGGCTGTCATTCGTGGACCTTTGACTGTCGTTACGGGTCGTCAGAAGCCCGAAAGTCTGACAACCAGTCTTACCAAGGGGCATCATATTACCCTCTATGTAAAATACTCGTATTCAGCTGCATCCGGTTAGACTGGAAGCCGACCCCATCAGTTGGGAGAAGGGTACGCAGATTGAATTATTTATATAACCATATGTTTTGATCTGGTTAACCAAAATAACACGAAAAAACTAAATAAAGTCTTTTACACGAAATAACATCACGCTTTTTTCCCGCAAGAGTTAGGCAGAGGTGTACTATAAACCTACATTTCGCCACTAATGTTTAATAATCTCACGTAATAGAAGATGAGCCTATTGCCATCTACCGGGCACAGGATCCAAACTCCGGGCTGCTACGGAAAAACAAAACACATTATCTTTTTTTTTTAAATATTCTTTGCTTAATTAGGGACTTTCATAATTGCAATGCGTATGACAGTCTCATCGTACCCATAAATATTGAACGCAAACTTATTACATGGAATGTGTCCAGATCTGAGTTTATGAGCTGTAACAATTAATTTTCTGCTTAAATTACTATTCATAAACCAGGGCTCACGAAAAGGCTGATTCTGCATGGTTTTATACCAGCAGTGCGATTCTGTAACCATCTCACCGCGAAAACTTAGGTGAAGTGAGCGTGGAATGAGCTGTCGAAAGTGTCAATTCCTAGCAAAAACAAACTCACTTCACCTAAGTTTTCACGGTGAGATTTTTACAGAATCGACCAGCAGGTAGGATGATAGCTCACTTCACTTAGGTTTTCTCGGTGAGATTTGTACAGAATAGCACTTGAGATCCCTTTTTCCAATGAACGTGTATCAAAATACTCCTTCCAATCATCATAACACTTATTTTTAAACTTAGGTAAGACTTCTGCATAATCTAGCGTTATATTAGTTTCTTTTCCATGTTTAGCTGCATATTTTGCCAACATGTCAGCCTTTTCATTGCCCGGTATCCCAATTTGCGAAGGAACCCATTGCAGTCTCAATTTAACACCCTTTACATTACACACACATTAACAATTCATAACACATTATCACTTCGCACGACCTGGGAAATGAACTCAGATCTTCACGCTCAGACTACTACCACTAGACATACAAAGAGATTTTTTAAGTATTCAAAAAACGCTTCAGTCTGTTAATCCACCACTACGTATGTCAGTATCCAGCAGTCGAGTCTTAGCAAGCTCGTGCAGCCATAATCCCGACAAATCATCTACTCAGATTCTTCGAATAGTTTCAGCTAATTATAGCTCCGGTGAGGAAGAGCTCAATTAAATTATACGGGTGCCGACATTTGCATGGGTTATATTCATGAATAAAATTCACTATGAATATTTATATTGTAGTTGGTTAGGTGAAATAAGTTTTTGTACTATATAGCTTAGCTTGTTTATGAATAATCCTGTTCTGTGTGTTAATTTATTACTGTATCTTGTATGTTTATTGCATGAATAGGTTTAGGGTTATTATAATCTTATTCAGTTAGGTTTGGTCATTCAATTTGTGGCTGTTAAGATTAAACACTGTGTTTTATAGTTTACCTGCAGATGACCAACCAACAAACCAACCAACCAACCAACAACAACCAACCAACCAACCAACCAACCAACCAATATTGATTTTTATCAATCAGTCTGCCAAGCCTTTTCCCAACTATGTTGGAGTCGGATTCCAGTCTAACCGGATGCAGCTGAATACCAGAATTTTACATGAGGCGACTGCCTATCGGATCTCCACAACCCAGTTACTGGGGAACACAATAATACTGGTTGTCAGACTTTTAGGGCTTCTGACTACCCGTAACAACTGTCAAAGATCTACGAATGGTAGCCGGGACCAACGGCTTACCGTGTTTTCCGAGGTTCGGAGGAGTCTCAGTATATAAAGATGTCACCCATACATAGACCAACCCCGGCAAGCGTAGCTTAACGTGACGGATCGACCCGTGCGGCTGTTATTACTTAGCCACGAGCGGTACATAAATAATTATCATGCTAAAATATTACAGTTACGAAGCCGCAGGCTAGTACAGTCCACCGCATGCTGTGGTAACACTTTGACCTTGACCTGATCTAGCGTAGTACGAAGTTTCAATATAATAAACGCGTGCGGCCTACTGTACATAAATAAATGCAGGTTTGTTCGAAATAGGTCAATTAGTACATCTACAGGTGATCTGTTTCAGATATTATGTATAAAAATCAAATAATATACAGTCACGTGAGTGAAGCCGCAAGCCAGTACAGTTCACCGCTTGCGGTGGTAACATTTGACCTTGAGCTTTCCGAGGCACGGAGGGTCTTGATTTATGTAAAGGATGATCACCAATCCACGAACTGACCGTAGTAAGCGTAGCTTAACTTACGATCAACCCATGCGACAACGAGCCCCTTTTTAGCCACGAGCATATTGATTTTTATAATGGCATCAATAGCTTTTGTAACATAAATTGTAGAAGTAGATTAAAAGATTTTTGCTTGTGTCCCTTTCGTGATTAATTTTGGAATTAAAATTAAATGTTGTACTAATGGGATTATGACTATAGAAATATTTTTATAGCTTTAATACTGCAGTCACTTGCTTTCAACAAATCTACCAATAAAAAACATACCATTACAATTAGTTTACACACGTTTTCTTCAACCTATATTTGTTTTTTATCAACAAAGAAATAATAAACGAAATAAATACTTTATTACTTTTGCCCCTAAGCTATTTTTGGAACACATAATTGTCTTTTACTGTGTCGTGAAAAGGTCAAGATTCCTTTTGACAAAAGTTAAATGGGAAATTTAGATACGTATGTATAGCAATGTCCTTCTTTGGAGGTACTTGTAATTCATTTATTTTCATGGTTGTACTCAATAGACTCTTTAGCTGTGTAATCATTGTTTAGAGCCGTGTTTGTCTTGTCTTGTTTCTCTTTGAAGTTTCTCATTTTACCTTTCAATTCTATTTATGATTTGAATTTGAATTTTAGTTTTTTTTTTATTGTAAACTAGCTTTTGCCCGCGGCGTCGCCCGCGTGGATGTCGGAAAATATCCCATGTTCATGTGGAAAATATAGGGCCGTCCGATATAACTGTGCAAACTCAAATCGCTACGATATATCGTTACCGTGTATAGTAGGCATAAAGCTATCAGTCGGCATGATTTTACCGACATCTTCAACAGTCGTCGTCATATTTAATAATAATAATTTACACAAAACCATACTGAATTACACTGAATCACTGCGTTCATTGGAGAAAACCGTATGAAAATCCGTTCGGTACCTGTTGACATTACCGCATTCAAACAGACAGAATTACGCGGCGGGAGGACTTTGTTAATTACTTAAAATTTATTATGCCAGTCACGCTCTAATAACAAATAACTTTTGTTCGAATGTCCACTCGTTCAAATAATTTTCTCGTAAAAACGTCGAATGAAATAAATACTAAATGTTACCTCAAGATTCGAACTATGACTACATTTCCAATCCCTTAAATCTCTTAAAAATAGGTAGGTACACAAACATTTGTTCACCCCTATTGTACCCCTTAGGGGACGATTTTTCAAAAACGCTGTACCATATAGGTCTTTATTTCCTACCAAAAGCATAAATTTGAATTTTCATATCCCTAACTTAAGAAATGCTGGGTTTCCCATACAAACATTCATCCCATATATCACCCCTTGTAGGATTATGTTTTAAGACAAAAAGTAGCCATGTCCTTTCCCAGGATGCTATCTATAGCCTTGCCAAATTTTATCGAAATCCGTGCAGTTTTGTAAATTTTAAAATAAACCCCTATTTTACCCACTTAGGGGATGATTTTTAAAAAACGCTGAACCGCATATTTCTTAATTTCCTACCAATAGCATAAATTGGTTATCCCGAACTTAAGAAATACTGGGTTTCCCTTACAAACTTTCATCCCCTATATCAACCCCTGTAGTATTATTTTTAGAAAAAAATAGTATCCTATGTCCTTTCCCAGGATGCTATATAAAGCCTTGCCAAATTTTGTCGAAATCCGTGCAGTTTTGTCAATTTTAAAATCAACCCCCATTTTACCCCCTTAGGGGATGATTTTTCAAAAACGCTGAACCGCATATTTCTTTATTTCCTATCAAAAGCATACATTTTAATTTTCACATCCCTAACTTAAGAAATACTGAGTTTCCCATACAAACTTTCATCCCCTATATTAACCCCCGTAGGATTATTTTTGAAAAAAAAAGTAGCCTATGTCCGTCCCCAGGATACCATATATAGCCTTGCCAAATTTTATTGAAATCCGTTCAGTGGTTTAGGCGTGAAAAGGTAACAGACAGACAGACAGACAGACAGACAGACAGACAGAGTTACTTTCGAATTTATAATATTAGTATGGATTTAAGAAAATCGCCGGAGCGGTAGGTTTTGATTCCCTTCAATATTTTATTCAATAAAATGATATGCTATTTTAAAGAAAGCAGTACTACTTATTACATTGCTATATGTCTTTATATTTTTTTTTTCATAACAACTTTTTATTATTTTTTTTTTCAATTTTATTTTTTTTTCTACTAAGTGTAATGTTTGTCTTGTCTTGTTTCTCTTTGAAGTTTCTCATTTTACCTTTCAATTCTATTTATGATTTGAATTTGAATTTTAGTTTTTTTTTTATTGTAAATTTAAGAAAATCGCCGGAGCGGTAGGTTTTGATTCCCTTCAATATTTTATTCAATAAAATGATATGCTATTTTAAAGAAAGCAGTACTACTTATTACATTGCTATATGTCATTATATTTTTTTTTCATAACAACTTTTTTTTTTTTTTTTTTCAATTTAATTTTTTTTTCTACTAAGTGTAAAATTCTATTTTATGGTTTGCATAATAAAGATTATAAAATATTATCGAGAACGGGTCTTATCGCGTTATTCTCGTAAAAAGGAATATCACGATAAGACCCGTTCTCGATAATATTTTATAATGTGTACAAATCGCGAAAATTTAAAAAGTTTAATAATAAAGATTACCTATTGTATCTATCTACTATTTTGGTAAAACTTTGCAAAATGTGAAATTCATCTACTTGTTGAAAAAGACTTGATTCCATTCTAGAAAGGAAGTATTCTAACATTTTCGAAGATTGTTCTAGAGTTCACTTACAGTAATATATCTTTATTCAGGTTTGGTGTCACGTCTCTCGAGAGTAAACAAATAAAACTGGAACCTAACTAGAATTTTCCACTATACGTGGTGTAACAGAAAGGTGTGGTCAAATTTAAGGGTGTGGTACAGACCATCAAACTGAACCACTTTCTCCATGGAACCAACATCATAATAGAGAAACATATATCAGTTTTCCCGTACAAAATTTCAATACCTCTCGGCCCAAAATGTATATGACGGCTGATATTTTTTTCTCGAGTACGATGTTGGTCCCATCGAGAAACTTGTTCAGTTTGATGGTCCTCTCCCTTAAGTTTGACTACACCTTTCTGATACACCCTGTATAAAGGTGCACTTTACAAAACAGATAGCAAGCGGCTAACTACAATTATTCCAGGTATTCATTTTCCTCAAAAGACCATTTCAGACTGGATCTACATGGTCCTCACATGATCTGACCAAGATTATGTCTGGACTTTAAAAGAGACTTTGACCCTTGAGTTTGTTTCGCCATTTCTTCTCAGGGTAGTCAGATAGGAAATGTCGACTTCATCTAGCTTATTGAAAAAAAAAAAAAAATATATGACGTGTAAAAGTGATTTCGATATCCTATTTACAGAATAAACAATTTCATTTCATTTCATTTCATTTCATTTCTCAAAAACCGATATTCGAGATTTTTAGAGGTTATTAAGAAGCTATTTTCACAATAAATTAAAATTAATAAATAAATAATTAATTAATTAAAACAATAATTAGTTATTCCCCACCGCCGTATCTCTACGTTGACTTCCGTCGTGGTAAGGCTTGCGCGATCCAAACTGTAGGTCTGTGCTGGTAGAGTTTACTTTGCCGGAACAGGTCTAGGGTGAGGAGCCAGACCAAGAGGGATACATACCCCACAGGGCAGCATGTGGCGATCTATTGGGCATTAGCGACCCCACGGACCCTATATCCTGGGAGAAGTCTTGTTCTTTACCTCTGGCTTGCTTTTATTGGCCTTCTGGAGTGAATAATGACGAGGAACAGTGCTTCCACCTCTTTCTTGCCTTTATTGGCTGGCTTGAGTGGGAATTCGCAAGAGCAAAAGTGCTCGGAGGAAGGAATTATTTGAATAAGATGCTGGTAGGGATCTTGACCGTACTTCCGGGATCGTCCTGATAGCCGTGAAATGCCTCTCCACTCCTCAAGCACCTCAGGACATGTTGCCCCCTTGTCGCTACGCCACTATGTGCTAGCGACCGTTTCCAGGGGCCCATTATTGAGTGTGCAAGTCACCCCCTGACAATTTATCTGTGTATATTATATAACATTTGTCAGGCAGGGGACATAGTTCTACCATAGTTCAAGGTACCCAATCCACTATAGCCGCCCAAACCCATAGCCCAATATATTTTGTTTCCATGTTCTGCAATAGTCATGCACCAACCGAGGGTTGTCCTTGCGTGCAATTGCATAGTGCATACAGGGATAAGCATTGGCTGGTGACTTCTCGTCAATTAAAATTGTCTAAGGGGCCTCTGCGAGTTGGCTTCGGCTCCTCGTACGCCTGCCAAAGGTCCGGGACCCCAGGGGCCCGAGATATGTCAAAGACAAAATAATAATTAATCCAATAATTAATTTATTAATTATTAATTAATATTTATTAACTAATATTTATTCATTATTAATTAAAAGCAATTTTCACAAAAAAGTCAGAAATACCGCTAAACGAAAACAAAGAAATAGCGCAGGCGGGCGATGCGATGCAACGGGTGGGACGTTGGAACAAGAAATTTCACGCAAAGTCGCGGGAAGAAGCTAAGTCTCCAATAAAAACTATGTAATTCTAAAACAGCATCCACCCATACAAGTATTAATTCTATTCCTAAACTGGAAACTCCATCGCCTTTCTAACGTTCCCATTTATGTATTAATTTCCTCTTAGACTAGATATTCCAGTTCTAGGCTTAATAATGAGACTTGGCTTCACAGAATAGATAGAGTACAGAAGGCCGACTCCAAACATTGAGCTAAAATAGGCGCACGCACACATAGACGCGTATAAATAGTGCGATCCACGAAGAAGCACCCCACTACTCCTCCTAACCGTTGCACACATACACTATTAACGGTTAGAAGGAGTAGTGGGGCGCATCTTCGTGAGTTGCACTATCTATACGTACCAGTCACGAGCGTTATCATCCGTCTAGCCTTTTCCAAACTATGTTGCGGCTTCCAGTATTAACCGGATACCAATATTTTACTTGGAACGACTGCCTATCTGACCTCCACAACCCAGCCACCACTGGGTAGTACGATACCCCTTGGTAAGACTGGTTGTCAGACTTTCGGGCCTCCTGTCGACCCGTAACAACTGTCAAAGATCCATGAATGACAGCCTGTGTCTTTCTTGGTATGTAAAGATCACCCATCCATGGACCAAACACGGCAAGCGTAGCTTAATCTGATCGATCGAACCTTGCGGATGTTATTACTTAGCCACAAGCCGCTTAGATCTCCAATTATTTATCAAACTGCTGAGCCGCTGTAAGAAGCCATGTCTGTGCGTGCGTTTCTGCTCGTTGTATGAAGCCGACGTTCTGTACCTTCTGTATTTTGTGTTGCTTCTGTCTAATTATGAAATAAATAGGCTGGTTTCAACGGATATTGGCAAGATTAAAATATAAGGACTATGTCCTGATATAGCGGGTATGTAGTTGAATTTGTATTTTTTTTTTGTATGCTAAAATCAGATTAATCTTCTGTGCATAATGCTGTGCTGAAGTCTTTTTAACATTTCCAATAATCAGCTTTTAGTGTTCCTACTGCTAGGACACAGGCCTCCTCTCGGTGAGAGGGAGTGGGGTATTATGTGCCACGCGGGCCCAGTACGGGTTGTAGATGTCACAAGTTTTCGAATTTTCGGGTCTAGGACATGCCGGTTTCCTCACGATGTTTTCCTTCACCGTTTTGAGAGCAGTGGTGATGACATAATTTACACAAAGTGAAGCGCCTGTCGGGAATCAGCTGGATGCGAGAAGCATATTAAGGAGATATTACGACTTCTCCTTGCCTGGCGAGAGTCGCGAGTACCAATAAGTACATACTTTTTCTTTCACTCTTTGGTTGAGATTGTCTGAGATGATCAACTTTGGTCCTGGTAGCCAAAGTCGGAGATAATCATTTATTGAGTTACGGAGGCAAAATATCCAGCCAGGTTTGGTGAGAAAGCCAACCCAAACATAGTCGGAAATAGAAAAGCAAAATGATGACTAACGTATTAAAATTGCTAACACAAATGCATTACAGATACCCACACCAATTTTACACAACATTAAGTATTTCCACAAGCCATAAAGTATTTTATGACAGGAAATCGTTCAGCAATATTACATCTTCATAAATAGAATCACTTACAAGGAAAAAAATCGTAAAAAAACCCATAAATATTCCATAGAGTTCAACTTACGTCTGTCAACGAGAACTCTTATTTTTATTTTTACTATCTGAGAGTAAAGTAGTCTTCACATGAACGGTGTTAATCGTTGCGACGATGGACTTGAATTTTTATGCTTTGTTTTTCATTCCAGTGCGCTAATTATTATTTTGATGGATTATAGTTACCATAGGTATTTTGGACGACTAATTATATAAATAAAACATTTATCGCCAAATTCCAATACTCTGTTTTATTACGTGTTTTTCAGAGTAACTTAGTAACAACGTCAAAATATAAAGATAATACAATAGACGAGTTTTTAAATGATAAAGAGTTATAATAATTATGCTGCAAAAAAAAAAATTATGACATTGTAATTTTTAATGAATATTAGTATGTTTCTTTTTATTAATGACATTATCTTTAGCAGATTTACTTTGCATGTTATTAAATTTGTATGTCTTATGACAAAAAATAGCGTATTATTCTATATGTTACACCTAATTGTATACCTACCTATGTTTCACAAATGAAAAATGAAACATTATGATTATGATTAATAAAAAAAACTACCTAAAATTAGTATTTCCAACAGTCGTCGGCCACAGGTATTTTATTTTTTAAATTGTTTTTAGACATTAATAATTAAAACAACATAGAATGTCGCCTGTAATTCTCGAAGGGTTAGGCAGAGGCATACCAAACCGTATTTCACCAGCTATGTAATTATATAATTTTTATTAAAACTTTATTTGCTAAGCTTCGATTTCATTAATTGATTTTAATACTTTCTGGTTGTTTGTTTACAATACAGTTTTATCTTGTGACAGAAAGCATTTAATTTGACGCATATTAATTTTACCTGAGTTCTAGTTTCGAACTGTAACGTAGATCTAATCCTCATGATTATATCTACGTTTCGTCACTGTTTATTATTATTCCGTTTAAAACAACCTAATAAACACAATTTACCGCAAAATGTATACCAACAACTTATTAGTGTTACCTTTAATATTATTAAAATTAATTTTAAATCCTCTATTAATACTCACACCAATTATTATAAATGAAATTAATTCAAATTTGTCGCGGAATTATACCGGGTACCGCAGACCGCAGCGGTAGGTTCATGTGAAAAGGTATTTATTAAAAGATTATTATTAAATACTCTCTCTATATTTGGCCCGCAACCCTCCCGCATTGAATGGCCCTTGAGTTTCTATTAATAGCTTTTAAGTATAGCTAATTGCTTATTTTGTAATTGGAACTGTTGAAATCTTGAAAGAGTACGTTATAAGCTGAATATGTGCTTAGAAAAATCGGTCAAGAGCGAGTCAGACTCGCGCACCGAGGGTTCCGTTCCGATTTGACGACACGGTTGGCGCAGTGGTTGAGCGATTGACTGCTGCGCAGCATGTCGCGGGTTCGATTCCCGCACGGAACAAATATTTGTACGACCTACAAGACAGTATTTGTTTCGAGTCTGGGTGTTTTTCTATCTATAATATGTATGTATTTACAAAAAAAAATGTATGTATATAAGTAGTTTATCAGCCATCTCGTTACCATAACACAAGCATTAGGTTGCTTAGCTTGGGACTAGATGGCGTTGTGTGAAATGTCCAAGGATATTTATTTATTATTATTATTTCTGAAAAAGTGTACTACTTAGAGACATCGTTTTATTTTTCATGTAATCTTTCCATAAACTTCTATGAAATAATTTCAGATTTTTATCTTTGCCAACTTCGGAGATAAGGGGGGAGCGGTATTTTTTTTTAAAAACATTTTTCATCAAAAGTCGAAAACCATGCGGCCTAAAAAAAAATTAAAAAAATGTTTGAGAATGCGCAAGCAGCGCTATTTCATATGATACCCCACAAGCTTTAGTAGCCTCACTTTGAATTTTTAAGACCACCTTTCAGTCCCTGTTACGAAAAAAAAATATATATTTTTACTTCTTTCTTATTTGCAAAATAGTTGGGTAAACATCATCTAAAACTGTTCTAAATTTCAAGTTGATAGCATTAGTAGTTCTTGAGATATCCAGCTGTGACAGACAGACAGACAGACTAAGTCACACCATAAGGGTTCCTTTTTTACTATTTTGGTACGGAACCCTAAAAAAACACTCAATGCTAGGCCCCCTCGCGAATTATATTTACCTACATTTCAGTGTGAAATGTCGATACTTAATGTACTTGTAATTTTTTTTTCACGTGTTCTTTTATTAAAATCGATTTGAAACATTATGCTGTATTCTTTGATCTTTTATCTACACCCATGCTATAAATCCTCTATAAAAGTTTCTGAAACAGTTAGCTTATTGCCAACATTATTAAAACAGCCAGTGTCATAGTAACCATGGTAACCATAATAGCATCCAAACGGGTGTTTTAATGTTGTACTGAATTTCATATTGCAACTAGTTTTCAAAAAAAAGAACATTGTAATGCACGCGCGTTTCACTACATCAGCGCCGTAATTTAAAAAAAGAACTTATTCGAATTCACGTCGTTTACTATGACGCCGGCCGCCATGTTCGAAACGAGTATTAGAATTGCAAAAAACTGTTTAAGAACCTTTTATAGAGGATTGATAACATGGATGTAGATAAAGTCTTGTATGCAACTGTACATAATTAGGTATTAACGCACATTCGTGTTTTAATACACCTTATTATACGTCAGTTGCATAAATAACTATAACTTTTCCCATCCAAGCGTTTATTATCAGATTACAACTTTGAATCTTGGACAATCTGTGTCTATCAAAATTAAGCCCAAGTAAATTGCATTAAGTTCGTTGCAAAATTACTTTTTTTATTTTTAGAACCCCATACTTCCTGGCCGTTCTTTTTTTTATTCGTAATTGCATCAAAATGTTCGAATAAGAAAAACTGATTTTATAACTTCAAAGATTGAGTCGAAATTGGGTTGTACTCAAAATTGGGTTACGGCACAATGAAATTTAAACTTTATGTGTTTTGTATTGAACATTTATTTCCTTTGAAGGGTGAAAGGGTCCGTTCGTTTCGTTGGCTACGATCCAAGCTATCCATTCACGTGCAATAATTCTATCAGTGGCTGAATTAGAGATTATCTCCAGAAATTATTTCACGCGGGCAAATGCAAGTGCAGTGAGTACGTTAAGGCTTTCATAAACATGTAGTTTGTGTGATAAAATGGCTGCGTTTAGCTTATCTTAGTAAGTTGGTATACTGCGAACGTGGTGCGGATAACATTATAAAGTAGAATGTATTAGCATATTATAAGGTTTATTTTTCATTGCTATTACGCTTGTGCACTGTTTCATGTTACACAGTTTTGTTAAGGTTTGAAGATTGTTGATGAGTAGCTAGGTACTTATTACTTACTTACTATTTATTGTCAGTCTTGAACTTGATATTTTAATACGATACGAGCAGAGTATTGAAATCTAAGCAAAGAACTTTGTTATGATTATTATACTACTTTAGCACTATGACACTGTTGTTTCAAACCGACATGAAAACAATTATGCAGGTGAGGTCAGGGAAATTCATTGGTTATTAAATTGACATCCTACGCCAATATCATTCATCTGTCAAAGAATGACAGTTGTGATTTGAATGTTCGACACGGTTGGCGCAGT
Source organism: Cosmia trapezina (assembly GCA_905163495.3). Lineage (NCBI taxonomy): Eukaryota > Metazoa > Arthropoda > Insecta > Lepidoptera > Noctuidae > Cosmia > Cosmia trapezina. Next base: position 10,226,409 of record LR991045.1, read on the forward strand.
CATGGTTGAGCGATTGACTGCTGCGCAGCGTGTCACGGGTTCCATTCCCGCACGAAACAGATATTTGTACGACCTACAAGTATTTGTTCCGAGTCTGGGTGTTTTTCTATCTATAATATGTATGTATTTACAAAAAAAAAATGTATATAAGTAGTTTATCAGCCATCTCGTTACCATAACACAAGCATTAGGTTGCTAAGCTTGGGACTAAATGGCGTTGTAGTGTGAAATGTCCAAGGATATTTATTATTTATTATTATTAAGTTAACGGCCGAACCCAATAACATACTGTCAGTAAAAGACAGGTCGCTACTGATGGTAGACAATATAATTCTATCTGTCCTTACGTTCAGTGTTCTTTTGTTTTATCTGTCTTAGAAAATTAGGACGTTAGAACCATAGATAGATAGGTTTTTCTATCTCCAGTATGCCAAAACTGGTGACAGATACGGTATTAGGTTCGGCAGTAAGTTGGTGGTCAATTTGATAAATAAAATTCACTCGCCAGCATCCAAATAGACTCAACCTCAAACAACCCGTGCATACAAAGTAGTTTTTTTTTTCAAGAAGTTCTTACCCCATTTATGGAAAATTTTAAAATATAATTAATAAAAATAGCAATTACCTACTCGAAAACCACTAAACCATAGTTGTTTTCGAGTAGGTAATTGCTATTTTATGCATGACTAGCTGCGCCCTGCGGTTTCACCCGCGTAGACCGGCATAAAAAGTAGCCTATGTGTTAATCCAGGGTATAAGCTATCTACATACCAAATTTCATCCAAATCGGTCCAGCCGTTTGAGCGTGAAGAAGTAACAAACATACACACACACACTCTCACAAACTTTCGCCTTTATAATAATTATATATTATTACTAGCTCTTGCCCGCGGCTTCGCCCACTCATGTATTATACTTATAAACCTTCCTCTTGAATCACTCTATCTATTAAAAATAACCGCATCAAAATCCGTTGCGTAGTTTTAAAGATCTAAGCATACATAGGGACAGACAGACAGCGGGAAGCGACTTTGTTTTATACTATGTAATGATAGTGTGATATTAGGAGTGATACGATTCGGTTGCTCGCAAGTATAGATAGAGATCGAAAAAACACATTTTGAACTTGCCTTTCCTTTATCGAAAGTAATCAAATGCACTATTTACCTACTAGCGTGAAGTTTTATAATGCACTTCTTAACCAATAAAAAAACATCCTATCCCAAAAAAATAACTGAGAGAAAAGTACACACGAGCGACGCTCACCGTACGTCACACCCCTTTAATACAATTGCCACAGATGATAACAAATTTCATTTTCCTCTTCCTATTCGGAGTTTAGGAGACAGTTGCTATCAAGACATTGTATTGAGTTACGAGGCTTCCCTTTAGAGGTTAATATTTCTTTTGTGTTAGAAGATGTGTGGAAGTTAATACGGCGTTTTTAGGGTTCCGTACCCAAAGGGTAAAACGGAACCCTATTACCAAGACTCCGCTGTCCGTCCGTCTGTCTGTCCGTCTGCCACCAGGCCTCATGAACCGTGATAGTTAGACAGTTGAAGTTTTCACAGATGATGTGTTTCTGTTGCCGCTATAACAACAAATGCCGCACCTCAAATCAATGTGTTTTCTTTATTTCAATCAATTTTTATGTTGTTTGTTTTGTACAAAATAAATTCACAATACAGTACCTACGGGTATTTTATACGTCAAGAACAATTCCTATTTTCCATCCAACAACCAATTACCATGTCAATGTCAGAATACGTTAACTTTTATCGCTAAAATCTACACGATAAACGCGAAGTAGTTCAAACAGTATGTTAAATGTTAAACCTATAGTTACAATAACTAGAGTCGAGCTGTAAACTGCGCGGTAACAATCGTGAGAGTTATTGGTGTGGGCCAAGTTCAACGAGGTTGGCGATTAATGCACGTGCAAAAATTATGGCACAGTCTCAAAAGAAAAAACCGGCCAAGTGCGTTTTGGACCACGCACAATGAAGGGTTTCGTATATCCCAAAAACAAACTTAACATTGTAATCTCAAAAAAAAATATGGGATAAAATTACGAATTAACAATTTTTAAACTTTTTTCTTTACTTTGTGCTGTGAGACCTTGCTTCTTGCCTGTAAAACCTTAGCTTGGCACCGACTTCTGAAACTGTTAAGTTTTTTTTAAGTAATTTTATTCGTTTTTGGTTTTTGAAGTCGGTTTTAACTTTTTTTTTAAGTAGGTACTTAAATTTATTTTTGCATTTTAGTTGAATATACAATTACATAAGCAATTTCATAAATAATGCCACATCTACACAAATCCACACAAACTAATCACTGTGTAACACGATAACCCTTGGTAAGACTGGTTGTCAGACATCGGGTTTTTGACTACCCGTAACAACTGTTTAGCTTGTTTTCTGAGGCACGGAGGGGTCTCACTATATAACATTATTTTTTGTTTACACTAAACATCTTAAGGGGTCATTGTACTCATCATTTTGAACAACTTTTACTATGGGACCAAACCTGAAATCGCGAAAAAAAATTCAGATGTTCAGTACATTTATCTACATCAAATTCGTCAAAATGTACTGAACAGCTGATTTTTTTTCGTGATTTCAGGTTTGGTCCCATAGTAAAAGTTGTTCAAAATGATGAGTACAATGACCCCTTAAGAAGTTTAGTCTAAACAAAAACTAATGTTGTATAATAGATAGTTGTTTAATCTTGAAGGTCAACCCGTGCGGTTGTTATTATTTAGCCACAAGCTCCCTGAGCAAATTATTAGCTATTGATAGCTCTATAATAAACGGCAATTACCTAGCATGGGAAACTTTCTATAATAGAGATAAGTAGGTGATGTTCTGGAAAGGACTTTAATGGACTTATTATACTGTTAAAAATTGTAAACCTCACAGGAACAAATAAAAATGTAGCTATCGTATAACGCTATTGGCAGTAATAGGGATGATGCTTGGGTAAAAATAAATATGTTATTAAATTTAGTCCGTCAGTCGATAAAAAAAATATTAGACGCGTATTTTTTGCTTTAAGGCCCAGCATCCTAATTGCGTAACACATTATCGATCGGAGTTGGTTACATTTTGAAACAAATTGCTAATCCATTGCTTCATATGTTCGAAAAATAAGTCTGCTCGACAGTATAAATAACGCAATGAATGTTGTTGAACTGTCAAAATGAAACCAACTCCGATGGATAATGTGTTATGCAATTAGGGTGCTGGTTCCAATCTTGGTTTAGCTCGGTGTGTAAGTGAAATGGCGTTATGGCTGTCTAGTTTGACGCACGAGATAGAAGATTCTCACGCGCACCGAAATTATGTCGTAAAAGTGCAAATAAAATCGTATAAAATAAGAAATTAACTATTTAATAAAAAGTTATCCAATACTGGATGCAGTTTGGAATTTGACATTTCAGGGTATATTTTTAATTATAATTATAATTGTTAATGAAGGGATAAACAGCTTTTAAAGATTATTAGGAGGTATGTTTAAAGATTTTTTTGGTGCATTAAAGTATGTTTAATTATGTTTTGGCTTCCATTACTGTATGCGAAAAGGACTTGAAAATATCATATTTTTTACATGTCAAAATTATTTACGGTTTATGAGATACACAGCTTTAAAAAACCACCTTTTTGATCGTTTTCAGGAAATCTGCGCCTTAACATATTAATTAAAAAATACTTAGATACGCTTAGAGGCGCTTTAAAGTTGGGGAGTGGGGGTTCGCTACGTCACTCACTTCTACGTATAAAATGTAGCTAGGCGTGACGTCATGCCGTATTTTAAATCAACGTATCGCCGAAATCTTTTGATTACAAAAAAAAAAGAAAAAATACGCGTTCAATATACAATATACCTACGGTTTTTTATACAAAATTCATGGTAGTTAATTTTTTTACTGTCAACATTGTCAAACTTTAAACTTTTATTTGTTGAATACGAGGATTTTGGGTACTTTGTACTATTTTTTTTGTAATGTGCGTTTTCTTTGTTTTAAGACAGATTTTTACTTTAGGTGTGTATGTACAATTTTAAGAATTATAATCTTAGAAATATTTTATAACGCTGGACAGAAAGTAAATAAACTCGATAAAAATAATGCTGTCATCACGACTCTCAGTAGATCGGAGCATGATCTCAATATTTCGTTATTAGTAGCAGGTGGAAGCTGCATAATCCTCTCGAAGCTGAGACCACGCTTTGAAGAACTGTACTGAACACGGTAACAATCATGGCGCGGTTCAAGTTATAAGAGGAAGCACCAATATACGAGGTAATAGTGATTTTCTTTGCCTTTTTTTTCTAGAAAACGATTGGATTTTGGACTGAATCAATGAGCGTTGGAAGATTCGACATATAATATCGCAGGGCTGGAGTAAAAATATTTTCAAGTTATGAAAATAATTTTTACTCTAGGTATCAGGAAAAAGGAACAAAAAGCAAAGTACCTCATTATGTTAGATGCATTATATAGACCGAGTGATAAATTCGGTAAAAAAAATCGTCTTATTTGAACACAAACCAACAGAACTAATTAAACTTTTTGCTAACTTTGAAGCTCATGAGCATAGCGTGATTAGCAAATATTTCATTTAAATATTATAAATATTCACTCTAAGCGACGTCATGCGGCGGAGATTAAGTATATTTATAGCATTCTTTTAATTTATCTCTGTGTTCCAAGATAATCTTTAAGATATTTTCTTGGTCATTATTATTGTGTCAAGCCTCTTTTAAATTCTGCTACTGGCTTATGATTTTACGCAACAAAAAAAGCCATTACCCCATAATTATGCAAGATAAGATCTGTGCCAATAATTAAGACATTAAAATCAGTGATGTCCAAATTACCAATTACGCTGCGCTTAAAAGGACCAATATTTCAAACCGCCTATAACTTAGACCACGCCTCGCGTTGGAGGTCGCATTCCACCATGCCAGGTGCAAGACGCATTCACATACGATTTATGCTTCTCTATTCAGACCAAAATGGAAGCTTCGGTGGGAACAGCGATTTTATTAATAGCTAAAGGATCCAAGTATTTGATTACTGCGATAACTGCTGGTAGCCTTTTGGGTAATCGAGTTTGTTAAAAGGGATGCTGATCGGTCGGATATAGGGACCGATTCGGAGATAAGGTAAATGTTTTAATTTCTTGGAAGTGGCCTCGAATTTAACAGGTAATGTAATTATGTTGTGTAGGTATGCTTGGATTGTCGTGGTATTAATCGAAATTATGGGAATTTAAAGTGTGAAGGAGAATCTCTCAACGACGGTATTTTGATCATGTGTGTTTATCTTGGAAATATGAGCAGAATGTCTAAGAATGTTAATATCCAAGATATTCAAAGGAAACTTAATTTAAATGATAGCGCATGTAATATCTAGGTATTTTGATGTAGTGAGCATTTTTCGGTTGTTTTTTGCGACGAATCGGTATAAAAGTAGGTAAGGACCAAAATAAAATATTGTGTTTTTTAGTGGATATATTAGGACCAGCGACGGAAAATGCTGCAGACAAAAACGATGGAAAAGTATGGGAAAGACCTTTGCCCAGTAGTGAGACCGAATAGGATAAAAAAAATCTGTCAAGTGCGTGTTGGACCACGCACAAGCCGCACAACAAAGGGTTCCGTAGTTGAAAAGAATTTATGCCAAAAACAAACCTAACTCTGTAGTTGAAAAACATGTCCTCCCATACATTGATATACGTCACGGTCTATTCTCTACCTGCAAATTTAAGTTTATACATACACCTGCTTAGACCGATATCGGTACTACGAGTATGTCCATGAAATGAATAATAAAGCTCGGAACATAAAAACAGCCTATTAGCTTACAAGAACAAAAGCGCATAAATCATTTTATTAAATTAATAATCTGTTCCACTTTCTTGTTTGTTTACACTATTAAATTATTAAGGATTAGTTTTTACCCGAATACGGCAAAGCCAAAAGGAAGGGTTATGATTTTAGCAGTCTATGTATGTATGTAAGTATATAAGTATGTATATAAGTATGTATATAAGTATGTATTTACGTGTGTTCCACCGGCACCGTAGGGCCTAAATTACTGAACGGATTTTGATGAATGAGGTATCGATAGATTTGTAATAATGGTCCGGGTGACATAGGCTACATACATTCTTCCTTTTAATATGGTGGACTTTACACGTAAATTTCTGTCCTCGAAAAAAATTAAATTGAGATAATCATGACAGGTTTGGTATCAAAAGAAAGGTCTTGACGAGCACATTACAAATATGTATATACCTATGTCATTATTGTTTAAGTAAATAAATATTTTGAACTTTTTAGATCAATTTTATTTTTCCGTAGTCGGGTTTCAGTTTTTTAAACTTAATTCTTGTTACTAACAGCACTGGTCTCAAAATGGTGATGGAAAAACATCGTGAGGATGTTCTAAAACCAAAAATTCGAAGACATGTAACGTGTCATCTACCAACTCGCACTGGGCCTGCATGGCAATAAATTACGGCTCACTCCCTCACAGCGAGAGGAGGCCTGTGTCCCAGCGCTGGGAACATTATAGGTTGATTTTTATGCTTATTTTTAGTAACAAAATCTGGATATTACCGAGTTGCAAAAAGGCTGATTATAGTCCTTTCACAATAATTTATTAGATACCTGTTTTTGCCACAGGTAAAAATGATTGAAAGGACTAGTTTCTAAATTAGTAAAACCGCGGTGAATTGTCATTCATAGCTATTGTAATTGTTCACGAGGAGCTCGTGGGTAAGTAATTACAGCCGTACGGGTCGATCCATCAGGTTAAGCTACGCTTGCCGGGGTTGGTCCGTGGATGGGTGACCTATCTTTACATACCGAGACTCCTCAGTGCCTCGGAAAGCACGTTAAGCCGTTGGTCCCGGCTGTCATTCGTGGATCTTTGACAGTCGTTACGGGTCGTCAGAAGCCCGAAAGTCTGACAACCAGTCTTACCAAGGGGTATCGTATTACCCAGTTACTGGGTTGTGGAGGTCAGACAGGCAGTCGCTCCATGTAAAATACTGGTATTCAGCTGCATCCGGTTAGACTGGAAGCCGAACCCAACATAGTTGAGAAAAGGCTAGGCAGATTGATTGAGCTATTGTAATTGTTTGATATAATTTTATTACTATCAAGAGTAGAAACGGCTGATCGATTCACATGACATTTAACAGTGGATTAAACTGGAAAGGCTTTATAGAAATTCGGATTTAATGTCGAGAATGATCCCTAGGGCTTACATCCCTAAATTATTTATTTATTATTTTTATAGAATAATCGTAGTAAATAATTAGCGATGTTATGCCCAGTTTCTGAGGTTTTTTATAGGAGTTTCTGAGGTTCTAGTCATAGATATTCGATATCCGTGGTTCTAGTGATTTATTGGTTCGATATCGTGTTTCTGAACACTTTGTTAAGGAAGAATTTAGAAGGACCTCAGAAACCGAGCTTAGGAAGGAATTTTGTCGAATGAATAGCTAATAAGAGTTTAAAAACCGTTTAAAAATTCTTCAGAAAGCGGGCATCAGTGATGCAATAATAAAATCATGTGTACGCAGTGTAATTCAATTTTTTTTTTTTGCAAAATAATTTATTAAACTGAAGAGGTGTATGTTAAATTAAAGAAAATAGTTAAAATAAACTTTAAAAATGTATGTTAAAGTAAGAGAGAGAACAAAATAAACAGGCAGTAAGCGATTGGCGCAGCGCGGCAGGTGCGACTCGCGGATGTGTACCGCTTCACGAGTACCTGACGCGAGGGTTGCAGAGAGAATGAAATAAACGGGGCAGTTTGAGAAAGGGCTAGATTTTTTTGAAATGAAACGGAAATTGTGACGTGGATGATTTTTATTTCGGAATAAATAATCCATTGAGTAGGTAACGTATTATTAACATAATATTAAAAGTTATGCTGCCATATAGTTTTTAGCAAGCTATAAACTATACTTAAGGCGAAAGCGCCAGGGTAGCTCGCGAAATTCAAAATTTCTTACGTTTTTTGCAATTTATAGGTCAATGTGAGCTTGTGTGTTGATTAAAATATGATTCGCGGCCGTAGCTAATATGGTTTTACAGAATTATAATCATTACAATCAGCAATACAACTCCTTAAGTTAGCATTTACCTCAAACCTCATGATTTCATGAAATCGCTAGATTTGAGATAAATGCTAACTTATGGAGTTGTATTGCTGATTCTAATGATTATAATTCTGTAAAGCTGTATTAGCTACGGCCGCGAATCATATTTTAATCAACATACAAGCTCACACTGACCTACAAATTGCAAAAAACGTAAGAAATTTTGAATTTCGCGGGCTACCGTGGCGCATCAACCTTAACTAGATGACTCTGTATTTAAAACAAAAACCAAAACTTTTGACACTTTGAAACTTGAGACCATAGATGGCTCTGTATTAATGCATACGTAATAAATATACACTGAAAGGAACTGCGTTCCAACCAGGTATCCCACGAGGCACCTCAAGACTTTTTTCCTAGTGTTTTTTTGAATGATATGCTTGTCACTTATGTATCTACTGCTTTATTTTGAGCAAAGGTCATTAATTTATTAGTTTATGCATAAATCAAAAGTTTTTCGACATTTTTTTTTACTAGCCCGGATTGTCCCACTGCTGGGCAAAGTCTACTCTCCTTCCACCTCTTCATGTCCAGAGCTACCAGGATTATTCAATTTAAAAAATCTTTAATGACTGTGCATCGTGCAAGACATGTTCCTAAATATTTTTGCTTGATCTGCACCCTAATTGCGTAACACATTATCAATCGGAGTTGGTTTCATTTTGACAGTTCAACAACATTCATTGCGTTATTTACGTTGTCAAGCAGACAAATTTTTTGAACATATGCAGCAATGGATTAGCAATTTGTTTCAAAATTATTCAAATTCCGATTGATAATGTGTTACGCAATTAGGGTGCTGGAGTGTCTATTTTTATAACTCACTAGCTTTTGCCCACGGTTTCGGCCGCGTGTATGTCGGAAATCATCCCACGGGAACCTTCTACCGGGATAAAAAGTATCCTATGTGTTAATCCAGGTTATAAACTACCTATCTGTTTGCCAAATTTTATCCAAATCCGTTTAGCCATTTTTGCGTGATTGAGTAACAATTACATCCAAACATCTAAACTTACAAAGTATCACATTTATAATATTAGTAGGATTCAAGAAAATAGACTTGTTTCCATAACACCTATTGAATTCTAGACTACACCTACATGATTAAGTGCAGTATACAACATTAGTTTTTGTTTACACTATACCTCTTAAGGGGTCATTGTACTCATCATTTTGAACAACTTTTACTATGGGACCAAACCTGAAATCGCGAAAAAAAATCAGCTGTTCAGTACATTTTGACGAGTTTGATGTAGATAAATGTACTGAACAGCTGATTTTTTTTTCGCGATTTCAGGTTTGGTCCCATAGTAAAAGTTGTTCAAAATGATGAGTACAATGACCCTTAAGAGGTTTAGTATAAACAAAAAATAATGTTGTATAACATACTTGAGAACATTGTTTGAATCAAATTATCACTTGCTGCGTGCGTGCTGATAAAGAGTTTGCAATATATCACTTAGTAGTAATGGTACTACATGAACATACAACAAGATCTAGATTCTTGATACTTAACCGCTACACTATTGCGTGAGACCTCAATCTGCGGCTGCCATTATGTAATTATTTTATTGATACTACACTTTATGACAGCTGTTTTATTAAGCACGTTGTTAAGTACTCCTTCACTATTACGTAGAAACTGAGGCGATAATGTTACAATAGTTTGGTTTTTACTTTTTTTTTAAATAACTTTTTAATAGCTGTAGAACCTCTTGGTGAAAATTGTACGCATGTACTTACAAAGTTATTTAAGGCGAAAGCGCCAGGGTAGCCCGCGAAATTCAAAATTTCTTACGTTTTTTGCAATTTGTAGGTCAGTGTGAGCCTGTATGTTGATTAAAATATGATTCGCGGCCGTAGCTAATATGGCTTTACAGAATTATAATCATTACAATCAGCAATACAACTCCATAAGTTAGCATTTACCTCAAACCTCATGATTTCATGAAATCGCTAGATTTGAGATAAATGCTAACTTATGGAGTTGTATTGCTGATTCTAATGATTATAATTCTGTAAAGCCATATTAGCTACGGCCGCGAATCATATTTTAATCAACATACAAGCTCACACTGACCTACAAATTGCAAAAAACGTAAGAAATTTTGAATTTCGCGGGCTACCCTGGCGCATCAACCTTAAACAAAAAGTAAAAACCAAACTATTGTAGTGTAAGTGTAGCAAGTGTGTCTCCACTTTTTTCTTTTGCCACTTTCATGATTTTAAAGACAAATACGGTAAAATACTTGTACTTACATATGGAAAGTGATTCCATGATTTACATGGCTTCGGTTTTTACAAGAAACCACTGAACAACACCTACCAGTTACTTTATAATAAATAAATAAACAAGCGCACTAGTTCGCGGAGACGGAATTTGTACTATGAACGGCTCATAGTAGTACTGAGCATGTCGCGCGGACACAGATTCGCCCGCTTGCCACTTCTCCTGTTTTTTATATTTCTATGGTCATAAACACACATACGTGCTCGGAAAGGGATCGTCACCGTATCGCCTTTCCACTCCACCGTGTCCCGAGGCGAGGCGTTTACGTTACGATTCCGAATAGTGTGCGTTGCAGTAGAGAATTTCATACAAAGAATATTGCACGGCTCCAGTTCATAATATGTTCATATGTGTGCTATTATGACCTTTACTCTGCATAGAAGCAAACCTACATAATATTGTTCTATTCTCCGAAACTTACATAAACTTACATAATTACTAGCTTTAGCCCGCGGCTTCGCACGCGTTTATCACTACATCTCTACATAGTATAAAACAAAGTCGCTTCCCGCTGTCTGTCTGTCCCTATGTATGCTTTGATCTTTAAAACTCATCACATCACTCATCACATCACTCACCACTCACTCTCACCACTCTCACATCACTCTTCATCATGCACGGGCGAAGCCACGATCAAAAGCTAGTTATACGTAAAAGCCTTCCTCTTGAATCACTCTATCTATTCAAAAAAACCACATGAAAATCTGTTGCGTAGTTTTAAAGATCTAATCATACATAGGGACAGATAGACAGCGGGAAGTGACTTTGTTATGTATACTATGTAGTGATAATAAAGAGATCTCGATATTTTGTCAAATCGTAAAATTCGTACGAAGCATACGTAGGTTGCTAGTATTATCATAATCTAAAGTCAAATTACCCTGATATTTGTCTTTAAAAATCTAGTAACATCATTAAACCACGAATTTAACAACCTCTAACCACACAACCATCTTGTCCTCATATACATGGTGTAGAAAATCAATTGAATACATCGTAAAAGTAGTCAAGTAGTGTTCGCACGAATAACACTGTATTCGCTTCGTAAAGCCCGCACCTGTTGTGATTTTTTATACAAAAATGTAGGGAACGTGTAGGCACTTCGTTTTGGATTTTGGCACTCTCGATTTCGTTTCGATGATAAAAATGGCTACATTATTTAATTTTATTCCAAGAAAACTTATAGTAGGGTTTTGGTAAACATTTATTTTACATATGTTATGTAAACTCACACCATCTTCCCATAGGGGTAGGCAGAAACTATAGATCCTTTCATACTCCTTTAGCCTCGTTTACGTTCTTATATCAGGTCATAATAGGTAAAAGGTAATACGGGCTGGTATCCGCAACTCCGCGACAATGCGCTTATTTTGCGTACGTATGGGTGGGAAAATCGATTATTCAATCCACCCCAGCTCCTCATAGAAGGCCAGCAGCGCCTTAACATTACTGACAACCTCCCGGAGGGTACCTGGGTTACCGAAGTACTTTGCACCATAAGCGACGACCACCGGGCAGGTCTATCTGGTCATACACTCATGACGGTTGCAAGTACCTACTACGCACCTTACCTATCTGAAAAACATCACCAATAAGGTCACATATACTTTTATTTGTTTCAAACATAAAGTAAAGCTCAGTACTTATTTACTTATGATTCTTAAATAAGTTAATATGACTTAACTTTTTTAATAGCATCTTGGAGACTATTAATGATTTTGAGAACATTCGTAAACTAGACTCTGGGGTCAAATTGCTTTGTAGCTTCTAGCTTGTAGGTATATAGCTTCTGCCTGCGACTTCGTCCGCGTATTTGTTGTCCCCCGGCCCCGACCCACGACGTCGCATAGCATCGCGGTGCCCAACCTATTACTTCGTTTTCGCTTAGCGTTCTTTCTGACTTTTTTTAATTTTGCTCGGCTCGTAAGGGTCCTAGCGTGATGTTAAATAGCTTATAGCGTTCCTCGAGAATTGGGCCGTCAAATGCAAAAAGATTTTTCCAAATCGGACGGGTAGTTCCAGAGACTAGCGCGTTCAAACAAACAAACAAAAAAACAAAGTCTTCAGATTTATTATTAGTATAGATTAAAGAAGGATGAATATTATTAAGCGATTCTGTTTAAGGTAGACTAAAAAGCAAATTCACAGAAAGACTATTTATAATATTACGCCTGTAATCCCTGAAGGGTTGGGCAGTATAAAGTACACCCACATTTTGCCAATTATGTTTAGTCCCATATAATAAATAGGGGGAAGTCTACTGCCATCAACGTTGCACAAAACTGAACTCCGAGCTCCTACTGAGAAATTCCTTATGGAAAAACCCAATAACACTGCGTAACCCAGGAATCGAACCTAACCTCACGCTTAGCAGACACGCTCGCAACCACAAGGACTAGACCAACAAGGCAATCAGAGGCAGGATTTTCGATCTAAAACACAGTCCTATTAAACTTAAAAGTAACACTTTAAAACGAACAACCTGTATATTTCTAGCGCCGCCGCAATCTATCGATAATTGATAAGGTCGTCTCCCTCGCACTCTAGTTTATTGACCCCGAGAAAAAAATCCTCACATGCTATCGTCCAACTTAATCTGAACTCTCCTTACCCACAAATAAAGCTATGCTAGAGGTATTTTTAAAATGGTATATCTAAGAAAACTACCAATAAAACTTGAGCTCCTACAACGTACATTACATTGAGTTATAGAGGTCATATATTTTCAGCGGATGGTGGGACCACTTTTTAGTTGGTTGCATCTTGTGGTATAATGTTTGTCTATAAAGCGGTTAGAAATAGCTTAGAAAATGTCTTTTCGCTACGTGATCATTTAAGGAATGGTGCTGTATAAGAGTGCTATTCGACTGTTTTATTTCCTTATTCAATTCGTTGCTTTTCTGAGAATGTTTTTCTTATTTTAGTGTCTATATTTTAGATAAGAAGTGGTTTTATTTAACTGGTTGTCCAGTTTTTACTACGGAAAGTCTTTCTTATGCGAGAAACATGCTCAAAATTAAACAAAGATACGTTGATGATGAGATAGAAACTGAATTTACTTATGACTTACTATTTTAAAAAATAAATCTCAGGAGTATAATTATTCTGGGGTTAAAATTCGGCACTAAGATAATTGTAAGTTTTTTAAATATGTACTTTTTAAAGTTTAAAAATTGTCTCTATACAACCTAAGTTTGTTTACTCTACACCTCTTAAGAGGTCATTGTACTTATCAATATAAACAACTCATACTAAGGGACCAACCGTGAAATCGCGGAAAAAATTGTTAATTAAAATGCGCAACGTCGAATGCCCAATTAAAAATACTCTGAGGGCACAGATTAATAACTACTAAGGGTCGCTTGATCGATCAAACTGTCTTTTTAGGGTTCCGTACCTCAAAAGGAAAAAACAGAACCTTTACAGGATCACTTGTCTGTCTGTCTGTCTTTCAGTCTGTGAAAACCCTTTTTCTCAGGAACGCGTGGAGGTATCAAGTTGAAATTGATATAAAACTCGTAGGTCTATAGTCCCTTGGAGTTCTAAAAAAAAAAAGCTTCTAAATCAAAACAGTAAAAAAAAACCGGCCAAGTGCGTGTCGGATCACGCACAATGAAGGGTTCCGTAGTTGAAAAGAATTTATCCCAAAAACAAACTTAACATTAAAATCCCAAAAATATTTTTTCTTATGTGATCAAATTACAAATTAACAATCTTCGCACTTTTTCCTTTACTTATGCTGTGAGACCTTGCTTCTTGCCAAATTTCAGTGTTCTAGGTCAATGGGTACCCTATAGGTATTTTGATTTACTTGCGAGTATCAAACTATGTCGCTTAAATGGCCGTATATTTTATTGCATTGACATAGAAGCTTGATTTTTTTAGATCTTCAAGAAACCTACGTATTTGATATTAATTTCAACTTGATACATTTACGCGTTCTTGAAAAAAAGGGACTTGCAAACATTTTTTTTATATGATAAGATGACAAATTAACAATTTTAGGACTTTTTCCTTTATTTGTGCTGTAAGACCTTGCTTCTTGCCAAATTTCATGATTCTAGGACACCGGGAAGTACCCTATAGGTTTTGAATTACTGGCGAGTATCATAATATGTCGCATAAATGGCCGTATATTTTTATTGCGTTGACTTACAAGATTGAGTTTTTTAGGACTTCAAGGGACCGTAGACTTACGTATTTGTTAATTTAAACTTGATACCTTCACGCGTTCCTGAGAAAAAGGGTCCTGACAGACTTACAGACAGACAGACAGACAGATGGACAACAAAGTGATCCTATAAGGGTTCCGTTTTTTCCATTTGAGGTACGGAACCCTAAAAACGGCAATTTATGCGACATATTTTGATACTTGCAAGTAAATCATAAATTCATAACCTATATAAGGCTTGACGAAATGTGATGTGACCTCCGAGTTTGTTTCGGTCTTTCTTCTCAACGTAGTCGGATATGAAACACCGAATTCATCTAGTTTTAAAACTCTATTTATCGTTGACGTGTAAAAGTTGTTTTTAGAGAGAGAGATTATTTATTTGTCGGAAACATGGTGTATGCACACACCAAGTATGCAAGATGTTAACATTGCAAAAAGGCATCACAGTCACATTTTACCTTAAAAAAATCAGCTGCTACTACATTTTGACGAGTTTGATGTAGGTAAATGTACTGAACAGCTTTTTTTTTTTTCGTGATTTCAGGTTTGATCCCATAGTAAAAGTTTTTCATAATGATGGGTACAATCTCCCATTTCGATTTGGTGCATGTTTTAAATTTCATACTGTACAGCATGCAATTCAAACATCAATTAAAATAGTAGAAGAACAAAATATCGTCTCCAGCTAAACCAAAACCAAAGCAAAACCATTTTACAGAAATAAATTTAATGTACCATCAATACTTGAAGGACAAGTTTACTATGGCATTACCCCATAGACAGCTGATGTCTAATAACGGACGTCTTCGTACCGGCAATGAACTGTAAACTGGGTGTAGTACCTCAGGAGAATAACACCATCATTTGCGTCGTGTTATTTGTAGCTACTTTTTATGGGACAGGAGGAAGATAGCGGTGGTTTAGCTACAAACGTTTCATACTTTAGACCAGAACCTTGACATTGATTCTAGGCAGAATAAAAACTTTTTTACAAAAAAATTACAACCGACTTCCAAAACAACACTAGAAAGTGAAAAATAACTTTAATTTCGGAAGTCGGTGTGTGATTAAATGTGTTTTCGTTTTTTGCCACCGACTTCCGAAATTAAAGTTATTTTTCACTTTGTAGTGTTGCTTTTGCAAGTCGGTTGTATTTTTTGTAAAAAAGTTTTAATTTTTTTATGAAAAATAAAAACCCCACACAAATTCTAATACCACTACTTGCAATAGAAATTAGAACATCGTCCACATAAAAGTGGGGAAAAAATACGTATTGTTGAAGCTAACTCAAAAACTACCAAAGCAATTAATCCATAATAAAGAATATTATAAATTCGAAAGCGTTTAGTCCACTCTCGACCCCTCGACCCCTAAAAAAAGATTTGTTCATTTGTTTCCTCTCAACCCCTAAACATAGTTCACACTCGACCCCGGGGGGTGAGACTAAATTTTCATACAAAGGACAGGCATACCTAGTCCACTTTCGTTCCCCTAGTTCGGTAAGTACCTAAAATTGATATTTTGGTACATTAGGCTACAGAAAAGCAAAATTCAGGAATTGTTTTAAAAAAAAAAACGAGCAATATTAGAGAATACTTAAAGTAGAATTCTTTATTATTACCCGACTGCCCCAGAAGGAGGGTACCTAGTGTTTTTAGAGAGTGTCTAAGTATGATAACTTTACTTTCCGATTCTAATTTTGTCACAGTTCCGTGGCATTTAGGCCTATTAATACACCGCGAATATGATGACTTTCTAGAAGCAGTACACGTCCTCCTCTCTGGGAAGATAAAAAACTTAAATCTAAAATCTACTATCACTTGTAGTCGGTATATCAGACATGTTTGCTACAGGGTAGACTGATGATTTATCATCGTAACTGACTGTACTTTGGGGGTCAAGAGGAAACTAAAACTTACCTGGAAAATAAAATCCACTCTCGACCCCCAGGGGTCGAGAATAAACTATGTTTAGGGGTCCAGTGGACACATTAATTATTAGGGGTCGAGGGGACGAGAGTGGACTAAACGTTCGAAAGTAACTCTGTCTGTTACCTTTTCACACCTAAACCACCTGAACGGATTTCGATAAAATTTGGCAAGGCTATAGATAGTATCCTGGGGAAGGACATAGGCTACTTTTTGTCTCAAAATAATCCTACGGGGGTGATATAGGGGATGAAAGTTTGTATGGGGAAACCCAGCATTTCTTTATTTAGAGATAAGAAAATTCATGCTTTTGGTAGGAAATAAAGAAATATGTGGTACAGCGTTTTTGAAAAATCATGATATAATATCATCATTTTGAACGAGTGGGCACTCGGTCAAAAGTTATTTGTTATTAGAGCGTGACTGGTACAATACATTTTAATTAAACAAAGTCCCCTGCCGGGTCTGTTTGTCTGTTTGAACGCGATAAACTTAAAAAGTACCGATTTTCATACGGTTTTCACCAATGAACGGAGTGATTCAGTGTACAATTCATTAAGGTTTTGTGTAAATTGGCTGAAATAATTATGACGACGATTGTTGAAGATGTTGGAAGAAATCATGCCGACTGGGAGCTATAAGCCCACCGTACACGGCAATGATATAATTATCGTAGCGATTTGAGTTTGCACAGTTATATCGGTATGCCCTAAGTTTTCCACATGTACGTTTCCATGGGATATTTCCCGACATCCACGCGGGCAAAGCCGCGGTCAAAAGCTAGTATTATTATAAAATAAAAGACTCCTAGTAAAAACCATCTAAAATTGTTTGCTAGGAACTAAAAACGAACAGCCATCATTAATTTGCTCATACTTAATTTTACTTGAACCCATGCTTACTCATTAGCCATAAAACCAGTAATAAACACTCGGTGAGTATATCGGGTGCTTATCGCAGAACAGGTAGTAAACTGAACTGATGGAAATGGGTGCATTAACAGTAAAGTATGCACTGCAATGCGCTATGTTATACCTATTGTTTTTAACCGACGATAACAAAGGAGGAGGTTCTCAATTCAACACGTATATTTTTTTTATGTATGACCACGCATAACTTTTTACAGAATCGTCCGATTTGAAAAAAAAAGTTTTGTTCAAGAGAGTATACTTCAAAATTGGTCCCATATAAAATTAATTAAATTTGCTCGGGTAGTTTTTGAGTTAACTTCAATAATACGTATTTTTGCCCCACTTTTTTTGTGGATGATGTTCTAATTTCTTTTGCAGGTAGTGGTATTAGAATTTGTGTGGGGTAGGTACCGAAACTTTTATTTTTGGTACCACCAGTGAAAAATAAAAACTTTTTTACAACACTACAAAGTGAAAAATCACTTTAATTTCGGAAGTCGGTGGAAAAAAACGAAAATACAGTTAACCAGACACCGACTTCCGAAATTAAAGTTATTTTTCACTTCGTAGTGTTGTTTTTGGAAATGTAATGTACATTACATCCCGGGATATTATGTTAAATTATCTTAAAGTATCACACAGTGCAGGTATTGTTGTATTATACCTTTCCCTTGATTCCACTGGTGTAGGTACTCTCGTTTAATCGAGATTGTATCGAGATATAAATGTATATTTTCGTATCGCTCTGTATCTTAAAAGGATACATGGAAGCGTGGTTTAACTCGACGTGTAATTGAAATGGCGTTATGGCTGTCTAGTTTAACGCAAGAGAGATAGAAGACTCTCACGCGCCAGAAACTAAACGCGCTTCGTTTAATTGTAGATTTATGAAAAAATGCTATAGGTACTTAAATCAATTTTTAGCTTAGTAAGTTCTTAAAATATTTAAATACCTTCGATTTAAAGAAATTTTTACTGCACAATAAGTTACTGTTTACGTATAATCGTATAAAACAGAAGATAGACGGTGCTACTTTGGATTTTTTTTTCTATACCAAAAATATTTTGTAGGTAATCATGTTTTGGTTTTAGTACAACAGTAAACAATAATATAGTCAAAAACACATAATATGGAAAATCCAAATAATTTAACCATACATTTGGTTTTAATAGGAAATTTAAAAACACAAAATTATCGACGTATACCGTATAAGTTTGAATCGAACTATAAGTAGTAATCAATCCTCGCCCTTCTTTGTTTAAGAAGAAGCCTTTGCCCTGCAGAGGCTAATTTTCATTAGAAAAAACCATAGGATACAGTACTCTCACGTCTAGTTCACATAATATTATGATGAGAAACACATCGATACACAAAACCCGTGCCGTTTGTTATAAAAACCCCATATCGAAAACATAATGTTTGCGTGACGAATCGCAACGACTTTTAGCAATTACCAAAGAAATTTAATAAGAACATAGCATGCATTGCCGATAAATTGCTTGAACTTTAATAGAATAAAACTAATACGAGTCATAAATATTATCTACAACGTGATCAGACCACCGCGGTAGATAATATTTGAGTTTCTGAATACGCCTAATCATTAATCTCATGCCTATCCTTTTCCCAAGTATGTTGGGGTCAGCTTCCAGTCTAACAGAATGCAGCTGAATAACAGTATTTTAAATGGAGCAATCTGACTTCCACCAACCCTTTCCAACTGGGTAATACGATTGGTTTTCAGACTTTGGAGCTCCTGACGACCAGTAACGACTGTCAATGATGCACGGACCAACCGCGGCATGATCGACCCGTGCGGCTGTTATTACTTAGCCACAAGCCCCATACATTAATACATTAATTATGTACATATATATACTTAAATGTTTGTAGCTCTTCCGAAGGGAAAGATATTGATTTTGTGACCAGTTTTAAGTTCCTTGTAATAACAAGAGTACCTAACCCACCGAATACGCTGGCCCCTTATTACAAGGGCCTAATAACTGGCAAAAAAAACCAAATTGTGTCTGAGAACTTCAACAAAACCTCATTATCTTTTGTCCGACTCCAGAGAAGACCAGAAACTCTTGAAGTTTTAGAACGCCTAAAATTTGACAAATGTTTTACTTAGATACTGAAGTTCAGGGATCTAATTAGCTATTAAGAAATTAGTGGTCTATACTCTATAGTTTATTCAAGCAATAATTGCAAAAACCAATAAGCACCAAAAATTTAATATTAATAATTATGCCAAAAAGTCGATACCACAGAATTAATAATACCAATAGCCGAGCCGACTGTGACCGATTGGTTGCGGTTATTATTTTTATTTGTTTGCACCCAAATTGGCGAGGATAAAGCAAAGCTTTTGGGATGATTAAAATAGTACGGCCTGTGAAGGCGTGAAGTTTATTAATTCTTGCTTTGTATAAAAAAGTTCCACTAATGGTTTTCATGTTGAAATTGTTGATCGATATTTCGCTTAGTTTTACATTGTATTCATTTTGTTACAACTGAATTGTTTTGGATATCTTTTAGTGAGAGAAAAATATAATTAAGTATTGTGCCTACTTGTAGGTACAGTCAGCAACAAAAATCAATTAAATGTTATATGAAATGCTAAAAAACCGGTTATCGTATTATTTTGTGTTAATTTAGATGATGTCAAAAAGTAGCAGTGTTAATCGACTTCTGTTGCTGACCGTACCTATACCTGAATAAATTTTTGAGCAGGGATTTAAAAAATAAAGCTAAGTAAGTACCTACGTAGGTTTTATTTTTAAAACCCTTTTTTTTAGATCTTTCATTCAAAGGTAACTTTCACAACATAAAAATCCGTTTTGTTCCTGAAGAACACTTCAAGAAAATCCAAAAACTCAAGGCTTGACCCTAAAGTTGATGCCAGTAGAACCTTATTATAGGTACAGCAGTATGTGAATTAACAAAAAAAAAACCTATCTCTGCATACTTTAAAAACCTGTGAACTAAGTAATTTAAATAAGTGCACTGCATGCACTGAAGGTACGTTAACCAGTAAAATGGCAGTAATAAAGCATTTATTTTAAACATGTCCTTAAATACCTAAATTACCACATTTAAAGAGAAAAAATACGAATAATTATTGTACTCGAAACTCTTCAATATTTTTTTCTGACATTCGAGTCCCATTGGTCGTCCAATGCCGCAGTTACCATTCGTAAAGGGTCTTGCAGATTTTATATGCTAGTACAGTCAGGAAAAATAATAATTGTTAGGATAATTGACACCCTTCGTCAATTTCTCATGTTATAGCCATTTCTTATAACCAGTGATCGGAGTAGGTAGATTGATTTTTGGTACCTGTATCATAAATGCCCACAGAAAGAAGAACATGGGTAAGCCATTTTCCCGGAAAGTAATTCCGGTAATTCCGGTATTTCCGGATCCAATTAAATATTGTTAGTGTTGGTAGTGATATTATTACAACTCAATTCAAAATTTAAAGGAAGGTATCAAAACTAAATTAATTTATTATTTATCTGTTGAATAATAAAAACAATTGAATTCCGACGAAGCTTTAAATACACATTTTTAATATTTTATTTTTAGCCTTTAATTATTGCTACAAATTTTTATAAATTTTTTTCATAGTGGTCACGGTCATTGACATTAAGGGTGGAATGAATAACAATAAGGACTTTTTCCTCCCATTTTTATCAAAAATAAAATTGCTACAATTCCTACATAAATTCCGGTTTTTTTTTAATAATCAACCATAATTTCGAAATTCCGAAGGAATGTCCATATTAATATATACGTTTCGGATCAATGAACCCAATTCAATCTACCTACTCCGATCATTGCTTATAACAGTTAAATAATTACCTACAGTTACAAATAACTAAAGGTGCTCGTGGCTAACTGATAACAGTCGCACGGGTTGATCGAAGGTTAAGCTACGCTTGCCACGGTCCTGGCAGGCTTGCAGGTTTTAAATGCTAGTACAGTCAGGAAAATTAATAATTGTTAGGATAATTGACACCCTTCGTCAATTTGACATGTTATGCCATTTCTTACAACATCAACAGTCAAATCATTACAGTTACAAATAATTTTAAATTTTAAATCGGATTCTGATTTTTTTTATTTTTTTTTTTATACTTTTTTTTATTCTTTTTTTACCGATTTTTTTTGCTACTCAATTTGCTTCACAATTAATTTTCTTGACTTTACAATCAATCACAATGTTGATGAACGCGTGTTTTCGGGATGGGACAATAAGGATCTTGTAGGTACGTAATAAGTATCCTTGTAATATTTAACCAACTTAAAAAAAGTATTTTAAAGTCAACAGTAATAAATTAAAACATGACTTGAAAGATGGTAATTTGTAGGTAGAGTACTTTTAACAATTGCAGTTTGTAAATCGATCGACAAAATCGATCGAATCTGCACTCTCCTCTAGATATAATTAGTCAGTGTTGGTGCATGAATACCAAACATAATATTATATGTAGGTTTGAACTCATTACGGATAATGGACGTTCTCGCCAGCATTTAGCGATATATAGCATGTCATGGAAGATTTAAATAATAATGATTATGGCTCTGGACAACAGGAGACTTGTTTGACTGGTTGGAACCTGAAAGAGAGGTCCAGATTTTTCTCGGTAACGTATCGGACGTTACCGATGGATATAAGTTACGAATTAGTGAAGAGATACCTTTACCTTGGCCAGAGGATTAGCATTGCATACATCGTGGCAATGGCGCCAGTCTCTTGGGTACTTTACCAGTCGACAGCGATGCGGAGGAATTTTTCGACGCCATATTTTAGTTTTTTAATAGTTTTAGTTAGTTTAGGATATTATATTTTTATCTTAATTATACTATTTAAATAAGGGACCTAAGCATAATGCTGACGCTTAAACCTTTTGCTTCCGGTATTATAGTTTTGTGTATGTACAACTACTACTAGCTGTAATACTGGAGACAATAAACGTTTATTCTATTCTATTTTTTAGTCCAATAAATTTTTGTGAAGAGATATTGTTATTGGTGATATTTTTCAAAATGGTCAGGTGCGTATATGACCACATGTATGACCGTATATGAACCGAAAGGAGTATGTAAGGAGAGTAGTAGATGGCTTTCTGTGGTATCTGCCTACCCCTATGGGCAGTGGCGTAACTACACTCTTCGAGGACCGTGGCAAATTCATGGGATGGATGCCTCAACCCCCCCCCCCCCTCTTCTCAAATTAATGAAGCTTTTTTATGTATAATACTTATTTATACACTTTTACTGATAATAGTTTCATAATAAATCACTACGTGACGTTCGTAGGTAACATACAAATTTTATAATTACTTGATTTTCTAATACTTAATTCACTTTAAATTAATGTTAGGTACCTACCTAATTTAAAGTACATACTACACTTCGTCCTTCGTCCACGCGCATATCTTTTTTTTAGAAATGTATTGAAATTATAATACGTACCTACAGGTAACTTAAAACAATTAAAGACAAAAACATTTTTTTTACTAAATGTGTAGTAATAAATGTTGGGAGTTGGGATTCTCCTGTGGCCGGAGCCCCTTCCGACTGGGGGCCCGTGGCATTCTGCCGACTTGCCACCCTGTAGTTACGCCACTGCCTATGGGAAAAAGGCGAAAGTTTATGTAAATCTTAACTCTTTTACTTACTTGAAAATTAGATTTATGTTAGACTAGCTGTTTCCTGCTACTTCGTCTGCATACAATATCCATGATGAAAAGTAGGATATGTCCATTTCCAGCTCCTAAGTTACAAATTTCAAAAACGTTCGATTCATTCGTTCAGCGTTAAAAAAAAGTCCAGTAACAGGAGCGTTGAGCATTGATGCGTTTTTTTTTATTTTTGACACAAAATTAAACTGACTCATGTGACTGTTACTATACGGGGTTATTGGTAAAACACCAGCAATCTTTTAAGGGGTCATTGTACTCATTATTATGAACAACTTTTACTATCGGACCAAACCTGAAATCGCGAAAAAAAATCAGCTGTTCAGTACATTTATCTACGTCAAAATTGTCAAAATGTCGGGAGCAGCTAATTTTTTTTGCGATTTCAGGTTTGGTCCTGTTATGTATGTGCATGAGTGCTATGTAGGCGAGCGGGCTGCGTCCCGCTCCTCCCCGCGCCGGGTGGTTACTTTGTTAATAAAATTATATCAGTGTGCAACAGACTAGCGCGTTTGATTGACACCGTCCTTCCGCATACTTAACAGGTCCCATAGTAAAAACTGTTCATAATGATGAGTACAATGACCCCTTAAAAGGTCCCATAGTAAAAACTGTTCATAATGATGAGTACAATGACCCCTTAAAAGGTCCCATACTAAAAACTGTTCATAATGATGAGTACAATGACCCCTTAAAAGGTCCAATAGTAAAAACTGTTCATAATGATGAGTACAATGACCCCTTAACAGGTCCCATAGTAAAAACAGTTCATAATGATGAGTACAATGACCCCTTAAAAGCTCCCATAGTAAAAACTGTTCATAATGATGAGTACAATGACCCCTTAAAAGGTCCCATAGTAAAAACTGTTCATAATGATGAGTACAATGACCCCTTAAAAGGTCCCATAGTAAAAACTGTTCATAATGATGAGTACAATGACCCCTTAAAAGGTTACTGGTGTTTTACCAATAACGCTGTACAAATTCCTTCGTAAAGTACTAGAATGTACAAAGTAGGTATGTATGGAACCAAATGGCAAAAACAAGCTTTCATAGTTTTGACATGTCTATCCGCCTATCTAGATAGACACGTGGATCGTAGGTAAGATACCTACGATCTGTAATTCCAATTACAGAAAACAGGAAAAAGGCAGAGATTACCATGAAATCTTATACGTAAGCTTAGTACGCAGTCAGAGAAAATCATTAGCACCGTTGCAAGTCCAAGGAAGTCTTGGATATTATCGCCTGTTCATCTAGACTTTGACTTGCACAAGCAATCATAGATATCAGATAAAATTACATCAAAGGCTACAAGTACGATCAGCAACAGAAGTCGGTTAACACTGCTTCTTTTTGAAATTATCTAAATTAACACAAAATGATTCGATAAACTGCTTTTTTTTTTCGTTTAGATGATAAGAGTTAATGTTCTTAAAATTTTAAATACTTCTGTTCCGATTTCAATTAAATATTTCGCTTAATAATTAAGATTAAAAAACTGCAAGTGTTACTTGAATTTTGTTGCTGACTGTACTACGGATAACATTTTATGTACTTGCACCTAATACATAGCGGGATATTTTTATAATTTCCTGCGTACAAAGCGGAAAAATAACTCTTCGATAGACTTGTTGAATTTCATTTGCTTCCTCTTGTTGGCTAATATTATGATAGATCACGATTGACTGCCTTGTTGGTCTAATGGTCACAAACGATACTGCTGAGAATGAGGTCCTGGGTTCGACTCTCGTGTCGGGCAAAGTGTTAATGGGATTTTCCATCTGGAATTTCTCGTAGCAGCCCGAAGCCTGGATTTGTGCCCGGTTGATGGCAATACAGGGTGTAAGTGTAAACAGTGGCAATATTTTAAGGGATCATTGTACTCATCATTATGAACAGCTTTTACTATGGGACCTAACCTGAAATCGCGAAAAATAATCAGCTGTTCCCTACATTTTGACGAATTATGCGAACATAAATGTACTGAACAGCTGATTTTTTTCGCGATTTCAGGTTAGGTCCCATAGTAAAAGTTGTTCAAAATTATGAGTACAATGACGCCTTTAAATATTTCCATTGTTTACACTTACACCCTGATAGGCTCGCCCCCTATTACAAGGGACATCCATCGAAATGTGGGTGTACTATTAGGTACACCTCTGCCTAATAACCCTTCGGGGAATACAGGAGTGTTGTTATGTTATCACCAAAATATAATACAACAATTTTGGGGTCAGCTTCCAGTCTTACCGGATGCAGCTGAGTACCAGTATCTTACATAGAGTGGCTTCCTATCTAACCTGCACTTGGTAAGACTAGTTGTCAGTCTTTCAGGCTTCTGAGGACCCGTAACGACCGTCAAAGATTCACGAATGAAAGCCGAGACCAACGGCTTAACGTGCTTTCCGCGGCACGGAGGGGTACGTCAATATGGTTACCCATCCACGGACTAAACGTACAGCTGTTATTACTAACCTACCAGCCCCTCAGGTGATCAAACAGTCCACTTAAAATATTGCTACGTTTAGTCAGAAATAAAATTAAATCGTCGCACCAAACGCGCGTCTATTTTTCTGTCATCCAGCCAAATCAAAGACAAACAAGGTAACAAAATTCACAAGTAGGTAAACAAACTTCAAAATCATAACCATGGTTTAAAGTAATCCGTCTTCTAGCAAGCTGGTTATGGTTAACTACAGTTACCTATTAACCGCACGAGGACTGCGGTACAAGTCAACACGGAAAGGGTTAGCTGTCAACTTGGATAGAAATATGAGGACATGTTGACACTTCGAAAAACGGGTTTTAGTAAATAAATATCCTAAAAGTTAGGAGATGATTGAATGTAGGGTCAATCAATCAGTCTGCCTAGCCTTTTCCCAACTATGTTGGGGTCGGCTTCCAGTCTAACCGGATGCAGCTGAATACCAGTATTTTACATGGAGCGACTGCCTATCTAACCTTCACAACCCAGTAACTGGGTAATACGCTACCCCTTGGTAAGACTGGTTGTCACACTTTCGGGCTTCTGACGACCCGTAACGACTGTCAAAAATCCACGAATGACAGCCGGGACCAACGTAGGTACTTTCCAAGGCACGGAGGAGTCTCGATATGAAAAGATGGTCACCTATCCATGGACCGTTAAAAATAGTATGATTTAATTTGACAATTAAAATTTTAGACCGTCAAATTCAGAATAGCAAAATTGCCATTTTCACTAAATTAATAAGTCAGTGCCATCATTAGATGTCAATTTCAGAATGGGAAATCGTCGTTTGACAGGAATAAACTAAATTTTGGTCATTTTTAGTCTAGTTTAGAGGCATTTTTGACACGACAATCGGCACCAATCAATCTGCCTAGCCTTTTCCCAACTATGTTGGGGTCGGCTTCCAGTCTAACCGGATGCAGCTGAATACCCATATTTTACATAGAGCGACTGCCTATCTGACCTCCACAACCCAGTTACTGGGTAATACGATACCCCTTGGTAAGACTGGTTGTCAGACTTTCGGGCTTCTGACGACCCGTAACGACTGTCAAAGATTCACGAATAACAGCTGGGACCAACGGGTTAACGTGCTTTCCGAGGCACGGAGGAATCTCGTTATGTAAAGATGGTCACCCATCCACTGACCAACCCCGGCAAGCGTAGCTTAACCTGACGGATCGACCCGTGCGGCTGTTATTACTTAGCCACGAGCTCCTATCACACGACAATGACAACCAATGACTGAGAAATGAGTTTACAACAACTTTTCCCCACAAAATCGTTTCATTACCTACATTATTAACAAATGTTTATTGCGAATTCGAGGTCCATCGACAATAAAATTAGTACAGAAGGTAGAAAGTTCTCCTCTTGGCATCGTAATGTGATCACCTAGCAATATTTATTGTTCTTTAAGGCTTATTCATGAAGTTCTATATACTAACAGTATAACCCTACCCACCAAAAACATTTTCATGTAAAATGTTGCCAAGACGACCACATATAGCTCGCACTGACAAAAAGCTATCAGATCTCATGTAGAGTCAAGCTTCTAACTCTACACGCTCTAACTCTCCAAGACCTAACTTCACAAACTCTACACCTTAGGCAAAATATGAGGCTTGGCCGTTTTGTTACTACAAGAACTATTGTATAAGCGAAAAGTAATGAACAGTTAATACATTTTTCACCTTGCGCCCATGTGATGGTAGCGAAACGGCCAAGCCACATATTTTGACTAAGGTGTAGAGTTAGAGCTTGGAGAGTTAGGGCGTGTAGAGTTAGAAGCTTGGCTCTACATGAGATGTGATAGCTTTTTGTCAGTGCGAGCTATATGAGGTCTCGTCTTGGCAACATTTTACATGAAAATGTTTTTGGTGGGATTTTTATTTCTTTTTGTAAGTTGCTTATGATTTGTATAGGTTGATAGGTAGGAGATTAATAAACACTTATTGAAGTATATACAAGGGTATTAATATTATTCGTAAGTATAAGTACTTATTATTTGCAGAAGTCTCATACAAATTTCCATCCCCTAGTTTAAGGGGTTGGGGGGTAAAAGTTCCAAGTTTTAGATTTTTTTTGTTGTTTGTGTACTAGCTTACATACAAAATTTCAGCTTTCCAAGACTTCAGGAAGTACCCTAAGAATTTTTATGATCATCAGTGAGTCAGTGACGAAATCGGGGTTTTTTAGATATCAATAAAATCTAAAGTATAAGAGCTATGCAATAGACACTTTATAGGATTAATAAGTCAACCACTGACATCATATCCCGAAAATTTTGTTTATATGGTATAATCCAAACCCAAGTTAAGAAGGTTCAAAAATACGACGAAGTGCTTCGAGAAAAGGTAGTTAGTGCCCTTGCGCTTCGCTTGGCTCGTCTTGGCGGGGGCACTACCGTGCCCCCAGATTACCATGAACTAAGATTAAAGACAGGAAACATTTATTACAATCAATATAGCGAGTGCACTACAGGGCGTAAAATACTCGCTCGGTTTACCTGGGTACGCAGAAATAGAAAACTGGTCTGAAAGCAATACTACTTAAGACTGCCAGTGTGAAAGAAAATGTATCGATCATGTGTATGTAAAATGTAAATTATCTATCCAACCTGCCAGACATTGTCCTTAGTCCAGTAGACAAAAGAATATGCCCTTCGATAATTCCAAAGTTTTTTATTTTTGCGGAGTGGATTACTTTCGTGAATTCATTGCTATGTACAAAAATGCTAACAGTTTAGAGTTATGCTATAGGTATTAAGTAGGTATTTCCTATTATTTCGTGTTATAACAATAATATAAAATTTAAATTAAAATACTACACTGTTTCTTAATTAGTACTATCTAAAGTATATATTACTGAAAATGCTAACAGATAGGTACTGTGGAACAATGGAAATCTGAAAATGTCCTTTAACTCATTCAATAAAAAATTTAAGTTTTTCAAATCATTTCCTATACACTTAAAGGGATTAGTTATACCTTACAACAAAAGTTCTAACAGCTAAGTAATATGCTTCACAAGTAATTGTATTTTTACTTTGCAATTAGCGAGATATTGAATTTAAGTTTATAAATTTACGCCCACATATTCGTGATAATAAGCTCTGCTACCATACAAAAGTTTCAATTTGTACGTGCTATGCCTTTTTGTTTAATAAATAAAATACAATTTGGATATTGTGGCGCGCGGTGTAAGTACGACAATTCGTACAGCGCGACGCGTCGCGCTGTACGTGTAGTGAGTGATTGTCACCGCGTCGCGACGCGGTGACAATCAGACCCACACTCACTGCAAACGTGCACGCGGCTACACATCAAGCTATGCATGTCCAGTTTACACTGACCTCTCATTGTAAGGTAATCTTATACAATCCGAGATCAGCTTATACTGGATATGTATAGCTTGATCTGTAGCCGTGCGTACCTACCTCTATTGAATGAGGCGCAAAATCATTTCATTACAGTCACATCTCACAAATGACTAATACGAGTACAGTCAGCGTCAAAAATATCGGAACGAACAGACTGTTCAAAATGATCTCAAAAACTAAGAAAATTAAACTACTCAATTGGGTAAAGCTCTTGTCAGAATTACAGTGTAATATTATCGTATACTGTCTTCATTCTGAAAACAGTCTGTTCGTCCCGATATTATTGACGCTGATCCAATACAGTCAGTTATTTTTTCTGTTCCATTCCGTGACCGTGACTTCGCCCGCGTGTAATTATCAACAATTGTCAAAAATAGTCAAAATCCCGGATTCCGGGATTCAAAGATTTAGAGTTCTGATTATAGGATCGAATGTATATTTATGTATTGATCGTCAAAATGTCGTGATTCCAAAATTGATAAATTAAGTACTTTTTTTACCATTACTGGGTAACTTGTTTATCACTAAATTTTCACAGGGGATCATCTACTATGAACAACTTTCACTATGGCATCAACACGTAAATCACGAAAAATAAATCAGCTGGTCGAGTAGGTATTGAGCTTTTGTATCAAACATCGTAATTTTTTTCGTGATTTCAGAGTTGGTCCCATAATGAAAGCTGCTGAAACTGTAAATCCAAGATGGCGGCTGCGAATATTTTCAAATGTTTCGTCATGGGTGTCGTTTTCATTGGTTTCGAGGGTGTTAAGGCCGATAGTGACACTAAAATGTAAATCCAAGATGGCGGCTGCGAATATTTTCTAATTTGTCGTCATGGGTGTCGTTTTTTTGGTTTTCGATAGTGTTAAAGCCGATAGTGATACTAAAATGTAAATCCAAGATGGTGGATTCGAATATTTTCTAATTTTTTGTTATGGGTGTCGTTTTCATTGTTTTCGGTGGTGTTAAAGCTGATAGTAACATTAAAATGTAAATCCAAGATGGCGGCTGCGAACATTATTAAATTTTTCGTCATGGGTGTCGTTTTCATGCTTTTCGAGGGTGTTAAAGCCAATAGTGACATTAAAATATAAATCCAAGATGGCCGGTGCGAACATTTTCAAATTTTTCGTCATAGGTGTCGTTTTCATGCTTTTCGAGAGTGTTAAAGCCGATAGTGACACTAGAAAAGAAAGAAAGAAAGAAAGAAAATAGATTTATTTAGCACAGACTAAAAGGCACACACCATAATAGGTATAACAATAGGTACCTACTTAATAAAAAAATAAAAAAATAAAAATAACACAAAATAACACAGCGATGAGTGTGTGCCCGACGGCTGCGCCAAAAAAGGCCCAGTTCAGCAAAAATGCCAGACAACTAGTGCCTGACGCTGGTTTTCAACTGGACCAAGTGTGAGGTAACGGATGTAAATCAGTTTTAATAAATAAATAAATAAATATACTGCAACGTGTGTAATAAAAAATAATAATAAGTTTGTGTCAGATAATAATAAATAATATCGTGTACGTACATAATATAGTAGTGTGATTTTGAGTAAAAAAATTAACAGGTCTCACATACGCAAATGGGACCAAGCGATGCCGCGGATATCGCAACAACAATCTTCGGGCTGAGCCTTATGAGACATGACTGGCTCGCTGGCTCATGTCACATGAGCCAGCGAGCCAAGCCGAGCGTTAACATGAGCGAGAGCAATTCCCAGAAACAGCAGCTATTTACATTTCCGTGCAACATTCACCGACAGAAACACTGATACATACATACATTATATAATTGACACATTTAGTGTGACCATATCCAGCTTCTGTTGCTCTTCTATGAGGTACTGCCGTAAGCGTCGTCTAAAAGCACCTATCGTGTTCATTTCTCTAATCGGTGGTGGCAGGTTATTCCATATTTTGGAAGCCGCATAACGAAAACTGCCCCTAAAAGCGGCTGTACCCTGAGACCGAGTCGTGAGTTGTTGCGAGCAATGCCTTCTCCCGCATTCCCGTCTACTCGCCACCCAACTTAGCTTGTTGTATAGATAGTCCGGTTTCTGATATTTAATCACACCGAACAGAAGGCAAGCCAAGTGCAGTTTGCGTCTGGACTTCATTTTTAGGGTAAAGTGCCTGTTCAGAAATGGTGTTACATGGCTTCTGCGAGGAATATTGTAACAAAACCGAGCACAGGCGTTTTGTACCCTTTGGATGAGGCGGTCTGTACGAGCTAATAGGCGCGGGCCGTAAACCGTGTCAGCATAGTTCAACCTAGACAGAACCAGGGTTTCCACTAGCTGTTCCCGTAGCCTTTCAGATAGATAAGGCCTCATATTGTATAAAATCTTTAGGCGATAAAAACAGTTCCTAGCCGAGTCTGCTACGTGTTTCTCAAAACGAAGGTCTTTGTCCATAATAACACCCAGATTCCGCGCTTCATACACTCGCTCAATTGGTTCGCCCATAAGTTCCAAGTCAAGAATCATAGGTATTCGAGCCAGCTGTTGTCTAGTGCCAACTACCATATATTTGGTTTTTGAAGGATTTAATGACAGGCAGTTCTCCTCTGACCAGGCAGCGATTCTCTTAAGATCGTCGTTTAGATCCTTAATGGCTATATCGTACTCGTCTGGTCTAAATGATATATAAAGTTGGACATCATCGGCGTAAATATGAAACTTGCATCTTTGGAGACATTTAATAATATCCGCACAATACAGAATAAAGAGAATCGGGCCCAATATAGAGCCCTGTGGGACTCCTCTTTCTACAGAAATAAGTGTCGACCTACGGGTAGTGCCGTCACCCAAACGCAAGTCAACTAGTTGCTCCCTATTACTAAGATAGCTGCGGAACCATTGCGTAGCGCTGGGGTCGAAACCATAATATTTTAACTTAGATAGTAATAGCGGGATATTTATTGCATCAAATGCACGCGAAAAATCGAGTAAAACCAGTATTGAGCACATTCCCCCATCTTGGGCAGATAATATATTATCAGTAACATCCAGTAAAGCAGTAGATGTACTGCGCTGTTTCCTGAAACCCGATTGTAAGTCAGGTAGAACGTTACTTTGTTCCAAAAATAATGTTAGCTGGCGGCTAACAATTTTTTCTAATACTTTGGATAGACATGGTAATATACTTATAGGGCGAAGGTCTTTAAAAGTAGATGGATTAGAATTTTTTGGCAAGGGCCTAACAGAGGCAATTTTCCATAGGTCAGGAAACGTAGACGTTACTATGGAGCGGTTTATTATGTCCGTTACAACATTTAGTGTGTGTGGCAGAGTCATGTTTATCATATCTAGAGTAATGTTGTCGTAACCTTCAGCGTTACTTTTAAGGGTCGAGATAACGCGAGAGACGTCGTTCTCCTCCACTGGTGTTATTACGAAAATGTCTTCACCATGTCTATGATTTTCATAATAGCTAATAAGAGATACACTTGCCACGGGGTTACCGGGGACAATTAAAAAGTTGTTATTAATTATGTCAGGATCTGTAAAGTGCGACGGAAGGTCTTGTCTAGGCTTATGGGGCGATAAGGTGGTTTTTAGATTTTTCCATAACAATTTAGGATTTTTTATTCTATTATTTATGTTGTGCTTAAAATACGCTACTTTTTCACTGTACAACGAAGTAATCACTAAATGTTTTAAATCTTTGTAATATATTTGTAAAGTGTAAAGCATGCGAATATATTCTAATTTTTCGTCAAAGGTGTCGTTTTCATGGTTTTGGGGGCTGTTAAAGCCGATAGTGATGTTAAAATGTAAATACATGATGGCGGCTGCGAACATTTTTAAAATTTTCGTCACGGGTGTCGTTTTCATGATTTTCGAGGGTGTTAAAGCCGAAAGCCGATAGTGACACTAAAATGTAAATGCAAGATAGCGCCTGCTTTAAAAATGTTGATGGTTTTTTAATTACTATCACACGTGTTTTCAGGTTGTAACGCGATACGCTGCACTGCCGCAGGGTTAGTTAAGTAGGCATCAGCCAAGCGTCACGCATTTTGACTCCTCTATCGGCTTTAGCACACTCTAAAACCATGACGGAAAATTTTCGCAGCCGCCATCTTGGATTTACATTTTAACGTCATTATCGGCTTTAACACCCTCGAAAACCATTAAAATGACACCCATGATAAAAAGCTTGAAAATTTTTGCAGCCGCCATCTTGGATTTACAGTTTCAGCAGCTTTCATTATGGGACCAACTCTGAAATCACGAAAAAAATTACGATGTTTGATACAAAAGCTCAATATCTACTCGACCAGCTGATTTATTTTTCGTGATTTACGTGTTGATGCCATAGTGAAAGTTGTTCATAGTAGATGATCCCCTGTGAAAATTTAGTGATAAACAAGTTACCCAGTAATGGTAAAAAAAATACTTAATTTATCAATTTTGGAATCACGACATTTTGACGATCAATACATCCACCATCTTGGATTTACATTTTAGTATCACTATCGGCTTTAACACTATCGAAAACCAAAAAAACGATACCCATGACGAAAAATTAGAAAATATTCGCAGCCGCCATCTTGGATTTACATTTTAGTGTCACTATCGGCCTTAACACCCTCAAAACCAATGAAAACGACACCCATGACGAAACATTTGAAAATATTCGCAGCCGCCATCTTGGATTTACAGTTTCAGCAGCTTTCATTATGGGACCAACTCTGAAATCACGAAAAAAATTACGATGTTTGATACAAAAGCTCAATACCTACTCGACCAGCTGATTTATTTTTCGTGATTTACGTGTTGATGCCATAGTGAAAGTTGTTCATAGTAGATAATCCCCTGTGAAAATTTAGTGATAAACAAGTTACCCAGTAATGGTAAAAAAAATACTTAATTTATCAATTTTGGAATCACGACATTTTGACGATCAATACATAAATATACATTCGATCCTATAATCAGAACTCTAAATCTGTGAATCCCGGAATCTGGGATTTTGACTATTTTTGACAATTGTTGATAATTACGCGCGGGCGAAGTCACGGTCACGGAATGGAACAGAAAAAATAACTGACTGTATTGGATCAGCGTCAATAATATCGGGACGAACAGACTGTTTTCAGAATGAAGACAGTATACGATAATATTACACTGTAATTCTGACAAGAGCTTTACCCAATTGAGTAGTTT
Source organism: Cosmia trapezina (assembly GCA_905163495.3). Lineage (NCBI taxonomy): Eukaryota > Metazoa > Arthropoda > Insecta > Lepidoptera > Noctuidae > Cosmia > Cosmia trapezina. The sequence goes on from LR991045.1 coordinate 10,260,652, forward strand.
AATTTTCTTAGTTTTTGAGATCATTTTGAACAGTCTGTTCGTTCCGATATTTTTGACGCTGACTGTACTCGTATTAGTCATTTGTGAGATGTGACTGTAATGAAATGATTTTGCGCCTCATTCAATAGAGGTAGGTACGCACGGCTACAGATCAAGCTATACATATCCAGTATAAGCTGATCTCGGATTGTATAAGATTACCTTACAATGAGAGGTCAGTGTAAACTGGACATGCATAGCTTGATGTGTAGCCGCGTGCACGTTTGCAGTGAGTGTGGGTCTGATTGTCACCGCGTCGCGCTGCACGAATTGTCGTACTTACACCGCGCGCCACAATATCCAAATTGTATTTTATTTATTAAACAAAAAGGCATAGCACGTACAAGTTGAAACTTTTGTATGGTAGCAGAGCTTATTATCACGAATATGTGGGCGCAAATTTATAAACTTAAATTCAATATTTCGCTAATTGCAAAGTAAAAATACAATTACTTGTGAAGCATATTACTTAGCTGTTAGAACTTTTGTTGTAAGGTATAACTAATCCCTTTAAGTTATAGGAAATGATTTGAAAAACTTAAATTTTTTATTGAATGAGTTAAAGGACATTTTCAGATTTCCATTGTTCCACAGTACCTATCTGTTAGCATTTTCAGTAATATATACTTTAGACAGTACTAATTAAGAAACAGTGTAGTATTTTAATTTAAATTTTATATCATTGTTATAACACGAAATAATAGGAAATACCTACTTAATACCTATAGCATAACTCTAAACTGTTAGCATTTTTGTACATAGCAATGAATTCACTATAGTTATCCACTCAGCGAAAATAAAAAACTTTAGAATTATCGAAGGGTAAATGGAAAAAATATTATATCTCTACTGGACTACCTGCCAAAATTTCAATTTCTTTTTTCCTATTTTTTTTTCTTTTAAACCACCCCAGTAAAGAGTAGAATAAAACAAAAAAATAAATAAATTTCGTCAAGCCGTTCTCAAGATAAGGCATGACTAAGGTATAAGGGATTTAGTTTTATACGGTATGGAGCTCACATATGTGCAATAAATTCTACCAGATACTTGATATCGCCTTTGCTGACGATTTACAAAAAATAAACGAAATCGGTGCAGTAATTAGGTCAAAAAGTAGAGTTTTAATTTTGAGTAAATTTAAACACTCTGTAGAATTGGACCACTAGGTCATTGAGTGAATGAACTTGAATCCTTGAACATGTTGTGCAAACAAAAAAAACCATGTTCGGCGAAAAATGGATTGGGCACCATGGTGCACCGCAGGTGGCCAGTTTGGTTGTCTAAACAGAGTTATTTCTTTTAGTGAATTTATTTTGTTTGAAAAATTTACTTTTTTAATTTATGGTTTTTAATTTTGCTATACTTTTGTGGACCAGTATTACTTATAGTTTGATTTATTAGACATGTTTCAGTTCCATACTGTATACAGGGTGAATTTTAATACGATTGGAGGAGGAGCTTGTGGTTAAATAATAACAGGCACTCGGGTCGATCGATCATGTTAAGTTACTCTTGCCGTGGTTGGTCCATGGATGGGTGACCATCTTTACAAACCAAGACGAGGAGTCTAAACGTGCCGCAGAAGTCACATTTAACCTCGAAGGGGTATCGTATTACCCAGTAACTAGGTTGTGGAGGTCAGATAGGCAGTCGCTCTATGTAAAATACTGGTATTCAGCTGCATGTGGATAGACTGGAAGCCGACCCCAACGTAGTTGGGAAAAGGCTAGGCAGATGATGAATATAATTAATATTATGATTTATTTATCTTATTAAATATTTATTATGATTTTAATTCTGTTTCATCTATTATCAACTCGTGCGTAGGCGGACACATTTCCTTACACATAGTTATCCTAAGGTAAATTAATATTAATGGCCCAAATACTAATGAATTATTCCCAGAAATTATTAAGGTAAGTGATAGGAACGTTTAATAACATTTTCGCTTTATGATTACGCTCGTTGAATCCAAGATGGCGAATTTTCTAAGTAACATAAAATGAAGGTAATATATTACTTGTTACTTTGTTCGTAGAATTAGTTATCATTAGTAAAGTTTGCTACAGTCCTGCCGTCGAGAGAATGCGTACTTGACACCTGTCGTTTCATACTAGCGAATAAGTGTTTTGCAAATTTAATCCTTATTACTTCTAGAAATGGTCCAACTGACAGGTGTCAGAAAAAAAAAATCACAAACCTAGATATTATAGTCGGTTGTCCGGCGGCGAGAGTGTTGCCACCGCTGGTAGATCCTGGATGAGTCTGGCACAGGAGCATGGGGATTGGCACAAGAAAAGAGAGGCCTATGGTCAGCAGTGGATGAAGTCGATATGTGATGATGATAATGATTTTACAGTGAACCTGTCCAGAGATTTTCCTATTCATGACGAAATAATGTGATAAATGCTTCCGCTTTGCTTTTTGCTTGCTTTGCTTGTGCTTTCCCTAATTGCACTACCGCAGCAATAGAAAAGAATACTCTCTATTTTGTACACCATTCTATACAAATGTAGAAATTTTACAAGGTGACACAATGAGCGGTCTTTTATCTAAAAACAATAATTTATAGACAATCTTTGGATGGATTAAGAGTGTTAAGATTCCTTATACTTAATTGTAAAAAGTAGATACCGTGCTATTAATAATCGAATCTGGTTGATTGGTGGCAATATGCTTGCCATCGCCCGAGTGACGACATTCACGTTGACATACCAGCAAAGCAACAGGAATACAGTCATTATGTGTTAAAAATAAACGGCAAATTATGTGCCATCAAACTGATATAACATGGTTCTATCAATAAATTCCGTAATTAGCAGGGAATCCATCTTAGACTGAGCAATCTAGGCATGCTAGGCTCTTAGCACCATCCGCCGGCTCCTACGTACCTAGCTCATCTGCCGCACTGAACAAAACTGTTTCCACAGAAGGCTAACTAACAATTCGCCTTAAAAACGTCAGTACAGTCCTACGTCGAGAGAATGCGTCTTGACATCTATCAGTTTCTTAGTAACAAAAATGTGTTTTGCGAATTTGATCCTTATTACAACTAGAAATTGTCCAACTGACAGGTGTCACTTCAACTACAAGAAACGCTCTTACTCACTACGAAATAAAGGAGTGATATCTTGAATGATCAAAATGAGACAGAGACAATTCTTAATTCGTTGGACAGGGAATTGAATTTGAATGATCCTTATTGAATAAGTAAAATCACTAATTTAAAAGACTTTGTTGCGCGTGTTATGTGTAGGGTCCAGATAAATGATAGGCAATTTAGAGTATACTGAATATGATTAATTATTTAATAAAGGTTCACAATAACTTGGTTACAATTATTACCGCAAATTATGACGTGGCAAGGCGAAGGTGTGTAAGCGAGTGGCAAGCCCGGCGCTGGCGTTCCTTAATCATATCAAAAATTCAATTCAGCAAATCGCGTCGCTAGGGTCGCTACAACTTTGTTTTTGTTTCGATCAGTGATGATAATGCTGATATCCTCTTTGACGTATCTGTCAAAATAAAACTCCGTAGGGTATGTCAATAGTTACTGTGTGGATTGCAAAAGAGTCTTCAAGACTAAATTTGATTTTGACAGCTATAATTGCACTGTTGTGAGACTGTCTTCTGGTTCAGCTATATTATCGCAAAAAAATAGCCTAACAAAAATAAATTAACAAAAGCATTGTTAAAACTAAAAATAAATCAACAAAATAAAAACTAGAACAAATCAAAACAAAACAACTAAACCAAAACAAAAACTAAAAAACAAATCAACAAAAACAAATCAACCTAACTCAGAGAAGATAGAAGAATTAAACCAATAACATAGTTAGTTGCAACTTGGACACACTTAAACGAGCTATTCCCGGTGTCTTGTTCGAAGTTGCACTTCTGCACCTAAATGCACTATATCCACAATATGGCTTACCCCTAATGGATACGAATGGACAGTGTGGGAAAAGGTAATGGTGTTTGATGGTGTAATGGCGACTCCTCAAATTGCTCCAGCTATTTATTTCGTTCCTGTATCTAGGGATGTAATTGTCTTTAGTTGTGACCTGGGACTGAGTTGTGTCTTTGTGCAGTTAACCCTATTTTTAGGGTTCCGTACCTCAAAAGGAAAAAACAGAACCCTTATAGAGTCACTTCGTTGTCGGTCCGTCTGTCTGTCTGTCTGTCTGTCAGTCTGTCAAGACCCTATTTCTTCGATCGAATAGGGACGTGGGCAAGCTCATTTCCAAACTATTTACCCTGAGAATGTCGGTGCAATTTTTTACGGTTCAAAAGTTATGACCAATTTTTTTTTTCCATCACTTCGCATAGTGCTCAAAGAAAAAATCATAAAAAAAAAACTATCGGGGCTATCAATTTTTTTTTTCCAGGACGTTGTAGAAGAGTATGCCTTTCTTGTGGTAATACTTTTACGCAGCTATAAAACATGTGTTCAATAAGAAAAAAACATTTACTCCAAAGGGTCCGGTCTGGCAAAAATTTTAATTTTCGAGCGATTTTCAAAAAAAAATTGCACCGACATTCACAGGGTTAAAAAGTTTGGAAATGACCTTGGCCACGACCCTCTTCGATTTGATCCATACTTCCCGGGACACCCTGTATTAGGGATAATTTCCTTTAGCAGGCGGAATGGGAATGTATAGCCATATAACAAAAATATGTTAATTTTTAATTGCACTTTATTATTTTTCTGATTAAATACAGCGTTTTTTTTTTGTAATTTTATTTGACTAGCTTTTGCCCGCAGCATCGCCCACGTGGAGGTCAGAAATTATCCCACGGGAACGTTCACGAGGTTCATTAGAAAACCAGCGTCAGACAGCATCTGTCTGGCATTAATGCTGAAATGAACCTTTTTGGCGCAGCCATGAGGCACACACTATTGTTGTTTAAAACATTATTTTCACTTTTTTAATTTTATTTTTTGTACTTTGTGTTTCACGAACTTTGTCCAATCAAACGTTATTCTTTTTTTCTTTCCATTTTGAATGAAAATGACAGTTCCAAAACGTAAAATGCAGTAAGGAAGGAATTTTGAAAAATTGCTATTGCTACCGCACCTACTCTATAATAATCTTTCCAATCATTTATTTTACTTGGTGACACTTCGAGTACTAATCAATTAGTGATGTCCTATTGCGTTACCGATTCGATTTATAATAACAATCGACTTTATTTATGAAGAAGTTTTAATCTATTTAAAGAATACAACATCCATGAAGTATTTAATTTTTCCTTCTGTGCTTGCCTGTCAGAATTTAATAGGCGTACTTATGTCAAAGTAAAGAGTGGGTAGCTCGTGGGTAAGTAATAACAGCCGCATGGGTCGATCCATCAGGTTAAGCTACGCTTGCCGGGGTTGGTCCGTGGATGGGTGACCATCTTTACATACCGAGATTCCTCCATGCCTCGGAAAGCACGTTAAGCCGTTGGTCCCGGCTGTCATTCGCGGATCTTTGACAGTCGTTACGGGTCGTCAGAAGCCCGAAAGTCTGACAACCAGTCTTACCAAGGGGTATCGTATTACCCAGTTACTGGGTTGTGAAAGTCAGATAGGCAGTCGCTCCATGTAAAATACTGGTATTCAGCTGCATCCGGTTAGACTGAAAGCTGACCCCAACATAGTTGGGAAAAGGCTTGGCAGATTGACTTATGTCAAAGTAAAATAAATGATTGGAAAGATTATAAACTAGGTACTGTGAGGGCTCGAACCTCACAGCGGGAGGCTAACTACTTTATAATAAAAAGACAGTAGTGCATAGAAGAAATGGGGCTGAAGCCCGCTATATTAATATAAGAATCAAATTATAATACACTCCCTAGGTCCTACGCGGAGCCCTAGCTATCCGCTATCTGTCAATTCTTATAAAAAGCGACCATCACTTTTTATAAGAATATTCGATGTTTGAATGATCGAATGTCAGCCAGTTACATAATTGGGCTTGTATATGGTAAAACCTCTACAGTACCTACCTTCCCTTTTCGAGGCATAGAAGCATGTTTTAATTCCAAGCAAAGAGTTTAGTTAGTTGATAAAAATATATTGAAACTTCTAAAACTTTCTCTAAAGAAGAAACAAAATTCTTCAGAATAAACGAGACCCCCAATTACAGAGTTCCAAATAAATTTTGCTCAAAGGCAAAGAAAACTCACTAAAAGTTTAGCGGCATTAGCTAAGTTTAAACTAGTATTTTAAATGAAAGAGCGGTATTATAAACACTTATACGAGTAGTTTATCTTTAGTGAGAAAGTTGGTTTTTTTAGACAAATTAATTCTAAAAAACCGGTCAAGAGCGAGTTGGACTCGCGCACCGTGGGTTCTGTTCCGATTTCTGAAAAAGTGTGCTATTTAGAGACATCGTTTTATTTTCCTTGTAATCTTTACATAACCTTCTTCACATAGAATAATTTCAGATTTTTCTCTATGCAAACTGCGGAGGTAAGGGGGGAACGGTATTTTTTTACATTTTTATCATAAGTTGAAAACTATGCAGCCCAAAAAAAAATTTTACAAAATGGTTGAGAATTTGCAAACAACTCTCTTTCATATGATATCCCACATGCCCTAGACCTTCAGTCTCTGTTGCAAAAAAATATATTTATACATATTTTTATTTGTTTCTTATTTGCAAAATAGTTTGGAAAACGTCATCTAAAACCGTTCCAAATTTCAAGTTGATAGCATTAGTAGTTCTTGAGATGAGCTGTGACAGACAGAGTCGCACCATAAGGGTTCCTTTTTACCATTTAGGTACGGAACCCCAAAAAGAAAAGTACAATGTTGAAGATGAACTTGGAAAAACAATTTCAATTAAATCGGTGTCCATTTTTAAGTCATTATTATTTTAAACTACATAATATCTCGCTTGCCTGGCCAAGGGAACTAAAACAACAAACTTTTTTTGCCTCCAGCTGACCCCGGGTATAATTTCTTGTTTGCTTGATCATGTTTAATTTAGATATCGATACTGTATCACCTCTGCGGATTTTCCCTAGCTCATTTAATTTGACTCTGTATGTTCAAAAAATATCCGCTCGGCTTATCTCAAATTGTGCTGAGCCTATCCGAACATGACGAAGCGAGGGTATATGCCGAATGAAGTTTGCCGATCGACACGAGCCGAATGAAAGCCGAATCAATCAATCTGCCTAGCCTTTTCCGCACATGTTGGGGTCGGCTTCCGGTCTAACCGGATGCAGGTGAATACCAGTATTTTACATGGAGCGACTGCCTATCTGAGCTCCCCCCTGAACCCTGTAACGGGGTAATAAGATACCCTTTGGTAAGACCGGTTCTTCGGGCTTCTGACGACCCGTAACAACTTGGCAAAGATCCACGAATGACAGCCGGGACCAACGGCTTAACGTGCTTTCCGAGGCACGGAGGAGACTCGGTATGTAAAGATGGTCACCTATGCACGGATCAACCCCGGAAAGCGTAGCTTAACCTGATTATTTATTATTATTTATTTATTTAATGTAATAATTTACACAACTTATAAGCTACTCCCCACAAAACCATGGCAATAGTTTGTCTGTGGGGTCTGGCGAGTCTTTATACACAATTTAAATCTTTATACTTTTAAGACTTAGGTAGCACGGTAGTTAACATGTTTCTAAATTAATATCCTTTTAATTTAGGTATTCCTAAATCAGTTTACATTGACTTCGCTCCTTGATCGACCCATGCGGGTGTAATTACTTAGCCACGAGCTCCTCGAATGAAAGCCGAATACCTATGATGTGTAGTAATTGTTTCGGATTGGCTTTGTTGTTCTACAAATACTGCTGAATCGAATGTCCCATCCTGAACATGTCGTGTGCTGTGTAGCAAGCATTGCAGCTTTGGTGGTCATTCAATATACACTACGTCCAGATAAATGTGATATTTTGCTGACATCCTAAGTTCTGCGAGCACTTGTAAGGTAATAATACCATACATGTAGATAAGACACGGATTCATTAGCAACAAAACAATATCAAATTCAGAAATGCAAGCATTGTACCAGGTGTTAAAGTGAAGACTTAACTCGGTTCAAATTACATACACCAGGTACCTACTTGTTAAGATAAGTGTAAGCAAACCATTTAAAAGTTTAGCTATTTAAATTAAGTTAAGATGCAAATACTTATGTGATTTTAGTGACTTTTAAATCTGATAGTAGGTACCTACCTACGCCTCCAAATAATGCAGATTCATCATCTGCGTTGCCTTTTCCCAACTATGTTGGGGTCGGCTTCCAGTCTAACCGGATGCAGCTGAATACCAGTTATTTACATGGAGCGACTGCCTATCTGACATCCACAACCCAGTTACTGGGTAATACGATACCCCTTGGTAAGACTGTCAGACTTTCGGGCTTCTGACGACCGGTAACTACTGTCAAAGATCCAGGATGACAGCCGGGACCTACGGTTTAACGTACTTTCCGAGGCACGGAGGAGTCTCGGTATGTAAATATGGTCACCCATCGACGGACCAACCCCGGCAAGCGTAGCTTAACCTGACGGATAGACCCGTGCGGCTGTTATTACTTAGTCACAAGCTCCTCAAATAAAGCAGATTAACTCAAGACATTTTCCTCATTCCTCCGCATCACATGGCACATGAAAACCGATTTCCACACAACTTTTCAGTCACCGGTACCACTTTCAGACTTTCTCTTATGTAGATACTAATTTAGAAGATAACAAGATTATTTTATGCAAATTCCCTATAGCTTTATTAGCTTGGAAGCTTATTTAGTTAGCGATAAACGTAAACACTGATAACCGCTAAGCGTATACGGTAACGTTGCGTTTAGTTACGCTTAACTATAGTTAAACGTTCGTTATTGTCAATTTGAACAAGGGTTTGTGATAAAATTTAACGTCTTGGAGATAACGCTTTTGTGTTATGTTACTATTATTAGTTAATCTTAGTTTAGTAGCATTAGGTTAAGTAGGTATATAATTTTTTGTTTACTGATTACTAATTTTCGTCAAATTGGTTGATGTCGATGAGAAAAGTTTTGTACGAAGATATTTTTAAAATCGACAAAAGCACATTTAGAACACAATCAATAACAACATACTGCGCCTTCTTATTACAATTTATTTTGTGGTCGACGCAGAAAGTCTTCTGCACGTTTCACTTACAAGCGCGCTGTTAGATTTTCAAACCTCAGCCGAGAGCCGAAAGTTGAAAATCGAACAGCACGCTTAGTTTCCACTATACTCCATTTACAATAAGACGACATTTTAGAAACCCTTTTTTACAGTCCTTTCGACTGATTTTGACTTCTATTCCGTAAGCTTAAGGATGACATTAAAGGCAAAAAAGTGGTTACAATGCCAACTGTTTACTGCAACTGCCATTTGTCATACCACCAACGCAATAGAAGTCAAAATCGGTTGAACGGACTGTAAAAAAGGTTTGTAATCATATTGAAAAAAAACTTTTTTACAAAATAAACAACCGACTTTCAAAAAATACTACAAAGTGAAAAATTACTTTGAAGTCAATGTCATTTGGATCTGTATTTTAGTTTTTTGCCACCGACTTCCGAAATTAAAGTTATTTTTCACTTTGTAGTATTTTTTTGAAAGTCGGTTGTTGTTTTTGTAAAAAAGTTTTTTATTTTTCACTTTTGAGTGGGTTAGTTTGTAATTTATCTAAGTTACAATAGCCTTAATGTTAACTGCTCTCACCCTTTACAAAATATTGTTTTTCCCGATACAAGGACGTTAATTGTTGAAGAGTTCTCCTAGTAAGGAACCAGGAGAACTGAAACTGATGGAGTAGTCACCATCAACTCCACTTCACCATAAGCATTGTGACGAGCATAAATTGCCATAACAAAGAAATAAAATAGCAACCCAAGTGAAATACGTATTATTGAGTTGTTCCGATGGCCATCTGTGGTCTTACTCATCAGTTGCACTTCACCAAATGGTGCTCTATAGGAGCAAATACACGAGTTACTATAAAAAATACCCAAACCGCTGTAGGTGTGCCTATAAAATTTGAGGGTTTCCCTCGATTTCCATGGGATCCCCTCATCAGATTCTAACTTGGTGACAATGGGACCACCTCGAGAACACACCCTTTCAAACAAAAAAAGAATTTTCAAAATCGGTCCACAATTGACGGAGAAATCGGTGTACATACATAAAAAAAATATATATACCGGGTGTTTTTTTAATGACCAGCCAAATTTTCACAGGATGAATATGAACAACCCATGAATATGAACAACTTTCACTATGGGACCATCTTTGAAATCACGAAAAAAAAACCAGCGGTTTCCTACAAAAGTTCAATACCTAAAAATCAATCTGCCTAGCCTTTTCCCAACTATGTTGGGGTTGGCTTCCAGTCTAACCGGATGCAGCTGAATACCAGTATTTTACATGGAGCGACTGCCTGTCTGACCTCCACAACCCAGTAACTGGGTAATACGATACCCCTTGGTAAGACTGGTTGTCAGACTTCTCGATCAAAATGTATGAAACAGCTGATATTTTTTTTGCGATTTCAAAGTTGGTCCCATAGTGAAAGTTGTTCATATTCATGGGTAGAACAGCGTGTGAAAATTTGGCTGGTCATTAAAAAATCACCCTAAGCGACGTATTGATAACCTCCTCCTTTCTGTTTTTGAAAAGTCGGTTAAAAAGGAGAGAAGTGGTAGTGAAAACTGAGATTCTTCTTCCATACCTACCTACACTCTGCCAGCCGTCATATAAGGACCCACAAGCCCACAATGCCTAATAACTATTATAATACGTTAAAAGTAATCGCTGTAATCGAATATTTTGCCATTTCTGCACTGTCAAAGGATGCAAGACTTATATAAGTTAGCAAAGATTGGATTTAGATCATAAGGAATAATTGTTTGTACCGATGAGGGTGGCATAATCAGTTTGTGATTAAACCCTCTATAAATTAAATAGAATTTAAAAAAAAAATTATAAACCTACGTTACCCGTAGTCGCGATTAAGGTAAGTAAAACCGTTTTCCTGATATTACATCGTTGTGGTTTGGTTAATAAAGTCATAAAACTTGCTATTCTATTTCTAGTAAATTCACATAAGATCAAAGATATAATGCTCTATAAATCTCCTACAATTTCCATAGTAAGTAATATAATCTGCCATGCAAATTTTATCAGAGATAAGTAAATACGTAATTCTTGTACACTTCATATTTTTAAACAGCAATTTATTATTTATCGTGCTAGCTTTTTTCTGGGTCAATTTCTTTTCTAGACGAGCTGGATTTGTTTGAATAAGAGATACTATAAGGATGGTGGTCTTGGCTATCCGTCCGTAAAATAATAGTCTTAGAAAAATTTCAATTTTTTTAGGAACGAAGTTCTATAACGTGGCTTGCGGTAGGAGTCGACTGGTAGAAATTGTCACGCGCGGCAAGCGTTCATACTTCAGATGAATCTCGAGAACTCGAACATCGCTAAGTTTTAATCCGCAGAAAAATTACCAACTACGTGTCCTAAATCGTCGCTAATTTAAGTAACTGACGTATCTGACATTTTGGACTAAGCCCATAGCCGACCTAACTATAGTAATTTGATACATTTTCCATGTCGAATCGATCTGTCTAATCGGCGAATCTGTACCTATGCCTTACGCGGTCGCCATGATAATGCAAAAATCGAGACCGATATATCTACAGTTTACAAAAAAAAAGAAAAATAGCTTGCCCTGTAAAATTTTCTGGAAATCAGTTACGTCACTTAAATTAGCGACGAAATGTTTCGAATTAATCAGACTTTGTAACTCGACCAAATCTATACTTAGCTCGAATTTTGAAAAGTAGATTCCTTATGTCGAATTTAGTAAAATATAATGACGTTTTATTTGGAATTCCCCGAGCTCCTAGCAATAATTTTATTCCTTTTGAGGGTTCCGTACCAAATTGGTAAAAAAGGAACCCTTATGGTGTGACTCAGTCTGTCTGTCTGTCTGTCTGTCTGTCACAGCTAGATATCTCAGGAACTACAAATGCTATCAACTTGAAATTTGGAACAGTTTTAGATGACGTTTACCCAACTATCTTGCAAATAAGAAAGAATTAAAAATATTTATAATTTTTTTGTAACAGGTACTGAAAGGGTGTCTTAAAAATTCAAAGTGGGGCTACTAAGGCGTGTGGGGTATCATATGAAAGAACGCTGTTTCCACATTCTCAAACATTTTTTAATTTTTTTTAGGCCGCATAGTTTTTGACTTTTCCTGTAATTTTTACATAAACTCTAGATTTTTCTCTATGAAAACTTCGGAGATAAGAGTACTTTTTTTACATTTTTCATCAAAAGTCGAAAACTATGCGGCTTACAAAAAAATAAAAAATAAATGTTTAAGAATGTGTAAACAGTGCTCTTTCATATGATAGCACATGCCCTAGTAGCCCTACTTCGAATTTTTAAGACCCGATTCAGTCAATGTTGAAAACAAAATTCTTTCTCATTTGCAAAATAGTTCGGCAAACGTCATTATATTTAAAACTGTTAAAATTTCAAGTTGATAGCATTAGTAATTCTTGAGATATCCAGCTGTGACAGACGGACAGACGGTTCCTTTTTTTTATTACCATTTTGGTACGGAACTTTAAAAAGAAACAACACCAACGACCCAAGTCTTATCCAATTGCAATACTCATACATCCAACATCGAAACCGGAAAGCTCGCTCGCAAAAAAAATGTTCTTAATTCGAAAACGCCAGCAGGGACCATTTCGGTTACCCGTTTAAAGGGTTTTCGATAAGGTTTCTTTAGGGTTTATAAAACCCTTACGAAAATGTGTAACACTGTGAACGGTTTATCTTATACGAACCGGTTACGCCTTCAAACCAATCATACATCGTCAATTATGTTAAAAACTTCTTAAAACCAAACAGTTTATAAGGGTTTTTGAATCGATTTTGAAGGGTTTACTAACCCGTTTATTGGATAAGGGTTCCCTCATCGGTTACCAGACTGAAACGTGCCCATTCAAAGTGTTACAGTTACAGTTGGGTATCTGTGTCTTTGGGTTTTAATGGTTAAGGTGGGTGTGTTTTCATTTCTATGATGCAAAAATTTCTATAAAAACTTCTTTAAAGATGTTCTACCGGGCGTCGCGTTGCACGATTCTCTAATTTTGGTTTAGTTATTGAACAAGATAATCGGCACCATTGTGCATGCAACAGTGCACTCGTAAACTAAATAAATACTAGAAGAGTAATAAGTACCATTTCATATTATTCAAAAGAAATCTGACAAACTTATGAAACGTTGAACAAACTATGAATACAGAGCATACACATTTGTCTGCGGAAGCCTTTAAGCCGATCCATCGGTTATCAAAACAATACGGCTAACCCATTCAATGTATTATTGTTATAATTGGGTTTCCGCTTCATTATTTACCCTTGAAAACCTAAAGGGTAAATAAACCCTTACAAGATGTTACATGTTCGATAAAGGTAACCGAATGAACGGGTTACTCTAAGCCGACGTTTGCACTGACGTAAAAATATCGCTGCGATTTTTTTTCGCGCACTGGATTTTCAACACTCTGCTTAGCGCCCAGAGTTGAAAATCCAACAGTGTGTTTTCTCGATTGCTGGGATTCACTCTGTTGTTGTTAGGTTGGATTCTCAATGCCCGGCTCAACACCGAGAGATCTAGTGCGCAATAAAATCCCGCCGCGATATTTTTACGTCCGTGTGAACGTGGGCTTAACTCTTCCTGGGCGCAAGTACCTAGTGGATGACTGAGCGAGTAAAAAGTCGCCGCGCGTCGAACAAACATAAAAGATTGGTAATTTACGGCCGTTTCGCCGGGGGCCAACAGACATGAAAACTTGCATACGTGCCCCCCGACGATAATAGCCTGAACACTGAAACTTTCATGAGTTTCAAGAACTTTGTTTTTGTGGAAATACCCGCGTGTTTATTTGAATTTATGGGTACACAGTCTGTAAGTAGATAAAAAGTTGGTTTAAGCTTTGCTTTATTTTTAACCGACTTCAAAAAGGAGGAGGTTCTCAATTCGTCGGAACCTTTTTTTTTTTTTTTTTTTTTTTTATATTATGTTCCCCGATTACTCGAAAATGGCTGAACCGATTTGGATTTTTCTTTTTTTGTTCGAAAGGGTATACTTTCCAAGTGGTCCCATGATCATCAAATCAGGATTTGATGATGGGATCTCATGGAAATCGAGGGAAACCCTCAAATTTTATAGGCACACTTATATCGATTTCGGTATTTTTTATAGTAACTCGTGCATATGCTCTCGGAAAGTACCATTTGGTGAACTGGAACTGATGATGAAGACCACAGATGGCCATCGGAAATACATACTATATCACAGGTTGCGATTCGATTACTTTAATATGATTTATGCTCGTCAAAATGCATAATGGTGATGGTGACTTCACCATGAGCTCCAGTTCTCCTGGTTCTTACTAGGAGAACTCCTCAACAATTAACGTCCCTGCATCGGGAAAAGCAATATTTTGTAAAACGTGATCAGCAGTTGACATTGGGTCATTGTAACTTAGATAAATTACAAACTGACCCACTAAAAAGTGAAAAATAAAAACTTTTTTACAAAAAACAAAACCGACTTCCAAAAAAACACTACAAAGTGAAAAATAACTTGAATTTCGGAAGTCGGGGGCAAAAACCTAAAATACAGATCCAAAGACACCGACTTCCGAAATTGAAGTTATTTTTCGTTTTTTGGAAGTCGGTTTTGTTTTTTGTAAAAAAGTTTTTGACTATAGCTTTTGCCTGCGGCTTCGCCTGCGAGGTCAAAGATTATCCTACAAGAACGTACTACCGGGATAAAAAGTATTCTTTATCCTAATCCAGTCCTAATTCTAGTCCTGGAGTGGAGACTGCGTATCGGTAAGCGTAGTGTGGGACGACCCCCAGCTAGATGCACCGACGACCTGAAGAAAGTGTCTGGGACAGACTGGATGCGGAAGGCGCAGGACAGGGTGTTGTGGCGCAGCCTGGGAGAGGCCTGTGTCCTGCAGTGGACTGCAATAGGCTGAGTTGATTGTTGATTGATCCTAATCACCCATCTACCCATGGGCCAAATTTCATACCGTTTAGCCGTTTAAGGCTGAGGCTACAGTAAGCAGCGATTTGCGATGCGACTGGAAAAGCGAAACGAATAACGAGAGTAATATTTGATGTACGGTGTAGCCATATACGTGAGCATTCATTTATTTGTTTTAATCGCTCATGTGTCGCAGGTTGCGTCGCGGCCTAATGTAGCTTCAGCCTTAGCGTGAAACTGTAACAAACAGTCAAACTTACTTCCAGCAAAAAGTACAGAAAAAGTCTTGCCTTTAAAACATGCACAGTGACTGAAAAGTACCTACTCCTCAAAATTTCCTGTGCTGTGAGCCCCAAAATTGTATGTCTTTCTTACATAAAAACCATAATAAAAAAAGAGATTTTGTATAAAATAGAGATTTTTATTTTTTTTCGCATCAAAAAACTAGTCAAAATAGTTAGGTACTAGTATTTCATTAAGTAAGTAGGTACTTAATAATCTACACAGTGTAACACTATTGGAATAATTTTATGGGTAACCTTCAGGGTGCGTTTCCAAAACGCGGAGCTAGGTGGAGGGGAGCGAAGAAGAGCAGTGAAAAGTGGCAAATGTTTCCACTGAAGCGGAGCGAGTGGAGATTTCGAGCACTGTGATTGGTCGGACCGGCCTGCTCGACTCCAGTCTGTCCGGCTTGGGGCCGCGTGTTCATATATTTTAGGCTTGTATTTAAACGCCTACCAGAAAAGTACACGTTTTACTACCAAAAAATTCGAAATACCTGCCAGAATGGATAAATACTCACCAAAATCTAAATTGTCATTCTATCAGAGCACGAAAAAAGGTTCAAAGACTACCAATTAAAGTTCTAAATTATTACACAACCAATAAACAGAACAAGTCGGCATTATTACAAAGAAATAAAGCCTATAAAATCACTATTCAGGGCATGTCCAATCTAATTTCGTATTCAAAACAATGCGTAAAAACGTTTAATAAACAAAGAAAACACCTTTAAATTGAATAAAATTAGAATTAGGGGAAAAGGTATATCGAATGCTAATTCTATCTACTTAGGCCAAAAGGCTATAGGTAAGGCTTAAAATAAATAATTTAAAAAAAAAGAAAAACAGTTGATATTGTGTATATAGGTAAGTACCTCTTTTGTGCACGATCTGTATTTCGGGTTTTTTACTAAATATCTGCAAACGACAGCCGGGACCAATGGTTTAAAGCGCTTTCCGAGCCACAGAGGAGTCTCGATTACTCTCGATATGTAAATAGATGTTAACCCATCCACGTACTGGCCTCGACAAGCGACCCGTTTGGCTGTTATTATTTATGCACAAGCCCCTCACACAGGAGTCAACACCAGACATTAAAAAACAACATCAAAATAGCTCGATCAAAAATCGTAAATAATAACACCATAAAAAGTGATAAAACAAGGATATTTTGTACACAAAGGTATATTTATCCTAAACCCATTGGTTTCGGAGAAATCAGGGCGGCCTTCAAACTGACGGCATAATGACTTTTGTTATACATTATAAAAGCCGGCCAAGTGCGTGTCGGACCACGCACAATGAAGGGTTCCGTAGCAAAAAGAATTTATCCCAAAAACTAGCTGCGCCCCGTGGTGTTACCCGCGTAGACCGGGATAAACAGTAGCTTATGTGTTAATCCAGGGTATAAGCTATCTACATACGAAATTTCATACAAATCGGTCCACCCGTTTGAGCGTGAAGAAGTAACAAACATAGAAACACACATACACACACATCACTCACAAACTTTCGCCTTTAGAATATTAGTGTGACAAAATTAACATTGTAGTTGAAAAACATGTCCTCCGATACATTGATATACGTCACGGTCAATTCTTCAGCTGAAAGTTTGTAGTCCTAAAAAAACATTTTTTATGTGATTAAATTACAAATGAACGATTTTCGAACTTCTTCCTTTACTTGCTGTGAGACCTTGCTTCTTGCCAAATTTCATGATTACCAATCAATGGGAAGTACCAGTAGGTTTTGATTTACTAGCGAGCATCAAAATACCAGCTGCGCCCCGCGGCTTCACTCGCGTAGATCGGAATAAAAGTAGCCTATGTGATAATCCAGGGTAAGTATAAGCTATCTACATACCAAATTTCATCCAAATCGGTCCCGCCGTTTGAGCGTGAGCGTGAAGAAGTAACAAACATACAAGCACACACACACTCACAAACTTTCGCCTCTAAAATATTATTGTGATGTCGCCTAAATGGCCGTATTTTTTATTGCGTTGACTTAGAAGCTTGATTTTTCTAGAGCTCTAAGGGACCATAGGTACGTGTTTGATATTAATTTCAACTTGATACCATCACGCGTTCCTGAAAAAAAGGGTCTTGATTGACAGACTGACAGACCGACAGACAGACATACACGGACGGGCAACGAAGTGATCCTATAAGGGTTCCTTTTTCCTATTGAGGTACGGAACCCTAAAAACAACCGCAGGTAGGTAATCATCGGATGGCTTCGATTCCCGGGTTTGAATATTTTAAGATGTTTTTTTTCCTAGTTTCCGCTTGATTGAACTACTGGTTTTGTTTATAAAAAACGTAGCTATAAAATATGGTAGCAGGAAATTATAGATTTGTAGTCTATTAGATTTGCATTGATATCAAGAACTTTTTATGAGCTCAGCATGCATAAACATAATTTGAAGCTCAGTTAATTAAACCTTATTTAGTTTGTTTTATTGCAAAACAAAGCATGACTTGTTGTTATTTCGATCGATAATTTACAGCAGCTAACATGATTTGATAACAGATTATCAGAACAAAGAACTTAGCAAACTAGGTGCTGAATCTCATTTTAGATTTTTTAATTGGCTGACTAACGATTACAACGATTCATAACCAGGGTGTAAAAATACCCATCATAAAGCCGTCGAAGACAAAGACAAATATATGTATTCGTATGTTTTATTCCGGATGTGTCCAGAACATAACTTTACCCTACTAACCAACCGGTACACCGTTGATTAGTAGAGATATGCTCTGACACATCCGGACACAAGTGGCATCACACTAAAATTAAGGCGAAAGTTTGTGAGAGTGTGCGTGTGTATTTGTATATTTTGTGACTTCTTCACGCTCAAATGGCTGGACCGATATGTATGTGGTATGTAGATAGCTTATACCCAGGATTAACACATAGGCTTCTTTTTATTCCGGTCTAAAACGCGGGGCGCGTTTATTTAGCCTAACTTTACTTATAACTACTTATACTCTAATGAAAAACACAAAACAATTTTATACAATAATTAATAATAAAAAAATAAAGCACTACAACAATAACAGCATTTTTCCAATAAATCTAATATATTTAACCCCTTACTTAAATTCAGTGAATTCTTTAATTATATAAAACTAGCTGTTACCCGCGGTTTCGCCCGCGCTTGTATTATACAACCCTGTCACATTATCTCGAGACCTGGCGTCGATGACGTCACGTCGCGTTGGCGCTCTGATATGGTGCGCAAAACAAGCATCCTCTAGTAGGATATTATTATAAACAATACGATTTCCATCAAAACAAATATTGTGTTAATTAATTTAATGTAGGTAATATTATTATAATGATATGATTAAAATTGCGGGAGGTTCGCATTCCAGCGAGGTCTCGAGATAATGTGACCGGGTTGTACATACCTATAAACCTTCTTCTTGAATCACTCCATCTATTAAAAAACCACATCAAAATCCGTTGCGTAGTTTTAAAGATCTAAGCATACTTAGGGACAGACAGACAGGGGGAAACGACGGGAACCGACATGAAATATGACAAAATATATCCCTACATTGTAGGGGTATATTTTGAAGAAGTCATGTTTTCAGATTTTTTTGTTTATTTGGAATGGTAATTTTCTTAATGTTTTTGGAATGCGGTTGTGATTTTTTATAGACATAAGGTAGCTGATTCTGTAGACACCTACGTGTTCTGTACATTCTATAAGTAATTACCTAATATTGTAAAAATAATACAACTTTCATTAATGACGAAACGAATGGTCGTTGGTTTGACCATAGATTCGGCTTTCAGTAATCATTGTTTAATCAAGCTTCCATTAATAACAGAATGAATGAAATAAATCAAAAAGATCTTGGCTCATACAATGTCAGAAGCCCACTAAATTAGGTCTGGCATCCCAAATACCCTACGTATTCAAACACTATAGCAGTACCCTACCCTTCGGCAGTCGGTATTATTAGCCTGGTTATTTTTACTTCACCGTTCACCATGTGTGGACAAATACGAGGAACATAAGTCAGTTGCTTCTTGTAATGTTCGATCGTTAAAAGTATTGATTGACTTGTACAAAGAAATACTGAGAATTTTGATCCTGAGGTACGGGTGGATTGTTTTGGAGTTGTTGTACTGATTGGGCGTTTGAAATGTATCAGATGGCTTATTTTGTTATGGTTTATTATTACAGGTTTTTCTGCGTCAGTAGGGATAGCAAGAATGACAAGCTTGAGCCAGTTTTTGATTCCCAGTTCTAGAATAATTGTTTAGTTGTACTTACAGTAACATTAATAACAACAAATAAGCTTTTCGTGGATATGTTGTTCATACAAAAGTAAGACTTATTACTACTGGCGAAGGTTGTTATTATTTTATATATTTTTCCGCATGATTGTCATAGCTGCGTGGGCGTTTCCACTTATTTTTTCTATTCCGTGGATTTTTCAATAGTACTCGTACTAGTAATTGTACTATTGAAAAAGCTAATGTTGCTTAGCGCTATCATTGAGAAAAAATCATAAGTCTGGAGATAAGGAACATTTTGAAATTTCCTATGCTCACATTTTTTGTCAGATGAGGTACAACTTTTTGTAACAAAAAAAATCAACACTAAACCTTCTCCGTCTTATTACAAAACAAGGTTCATCTTCAAATCCAGGTTTAAACCGTGGACTCTTTTTGAATTTCGAACTTTATTCCGACACATTAAGATGTCAGTTTTACAAAACTGACAACTTTGTACCGGACTAAGTTGTCAGTTTTGTATAAAGAACTGTATTTATATCACAGCTAGGTTCTTATTACAAAAACTGGCTCGATGGTTTAAACCATGCCAAAAGAAAAACCTCGTTTTGTAATAAGGCCGTCTAGGTTCCAAGTCTCGGTTTTGGCGTTAACTTAAATGTTCCAAATCTCCAGACTTATTATAATTTTCACAATGGTGGCGTTAGTTCTACTCGCCTTAAGTGAAAATAACATCAATTGGAAACAATAAGTATTTGAACACACTTTAGATAATATGAAGGTACATGTGCGTTGTTACTTGTGCTAAGTCTTTATCTCTTCACAATATAATTAAGCACAAAAGCGTCTAGTACGTATCTATAATTTAACATGCGTCAGTTGACGTGTGTGGTCCTTAATTACGAGTATGTCATCACATTTCACAGCGAGAGTGATAAAGGAGAGACACCCACGAAATGATAGTGGGTGTGTACATATTATGTTAAGTACTTATAGGTGTACAAACATCTAGGTACTTACTTATATTTTTGTAATGAGATTATTTTACAACACGGGCGAAGTGGTCCTTAGCTGCCAAAAAGAACCATTTTATTGAGAGTTTTAGTTATGCGATTAACGTAAGCCGACTACACTGGGAACGAAACTAAGTTCGTTTAGAAGCTCATTTTATCTACCGTGTGTTTGCATCTAGGTACCTACTTCGGTTCACACCGTGAACTATTGTAGAACCGAAGTATGAAAAGACACGGTAGCTACAATGAGGGAAGCAAAACGAACTTAGCTTCGTTCCCTGTTTGGCCTGCGCATAAGGAATCGTATGTTTAACATTTGGTAATGTATGAAGTAAATACATATTTATATCTTACATTGATACAGTATTAGTCTAAAATATAAATCAAATTCTAACCGATGACTAATGAATATCAAACAACTATATATATATAATACTTGCGTTCTCATTAGAAAAATTATAGACAAAACCATCCACACTAACTTATCATTTATAAAAAAATCTCAAACTACTAAACGCAGTCTTCGTCGACCAAGTCTACTTGTTTTGCCAAGAATACGCACTAACTACGCTAGAAAGAATATAACATATGAAGGAGCACAACTATTTAATAATTTACCCACTTATATAAAAAGTGTTAGCTCTCTCAGCGGTTTTAAATCTCGACTATCCAAACACATAACTGAAAACTGTCTTGGCTAAAAGTCCTCTAATATTATTTAATGGTTGAGAGTTGACCTGCTGAATGAGCATAGAATAATATATAATTATAATACTATACATTATACTTTGGTGACGGTTACCTAAAATAAGTTTACTAAATGTTTCTTGTCTGTTCTCATGTAAGTGGCGTTTTTGTCTTTTATGAGAATAAATGATATAAACCTAAACCTAACCGCCTTATTACAAAACAAGGTTCATCTTCAAACCCAGGTTAAAACCATGGACCGTTTTTTGAATTTTTAACCATATTCCGACACTTTTAGGTTCTTATTACAAAAACTGGCTCGATGGTTTAAACCATGACAGAAGAAAAACCTCGTTTTGTAATAAATATAATAAGGTTTTCTTGGAGGGAAAGATATTACTTATCTACCGTTAACGATAGTAAACGAACAGTAATTTTCAGGAATCCAGACAAACAAAACGTTTGCAAAAAATAAAGAATACACTAGTTAAATACAAAGTACTAAGTCAGACCTGTAATATTAACTTGAACAGCAGACAAAGTAACGACAGGTTACGTTCTGCGAAGGACTTAATAATACGTCTGGCAGATACAACTAGTGAATGTCCTGAGCCCTTTAATTTCCAGATCACCGACGAAGAACAATTAATAAGTAAATGAGGGTAAATTAGCATAACTTGTTCGATGACGTTATTAAGGTTTAAAAAATGTCCAGAAGCTGGATTAAGCTGTCATTAAGTTCTGTTACTTAAAATAAAAACTGAATTATACTAGCTTACACTAATCTTGTGATTGTAGATTGGTCTGTCACAGATGTCAAATTAGTAGTGGCGATAGCTGTCAAATACACGATAGCTGTCAAATACACGATAGCTGTCAAATACACGATAGCTGTCAAATACACGATAGCTGTCAAATACACGATAGCTGTCAAATACACGATAGCTGTCAAATACACGATAGCTGTCAAATACACGATAACTGTCAAATACACGATAGCTGTCAAATACACGATAGCTGTCAAATACACGATAGCTGTCAAATACACGATAGCTGTCAAATACACGATAGCTGTCAAATACACGATAGCTGTCAAATACACGATAGCTGTCAAATACACGATAGCTGTCAAATACACGATAGCTGTCAAATACACGATAGCTGTCAAATACACGATAGCTGTCAAATACACGATAGCTGTCAAATACACGATAGCTGTCAAATACACGATAGCTGTCAAATACACGATAGCTGTCAAATACACGATAGCTGTCAAATACACGATAGCTGTCAAATACACGATAGCTGTCAAATACACGATAGCTGTCAAATACACGATAGCTGTCAAATACACGATAGCTGTCAAATACACGATAGCTGTCAAATACACGATAGCTGTCAAATACACGATAGCTGTCAAATACACGATAGCTGTCAAATACACGATAACTGTAAAATACACGATAGCTGTCAAATACACGATAGCTGTCAAATACACGATAGCTGTCAAATAGACGATAGCTGTCAAATACACGATAGCTGTCAAATACACGATAGCTGTCAAATACAGGATAGCTGTCAAATACACGATAGCTGTCAAATACACTATAGCTGTAAAATACACGATAGCTGTCAAATACACGATAGCTGTCAAATACACGATAGCTGTCAAATAGACGATAGCTGTCAAATACACGATAGCTGTCAAATGCACGATAGCTGTCAAATACACGATAGCTGTCAAATACACGATAGCTGTCAAATACACGATAGCTGTCAAATACACGATAGCTGTCAAATAAACGATAGCTGTCAAATACACTATAGCTGTCAAATACACGATAGCTGTCAAATTAGTACGCTTTGGTAATGAAGTTCGCGAGTATTGCGGAACAAAATGGCGTCTTGACAGTACTAAGTATTCTTATTTGGCTCGCATAGTAGGTAGCAAAATTATTTTTTAATGTGAAGCTATTAGATACCTAATCATAGCCTGTGTAACATTTTGTGTAAATAATTTCATCACCACTGCTTTCAAAACGGTGAAGGAAAACATCATCAGGAAACCGGCATGTAGGTAGGTACCTACTAGAGCCAAAAATTCGAAGATATGTGACATCTACCAACCCGCACTGGTCCCGCGTGGTGGATTATAGCCCACTTGAAGAGAGGAGGCCTGCCTCCCAGCGGTGGGATCATTATGCATGATTTTGTATCATTTTGCAGTAGGTTCGACACCCTAAATTACTATCTAGGTACAGTCGACCGCACGTCGGTGGTAACACTGTTACCTTGAGCTGGCCTAGCGCTGCACGGAGTTTCAATTGAATAAGAGGTTAGCTTATACTGATTTTGTTACCACTGACGTGCGGCCTACTGTACCTATCTAAATAATTTTGCCAAGTTCAGCAATAACTTAGATGCAAATAGAGAAACTCATAACGGAAAAATCCTATTTAAGTATTTGCGTGGGTCTACATGAAATATTTATATATAATATATAACTACATGATATTTCTATTTATAGTAGCACCCACGGAACGGGGATAACAGGAAATCCCAAATTAGGAACCTTAGTATTATGCCCCAAAGGCAAGCCTGAAGGAAAACTTGATAATTTTTATTGGTAACTTCTCAAATGTACTTCCTATTGACCTTTATTATGAACACACGATCGATCATATTTACGATGTACCCCTAACTAAAGGTACAAGTCCAAGATGGGCTGCAGACTGGAAACTGCAACCGCAAACTGCAAGCGACACTATAGATTTCTATGAATCGATATAGATTCTATTTATACACGGTGTTTCTTTTAAGGTATCAAGCCATTGCGAGCTGATAGCAGAGTACCATACCTATCGATTTAACCCTCATGTATGTTCTACGATTTTTTGTAGTTTTCGAGTTATAATTTTTTTTCGATATTTTTCCTGATTCAACGAGATGATGGCTTTAAAAAATTATATCTTTTTTTTGGGTCAACTTTTAACAAGAATGTACTAAATAGGGCATTCTTATTATCTTTGCATATTTTTGTCAATCCTGATATTTACTATTCCTCTACGTTTAAGCAGAGCTCAGTTGATAGGTATATGAAATGAGGGATGCAAAATAATTCGAAAACTACAAAAAATCGTAGAACATACATGGGAGTTAAATCGATAGGTATGGTACACTGCTATCAGCTCGCACTGGCTTGACATTAAAAGAAACATCCTGTATATACTGTTGTTTATATAAAGGTAAAGTTTGCGGTTGCAGTTTGCAGTATGCAGACAATTTCGGAAAAGTACCTTTATGGTACGACCTTGACAGAACAAGGGTAAGTCCAAACCGGGACCACACGGAATGCATTCATCCCAGACAAGTTTATTTTTAAATCTTCATCATACTATAAACCCAATATGGAACAGCTTAACCAAATAATTACGTTGTAGATTTAATTACACAAACTAGTCTCATTCTTTTACCATAAAAATCGCCATGACACTCAAAAAACTATCAAGCACCTGCATTCAATAAAATAAGAAACAAAATAATCAGTCGCTGGATCCCTTAAGATGCCGCCATCTTTTTTTTCGTATATATTTTTTATCTGTGGAACTGGTTTCGTCTGGGAACGAAGCACAGACAACAGGTGTTACGCTACTGAACGATTTTGTTCTTTTTTCGAATTTATTTGTTATGGAAAGTTGATTTAAGGCGTCGTGTGACGAAATTGTTGCCATGTGTGACAAATTATGTAGATCTGTGGTTTTTGAAGTTTTTTTTTTAGGTAAAGGGTGGATGACGATGCAGTGTTGTACGGGATCTACGTCTGTTTGTGTTTATGCTGTGAAATTGTGATTATAACATGGCTTTGTAAACAATTATGAGGATGAAATTAATGTACCTACGTATTTTGTTATATTTAAAGAGATCTATAGACTTTTTTCCGATAGATGTCCATACTTAATTGATTCAAAAGATTCTAGAATAGCTCTAATATAAGGATATCGATTTATTATCACAGTTGATTTATTAAGTTGCTTTAAATAAATGATCATGGCCGAAGGTCATATGGTACCTAAGCCATAATTATTATCGTTTTAATAGTTGTACAACTAGGTATGAAATTATCAGGTATTATTACATATAAAATAATCATAATTGGTGTACAGTGGACTAGAGGGAAGGAGTTTCTTAATATTCAAAAAGGTCTATTTACCAGACATAGTTTACATACCTACAATATGTCAACATTTCTATTCCATTTTAGCCTGGGCTGTAACATCTGACCACAGGGTTTAAAGCAGCCAGAACTAGGATGCAAATGATGCAAACTTTTATAATGGTGCTGATTTACGCCAAAGTTGTCAAAATACGGCAGTGCTTTTTGCACGTTTTTAGTGATATTAAATTTTTTTTTTCAAGCTTCTATATGTAAGTACAAGGTTTATCCTCAATCCGATTATTTCACGGGCTGGTGAAATTTTTGAGATAGCCAGACGTTTTTTTTTCGTAGCTACTACTTTTAACTTTTGTAATAAATAGGTACAGGATATTTTTTTAAGCAGTGCGCAAATTTTCACAGTGTATTCTAACCATGAATATGAACAAATTATGGGACTAACTCTGAAATCGCGGAAAAATCAGCTGTTCAGTACATTTATCTACACGAAACTCGTCAAAATGTAGGGAGCAGCTGATTTTTTTTTCGCGATTTTAGGTTTGGTCCCATGGTAAAAGTTGTTCATATTCATGGGTCTATTCTGCAAAAATCTCAAACTGAGCTGAAGAGAGCTTGAAGTGAACTCTGTCATCCATCTGATGCTAGAGATTGACCAGTTCACTCCAACCTCACTTCACTTTAGTGTTCACGGTGAGATTGATTTGTGGTGACAATAGCACTGTAGGCTATACCTTTGTTTGTGAAATATAACTATCGTTACACAGATAACAAGTAGAACATGACCTATACTAGGTCGTACAGCTACCTAAAGTATCGTTGACCTAAGGTGACATCATTAAGTGCCCCTGTGACCAATTAGGGTACGATATTAAGCAAAAGTTTCAAGTGTATTCAATAACTATGCATAATTTGATACAGCTTTGGTGTTGTAGGTAAATTAATTGGCACTTAACAATTTGGAAGTTAAGAGGCATAATATATTACATTTCGATCGTGATTTTTGCGTAAATAGGCCAACTTTACCGTTCTTATTCAGAGAAATTGAAAGACTTTGAGAACTTTATTGAGTAGTGGAGAATAATTATTAGTATAGTTTATAAAGGCCTCGCTTTTCGCAATTTTTTCTTATTCGTATAAATAAAGCCAAAATTCCGAAGCAAGATATAATGCGTGATTAAAATGTGTAATTATGTACAGTTGTTCCATGTTATGAATCCTCTATAAAAGGTTCTGAAACAGTTTTTTGCAATACTAATACTCGTTTCGAATATGGCGGCCGGCGTCATAGTATACGACGACGTGAATTCGAATAAGTTCTTTTTTAGAGTTCCGTACCAAAATGGTAAAAAAGGAACCCTTATGGTGTGTCTGTCTGTCTGTCTGTCACAGCTGGATATCTCAAGAACTACTAATGCTATCAACTTGAAATTTGGAACAGTTTTATATGACGTTTACCCAACTATTTTGCAAATAAGAAAGAAATAAAAATATTTATATTTTTTTTTGTAACAGGGGCTGAAAGGGGGTCTTAAAAATTCAAAGTGGGGCTACTAGGGCATGTGGGGTATCAAATGAAAGAACGTTATGTGCACATTCCTAAACATTTTTTATTTTGTTTTACGTCGCACAGTTTTCGACTTTTGATGAAAAATGTAAAAAAAAATACCGTTCCCCCCCTTATCTCCGAAGTTTGCAAAGGGAAAAATCTGAAATTATTCTGTATGATAGAAGTTTATGTAATGATTACAGGAAAAATAAAACGATGTCTCTAAATAGCACACTTTTTCAGAAATCGGAACGGAACCCTCGGTGCGCGAGTCCGACTCGCTCTTGACCGGTTTTTTTTTTTAAATTACGGCGCTGTTGTAGTGAAACGCGCGTGCATTACAATGTTCTTTTATTGAAAACGAGTTGCTTATGAAATTCAGTACAACATTAACACCCGTTTGGATGATATTATGGTTACTATGGCACTGGTTGTTTTAATGTTGGCAATAAGCTAACTGTTTCAGAAACTTTTAAAGGGGATTTATAGCATGGGTGTAGATAAAAGCATTAATGTTACGATATTTAGCTCCTGATGTTATTCATAACAAAGAAATGTTAAGAAACACGTGATTTAAAATGTAGTTCATTATGCAGTCGCAGCTTGAAGCAGTCCATCCTGACTGCTTCAAGCGGTCCGTGTATGGCAGCCCTTAGCACACCCATATTTTCATCATCACATAAAAAAATAAAATTAAAAAAAAAACTAATGTACGTTATTGAAAAACACGTAGGTACTAACTGTCGTACTTATCTTTAGTCTTCAGTGCTGAAAGTGTCAAAACCTGTCAAAACATAATATGTGAAGAAATTCTAAGATTTCCACTAGACGACGTCTTTCAAGATGACTTTTAGCTGTTAATGCGACTGTTAGCGCCATCTCTTATCTTCTTTGAGAACTAAACGTGGCTAAGTGACAATAATTGCATCGAAAAATGCAGCTGACTTATCGGATAATCAAAATGTACCTACACTAGAACAGGTAGTTACCTACAAATAACACAAATAAGTAACTGCATTGCATCCAAATATTGATGATGCGGAGAATTAAAAACTAAATGTCATACTTTTTAGTAGGAACCTATTTCTTCAGCCAAGTAGAGTTGCTCATTTTCAGCATTCCCTTGTCCTTATCTCAATTTATTTGTGGTTGGGGCAACATGTCTGTTTTCTTTCATACTTCTCTATTAGTCGTCATCTCGGTAGTCGTCACCCCCTTTCTAGCCATATTATCTTTCACACAGTGCATCCATCGTTTCTTTGGTCTTCCCCTACTCTTATTAGCCATCCACATTCATCCTCAAAACTTTCCTCACGTTAGTTCGAAAGGGTTAGATAAAGGTAAAAGGCAGACATGGTTAAACCTTTCCACATTGTCTTTATGGTCCCCAAAACGATCAATTGCATTCAATTTCAAGTGTAGTAATATTGTCAATAGCTTCAATAAAAAAAAATAAAAAAAAAATTGCACGATCGATCGATTTGCGCAAAAATGGCAATTTTTACGCAAATTGATCGTAATTGTATTTGATCGTTTCGTGGTTTATGTGCTCAATACAAGAATAGCTAGGTAGGGTAGGTCCTAAGAGGACGAGGAAACGAAGTATTGTTGTTATTATGCTGCTTAGTTATAGAGCTAACTCTGCCAGGATATTCTGGAGGCAGCAGGGCTGTCTTACAAAAAGTCGAGATAACACAGCTGAATTTAGGAAATGTTTCATTGTTCGATCTTTACTAGATAATTAGATAACGTAAACGATAAATTATGTAATGTTTATAATTATTTTTTGTTGAGAAAAAATAATAACATAATTTTAGCAATTACATGGAATACTGGATACTACTTTCTTTCCATCACGTAATGAAGTAGTATTACCTATATAAAAAAAACTGAATCTAAAATTTAAATAAAATACCTACGTCTAATTGAAAGAATTATATGATAAATGTAAAAGAAAATAATCCGAAATTATAGAATTAAATGTTCCGAATTATCACACCCTAGCATTAGAGCCTAGTTTGTACAAACTATTGTAAAAACACGCACTTACCATTAATATTGTGCCATAAAATCCAATCTCACTAATGTCCGCACATATTTAATAATAAAACACATACAGTCATCAAAACTAATTCACAGATTTTTCCAGTAAACCAAAATGGCTGCAATGTTTTTTTTTATTTTATTTGAATTTAGAAACACGAAATGTCAAACGCGACGTTCGATTTTCGAAAGAATAAGAATACGTTCCGACGTCCACAAGGCGTGAAGCCTGGCAGGGCACTGCATGAAAATGTTTTCCCGCCCTTAGACCACAGAGTATACATAAGTACAGTACAACAGATGCGACAATTTTTCAGGTTTTTTTTTCAAATCGCGTAATGACGCGTAGTAATTAAATGTTTTGGAAGAAGCTATGGCGGCTAATGGTGCTTAAAAAGGTGACATTAATTTGGTGTTTATGTCAGAATGTAATGACGGGTATAATGTAGAATTATGACAACATTAGAAAATTAATATGTGGCTATTTATTTAGGTTTTAGAGCGATATGCAAGAAGATTAACATACCTACTACATAATTATGAATCTGTTACATGGTTACTTTTTGGGGTTCCGTACTCTTGTATCTGTCTGTATGTCCGTCTGTCACAACCGATTTGCTCCGAATCTAGTAAACCGATTAAGTTGGGTACACATATGAATTTCTGTGACCCAAACATGGACGTGTACTTAATGTAACTATATGAATATTGAATAATAATATGGGGTTCACTTTTGGGAGGCAAATCAGGAAATTTTAAAAAAAGTTTTGCAAACTGTATCGTGTGACATATCAAATTAAGGAGCTAACTATGAGGGTCTCAAATAGATTTTTTTATAATTATAAAATAAATATTTTTTAAGTTATTAAAGAAAATAGATGAATACACACCCTTATCTCCCAAACTATTGACCCTAAAATTTTGAAAAAAAATACAGAAAATTGTTCTATACTTATACCATTTTATTTATAAGTGTTGCTTACAGTTAAGAGACGTATAGCGTCAACAATGTATTGTCAAACAGTCGCTAATCATTAGTTATCTCAACGTCTATAAATAAACCCCATAGATTACAGGAAAACCTATAAGAAGTCTACGGTCTAACATGGTAAATCTATCAATAATGCGCATAAAAATTTACATTTGCAGTTGGAATGTAAGGGAGACCATATTTTTCAACTACAATGTTGAGTTTGTTCTTGGGATAATTCCTTCTCTTCTTTCTTCATCCCAACTACGGAACCCTTTATTTTGCGTGGTCCGGTACGCACTTGGCCGGTTTTTTGAGGTTGTGTTTTTGTGATAAAATACTCATTACTTAATATTGTTTGACCGTAAAAGTGTTAAATTATTTTGTAAATAGCGAATAGGTTTTCGTGCTTTCGCCAATTAATTAGTAGTTTGTAGAGGTAATACTCAAACCTGTGCGTTGAAAAAGAAATAAACTTTAAGTATCACACGTCATTAAATCATAATAACAGCCTCTAGATATTTTGTCCTTTTTCAGCAAACGAATCGGCAATCCGAACAAACGATCACAATTAAAATAAATTTACCTAAACTATTTATTAGATTACTCTGTGACATGTGCATACATGCTGTCTCCTTCACTCGTGGACTCAATAGTACATTCCCATCTCTTTCCCTCGCCTCTGCAGGACTCTATTTGTATTGGTTAGCGTTAGTAAACGTAGTAAATTATAATTAAACCGGTTTTATGGAATGGCGTGTCTGTAACTATTTAGCCATGACATTATTATTTTAAAAGCCGAACTCCTTGCTAATGAGCTTAGGGTGAAAATATTTCTTTAACGGTTGGAATTAATATTTATAATATGAAAATGGGAACTGAGAAATAAATTATTAGTTTACGGTAATCTATTTGTTGTAAATTTTCCTTTGGGTTAGTAAATAGTTTAGGTGTTTTAATAAGCAATTTTAGTTAGATATTTAAGTAATAAGTAGGTAGGTTTATAGGTTAGTTTTTATTGAAGTATCAAATGCTTGATCTTAAAATAATTTCTCATAAATAAAATTGTAACTGAATAGTTATTTTAGTTGACACTAACTAGTCCAGAAAGGAGTTATAAAAATTAAATTAAATTTCCAAGTACCTAGGTATAATAATGTATATCAGTATCTTGAAATACTACAAAGCTTTTATTTTTCTTATAATCCCTGCACTGATGCAAACGGTGCAAAACGACGTCATAATGACGTCACAACGTTCTTAATTTAAAATATTTAACAATGTTGCCAGTCGACAAACACTAATAATTCTTTATTTCAAACTTTACGGGTAGAAATGAATACAAATGAAATGTCAACTCCTAAACAATGTTTTGAACTTCCTTAATTTTGTCAAAAACTGTACAAAATAATACTTTTGAATTTCATTATGGGGTGATTAATTATGTTCCTTTGAAAAGCAGGAAAAAACACCCTTTCTTAGTCGGGATTTTTTCGGGAAAATTTCTTCAAACATTCGTGATTAGTAAGTAGGTTAATTAATTCATAGGATGTAATTAACATTTCTGAAATAACATGTTACTGTAAATGAGCACATATGAAAGTAAATATAGTTATTTTGTTATGCTTTAAAAGCGCTTTAAGCGCCAAAAGTTTGAGAACGCAGTATGAGGCACCAATGTGATAATATCAAAGCCAATGTACAATCAGCATCAAAAATATCGGGATGAACAGACTGTTCAAAATGATCTCAACAACTAAGAAAATTTAACTTTATCACAATTGGATAAAGTTCTTGTCAGAATGACAGTAGTCGTGTACTCTGTCTTCATTCTGAAACATTATTTGTGTCATTGAGTTAATAATAGGTGTTAAAGTATGAAATTGCCGTTTTATTGTATTAGGTGCTTCGAATTGACATAGAACGTTCATGGTTTGAGATTTTTGAGTGTAACTTTTTTCACATGGTACCTATGAAGTTCTTCTTTTAAAAAATGTGCAACATTCGATTACCAACTTTAAGTTGTTTTTGTTTATTCAGCTTAGACAAGAAAGATGGATACTTCGAAAATTCGAGTTATTTTTGAATACGAGTTCCGACGCGGAACTAACGCGGCAGAAACAGCTCGCAATATCAATGTTGTGTTTGGAGAGAGGACTGTTAATGAACGCACCGTGTGATTTTGGTTTAAACGCTTTCGTGATGGAAACTTTGATTTGAAGAACAAACCCCGTGGAAGACCGCCCACACAGGTGAATAACAATGAATTGAAAGAGATGGTGGAAACTCTACAGGAACCGCAATTAGAAACCATTCGTCACCCTCCGTATTCGCCAGACCTTGCTCCAACGGACTACCACTTTTTTCGTGATTTGGACAATTTTGTAAGTGATAAAAAGTTTTCTTCTCAGGAGGCAGTACAAAATGCTTTCACACAGTTTGTTGAATCTAGATCACGAGAGTTCTATCGCAAAGGCATAAATGACCGTCCTATTAGATGGCAGCAATGTATAGATAATAATGGTAATTATTTTGATTAAATAAATATATTAAATTTAAAAAAAAACGAATTCAATTTTTCAGTACAAATCGGCAATTCCATACTTTAACCCCTAATATTTCATTTTTATAGTTGTTTAGATCCTTTTAAACAGTCTGTTCGTCCCGATATTATTGACGTTGACTGTACGAAACTGCTGTAAAGAAATTAAAAGAATGCAAGAATAACATTATTTGGACTTAGTTCGTGAAACACAACATGCAAATTAATAAAATTAAACGTGAAAATAAGGTTTGAAAACAATAGTGTGTACCTCAGAACTGCGCCTTAAGAGGATACATCGAAGCGTCAAACCCAGGACCTGACGCTCAGCAATCGCATTTGCAGCCAGTATAGACCAACGAGAGTAATGATCTGAAATCGCCAATGATGTGTGGATGTATGTTCCCGGATGTGGACTCCAAAACGGCTGATTTGATTGAATTTTCAGTCAATCTTCAGGTAAGCTCAGTGGGTGATCCTATGATGTTTGGTGCGAAGCCAGGGCGGGTCACTAGGTAGTAATATAGGTTTTAACTTAATGATCGATAACATCCATAATATAATTTCATATCCATTTTTCCGTGTTTGTTTTCAACTCCAAAATCAACAACAAACAAACAAGACCAAAAGTACAGGACCAAGAAAAGTATTTTAATAAAGGCAAAGATTTACAACATTCAAATTGTTCAAAACAATAATAAACAACATTATTTCCGGGTTTGATTAAAATATAAAACTTGGCATTTGTTTTCAGAAGTTCTGATTCCGCTGCGACCTCAAGGTGGTGAGGCGACCTGCTTCTGTCATAAACCATTTTATAATTATAATTTGATGTCCAAAAGTTTGTATTAATCTTCGGTAACAAATATGAATTTGTTTATTATGTTTTTGTGGGTAAGTAAAATAAATATAGAAATTGTTAGATGTGTTATTTTTTAATGATAATCGATAATCCAAGCCACCAAGGGAGAAGAAAAACTTCCTTCAAGGCTACAGATAATCAATCTGCCTAGCCATTTCACAACTATGTTGGGGTGGGCTTCTAGTCAAACCGGATGCAGCTAAATACCAGTATTTTACAAGGCCTATCTGACCTCCACAAACCAGTAACTGGGTAATACGATACCCCTTGGTAAGACTGGTTGTCAGACTTTCGGGTGGGGTCAAAGATCCACGAATCACAGCCGGGACCGCTTTACGTGGATTCCGAGGCACGGAAGAGTCTCGGTATGTCTACTCTCATGGCTACAGATACTGATGAAAATATTTTTACATTACTTATATCATCAGCCTATTATGTGCCCACTGCTGGGCAACAGACCTCTTCTGTGGAGGCAGTGGGCCATAATCACCACGCGGGCCCAGTGCGGGTTGGTGGAAGTCACATGTCTTCGAATTTTTGGTTCTAGGACATGACCTCACGATGTTTTCCTTCTCCGTTTTGAGAGCAGTGGTGATAAAATAATTTACACAAAGTAAAGTACCTGCTTAGGTTCGAACCCACGACCTACAACTCGTAAGTCGCGGCCATTACCACTGGGCCACCACTGCTCTATTTTTTACACATGATTGTCATACTTACTTAAAATTTATTATTTTTGGCCTATTGCTTTTTTATGTACGTTTTCTTCAATAGATATTAAAATTATATATAATACCTTTCCAATTTGGTAGACACGTTTTTATTTTTTTAGCACATACGTACCTAGTGGGTATTATTGTCATTTTGGCCATCAATATTGCAAAGCTAATCTGGTACACACGGCTACACATCAAGCTATACATTTCCAGTTTACACTGAACTCTCATTGAAAGGAAATCCTATACAATGCGAGATCAGCTTATACTGGAATTGTATAGCTTGATCTGTAGCCGTGCGTACTACGGAACCCCAACGATTACATAACTCCCACAAAAAAAAAAAAACGGGAAAAGCCTCATTGCTATTTCCTGCAAACCACTTCACGATATTGCTATCAATATATCGTACCATATGGCAAAGAACTGAAAAAATTGAGCATCATGTGACTACAAATATTGCAATTTTCAAAACTCTGCTTTAATTTAACACCTCACGTCAAACGTATAAGACTATACTTATGCTCTGCCCATAGTAGAAATCTTCGTTCAACCAACAATCTTCTTCTACGATGTCCTTCTCACCGCTCTGGTTTTATTCATTCTTCATTCTTTGTCCAGGCAGTATTTCTTTGGAATGCGCTCCCTCTGAACATCAGGATGGCAACCAGTCCGTTATCTTTCAAAGTGAAGGCACGTGAACACATTCGTGAAAAGTTGGCAAAATCATCGCAGCGCTGATTTGTTGGATTCTTTTTCTCCTCTACCTATCGTTATTTCTCCTGACAAAGTTTATTTTGTTTATATGTATGTATGTATGTATGTATTTATTGGTATTTATTCTTTTTCCAGTTATCTATCCCTTGTGTTGCACCTACCATGTTTTGTCTCTGCATCACCCTAAGGTTGACTGGTAGAAAATGCCTCAGGCATTAAGTCCGCCTTTGTACAGTATTTTTTTTACTTGTGCATAAAGTTTTAATAAATAAAATAAGTAAAGAGCGTTAAGGGGACTACAGGACCTAAATCGTGGTCACTGTCAGACTGCATATAAAAGAAAGAGAAGCGCGATGACACAACCCTGGTAATTTATTGCAAAATATGAAGCAATTATCTATTTACAAAAAACCTATTGATTGGACTAAAAAAATAAAACACTATTACGTTAATATATTGCTTGTAGAATAATCTGACAAAAAATCAGAATGATTGCATGTCATTAGTATGGTTTTTATTCGTTAAAAAAAAAATTACAGGTATCTTCGTGATTTTTTTCTATCGTATCAAATGAGTTGTATTATGTTTTCAACACACTATTTAACTAGCACATATCCTGAAGAATAATCGTATATTTTTCTGATGTTGTTTACTGCAGTAGATCATGTACTTTTAGGCATTATAAAACTTGCGTTTAGTTGCGTTTATGTCCTGTAGTCCCCTTAAGAACAGAAGACATAAGTCTTACTAATTTATCTCCTACATAAAGCTGTCGCCTGAAATAGTCAAAGGAATGCAACTAGCTAAGTCCTAAAAAATAAAACTACGCTACGGAACCCGTCGGGCATGACGCGCGCATATCGCTGACGAGCAGGGGCTGGTGATAAAAACTTGATCCTTCACAGTTACGCAAGGTCAACCGCAGAGCATAGTATATGGGAGGGGATCAGATAAAAAAAGTATTTATTTTTAATGTTCTGAAATCATTTTCCAAACAGCTGCATTGGAGACATTAATTATTATGACAAGTAGTCTTTTAAAAAAAAACTAGCGACGCGGCCCTGCTATCCACGGTTTTTACGTCTTGAAAAATCATGCATGAAGGTTTCACTTTCCGGAGTCAATTCTCTAAATGATTGTGAAAACCGCATCAAAATCCGTTGCGTAGTTTAGAAGAACAACGCAGCCACACAGACAGACACAAAAAGCACTTTATTTTATAATTAGCTTTTGCCCGCGGCTTCGCCCGCGCATGTCATGTAAACCTTCCTCTGAAATCACTCTATCTATTAAAAAAAACTGCATCAAAATCCGTTGCGTAGTTTTAAAGATCTAAGCACACATAGTGACAGACAGACAGTGGGAAGCGACTTTGTTTTATACCATGTAGTGACAAGTGTAGAAGCAATCGGTCAATGTCCGTTCTTTTATTAGTATGTGCGATGTTAGAGGCTTATTGCATAAGTTCTAGGAAGTTTTATTGGTTCTTTTAGCACATAAACATTGTGGTGTTCATGTTTAACTTACTGATTTTAATATAGCCAGGATATTATTTATGTTAAATTGCACTTGGGAACTACATTTACTTTAATACATTCATCTGTGGTTTTTTATTTTCAAGTTTCGTCTAGCACTATAATCGTAAACTAGGCAATAGTTAGTTATAAAAAATATAAATCTAGATCGGAAAATCCTACATATACTACAGATGCACCTGTATCGAATCGAGAAAAGCTTGATCAGCGACGGGTGAGGGAGCGAGACAGTTACAGGTACTCATGAAGTTAGAAAGAGAAAAGCATAGTGTCATTGTTACTACGAAGATGAGCTTTTATTAGACTAGTCTGCAAGATAAAAATGATATGTTGCGGTCTGAACAAGTCAATATTTTTAGAAATGTGAATAACCTGGCTGGTTGCAAAGAGGGGTGATTATTGAATTATCTTTTCTTGCTTCGTTGAAACGATCTTGTAGAAACGTGTCATCTATTTTGTAAAAAAAAAACCGGCCAAGTGTGTTTCGGACCACGCACAATGAAGGGTTCCGTAGTTGAAAATAATTTATCCCTAAAACAAACCTTTTCTTGTGCTGTGAGACCTATCTTCTTGCCAAATTTCATGATTCTAGGACAACCGGAAGTAGGTTTTGATTTACTTGCGAGTATCAAAATATGTCGCATAAATGGCCGTATTTTTTTATTTCGTTGACTTAGAAGCTTAGCTTTTTTAGGACTTCAAGGGACCACAGACCTACCTATTTGGTATTAATTTCAACTTGATACCTCTAGGCGTTCCTGAGAAAAAGGGTCTTGACAGACTGACAGACAAACGGACAACGAAGTGATCCCATAAAGGGTTCCGTTTTTTCCTTTTGAGGTACGGAACCCTAAAAATGCAGCTTCTTTTAGAAAAAAGAAAATGCTACATGCCTTTTTAAGTTTAATGTGGAATAATATTATATTTATTATCAATGCTCACCTAGTTCTGATCATTTGTAACCGTTTCTTTAAAATTATCACACCAATTTTATCGGTTTAAAAATACTTTTTAGGGCTCCGTACCCGAACGGTGACAAACGGAACCCTATTACTAAGCCTCCGCTGTCCATCCGTCTGTCTGTTAGCGGGCTGTATCTCTTGATTTCTTGAATCGTACTAGGTAGACAGTTGAAATTTTCACAGCTTGTGTATTTCTATTACCGCTATAACAGAAAATAATAAAAATAAAATAAAGTTAAAAATTAAAGGGGTCCCCCATTCCCGATACAACAAACGTGTTTTTTTTTTTTAAACTGAAGTATTTAAGGCGGGGTGAAAGCAAGCGCCGTAGGTATTAAATGCTTACCGCAGCCCCCGCAAGGAGTAGCGATACGTAATAAATTACGATGCGCGGGAAACGCGCGCCAAGCGCACCGCTCATGAGTTCATGAACTCGAGTAGGTACTATGTTGCGTCACAGAATAGAGCAATGCAGTAGATAAACTTGAACTGATTAGTATACAAGTTTATTTTGTTTTATTTTTCTAGTAAGTATTTTTTAAAGTTTTAGACAGATTAGGTATGCATTGTAAACTTGAACAGTTAAAATAAATAAAAATAACTACTTATACATATTTATTTTCGTGAATAAGGTGGATTTAAAATCTGACTGACACGAAGACCTTTACCCGTACGATTCAAAACTACGCGCCGCGCACCATTTTACTTTACGAAGGTGTCGCATGGCGTGGGGAATAGTAGTTTCTGTCATTCCCCACGATACCACACCAGTGGTATCGTTTTCAGTGGTGTCGCTGTCGTGGGGAATGACAGAAACTACTATTCCCCACGCCATGCGACACCACCGAGTGTATTGTGCTGTTAGTGATGTCCAGCTACATAACAATGATGTGTTACATAACAATTTAGACCTTATTGACATTCATGTTTTTTTGTTAAATTTAGCTTCCAGACCATTTACCAAGTATCTTGGACCAAAAAAACAAATGGTTTGTAAAATGTCTATAAGGTCGAAATTAGCTTGACACCCTAGAAATGATGTGCATAATAATCTAGACACTTTCTGAGGTGTCAAGCGAATTTAGACCTTATTGACATTCATGTTTTTTTGTTAAATTCAGCTTCCAGATCATTTACCAAGTATCTTGGGCCAAAAAAACAAAGGGTTTGTAAAATATCAATAAGGTCGAAATTAGCTTGACACCCTAAAAATGATGGTCATAATAATCTAGACACTTTCTGAGGTGTCAAGCGAATTTAGACCTTATTGACATTCATGTTTTTTTGTTAAATTCAGCTTCCAGATCATTTACCGAGTATTCTGGACCAAAAAAACAAAGGGTTTGTAAAATGTCAATAAGGTCGAAATTAGCTTGAGACCTTTATCGTTTTCAGCGAACTTAAATACCACGAAATGACCGTTCATTCCCCACGACACCACTGGTGGTGTCGTCGGGAATGACAGAAACTAGTATTCCCCACGACACCAATGACTGCATTGTGAGTGATGTCCAGCTAATTTTTAAACGTAACAATGATGTGTTATTTTTAAACGACTTCAAAAACGGAGGAGAATATCAATTCAGTTGTATTTTTTTTTTTTTTATGTTTGTTACTGCAGTACTCCGTCATTTAGAAGCCGATTTGGAAAGTTCTTTTTTTATTTTATTCGTTATGT
Organism: Cosmia trapezina; assembly: GCA_905163495.3. Taxonomy (NCBI): domain Eukaryota; kingdom Metazoa; phylum Arthropoda; class Insecta; order Lepidoptera; family Noctuidae; genus Cosmia; species Cosmia trapezina. The sequence continues at coordinate 10,299,738 of LR991045.1, forward strand.
CAACACAAAAAAAAAAACGGAGGGGCATAACTTCTTACGCTCTAGTTTTTTTTTTCTTGAGAGGATGTGATTACGGTCAAAATGAAAATCCAAGATGGCGGCTGCAAATATTTTCGAATTTTTCGTCATGGGTGTCATTTTCGTGATATTTGAGGTCGCTGAAAACGATAGTGGGGTCAAAATGAAAATCCAAGATGGCGGCTGCGAAAATTTTTAAATTTTTCAACATGGGTGTCATTTTCGTGATATTTGAGGTCGCTGAAAACGATAGTGGGGTCAAAATGAAAATCCAAGATGGCGGCTGCGAAAATTTTTAAATTTTTCAACATGGGTGTCATTTTCGTGATATTTGAGGTCGCTGAAAACGATAGTCGGGCCAATTTGAAAATCCAAGATGGCGGCTGCGAAAATTTCCTAATTTTCGGTCATGGGTATCATTTTCGTGATATTTGAGGTCGCTGAAAACGATAGTTGGGGTCAAAATGAGAATCCAAGATGGCGGCTGCGAAAATTTCCTAATTTTTCGTCATGGGTGTCATTTTCGTGATATTTTAGGTCACTGAAAGCGATAGTGGGGTCAAAATGAAAATCCAAGATGGCGGCTGTGAAAATTTCGTAATTTTTCGTCATGGGTGTCATTTTCGTGATATTTGAGGTCGCTGAAAACGATAGTGGGGTCAAAATGAAAATCCAAGATGGCGGCTGCGAAAATTTTCAAATTTTTCGACATGGGTGTCATTTTCGTGATATTTGAGGTCGCTGCAAACGATAGTGGGGTCAAAATGAATGATAGTCATTCATTTTGACCCCACTATCGTTTTCAGCGATATAAAATATCACGAAAATGACACCCATGATGAAAAGTTAGGAAATTTTCGTAGCCGCTATCTTGGATTTTCATTTTGACCCCGCTATCGTTTTCAGCGACCTAAAATATCACGAAAATGACACCCATGACGAACAGTTAGGAAATTTTCGCAGCCGCCATCTTGGATTTTCATTTTGACCCCACTATCGTTTTCAGCGACCTAAAATATCACGAAAATGACACCCATGACGAAAAATTAGGAAATTTTCGCAGCCGCCATCTTGGATTTTCATTTTGACCCCACAATCGTTTTCTGCGACCTAAAATATCACGAAAATGACACCTGTGTCGAAAAATTTGATAATTTTCGCAGCCGCCATCTTGGATTTTCATTTTAGTGGGGTCCCACTATCGTTTTCAGCGACCTAAAATATCACGAAAATGACACCCATGACGAAAAATTAGGATATTCGCAGCCGCCATCTTGGATTTTCATTTTGACCTCACTATCGTTTTCAGCGACCTAAAATATCACGAAAATGACATCCATGACCGAAAATTAGGAAATTTTCGCAGCCGCCATCTTGGATTTTCATTTTGACCCCACTATCGTTTTCAGCGACCTAAAATATCACGAAAATGACACCCATGACGAAAAATTTGGAAATTTTCACAGCCGCCATCTTGGATTTTCATTTTGACCCCACTATCGTTTTCAGCGACCTAAAATATCACGAAAATGACACCCATGACGAAAAATTAGGAAATTTTCGCAGCCGCCATCTTGGATTTTCATTTTGACCCCACAATCGTTTTCTGCGACCTAAAATATCACGAAAATGACACCCATGACGAAAAATTTGGAAATTTTCACAGCCGCCATCTTGGATTTTCATTTTGACCCCGCTATCGTTTTCAGCGACCTAAAATATCACGAAAATGACACCCATGACGAAAAATTAGGAAATTTTCGCAGCCGCCATCTTGGATTTTCATTTTGACCCCACTATCGGTTTCAGCGACCTCAAATATCACGAAAATGACACCTGTGTCGAAAAATTTGATAATTTTCGCAGCCGCCATCTTGGATTTTCATTTTGACCCCACTATCGTTTTCAGCGACCTAAAATATCATGAAAATGACACCCATGACGAAAAATTAGGATATTCGCAGCCGCCATCTTGGATTTTCATTTTGACCTCACTATCGTTTTCAGCGACCTAAAATATCACGAAAATGACATCCATGACTGAAAATTAGGAAATTTTCGCAGCCGCCATCTTGGATTTTCATTTTGACCCCACTATCGTTTTCAGCGACCTAAAATATCACGAAAACGACACCCATGACGAAAAATTAGGAAATTTTTGCAGCCGCCATCTTGGATTTTCATTTTGACCCCACTATCGTTTTCAGCGACCTAAAATATCACGAAAATGACACCCATGACGAAAAGTTAGGAAATTTTCGCAGCCGCCATCTTGGATTTTCAGTTTGACCCCACTATCGTTTTCAGCGACCTAAAATAACACGAAAATGACACCCATGACGAAAAGTTAGGAAATTTTCGCAGCCGCCATCTTGGATTTTCATTTTGACCCCGCTATCGTTTTCAGCGACCTTAAATATCACGAAAATGACACCCATGACGAAAAATTTGGAAATTTTCACAGCCGCCATCTTGGATTTTCATTTTGACCCCGCTATCGTTTTCAGCGACCTAAAATATCACGAAAATGACACCCATGACGAAAAATTAGGAAATTTTCGCAGCCGCCATCTTGGATTTTCATTTTGACCCCACTATCGGTTTCAGCGACCTCAAATATCACGAAAATGACACCTGTGTCGAAAAATTTGATAATTTGCGCAGCCGCCATCTTGGATTTTCATTTTGACCCCACTATCGTTTTCAGCGACCTAAAATAACACGAAAATGACACCCATGACGAAAAGTTAGGAAATTTTCGCAGCCGCCATCTTGGATTTTCATTTTGACCCCCCTATCGTTTTCAGCGACCTTAAATATCACGAAAATGACACCCATGACGAAAAATTTGGAAATTTTCACAGCCGCCATCTTGGATTTTCATTTTGACCCCGCTATCGTTTTCAGCGACCTAAAATATCACGAAAATAACACCCATGACGAAAAATTTGGAAATTTTCGCAGCCGCCATCTTGGATTTTCATTTTGACCCCACTATCGTTTTCAGCGACCTAAAATATCACGAAAACGACACCCATGACGAAAAATTGGAAATTTTTGCAGCCGCCATCTTGGATTTTCATTTTGACCTTGAAATACAAAAAAAAATAAGAAGATACCTAATTAGAAAAAAAACTTGATTTAAAAAAAAAAATCTTATTTATGTAGGTATACAGAAAAATACATTTGAGGGCCTACTTATTTTCTGAACATCCCTGCCCAACCCTTTGAAAGAATTCAGGCGTGATGTTATGAAGAAATCTCATTTCCTATCCGATATTCATTATAAAACCACCCGTACTAACTTTATTCTGTGGCACCTACCTATTTGAGATTTGAAAATAGTGAACCAAAAATTTGCGCGTCAGGCGGCTTTATAAGCTCCAGCGTAGGGTTCAAATTCAACTGTTTTACACACTTGATGCGATTGGTAAACATAGGCCGTGATAAAAATAAATACCAATAAAGCTTTTGCGCGCGTGACGTCTTTATTTACATAGGCATAGCGTTCAAATTCAACTGTTTTCAACACATGTTAATTTGTGCCGGTCGCAGCCGGTGACAGAAGTTAGCGGGGGTGGCGGGTTCGAAAAATTGACACACGTCCGACCTCCATCACGTTCCGCTCGGGACTAAACGACACGGAGCGAGCGCAAAACACTTGACATTGGAATTAGTGATATAAATATTTTGATATTTCAAATTATGATAGCCGTTATAAATTACATTTTTTACGACCTTTATTATGGCATAAGTTTTATTGTTCAAAGCCTAATATAAATCAAATGAAATAAGATATAGATCATAATTTAGACTTGTCTTTGCGATTTAATTGGATGCAGTAAAGTGCAAGTAATCGTGTATCGGACGGCCGAAATTTGTAGATGGAAGTCTGAACTAAGTAATATATTTTTTTCAAAATTTAAATCCGTGTTATCTACGAATAAAACACTAAACAAAACGACGTTTTTACGGCTCTCACCGCCTTAAAACAATTTGTAGTGTAAAATACTGTACGGTGGTACGGAACCCTTCGTATGCGAGCCCGACTCGCAGTTAGCCGATGTTTTAAAAGTGCTTAACTTTACCCACATTAATGCTTCTAGTAGGTACCTAAATGTAACTTTAAATAATTATGACAGAAATAGGTGTCGTTAAAAGCAATACCTTATTAGTAGATTATTAACCAAGGGGATAAAGCAGTGTCTTCTGTCGCGGGTGACGATTTAAATCGCGAGCGTAACGAAGGACTCGAGGTTTACTCCCGAAGTTCCGAGCGTAGCGAGGGTGTTAAAAACTTAAATCACGAGCGAAGCGAGGGATTTAAGACGAGTCCTGAGTGTAGCGAGGGATTTAATTTCACCCAAGACTAAGAGCGAGCGCGCACTGCGGTGCGTTTCCGTTAGTTCTGCCGCACTGGGCGGGGCCTACAGTAACAAAACGCATGACCGCAGAGCGCGCACTTCAAAGACATTCCATACTTCACAGATTATGCGGTAGAAAAACGCACCGCAATGCGCGCTCGCCCTAAGACAGCTTTATCACCGAGGAAAATACTCTACTTTTCGTACCATTTGCGAAAAAATTAACATAATAATAGCATTTTAGAACATTAACTTATTTATAAAAATAAATTAAAATAAACTAAACGTTTATGTATTTGAAGAAAACAAAAACGCGGCAAATTTCTAGACTAATATTTTTTTGTCGGAAAAGCAAAGGATCAAGCTCATACGGCCTCGTTGGTTTTCGTAATTTTATTTAATAATCATAACTGCATAATAAATGCGTATTCCTTTTTCAAAAAGATGTATAATGCTTTATATACAAACTAAATGGTGTAAACACAGATGTAGTTCAGTATAAATTTCGGTAAGTATTCCAAATTTAAATCACATTCTCTCCCTAGAGGATGAATGAAATGCAGTACAATTTTCTTTCCCTGTTTTTAACAGATTAAAAATGACTATTGTTATGTTCGCTTTTTGTAGCATAGAATGTCACTTTTTTGAGCAAGTGGTACGAAAAATACATTACGATACCAAAAGTGAACATTAATTTATTAAACTGAGCTTCAAATTCATACGTGGCCTTATGGCATTTGAAAATCCCAGACACAAACGCCCAACCTTAGGGGGGGATGTTCATCGATGATCGTGTTCGATAGCCGTACGTGAATATTGAGGCAGGTTCTGTCTGATGACAGTTGGTTTTAGTTTTAGAATATTTACTCATCATCTGCCTAGCCTTTTCCCTACGATGTTGGGGTCAGCTTATAGTCTAACCGGATGCAGCTGAATACCATTATTTCACATGGAGCGATTGATTATCTGACCTCCACAACCCAGTTATTGGGTAATACAATACCCCTTGGTATGACTGGTTGTAAAGATTTAAATCGCTAGATTTGCCCTCACCGTATAGTCACACAAAAAACTGTCTATACTGAGAAGAGTGAGCTCACACACTATTAAATAGCGTTTTCATGACAATCAAGGCAAATCACTGTGTCAGAGGTGTCAAAACGAATAAGAAATGCAACTATCTTTTGACGCGGTAGCGCGAATCTAAAGATTTAAATATTTGCCACTGCCATCATTTTCATGACAGCTGTCAGTGTGGCCGTTAGTGGCGGCCATCGCTTTTCTAGCAAACCGTAGCTGGTGGGATGCACCGAGGGCTACGATATCGTTTCCGTCAAAGTTAATTTTAACAGTAACATTAACAATGACCGTAGAATGCCCATTTACAGCGACAGATCGTTATAAAGATCAAAAAAAGTATGAGGAGTACCCTCAATTTATAAATAATAACGAGCGGATAAAGCGAGATAAATAAAAGTTTCAATAATAACTGGGTTTAACGACCTGCTGTTGCACCGTCATTTTAAATGTATAAGTTAAAGTTAAAGAGGAGCTCGTGGCTAAGTAATAACAGCCGCACGGGTCGATCCGTCAGGTTAAGCTACGCTTGCCGGGGTTGGTCAGTGGATGGGTGACCATCTTTAGATACCGAGATTCCTCCGTGCCTCGGAAAGCACGTTAAGCCGTTGGTCCCGGCTGTTATTCGTGGATCTTTGACAGTCGTTACGGGTCGTCAGAAGCCCAAAAGTCTGACAACCAGTCTTACCAAGGGGTATTGTATTACCCAGTAACTGGGTTATGGAGGTCAGATAGGCAGTCGCTCCATGTAAAATACTGGTATTCAACTGCATCCGGTTAGACTGGAAGCCGACCCCAACATAGTTGGGAAAAGGCTAGGCAGATTGAAGTTAAAGTTCGGAGCAGGGACATGATACTCGACGCGTCTGACTAAGTGACAGATATTTAACATTAACAATAACGTTAACCACCGAAGCGTGTGCGGTTAATGGTTAAGGTTACACTTAAAGTTATGACCTCAGCTAACAAATTGTCAAATGGAGCAACGCATTTTGTGGTCCTCCCGTGACCACGATCGCTGCAAGGCGGTCGAAACGTCGGGAAACAAGTAGGTACCTGTTTACCTCGTAAAAAAGGAAGATCGCGATAAGACCCGTTTTCGATATTGTTTTATAATGTGTACAAATCGCGTAAGTAAAACAGGTAAGTACTTTAATATTAAAGGTGCGATGTTCGTTATTCAAGTAAGATGGTGCAACCCACCCTTCACGTCCACTTAACACACGTGTATACGTCAAAAATGGCGCTAACTATTGTCAAACCAAAAAAACTGGTCAAGAGCGAGTCGGACTCGCGCACCGAGGGTTCCGTACAATCATTTATATGTAATTTTTGTTTCATGATTTCTGAAAAACTGTGCTATTTAGAGACATCGCTTTATTTTTTCTGTAATCTATACACAAACTTCTATCACATAGAATAATTTCAGATTTTTTTACGTGCAAACTTCGGAGATAAGGGGGGGGGGGGGGAACGGTATTTTTTTTAACATTTTTTATCAAAAGTCGAAAACTATGCGGCCTAAAAAAAGAAAAAAAAATGTTTGAGAATGTGCTAACGGCGCTCTTTCATATAATACCCCACATGTCCTAGTTACCCTACTTCGAATTTTTGAGACCCCCTTTCAGTCCCTGTTGCAAAAAAAATATATGTATTTTTGTTTCTTTCTTATTTGCAAAATAGTTGGGCAAACGTCATCTAAAACTGTTCCAAATTTGAAGTTGATAGCATTAGTAGTTCTTGAGATATCCAGCTGTGACAGACAGACATACAGACAGACAGACCGACAGCCAGACAGACAGACTGAGTCACACCATAAGGGTTCCTTTTTTACCATTTTGGTACGGAACCCTAAAAAGCGTCACAGACAATCGGTTTTTTTGCAGTGGAACAACGCTTTGTATTTAACGAACGTTAAACATCTTACGTCGTAATTATTTAACGTACGTATGTTACGTTATCCAACCGTTTGAAACAACCGGCCCTTAATGAGACAAAAAGGGTGTTCTATAATACGAATTTTAAAATGAAAAAAACAACCCAATTTGTCAATCAAACATACTCCAAGACAACGCCCCTTTAGTTTAGATAAATTAATAACTATCTACACAATAAAGCCAGAATGTTAAGTGAAAACGGTACAATGTATAATTATCTTGCTTCAAAGGATTATACTAAAGTTCTAAATATAGAAGCTTCCCCACGTTTTGCAGGAAAGCCGCTATGAATTAAAAAGGGGTTGCTGCAAGGCTCGTGTGCTAGAGTTCAGAATTAAATTCGACGTTATTGGAAATGTCTGTAAAGTGGATAGTGGATAAACTGATTGAGAGATGATGGGTGTTTTAAATTCTCAGATGTCTGAGATGGGCTAATTTTAGACCCAAAACCCCAGCTTGCTTGGGAGTTAGTTGCGAACCCCATAGGTTCAGAGATTTTTTTCCATCGGATGATGTTTTTTTGCGTTATATGTGATATATACGTATAATGCATATGTTTTTCCTTATGCACACGTGAGGTGCATTTGACACTTGAGGGTTAACTACTCCACTCGACTGCCGGAAACGTACCTACTATTATTTTTAGTTCAAATGTAGAATCAATATTTAAAAATAAAATTTTAAAATTCATTTGAAACACTAGGGCCATGGGGTCCGAGTGCCCACTTAGTTTTTCAAGACATCGCTAAGCGATTGGTCGACTCCTCACGTGACCAGAGGGCTGGCTTATTTTTTGTTTCGGGTCTTTCCCATAAGTATGGCAGTTTAAGCATCGCCTATTAAGATTTTACACAGGGTGTTTTTATTAAATCAGGGATCTTAATAGATATTACATTAGGTAATATATTATACCTACTAATATTCTCGACTTTAATTTTTGATAGGGATTCCTGTGGGCTGTGCAAGTGCAAGTAAAGTTACCAATTTCCTTGTAATTTTATCGCACGGTAAATTAACTTTATTACTAATCTCTTCGAACGAAACACCTCACATAATTATGATAGAACTTCACATACAGGTAAGTTCGTTTAATCATTAATTATGCTTCTGTGTTTCGTTCTCGAGATTAGATATAAACACTTGTAGATGTTGAGAGTTCTTTGTGAAATGTATACGTATTAGGTAAGTCAATAAACTATTGAATGAACCAAAAGAATTCATTGACTATAAAAAAATATAATTTTAATTACTGTTGATTACATGGAATACATGTAAATAAATTATTTATCACAATCTTAGTAACTTTGCCTAGGATTATCATCAATCAAAACACTCCTAGCAAATAGATTTCCTAATCAGTTGATATTGCCCTGTTATACAACTTGGCAAATGTCGTGTATATGCTAGACCATCCGTTTTCCATTACATCTAAAATGACACCCATTTTATGAGCTGGGAAGTACTGGCATGTCTCATACTGTGATCATGTGAGCAGAAACAGAAAGGTGTGATTATTCCGCAACGATTCGGTTACTCGTAAGAATTCAATTAATAATACAGGGCATATTTCGGGTCTTTCCCATAAGTACGACAGTTTAAGCATCGCCTATTAAGATTTTACACAGGGTGTTTTTATTAAATCAGGGATCTTAATAGATATTACATTAGGTAGGTAATATATTATACCTACTAATATTCTCGACTTTAATTTTTGATAGGGATTCCTGTAGGCTGTGCAAGTGCAAGTAAAGTTACCAATTTCCTTGTAATTTTATCGCACGGTAAATTAACTTTAGTTCATACCCAAGTAGAAAGCGTTTCTATAACCAATGAAGTATCCCACGTTGAATCGTATTTGGGCAAGGGTGGGCGAAGTCTTCATAGCCCTTTCAATAATCTTTTTACACGATCATGTTTACTTATTTGATGACCTAAAATTAAAGACAATCCCGACCTGCAATTGTTTAGCGTGCCAAATTGCGCACCAGGTTCCAATAAATAAGTAAAAAAATAAATAATCTTCGGTATGGAGCCCTCATATATAACGCTGTTTTTTTTTTTTTTTTTTTTTTTTTTACAAAAAAGATAAATTTTTTTCAAACAAGTAACATATTGTTTGAAGGAATTATCTGAGAGGGACGCAAACATGATGTGAATTGAAGCAAGAGAAATACCTACTTTTTCTCAGTACAGATTTCCGATTCACGATACTCCGGCAACCAGATAAATCCGCTTGTGTATTTGACGGTTGCGCGGCTGTGACGGCCATGCCGGGACGACTAGTGTTCCTCTAGCTCAATCACTAATAAACTTTCTGTAATGTTTTGTGAATAATTGCGAATGGACGAAAGCCGTAAAAAACACCATCCGGACCAACATATTGGAAAAGCGTTAATATTATAAGTGTCACGATTTTTATGCCATTATACGTATTTAGCGCATCTTTGGTGTATGTAACATAATGCTGACCGAAAGATTTAATTATTTTTTGAAAGGCAAGGTCTGATAATACATTATATGTCGGGATGAACTCGTCTTGATTCAGCATCGGCGTTACTGTTCTCGATTGATGGGATACACAAAAAAGAGCAGAAACGAAAAGGTTGCGAACCTCTCATCCCTTTCACATCATTGCCAAATATTTTTGGTAAGTTTGGTTAAATGGGGAAACTGCACACTTCCCATCCGATGTAACAAATCGCTGTCATATTCTCAATTCGTAAAATAATTTGACAGCCGAATAACTTTTTGCTAAAAATTTTAAGATCAATGAAAGCAGCCATTATTTCTAAATAATTAATATGCTGATTTCTTTCCTTTTGACTCCAACTGCCACTTGCCGTTTTCCCCGCACCAACGACACCATCCCGTAGTTGAGGCGTCAGACTAAAATTTTAATTTTAACTATCAAATTTAATTTTACAAACAGATTTTTTGATGGTATTTGTCCACCAATCAAAATCGAATCTACAGTAGAAAGAATGGTCATGAACTTTTCCTAAAGATCATCAACTGTTTAGTAGGTACACCTACATCTAGCGTGATCTAGCCATATTCAATGGCAGGGTAAGTGAACGAACAAAACCCGTGATTTTACATCTATTGAGGTTTTAAAATTATAAGAATTCCTTCTTTATCTTCTCACGTTTTTCAGCAGGCAATATAATTTTCATGATTTTAGAAACAATGATAAATCCTAAATATCTAAATAAATTGCTAGGAATCAGATAACCTTTACATTAATTTATGATGAAGCCCAAAGAACAAAGAAACTTTGTAATGTTTTGTAAAATATTATCAACACAAATCGCTATAGCAATGTGACACAAGACATAAATTGTCAAAGATATATTGTTGACTAATTACCAGTACATCTTATATTTATATCAGTAATTTGACAACAGGTTTCATGATTTTAGTAAATAATAAAAAAATACAGAAAACGTATTGCGCGGTATTGATACCAAACGGCAGAACATTAAATTCAAATAAGCTATTTTTCCATTTAAATCATACTTATGTACTTTTTAGAATTAACGTGAATTTTTTTTTTTTTTTTTAAATATATATGAATGTTTAAGATCGATTGTCGACATAAAACAAACTTTTGAAATAAGCTTTATTGTTCGAAGGTCTTCTAATTTATAATGCTTTGTATTAAATGCATTCCAATTTTTTATTTAAATTTAGAATTCAACTAGTATAGTTTTGCCGTTTGGTTTTCGGTACAAAGAATATATTTGATATGAACTGGCCGTCGCAAGGTCCACATTATGAAATAGCACCTAGCCAATAGATTATCTATATTAGGCTGGTCAAAATCTAATTCTTCTAAACGAGAATGTTTTTTAGACGGTGGCATTTAATCTGATCTAATCATAAAAATGGAGTTTGTGCAAAAGGAATTTCATAGCGCTTTTACCCAAGACAGCACGGTTTGGTCCGATGTTATTTACGACCATTGATCGTAACAAGTGAAGCTAATAAAAACGTGTTAAAAATGACATAGCCTGCCGGCAAAATTTACCGTAGTGTCTATTGGCGGTTGCGGCTGTTGCTCGGCCGTGAGCCTCTGGATGACTGCGCGTGCCTCGTCGAGGGAGCAGACTCCTTCGTTCTCCGAGGCCCCATAGGTCTGCGGTACGGGGCTGGAGCCTTCAGTTTAAATTCCTGTTGGATGGTGAAGGCCTTGGCTTGTTTGCTAAAACTTTGGGTGGCGGAACAGACACCAGCTCAGCTCCTGACTTATTTATAGCCTTAGCTGTTTGAGCTGTCAACGTGTCAGCGGGCTCTTGACTAAAGAGTAAATTTTGGTCAGCTGCGTCTGATCTTTCAAATGTTTTTTCAGTACAGCAACGATAAAATTACGCCTGGTGACAGAATCATTATGTTGACAGTCGCACCAGATGTGCCCTGCGTTTACAAGTAATTTTAATATGTCTGGATATTTTGTTTCTTCGGACAAAATAATAGTAATAGCTTTAATTAAACTTTCGATAGCGCTGCCTATCTGCTTCTGTTTCGCCTGCATAGTTTTAACTCACTTCACTATGACGTCAGTGACAGCCGCCTTAATCTCTGGATAGTGCGTCTATCAGCTTACAGTTAGCTGGAGGCAAATGAGATTCTAAGTGGTCCTTGTGGAGTTCTTTTGTCAGACCAGAAGTGGCTTGAACTCATAAAGTCATAACGTACGGCTGTCGGTACGATAAGTTCTTTTGAATATCTTTACCAAAAGATGTCGTGATTTAGAATCAGTCCCCAATATTTCCAATACGGTTTCTTCTAAATCTTTCAGCCGTTTGCCGAGGAGGGGCTCTTGTGTCACTTCAGGTACATTTGACCTGCAGTGACTCCAAGCATGATGCGGTAGTCGATGGTACCGGCTCGTCTAAGTCAACGTAGGTCTTCATTATTCTCCGATTCCATAATTGCGTTATTGCAATCGGAAATTAAAAAAAAAAATGCTATACCATTCCCGTTATAAAAGGTAACCATATTTATTGTGCAATAAAATACACTAATAATATGTAACGAAAGTTATCTATTCATAATATAATTTACATCTAAATATGTAAATTGATGCATGACTGTGGGTAAGTACCTTTAACAGTTATTAACGGATTTTATTCCAATGTTTTACTTACATAAAACGAGCACTGCGGGTAAGATGAACTCATAGGCGTTACATCGTGCACCCGAGTTTAGTAAATTAATAAAATAGCTACGTGATTATAAATAGGTACCTAAGCAGGTAACGTAGTAATATTTATACGTAACCATACGTACAGACACACCGGGTAAGATGAACTCAAGCCGTTGCACCGTATACCCGAGTTTGAAAAAAGGATAAGTTGCAACTCGTACGTTGTAACGTTAATCCACAAAATAATAATTATCCATGTTAAAACGTAAACATTAGGTACCTTGAGGTTTTGGTAGCATCTGCTCAGAATTCGAGGATGATGAGGATCTACGGCGTCCTATTAACAGTTTTCTTTCCAACTTCTTAATTTTCTTCTTAATATAACTCAATGAATCCTCGTAATCACGTTTCCTCTTCAGCATGTTTCGTTATTAAACACAAAAAACACTAAACTGTCGATAAAAAACTGTAACGCAATAATAGAAGTACAAAGTGGCGGAGCACTGGAATGTGAATGAGGTATTAAACGCAGTAAATCTATAGAAAAGTGTCAGTGTACCCACATAATTTTTTATTTTTTTCTCTTTGAACTTAGTGCATTAGTGGCGACATTGTATGTGTGACTACAAGTGTTTATATCTAATCTCGAGAACGAAACACAGAAGCATAAATACGTATAATGCATATGTTTTTCCTTATGCACACGTGAGGTGCATTTGACACTTGAGGGTTAACTACTCCACTCGACTGCCGGAAACGTACCTACTATTATTTTTAGTTCAAATGTAGAATCAATATTTAAAAATAAAATTTTAAAATTCATTTGAAACACTAGGGCCATGGGGTCCGAGTGCCCACTTAGTTTTTCAAGACATCGCTAAGCGATTGGTCGACTCCTCACGTGACCAGAGGGCTGGCTTATTTTTTGGTCAAAGAATCAGCATTGCCATACAACGTGGCAATGCTGCCAGCCTTTTGGGCACTTTTCCTGTTGACAGCGATGCGGACGAATTTTTTGATGGCCTATGATCCTCTCCCCTCCTTTTTTATATACCTTGTACATATTATTATTTTAAATCTGTTAGTTCATATTTAAAAACAAATAAAATCATTCCATTCATAGATTGTAAACCTCCTTCGCTCAAAAGCAATACTACACAATAAGTACATACATCTACAAACAAATTCACAAAAACTTAAACATTGTCGATCTAAATAAATATGAAATAAAATCAAAATTAACGAAATGGCTACTGGAGCGGGACTATCTTCAAACAGAATCCTTACTTAAGTACGTGGTCTAACTACCTACATATCTCCAATTCACACACAACACACCCACACACATACACATGCACGCACGCACCCCACACACACACCCTCACACACACCCCAACACACTTCATTATACTTATTAGCTTTTATCTTTTTTTTTTATCTTTTTTTTTTACTTTTTCTTTTTCTCTCCATTTGCTCGGGTAGATCGACACAGTCTACTTTTATACTATTGTAGCATCACATTTTATGTTGAATCACTGTCTCTCAAGATACTGGGTTACTTAGTTTGAGAGGCAGGGTTTCCCATTTTGTGTTCAGATGTAGCTTATTTACGAGTAAATTGTCTTTCTATTTAAAGACATGTTCATCTGTATTTTTTATGAAATAAAGTTTTTATTTATTTATTATTTATTTATTGTGTTGTCTTCTTTGACCTGGAAAATTAATTTCTCTGGCTCTCCAAATAGTCCATCGAATCTCCGCAAACGCCGATAATCTTGGCTCTAATTGGTCAGCGCGTGTCACGCGTTTATTCTCCTCACCGCACCCCGTGCAATGTGTGTTATCAGATTGCCCAAAGACCACACGGCAATACTTATAATGTTTAGGCAATGTGATAAATAAGGAAGTTCAAATTATAATTATTTATTTCGCCCTAAATAGCTATTTTATGAATAATGCCCCTTATTACTTGGTCCATAACATATACATAGATTAAGAATGATTTCATTAAATTACGAGCGCAAGATGCAAGTGGTCGAATTTTAAATAGGGTACCTACTCATGATTTGCATAAAGAGAATAAAGGGAATTAATATAAAATAATTCGAAATCTAATTGAACCTTCCAAAACCACCATCCCACACCTAGCTTTGCTTTATAAGGATTCAGGTAATTACCCTAAGCCCTATACCAACGAACTGCCTGCGACATTCAGGAATGCGTCACCCCAGTAAAATGTCACTTGACACCAGACTTTCGACCTTTACGTATAACCACAGTTAGTCGGCTAACCCTTCTTTAATTTTTTTGCTAAAGGGTTAAACAGTTACACATTTCTAGCGATAATGAGGAAGTCAAATTCTAAATGGCAAGCTGGTAATAGTTTTAAATTAGTAAAAGCTAGTTTCTGTAGTAATTCCGTGGAACAAGACAGTTGTTAAATTAATTATCGAAAGCTAATTTGATTATAATAGATTACATAAATTAAATTAAATGAGATTGATTTTATTTTTCACGATTGTATACAATGTGAAATTTGAATGGTTGTTTTCCTCTTAAGGGGTCATTGTACTCATCATTATGAACAACTTTTACTATGAGACCAAACCTGAAATTGCGAAAAATAATCAGCTGTTCGAAAATTTATCTACATCAAACTCGTCAAAAAAAAAAAATCAGCTGCTCCCTAAGTACCTACCTAGCTGATTTTTTTTCGCGATTTCAGGTTTGGTCCCATAGTAAAAATTGTTCATAATGTTGAGTACAATGATCCTTTAAGAGGAAAACAACCATAAAAGTTTCAACCTGTATAGGACTAACTTTTGCCCGCGGCTTCGCCCACGTGGATGTCGGAAATACGTACTACCGGGAAATCCTACCTTATTCCTTGTCTACATTATAATGGGAACCTCTGTGCAAAATTTCAGCTTTATAGATCCAAGGGTTTGGGCTGGGCGTTGATGTCAGTCAGTCTTTCAGTCAGGACTTCTCTTTTTATTTATATAGATTAGATTAATATTAGATTTTACACTAGAGACATCCATTAAATGGCAAGCGCGACTTTTTTTAGAACAGAACTGCTGATAAGTAAAAGAGGACAATGTCCACAGTGCTCTTTTGTATGCAGCATACATTCTAGACAGTCGATAGTAATGCCTTAAGTTGGTATGACACCTAGGCCTGCCGAAAAGCCTCCTAAGTATTAGAACTTCTTGGCAGATTACGAGGCACATGTAATAACACCCTACTGAGCAAATCGGTACAGTTCAGATAGCCTGTTGCTAACTTCTCTCTTCAAATCTGCTAGTTTTATCGTCGATATAATATTTACTTTAAAATGTTGCTACATTTGAACTAAATGAATTGTTTACAAACTTCCTACTCCATTCATTAATATTTGAGAACTATCCCATCATAACACAAAACAAATAATACCATTGATTCATACTCAAAACAAAACAACATCGCATTTAAAATAACACCACACAAAATGCATCGAGAGCGATTTGAAACCAGGTTCTGGAAACCGCAAACCAGAGGGCAAACCAGAAACCAATTTTAGAGATATATCAAAACAAAATTAAACTACAAAAGGTCCCAAATAAACAAATAACACTTTACAAATGGAACGAATTAAATTTGCAGTAACATCTGTTAGCCGGCAAAAGTTTTTTGGGGACCACGGAGTTGTTTTAACCCAATTATCAAATGTTTCAATGTAGTTAGTGGGAAATTTTGGTTTGTAGCTTGATGATTAATTTTTAGGGGTTAATTGGAATATTATGGGTGTTAAATATTTGGTTTAACTTAATTTATTAACACCTGTTTCATTTATTTATTTTATTAGGTTCACCAACAATTGATTACACTGATACAAACAAATAACGCATTTTTAAAAGTAAAATAACAGTGCATCAATCACTTATAGGTACACACCCATGCATGAAAATTAATAAGAGGAATAAGCTTGGTAACACCGGTAAAAAGTTACATTTAAGTATATTCAATTTATTAAATTCTGATAAAAAAAAATATAAAATAGGTTAAGGTAAAATTCAATAATTCTTTTACATTATAACAATGGTAAAATTGATACTTACTTGAATTAAAGTAGAGTTTTCGTCAATCAATAGCTTATTTAAATAATGAAACTCATGTAAATCTGAACTCTAGTGCAAAATTTCATGCTTCTAGACCCAGCAGCGGTTTAAGTTGTGCATTGTCTGTCAGTGAATGAATTTATGATTTGTATCTAATATGTAAAAGATGCATCTTCACACAAATATTCAAATAGCAACAACACCGAACGTAACAAAAATTAAAAGCATCATCCTTTGTTTTCAAGACACTGCATTCAAAATCCTGCTTCCTATTGTAACTCAGATAATATTTTATGTCCCAACAAGGTCGCGCAGAGGTCAAAGCAGCAAATCAACTGAAAAGGCTGCCAAACTTTTTTTCACTCCTTTGTTCAACGACTGTAACCGTTTTTGATAAAACAGACCTTTGTGAGTTAGACGCGGCAGAATTATTTATTTTTAGTCCGTCGTCCGTTTATTTGTCCATCCGTCCATCCGTCCGTCCGTCCGTCCGTCTGTCCGTCCGTCTGTCCGTTTGTCACATCGCTGTATCTTTTGAACCGTATGATAATTTATGTTGACACATGATTTTTTTTTTTACTAAGGCCGCTAAAACAATTACAAATTAAAGGAGGTCCCCATACAATAAACGTGTTTTTTTTAATAAAGTATTTTTTAAATGTAGTTTTAAATATTGTACGGTGGTACGGAACCCTTAATGTGCGAGTCCGACACGAACTTGGCCGATTTTTCAATATTCAGTTCAAAGTTTAGGAATTTCTGCTTCGGATAGGTTCTTTGAATATAAACTATTTCTGTTGAAGCCGTTTATAGATTTTTGTGAGCACAAGTTTGATGTAATCTGTGATACAAGTTTGGCGCGCTGTTACTTTAAAATACGTGATCCAATACTAATAGAATAAAATAATAAATAATAATAATATGTAATAGAATTGGAAATTATTGTTACTTATATAGAGAAGAAGAAGACTTCTGGAAATACTTGTATGCAAGTTTCCTACATTTTTCACAACCACAGCAACAGACTCCTGTTAGACAAAATCTACAGTGGCAACTGACGAGGGCCGAGACAGTGAACCTCCTCTAGGTACAAATAAATAATTTGATTGCCTTGAACTCTCAATAAAATCAGACAGTACTGGAGGTTTAAGAAATAGCCCTAGTTTCTACTTTCCTTTACACTAATTAGAAGAGCTAGGCCATACAATTCTGGGCCGATTCAATTTATTAACCTATATTAAGCAGGAGACAGAAAAGATCTAGGACTTACATATCTACCTATATAAACGACACGATAAGACCGTATACAACGTGTTCCCACAATTACGACATTAATTTGACACGCGCACACGGTTCCGCGTTTCCATTTTATGGAGAAATATTAATTTCACTAAACGTTATTATTTATTGATTTTTATACAATTTTCTGAAATAGCATCTTGGAGCAATCATCAAGGCAGAGATGAAATTACCTGTGTTTTTAATTAATGTCGTAATTGCGGGAACACGTTGTATAAAAGCAGTAGATTAAAACGAGTAGAAGAAGAGAAAGAAAGAAGCTACAAATACCGTCTATATCCGTCTAAGTCTATACGAACACGGGAGGCAAATCACAGCCGGTCCTGGTATGAATTATGATAGTTTTTGCGATCCCCGCTCGACGTTTATGACGTGTAAAGGGCGACCTAATGCTAAGATATTCAGACCCGGCGACCCTCTGACGTAGTCAATAGTAGCTTTTTGCTATCCCATACTCGAATATGATTTCTTTTGTTCGCATAATGCTAAGCTTAAGTGTTGGAAGTGTTATTTCTGAATTTATTTTTTGGGAGGTTCGAGTTCTGAGGATTTTTGTTGGAG
Source organism: Cosmia trapezina (assembly GCA_905163495.3). Lineage (NCBI taxonomy): Eukaryota > Metazoa > Arthropoda > Insecta > Lepidoptera > Noctuidae > Cosmia > Cosmia trapezina. Next base: position 10,318,240 of record LR991045.1, read on the forward strand.
TTAAAATGGTGATGATAACCTTGCTACAGGTGATATAACATAACAGCATGCCAATTTTTCCTGAAGGGGTAGTCAGAGAAGTATAATATTAACCGGGCACATTATTCCATATTCCTGAATTCTGAAGAGATTTGATTTGATTGTTTGTTAGTTTGTTTGTTCGTTTGTTTGTTTGTTTGTTTGTTTGTTTGTTTGTTTGTTTGAGAAAACATCATCATGACCTGCCAGACCCAGGAATCAGACTCAAAGAAAACTCAGCAGTCACTTGCAAGGCCACGACAGCTTCGAGGCAATTTTACACCAGATAATTAGGAAGAACTTAAGGGCCTAGACAATCGCTTTTTCAAGGTTACCTGGAAGAGATCGCAGAAAGCTATAAGGCCGCCCTTTGTGTCTATGTTATGTAGTGTTAAATTTATTATTTTGCTATGTATACTTTCTGGTGTACAATAAACTATATATAAATAAATAAGCAATGGCTTTCAAAGCGTTTCGTACTAGTTTGAGCACTTGGTGGATAGTGCTTACACCGGGAGCTGTAAACACTGCGTTACCGTACTTCAGGTGACAGATCTCAGCGAAAAGCGTAAGTCAAGGCATGTGTGGCCGGTTTCATCTCGATGGGTCTCTTGGACGAAAAGAATATCGCAATGTGTTTTGCGGTAGAGATCGGAAAGAATTTCTGATTTGTCTTGTGAGAACCCTTCGATATTAATCGAGACTATGCACAAAGCCTAGGCCTAGCCTAGATATGTGGACTTTAGATTGCCATCGTGGTGAAAGGATTAACCAATCAGTATGGAAACTCGCTGATTGCCCAAGGTGCGCCGGGCGTATAGAGGCTCAGTAGATGCGTCGCTTGGGGAAGCTTCTTTTATGCACCCATTTGCCATCAACCATCCTGCGATCCTCGCTACACCTATCCTCAAACCCTCTAAGCAATCCGTAATTATGAGTAAAAGGCATGATTTCAGTTTGTTTTGCGGAAAGTTCAGCCTCAACCCAAAAACAGCACAATAATAAACACTCCAGCCCTTTAGTTAAACTAGTTTACAAATAGCGTTAGGCTGGAACGGGTGTTATACCGGCCCAATTTTGCTTTGACTACCGAACCGTTCCCGTTATGGTTTGGAGCGCAGAATAAATTAGGTACATCCAATTACTATGTATTTGAGTGCTGCTGCTGCGAAAATTGGATCATATTTGTGTTAGGTACTTCGGCACCTATTTTCGGCAGTAAAAGGTATATCCAAACAGTGTTTTGTGGTGGGCATGCTCCTGTTATTTTCATCAGTAAGGACTGTTTTATGAATGAGTTTAAATAGTTACCTATGGTAAATTAATTATAAACAAGTACCTACATTTTTATTTTCATCAACAAATAAATTAATAGCTCAAAAACAAAAAGAAAAGAAAGTGATGAGTTTCCTCACTACCTACTTTTGATGTTTATACTTATTACGCAAGTAAATCAAAACCTATAGGGTAGGTACTTCCCGTAGGCCTAGAATCATGAAATTTGGCAAGAAGCAAGGTCTCACAGCACAAGTAAAGGAAAAAGTGCAAAAATTGTTAATTTGTAATTTTAGCACTCACGCTCATGGACGCTCACTACATATATTAATTTAATACATTGCATGTCTGATTAGTCAGTTTATGCATGTTTATGTTTAGTCGCATGTTTGAAAAATAAAGTATTCTTATTCTTATTCTTATCACATAATTTTATTTTTTTGTAATTGCAATGATAAGTTTGTGTTTGTGATAAATTATTTTCAACTACGGAACCCTTCTTTGTGCGTGGTCCGACATGCACTTGGCCGATTTTTTTTAAGATCTGCACTAATTTTTCAGCTTTCAGAAAGTCCTTGTATAGGTAGATTGCTAATATATATCCTTTTGGCCCTTCCACAAACTAACCAGCCACCTTAAGAGCGTAGACGGGCTGCATTTTTCCATACAAATGTATTCCCCTATTCTCTTCCTGGATAATGCCTCTAGAGTAATCGTTTTTATTTATAAAAATCCAGGTCTATTGAAGGCATGCCCCTGTCATTTTTTTTTTTTCAAAAAATTTATTACTAAAATAAATATGACTTACCAAAAACCTAAAAAAATACCCCGTTTTTACCTACGTAATCAGACGACTACCAAAGAAAATTGAAAAGTTTTTAAAATAAAAACAAGTAATAGGGGCATAGATCTATTCTTCCTTTAAATTTTGATACCAAATATAATTTAATTGGCTTAGGTTTCGAGGAGAAAACAGGAGAATACGAAACGTCGATCGGTCAAGGTTTTTTATAGGTAAAATCGTTCTGAGCTGCAGTTGTCTCTATCGCACTCTACGGGGGGAGACGAGAGGTGAGGGAGGGTTAGACTAATACGTACACAATTAGGGAAGTGACTAGTGTCGAAGTTTTTATCGAAATCATTTTTCAATTCCCGCGCAGCCCGTCTACGCTCTTAAGGCCCTGGTTCCAAGCTTGGTTTAGCTCGGTGTGTAAGTGAAATGGCTTTATGGCTATCTAGTTTGACGCACGAGATAGAAGATTCTCACGCGCACCGGAATTATGTCGTAAAAGTGCAAATAAAATCGTATAAAATTAGAAATTAACTATTTAATAAAAAGTAATCCATCACTGGATGCAGTTTGGAATTTGACATTTCATGGTATATTTTTAATTATAATTATAATTGCTAATGAAGGGATAAACAGCTTTTACAGATTATTAGGAGGTATGTTTAAAGATTTTTTTGGTGCATTGAAGTATGTTTAATTACCTATGTTTTGGCTTCCATCACTGTATGCGAAAAGGACTTGAAAATATCATATTTTTTTTACATGTCAAAATTATTTACGGTTTATGAGATACACAGCTTTAAAAAACCACCTTTTTGATGGTTTTCAGGAAATCTGCGCCTTAACCTTGAATTTCTTCTAATGTGTTCCCCTACCAAGATTGGACGCATTCATTCCTTTAACTTAAGTTAATCCATTTAACGCAGCATAGTTTCAAGGCTCTTCCTCAAACTGTTTTAGCTCGTACGATTGCTTACAAGGGTGTCCTAATCGATACGAATTGAATCAGACATTCAGAACGTGAGGGTCATGCATTTTGTATAGGTTTGGTGTAGCGAGGGTATTGCTAGTAACAATCACATTGCTAGGGTACTTTTGTGTCTTACCTTTTAGTTAATTCTTTGAGAGTAATAGTAGAAATAGCCGAGACTTATGAGTTGTATCTCGTAGGTACGTACGAACTTACACAGGCAATTTACTTTGAATAAATTATTTCATCAACATTGCTCTCAAAACGGTGAAGAAAAAAATCGTGATGAAACCGGCGGCATGTCCGAGAACCAAAAATTCTAAGATATTTTCCATCCACCGATACACTGGACCCGCGTGGTGGATTACGAGCCGCTCCCTCTCACCGAGAGGAGGCAGTGTCCAGCAGTGGGAACATTGTAGGCTGATAGGGCTGTTTCGGTCCTTCCGGTTTCCTTTACTTGTGTTGTGAGACTTTGTTTCATGATTCTAGATCAACGGTTTTGATTTTACTTGCGAGTATGAAAATATGTCGCATAAATAGCCTTTTTTAGGGTTCCGTTCCAAAATGGTAAAAAGGAACCCTTATGGTGTGACTCAGTCTGTCTGTCTGTCTGTCTGTCACAGCTGCATATCTCAAGAACTACTGATGCTATCAACTTGAAATTTGGAATAGTTTTAGATGACGTTTACCCAACTATTTTGGAAATAAGAAAGTAATAAAAATATTTATATTTTATTTGCAACAGGGACTGAAAGGGGGTCTAAAAATTCAAAGTATGGCTACTAGGGCACGTGGGGTATCATATGAAAGAGCGCTGTTTGCACATTCTCAAACATTTTTTTTCTTTTTTTTAGGCCGCATAGTTTTCGAGTTTTAATGAAAAATGTAAAAACAAATACCGTTCCCCCCCCCCCCCCCCCTTATCTCCGAAGTTGCAAAGAGAAAAATCTGAAATTATTCTATGTGATAGAATTTTATGTAAAAATTACAGGAAAAATAAAACGATATCTGTAAATAGCACACTTTTTCAGAAATCGGAACGGAACCCTCGGTGCGCGAGTTTTTTTATTTTTTATTACGTTGACTTAGAAGCTTGATTTTTTTAGAGCTCCAAGGGACCATAGTATTTGATACCAGGACACGTTCCTGAGAAAAAGTGTATCGACAGACTGACAGACAGACAGACGGACAACGTAGTGATCCTATTAGGGTTCTATTTTTTCCTTGTGAGGTACGAAACCCTAAAAAACAAACTATTGCGCTTTATTATTAGTAAGTATATAGATAAACTAGAATATATAAGTGCAAAAATTAATGTTTGAATTTGAATTTGAGTAAGGTGTGTTCAGGTTTGGTCCCATAGTAAAAGTTGTTCATAGTGATGAGTACAATGACCTCTTAAGAGATTTCGTGTATGAATAGATATACCTTATATATACTAGTCCTGTTATCACTGACTGACTATATCCTTTTAACATACGTACAGTAGGTCGTGCAGCCTACCGAAATCTTTGCTTGCCCGATAAGCGAAGTTTATATTAGCAACGAAACTTGCAGAAGAGGTGTAAGAATTGCTTGCGAAAGTCAATTTCTGCAAGTTTGGTTGCTTATCTAAACTTCGCTTTAGATTGATAATTTATAGCACTGTGTTATCATAAATTAGCAAACAGTACGAAAGTTTCATTACGAAGTCGAATCAAAAGTGATTTCTGTGATTTCTGTGCAATAATTTGCTTGATCCAAGTACTAGGTACTACTCGATCTACATAATTATTTACCTGTAATGTAAGCTGATGGGAACTAATAATGCAATTAACTGCTACAATCTGAGGATGGTAATTGCAACAAGATTTAATTAGTTGAATAGGTAATCGTTAATTATGCCATTGAAGAAGCTTCTTAGAAAATAACAATGTGAGCATTGTTAAAACTGAGGTTTTTTTTTAGTATTTCAGTATCTTTTTTTTAGAAACAGAATATGGAAAACCAAATGGTATACGGTAAAAAGAATTGAATTATGTGAATTCAAGTGGTTATATACATAACGATTCATTACTTTAATAGCGTCCTCAATGTATTGGCAAGTAAGAACTTATAATGTACCTATCTTTTACAATAAATAAATGATTAAAGGCTCTTACAGACAGAGGCGATATCGCGAGCGATATTGCGATATTATCGCGTCGCAACACCGCTACGCGACACGTCGCGACGCGATATCGCCTCTGTCTGTGAGAGCCTTAAGGCTTTAAGACATAAATTCGTATGGTGGTAGACCCGTACGAGTTCATTGATAAGGAGCTCTACTCATCATCTACCTAGCCTTTTCCCAACTATGTTGGGGTCGGCTTCCAGTCTTACCGGATACAGCTGAATACCAGTATTTTACATGAAGCGACTGCCTTTAAGACCTCCACAACCCAGGTACTGGGTAAAACGATACCCCTTAGTAAGACTGATTTTGTCAGACTTTCGGGCTTCTGACGACCAGTAACGATTGTCAAAGATCCACGAATGACAGCTGGGACCAACGGCTTAGAGTGCTTTCTGAGGCATGGAGGGGTTCGGTATGTTGGTCCGGTATGGTCACCCATCCACCGACCGACCGCGGCAAGCGTAGATTAACCTGATCGATCGACCCGTGCGGATTTTATTACTAGCTACGAGCTACTCTTGATAAGGAGCTCTACTACTTAGGGTCAATTCTACCAAACTTTTATATTTGATATTCCTATTAGATCTAGTACCTATAAATATACCTGCGATTTTGATATTTGACAGTTTCTCCATACAAAACTATATTCTGACGTCAATTTTATTCCACGGCCGCACGGATAAAAGATATCTAATTGTAAAATCAATATCTAATTGTAAATTGTAAAATCAGACTTATGTTTATGTTGTTTGTTTGTTTGTGTGTGCTTTTAGCGATAAGACCGCCCATTGTGTCACCCTATGTAAAATTTCAACATTTATATCTGTATTTTTTATGGTGTGCATAATAAAGAGTATTCTATCTATCTATCTAAAAATCTTCTCGTTCTTAAAATCTAATAAGGTGATTCTTGATTTTCTACATTATTCAAATACCGTACTATTTGGTACCATATATAACATTATCAACAACAAGTATGCCGGCAAAACACGAGTCACGCCGCAGATGCGTCGGTATTCATTAATTCATTTGTTTTCATAATTCAATAATTAATTAATTTCGCGAGACTAGGGCTGGTAGTCGTGTGGGCTGTTTGAAACTTCGAAGAATGAAGTGACATTTGGTGTATTGTGTGGGTGTTCGATTATTGCTGTTGTGTGTCATTATGGGCGAATTTCACCAATGAAACTAAACGCGACTTTCTAAAAGGCGTTTCAATCGTTGTCAGTGTCACCAGTGTTGTGGAATATGAAATAGTTTAAGCTGAGCTTTGCATTTGTGTGAGTGCACATAGATAGTGTAGGTGTGTCGTCGGGCATTGAGGGCGATTCGTCTTTTGCTTGGTTTAAAACCTGTTTATACTGCTTTTTGGCAATCGGCTTTTGTTCTTTTAATACCAGAGGCCATGACCAAAACCATGTCAAATCGTTGTAAAACGTAAAACTATAAGACGATTGAAGATTTGTCTTACGTAAAACGATAAGACAAACATTTTGGTCATGGGCTCGCGTACCATTTTGGTGATCACTCACACAAATGCAAAGCTCATCTTACGCCTCGCGGACTGTAGGTACCTTACGCTTTTTCATTGAGTTTTCTTGTTGTGAAAAGGTGATTCCCAGAGACTATGAGCATTGATATCAATGCTTATTTAGTCTCTGGGAATCACTTCGAATATCAACGGGAAAACTGTCATTTTGGGTTATATGCATCAAAATTATATCCTGTGTAGTGTAAAAATAATAAAGTTTGGATTTTAATCCATGGAATCCATCCAGGAATTGTCATTAAAAATGACTTCACGAGCCCACGAGCCTTTAAATCCAGAAAAATAATACTTACCTACCCAAGTAATCTAGCGGCACTAATCCAGTATCCCACCCAAACAAAAAGGCAAAACTTATCACATCCCAAAATCCATTACAAAAATCTATTATTCACAAAAAAGCAACCAACCCTAAGAAACCTTCCATCCGCGGTTCGTTGAATTCCGCTCGCGAATTTCACCAAATTAAAATTACGTACGAAAAGCGATTATATCATTAAAGTTGGTGCAAATGAGTGACAGTTCATTTACTGCTTTGTGCAGCGCGGTGGAAATAATTTGATTTTAAAACTGTGTTATGTGTGTGTTATAATCTTGTTTGATGTAGGTAAGTAAGTTGGTTTTATTTATTTGTATCCGGATCATTTATCTGACGTCAGAAGTTATCATAAGATGCAGATATCTTCGCTAATTTAAGGCTGCTTCTTCCTAAAACACGGCGAAACTAAGTAACTTTGTAACCATCTTTTACAGTAGCTAATAACATCTTTCTGATAGGAAAAAATACACAGTAATCTACAATACATAAGAAGTGATTTCATATGTCCTGAAATCTATTTTAGTTTGTAGAACTAAGGAAAAAAAAACCTAAATCCAGGTCTATTTCGGTCAATTTTTTCGTGTTGTTAGCATATTACTCCTACAGTTTTCATTGAAAGTGTTCATTTTATACAGTTCTTTACAAACTAATAAGGAATGATTTCTTGTCATTACTTTTTTAGTTTAATCAACAGATTTTTTGTAAATCGATAATTACTTCATATTTTGCAAGCGTTCTGTCATCGTGCTTCTCTTCCTTTTCTTTGCAGTCCGACAGTGACCGCGCTTTTTGCGACGGACAAGTCTTAACTAACTGAAGTAGGTATCTGACATTTTGGACTAAGCCGACAGCCGACCTAACTTAGCTAAGTCGAATCGATCTGTCTAATCGGCGTATCTGTACCTATGCCTTACGGTCCCCATGATATTGCAAAAATCGAGACCGATATATCTGCAGTTTACAAAAAAAAAAAAGAAAAGAAAAATAGCTTGCCCTGTAAAATTCTCTTCGAATCAGTTACGTCATTTAGTTGATTATGATCTATGCCAACGGCCTTGAGCAGTTGTGGTGGTATAGCTTATTGCTTGTTCTGTGCTGAGCTCACGCAATGCGTGGTACGCCCACTCAGTAATGGACGGGCGAATCCATCAAGGAGCGCTGTCCCAAATTAGACGCATTATTAATTTATTATACATTAGCTTTTGCCAGCGGCTTCGCCCGCGTGGATGTCAGAAATTATCCCACGAGAACCTACTACCTGGATAAAAAATATCCTATGTGTTAATTCAGGTTATAAACTATCTGTGTGCCAAATTTCATCCAAATCCGTTGAGTCGTTTTTGCGTGATTGATTAACAAACATCCAAACATCTTCACAAACTGTCACATTTATAATATTAGTAGGATATTAGGATTAATTAGAAATTATAATAAGAATATTTTTGTGCCCTTAATATTAAATATTAGGTACTATTATTATTACTGATACGATGACTAGGATTCAAAGAGTTGATGTTAACGGGAAAAGATCACCCGGATCCGTAGTAACAATGGGGGTCCCCCAAGGCTCAATTCTTGGCCCGTTTTTGTTTCTTATTTATATGTCTTGCCTTACCTCATAAAGGATAATCATGATATAGTGTCGTTTGCAGATGACACTTCACTTTTATTTAAACTCAAACGTCAGCAGCTGGTTACTGACAATGTAGATATCGCCCTCGCAAAAGTAGTGAACTGGTTCAATGTTAATAACCTACTTCTTAACGAGAAAAAAACTAAGTGTATTAAGTTTACTATACCTCATGTTAGACAAGTAAAAACTAGTGTTCTCATAAAGGGTGAAGAGTTGATTCCCGAAGATACCACAGTGTTCTTGGGCATAACTTTGGATGCCAAACTTCAATGGGGCCCCCATATAGATAAATTGTCCAAAAAGCTTAGCGCTGCAGCATACGCCGTCAGGAAAATTCGTGATTTAACTTGTTTAGAGACAGCCCGTTTAGTTTACTTTAGTTATTTTCATAGTATGATGTCGTACGGTATTCTGTTGTGGGGAAATGCCGCCGATATTCAGACAATTTTTGTTTTACAAAAAACAAAAACCGACTTCCAAAAAAAAACACTACAAAGTGAAAAATAACTTTAATTTCGGAAGTCGGTGTCTTTGGATCTGTATTTTAGTTTTTTGCCACCGACTTCCGAAATTAAAGTTATTTTTCACTTTGTAGTGTTTTTTTTGGAAGTCGGTTTTTGTTTTTGTAAAAAAGTTTTTATTTTTCACTTTTTAGTGGTTCAGTTTGTAATTTATCTAAGTTACAATAACCCAATGTCAACTGCTCATCACGTTTTACAAAATGTTGCTTTTCCCGATGCAGGGACGTTAATTGTTGAGGAGTTCTCCTAGTAAGAACCAGGAGAAATGGAGCTCATGGTGAAGTCACCATTACCATTATTTTGACGAGCATAAACCATATTAAAGTAATCGAATCGCAACCTGTTATATACTTAGATATAATTGAGTATTTCCGATGGCCCTCTGTGGTCTTCATCATCAGTTCCAGTTCACCGAATGGTACTTTCCGAGAGTAAATGCACGAGTTACTATAAAAAATACCGAAATCGATATAGGTGTGCCCATAAAATTTGAGGGTTTCCCTCGATTTCCATGGGATCCCATCATCAGATCCTGATTTGATGATCATGGGACCACTTGGGAAGTATACCCTTTCGAACAAAAAAAGAAAAATCCAAATCGGTCTAGCCATTTTCGAGTAATCGGGGAACATACATAAAAAAAAAAAATAAAAAAAAAAATATTCCGACGAATTGAGAACCTCCTCCTTTTGGAAGTCGGTTAAAAAAAGGGCTATTCGTTCAATTTACAAATTAAGTCCCAGGAACTCCCTCAGAGATAAATTTAAAGAAATTAATATAATGACTGTGCCTTCTCAGTATATCTATGAAAATCTTTTGTATGCTCATAAAAATATCAATTTGTTTAAAAAATACAGTGACGTCCATAATGTGAATACTAGAAACAAACACAAAGGAGAAACCCGTTTTTGGGCTTAACCGTTACACGAATCAAATATATACCAAAAAAATCGTCTATTTTCCTTGATTAACCCATTAAAATCTTAGTCTCAATTACAATGGCCAAGTGTAGGAAATAAGTTGATTTCTATTTTTTATTTTTAAGCAACCATTGTAAACCGTTACAAAACTTATTCCATTATACGTCACAAACCTCACGAACGCTGGCATTATATCAATAGAGCGTACGCTAAGGATATGATCGATTTAGTGGAAATCGATACTGTTACAAATTATTAAATAATACTCCATGGAGTATTATTTTTTGTATTAAAATCAATGCAATATAAAAAAGTCTGAAATCTAAATTGATTTTTAACGTAAGCACCATTAAAAATCATTAAAAGAATTAAATAATTGATAAAATCGATTGCACCACGGATTGCACTAGTAAACGGCAAATATCCACCTCAACGTTTGTCTATTGTCATGGTTGTAATGTCAAGTCATTAATGTCATTCGCTTTCGTATTTTTGCGCAAGTGAATGTGTTTTTCCGTATTTCTCGAGATTTATTATTTCATAAGACCTCTGTTCGACTACTGGACTCCGAAATTGATTGCCTTCTGACCTGACTGACCCTCGCGCTTGACATTGGACACCGTACCCTGCCACTCCTGCTAACCTTTGCTAGAAAACCGGATCTCTTTCTCGTTCTTTTGAGGACTGGTTATAAATAATTAACGACATCATGAGCCTATGCATTAATTGCTGAATAGCAACGGACCGCTGCAATACAATGGCGAAGATTGGAAGATGAAATTATTTTTTCAATTTTGTACAGGAATGTGTCGCACCTCAAACCGTTAGTATCCGATATTTTCATATCGTAACATTTATTTAATGTAATCAAACTAAATAGTGTTATCCCTTATGTTCAGTTGTCTGTTGATAGTTGTATTTTATAAACTGATACTTACCAGAATGTGCAACAAATTCATATTCAAAGACATGTGACATCACCAATCCGAACTGAACCTGCATGCTGCATGGTTTATTACGGCCTATTCCCTCTCTCAGAGAGGAGGCCTGTTTCCCTGCAGTGGGACTGTAATAAGGCCGCTTATGTTTACCCTAATATGCCACTCAGATGTTTAATTGCTAAATGCTCAAATGATAAATGCTTGCTTCAGGTAAATGAAAATGACTTTATCTGGCAAGCTTGCTGGAATCATGCAAATACTGTATCTCTTGAGGGAAATAGACCAGAAGAGAGTGAACAGACACCTACAGGACACCGACGAGTGTGTATTCACTGTGGACGTTCTCTTCTGAGAAGAATTTGTTACCATGAACTTAATCATCAAATAATGAATATACCCTAAAAAGTCTAATTTTACCCATTTGGCCATTGCTGGGAGTCGTGAAAATTGGGCTCGTGAAACCTTCCAAAATGCTCTAATTTATGGCCAAATTTCAGCCCTGTAACACCAGGCCCGAGTTTCTATGGAGTTCGGGTTTCTCCTTTGTTGCTCATATAACCAGGCTTAAGAAAATAAGTGGTTCGTTTAGATGCCAATGAATACGTTTTTATAATAAACTACCTAGCCACATTCAAAAACTAAGCCTTAATAAATTCAAAAATTGTATAAAGCGGAAACTTTGTCAGAAAGCCTTTTATACTGTCAAAGACTATATTGAGGACAAAAAGGCTTGGGATTGAGCTGCTCCAATAAAACACAATTAATGTTGATTTAAATACCTTTTTACATATTCCATACAATGACATGAGTATTTACTTTGTAAAGTATTACTTATAGTATTTTTGATTATTGTGAATGTGAAGACTACGTGGATCATTGTTTTTTATTTATTTTATCCTTTTCTCAGTTTTAGTCATAGTCTGACAGTTTGAGTAATTTAAGCGGCCTACCCAAATGTCTTTTCTTTGGTATTGTTCGTCGAATCGTTAAGCTCCTTAAGTTTTGAGTTGAGCTGCACGATTACTGACAAATGCGTGCACTGACTGGACAGGTCCACTCAATCTGTGTGGTTCTTTTCTCAAAAGACCATTTCAGACTGCAGTCTACATGGTCTTCACATGATCTGACCAAGATTATGTCTGGACTTTAAAAGAGACTGTGACCTCTGAGTTTGTTTCGGCGTTTCTTCTCAGAGTAGTCAGAGAGAAACGTCGAACTCATCTAGTTTTAAAAAAAATATGTTTGACGTGTAAAAGTGTTTGTACAAACCTACTTACAGAAAATAAATCATTTATCATTTACTGTTTTGTTCACCTACCTATGTTCTGCAAAAAAAAAAAAAAAAATTGAATTTGAAAGTAGGTGTTTACAAAGCTATCGGCGAACCACTCATTACTTATGCTCAGTAGTTATGTTAAACTCCTCGCTTTACAGGCGTTCTGACCTTTCGCAGAACACTTAGTTTTAATGGGACTTAAATGGCGCAGTGCGAGATGACCACGGTCTGAGGTTGCAAGTTAATTTTCGACTGAATTCTGTAACTCTGATGTCTGGTGGTGGGCATCTCGGATTCTCGGGCCTTGAATTTGCTTTGGTATCTTGTATCTTGTAGTACCTTGTATCTTGGTGATAGAACTGTCGGTCGAGGGGTTAATAGTCCATTTTACTTTGTTATTTTACATATTTTTGGTTGTGTAATAACCTCTTTGACACTTTCTTTCACACACTGCGATCACCAATCTTAATTCCAAAGTAATGGTAATATGTATTTCATATTATTGACTCATTTCATTTCGTGTTTTGTTGTTTTGTAAATCTGTTCTTGTGTACCTATCATGAATCTTGTGTGTGTGTAATAAATATTATTACTATTTGGATTGAGCAACAAACGTTATTCTGATGAAACTTTACGATTAGACATACTCAAAAAAACTGGCATAGAAATATCTTTTGTTATTATATTCTGATGAAAATTTACGATTAGACATACTCAAAAAAACTGGCATAGAAATATCTTTTGTAAATAACAGTTGAACAATGTTCAATGTTCATTCCACGGTTGCACATGCGTTGCATCGAATGTTTACAAAAGGCGAATACCTCCACTACTAGGTAAAACACTGGATCGCTCTGTTTAACTTGCAAAATAAAGATATTATTTTGTTTGTGTATTAGACAATTACAATGTTATCATATCAATTTAGAAATTAATACTCTCATCCCTCTATAAACTTATCCACAATCAGCTTTTAAAAGCAATAAAACAGTTCAAAAGACCACAGAAGGACCTTTGAATCAGCCCATTAAAACCATATTATTTTGTATCATTCGATAAAGTTAAATAGCCTTGTTACTATAGCAATACGAATAAAATTTCAACGACATGAGGTTCTTCATAAATTGGTCGTAGATGTTAGGGACATTCTAAATAGATAAGCTTGTCGTCCATGGCACCAAGGAAAATTTGAAAGGATATAATAGAAAATACCTATCATCATTCTGCCCCCCATGTCATAATTACAGTAAGTCGTGTTACTGGTGTTATGAGTTTTGAATTTAAACATCTCGAAACAAAAGTGCGATTTCCCACCATTTACATTTTTTGACTTACTGTAATTATGACAGCATTATCACCATCATTTCAGCCGAAAGACGTCCACAGCTGGACCTAGGCCTCCCCTAAGCACCGCCACTTCGAACGGTTCTGTGCTTCCCGTATCCTGCAGATTCCTGCGGTCTTCACCAGGTCAACGAACCACCTTGTCCCATACATAATCATCTCAGGCCAAAATTAAAATTATCATTCGTCATCATCATCATTTCAGCCGAAAGATATCCACTGCTGGACCCCCTGCCCACTAGGTACCACTTAAGTTTAGATTTTTTTTAGGCTATGTCGTTTACCTTGGTTCTCCTGCGGATCTCTTTATTTCTAATTCGATCACGTCGGGAACCTGCAAGCATAGCCCTCTCCATTGTCCTTTGAGTGACTTCTAAAAAAGCCCACTGTGTTCAGTGCCGTAGGTCATCACTTGAAAAACGCCTAGTCAAAGACTTTCGTCTTGAGACATTGCGGTATGTGAGACGAGAAGATAATTATAGCGGAGCTTCCCGAACGCTGCCCAGCCGATTCGGATTCGAAGATTGACCTCTTTCTCGAAGTTGGACCTACCTAACTAGACAGTCTGTCCTAGGTAAACATACTCGTCCACAGCTTCGAGTGTCTCCGATCTTCATGAGACATGGGCATTTGAAAATTATAATTATAAGAGCATTGAATTAACCTCCACGCGTGGTGATACAAAATGCATACGATTAGCGCACCAGGACAGTTAGCCCCTCTAACACCTTGCCGACTGGCTAATACCTACCCTACAGTACGGCCATTATTGCGAATTTGGTCCTTATAAATCAATCAATCTGCCTAGCCTTTTCCCAACTAAGTTCGGGTCGGCGTCCAGTCTAACCGGATGCAGCTGAATACCAGTATTTTATATGAAGCGACAGCCTATTTGACCTCAACCCAATTATTGCGTCACACGATACCCGTTGGTAGGACTGATCAGACTCTTGGGCTTCTGACTGCCCGTAACGACTGTCAAAGATCTACGAATGACAGCTGGTACCAAGGCTTTAGGTTGTGCTTTCTGAGGTACGAAGGGATCTCGATATTATGTACTTAATGGATGATCAACGAATTTGATCCTTATAGTTACTAGAAATTGTCCAATTGACAAGTGACAGAACTGCATTCTATCGACGGCCGGATAACTACCTATTTTTACCCGACTGCGGCGAAGCCCAAAAGGAGGGTAATGTATTTGACCTGTATGTCAAGTATGTATGTATGTCCGTTTCTTTGTTCCCTCGTAACTCCTAAACGAATGAACGGATTTGGATGAATTATACGTCTTTAGGTTTGTCTTTAGGTAGCGCGAGTGTCACTGGCTACATTAAAATAAAAAACAAAGTAAAATGGCGGATTTGGGGTGCCATATTGTGGAGTTCAAATTTTTTTTTTCTTCTAATACCATCGAGTGGGATATCAAATTGAAGCGTTTTAAAAGGTGATTACAAAAATATATACAACTTATATGGTTAAAAGCAATTCGAAGTGACAAATCGTAAAAAACACAAAAAGAAAATCGAAATCAAAATAACTCTCAAAACTCCTTGCAAGAACTAAATCGTCTGCGAAACTTTTCACATTTGTAAACTAAAAAGCTGGAAATAAAAAAAGTAATTAAAAAAATTAAAAAACCCGACTGCGGTAAAAGTTAAGTTAAAGAAAACTGAAAGCTAAAAACAAGCCCATTAAAAATTAAATGAAATTGGGAAGCAGGCGGGACCCATTCCATTTTTTATATTTTCAAACGCAAACGGGTCCCGCCTGCTTTCAAATTTAATTTAATTTTTAATGGGCTTGTTTTTAGCTTTTCAGTTTTTTTTAACTTAACTTTTACCGCAGTCGGGTTTTTTAATTTTTGTAATTACTTTTTTTTTGACTGTCTATAAATTGCTCTACTGCATGAACTACAATTCTCATAAATTCGTGCTTTAATAAAAGAAGAAGACCAAAATTATCAACAGCTCTTACATTCGTATCTAAACCCATTGGACTTTAATAAATTATGCAGCAAACTAAACTACTTCCACCTGCATCGCTTCACAAATTCAAAGGATTACGGCCCTAACAGGGTCGGTGGAAATAGTATGCAGGTTTTATTACTCTAAGATATACGGGTCTAACCGTAAACGACTTGCTTGATGGTCTAGATGTTCTGTCACGGACATAAAACTCGGACTTTACCGTTTTCGGGCAGTCATAAAGTAAAGGCGCAGAGCAATGACTTGTGAGTGCAATTTTGCTGTTAAGTTTTTAACAGGCGCTCTAGCTTGCGGTAGTTTTGATTTATTTAGTTTAAATTGTAGATATTTTTTATTTAAATTGAGTTGGAAATGATATAAATGGTAATTTTGTTGAATAAAATATAATTTATTAAAAACAAAAAGATTTTCTACTTTGCTTTAAAATAAACCCTAGGGTATACCTGTCAAAAAATAAATATAACGTCGTAAAAAAGTTAACTAAGTCTAATTAAGGCTCTACTTTATAGCCTAAAAGATACAATTGTAGCCGTTATCCATAAAATTGCAATAATTTTATTTAAATTCTGAGCTTTTCATTTTCAGGACAGTCCGCAGGGACTAATGTAATTAAGTACGATGAACTAGCCCACTAGTAGAGGTGGGCAGCAATACAGCTTAGCTTAGACTATCGATGTCGATAATTTTGTAGAAAATATTGAAGTAGTAACAGAACAACACGTCAGGATTTCAAGTTTATACAGGGTAGTCCAATAGTGACGTCAAAAAGAAAAATCTGAATTCCTCATACGCAGGGGGAGGTATTCGAAAATACCCCATGTAAGTTCCGCGACTACAAAAAAAGATATGAATTTTCTACAGGGTCAAATTAAATTAGCTAGGGTAACTCCGCAGAAGGTATCGATAAATCTTAACATGATAAAACAAAAAAAAAATTAATTTGATTATTTTTTGATGACTCCCCCAAAAGAAAACATCAAATCTTTTTTGTTTTTAATTTATAATCGTGTTTGAATCAATGCCCATCACGTCTGCAAAGTTTCGTTCACTAATTTAATCTGACCCTCTATAAAATATCTGGTCTTAAGGATCAGAAGCCTAACTAATTTTTTAAAAAGAAACCACAAAACAACCTACAACTATTTATTTAAATTTAGAAAAACTGTTACAAGAAATTATTTCACTATGACCACTAATACGCGTCCGTCCCATCCGAGCTCCGCAGCAAAAGTGACCGAGGCGGGTGAGCAGGCGGCTCATGGCGTGTCACCCCCTTCATTGACAGCGTCATCGCAGCGACGTGATGGCCCCGCCCTCTCAGCTGTCAAATCCTCTAAGACGGCCTCTCCTGACAGCTGAACGTCCTCGTCAGCTTGGCTTCCTGGCTCCAGGTCCTCGTCCGTCTGGCCACCTTGGGTGGGTTTCCCAATGGTAGGCTTCCTTGCGCCTGGTCATCATCATTTGACTCGTCACCTAAAACATACCAACATAAGAAAATCAACACAACATTCTGAAAGCTTAACTTGAAGCTACCCATTGCAATGAAAGTACAAGCGTTTTACTGCAACTTCAAGCAATAACATCAAAATGGGTAGCAGATAGGTTATCGTATCACCAATGAAAGAGTTCCGGACCTCAATCATTACTGAAACAATAACAAAATCACCTGGCAACCACTATCGGGGTTCCAGTAAACAAAATCACCTGGCAACCACTATCGGGGTTCCAGTAAACAAAATCACCTGGCAACCACTATCGGGGTTCCAGTGACCAAAACACCTGGCAACCACTATCGGGGTTCCAGTAACCACTGCCACTTAAAAAGGCCATAAGTAAAAAGCTGCCACAATGCTGCTTTTACTTACCACCACCGAGATGATCGAAGAATACTTCGCAAGCATCCGGGGTCCACTTACCACCACCGAGATGATCGAAGAATACTTCGCAAGCATCCGGGGTCCACTTACCACCACCGAGATGATCGAATAATACTTCGCAAGCATCCGGGGTCCACTTACCACCACCGAGATGATCGAATAATACTTGGCAAGCATCCGGGGTCCACTCACCACGCCACTGAACCATATGTTCTGCGGCGGTCTGTGTTTTCTTGCCGTACGAGCCAGCAATCAGCTCGAGCTCGTACCGGTGATGTGTAGCGCTCGTACCACCTTGTACGGGCCACGCATCCCGGAGTCCAGCTTCCCCGTGCTCTGCGAGCCCTTGCTCACGAACACGAAACTGCCGACGTCAAATGTACGGGGCTGACGGCGACGCTCGTTGACGTACGCGTCCTGCCGCTGCTGATTTTCAGCGAGCAACTCAGACGCCCTCTGTCTTCTCAGCGTCAGAAGAGCTTCTCGGTTAGGATGCGAGTCGTTCAGCGCGACATCTCGCACAAGAGATATCAACACTGGAGTAGTCCCTTCAACGCCAGTCAACAGCTGCAGAGGCGAGGTGCGGGTCGTGGCTTGCCTCGTTATGTTCAAGGTGAGCTGTACCTTCCACAACGTATCGGACCATTGCACACCCTTGTTGTTCGCCTCTATCCGCAACATGTTGAGGACCGTCCTGCAATAACGCTCGACCTGCCCGTTTTCACAGTGCATTTCAGGCGTGATAAAATGTATGTTACAGCCTATCAAATAATGCCGAAAGTGCAACGCGCGAATAATTGCCAACGTCTCGAGTTCGTAACGGGACTCGGCACCCTGCGTGGATTTACTAAAATAGCCGACAACTCGCTTCTGTCTACCCTCATGTTCTTGCAATAAAATTGCACCATAACCGATTGCACTGGCGTCCATATGAAGCTCAGTGGGCAGATTGGGATTGAAATTGCTAAAACGGGTTCCTCAGTAAGACTTTTAATAATAAAATCGCGTGCTAAGTCTTGCTCCGTACCCCATACAAAAGGCTGACCTTTTCTAAGCAATTTGGCAATACAAGCAGTTTTCGAAGCATACCCAGCAATGTAGTACCTCCGAAAATAGCCCGCTAAACCCAAAAACAGACGTACGCCTCTTACATTACATGCCTTAGGAGATTTAAATAAAGCTTCAGTTTTACTAGGGCTCGGCCGTACCTGACCGTGACCAATGAGCCTACCTAGGTATTCTAACTCAACTCAACTAGGTATTCTACCTAGCCTGTCAATGTGATCGTCTATCAACGGCAGCGGAAATCGTTCTTTAATAGTGATAGCATTTAGAGCTCTGTAGTCGACGCACATCCTATCAGACCCGTCCTGACTGTGACTCGCGAATAATTGTAATCAAATCTTTTATTATCTCGCGAACGCGACACTTTTCGCCTGCGAAAAGTTTATAAGGTCGATAGTAAATTGGTACGTCACTATTAACTTTTATTTCCATAAAACCCGTGTTTACTGTAGAGGTCGCTGTACCGGTAGTAAACGTATAAGAAAATTCATTCAACAAAGCTAACAAACACTCTTTTTCGTCACCTACTAAAGGCGTTCTTATCTTAGGGAATTGAAAGTTCTTTGTTCGAGTATACGTAACTCCGCTACGATTTAAAACATCAGTGCCAATCAAAATCGGAGCCCGAATACAATCTGGGGGAATAACAAATAAATCTACTTCTAAAGATAATTCGGGAAATTCAATAAGAGTGCTTACATAGGAAGTGGACTCTATATCTTGACTTCCAATACCACGCATACGGCGATAGGTGGCAATTTTATTTAAACTAAAATGCTTTAAGACAGCATCAGAAATCAGCGAAATATCAGAACTAGAATCAATTAAAACGTCGACCAGTCGACGTCGACAATGTCACACGTCACATTGTTTTGTCTGGAGGAGAGCAAAAACTTACGTTACTCAAATTATTTTTATTATTTGATTTCTATTCGACACGTTCCTTAACAAAACAAGTTTCAACTAAATCTCCAACTTTTTTTTTTACAGAATGTGCAAGTCTTAACAGGTTTAAAATTCGAGTTAGTTGATTGAAAATTAGAGCTAGTCAATTCGGTTTTTGACGAAGATTTATCAGAACCCGCATCGATTTTTGCTGACTTTTTAGGGCAAACGGCCTGTTTGTGACCTGTGTTTCCACATGAAAAGCACACTAATCGATCATACTGCATGACTGTCTTTACGTTTACGCGGATCAGAAGAATTTGAGTTTGACCTGCGAACAGGATTGTTATCAACAGGTGTCGCGCCCTTAGGCTTTAAGGTACACTGACAAAAATTCTACTAATTCTCTTGACTGTAGCTTAGCATTGGCGGTCGCGGCCTTTACTTGGGGATCGGAGATGCCACGGATCACAATAGCGGTTTTTAGTTCCTCTGAAAGCCCCTTAACAATGCTCAGTCGCAACAGGGACTTTCGCGCATATTCAGCATAAGTATTGAATTTATCAGAATTCACACTCATGACATCGTATAGCACAGTAGCCATATCCACTTCGCGTGGGCACAATGATCGGAATTCAATTTTAAAATTGGACCACGACCGATCACTGGTCACCCAGTCGTTGAGCCAGGTCTTGGCATCACCCCGTAAACAGCCACCAATGCGTCCCAGGCATTCCCGATTGTCCCACTGACATATCTCGCGGCCACGACCGACTTCCGTACACCACATGTCAAAATCATGCACACTGGGGTCAAAATTTGAGATAAAGTAATGCTTAGATCTTACTTGAATTAGAGAAGAAAGCGCGCCCACAATCCTGTCCGCAGCGTCAGCCTCCCGCGATGCCTCAGTGGTCACGGTTTTACCCGTAGCACGTGTTTCCGTATTAACGGTAGCAGGTGCCCCGGCAACCATCGAAGTTGTCAGCGGCGGAGTGCTGCTCGGATGTGACGACATGGGAGTAGACGTACAGATACTGTTAGAAGGCAACCGTTCCTCTAAAGCGCTCAATCGAACCAATATTTCATTTAAAGGGTCGCGACGAGGGCTATCCCGGCGCCCATACGAACTATCCCGACGCCTACGTGGACTTTCAGAAAACTCTGATCTATCACGACGACGCCTAGAAGATCTACTTCGCGATTGACGATAACGGTCACGACGCCTTTTATGAACATCGCGACGGCCATGCGAATCATTTTCCCGAGAATTACGCCTAGGTGTATTTTCACGTGGCGTGCACTCACGACTCGACATGATTATAACTATAGGGAACGTAAATCACCAGTACGTGAACAACAAAATAGGCGCAAATTAAAAAAAAAAATAAAAATAACACGTGGTTGCTTACTTTAGAAACACACACGAAATAAAATCTAATCGAGTAGAAACACTTGACGAATCACGTTAAAATGCACAAAAACTAATCACGGACAAAATCAAGAACACGTGCCGAAAAATTTTAAACACTCTCAAAAACACTATAACTTCCGGTTAAAAAGATGGCGAACGATCTAAATCGCGTGTAATTTAACCCAATCCCACTTCTGATCTTAAGGATCAGACTAATTTTTTAAAAAGAAACCACAAAACAACCTACAACTATTTATTTAAATTTAGAAAAACTGTTACAAGAAATTATTTCACTATGACCACTAATACGCGTCCGTCCCATCCGAGCTCCGCAGCAAAAGTGACCGAGGCGGGTGAGCAGGCGGCTCATGGCGTGTCACCCCCTTCATTGACAGCGTCATCGCAGCGACGTGATGGCCCCGCCCTCTCAGCTGTCAAATCCTCTAAGACTGGTTTATCTACTCAATGGAAGTACGATAATGTAATACTTGTAATGGTAGTTTTAAGGCCTTAAATAAATAAATGTTTCACAACTAAATTCCAGTATTAAAATGTTTTTTTTTTTATACCAGTATAGAACGGGGTTCCATTTACTCAACAACTCTCGCTTCCTGACTTTCTATACATATTTCTGCTAACTACGTTTTCACAAAGTTTCTTGTAAAACACAATGTGTTCATGTCAGGAACAAACTATTGTATCGATATTAATCTCAGCTTCATAACTAACAAAGCCACATCACTAATCCTTTTGTACCTCCAACCTCATGCAAGGCGCTCCCTATAATATAATAGACTCAGTTAATTTTTTAACACATGAACTTTCTGTATGCCGTACGAGCTACGTGAAGAGGTGAATGTTTTTATGGTGCTCTTAACTTTTAGTTTACAGCATATTAACACTTATATGAAGGTAAGTATAAGGTTTATTTTTTGGCTACAATATTTCTACTTATATTCTATAGATTTTGACCAAAAAGGACAGCCCACCATTGAACATGGTGGGCTGTCCTTTTTGGTCAAAATCGAAAAGGGCATCCACACCGAAGTTACTTTTTGTATAGCAATATTTTGCAAAACTTTCTACAACGTGTAACACTAAATGCGCAAAACCTCTTAAGGGGTCATTGTACTCATCATTATGAACAACTTTTACTATGGGACCAAACCTGAAATCGCGAAAAAAAAATCAGCTGTTCAGTACATTTATGTTCGCATAATTCGTCAAAATGTAGGGAACAGCTGATTTTTTTTTCGCGATTTCAGGTTTGATCTCATAGTAAAAGTTGTTCATAATGATGAGTACAATGACCCCTTAAGAGGTTTTGCGCATTTAACGTTGCACGTTGTATATCTTTTGCGACTTTTGCTACAACTTTTTGCTATCTGTTGTTGCAACACTTGTAAACGTTGCCCCACAAAAAGTAACTCCGGTGTGGATGCACCTTAAGCTTCGCTACTAGATTTACTGACTGCAGGGTTAAAAAAGTTTCAGAGTCCCTTTTTTAAGGTTCTGACCTTGAAATGGAAAATGTAACGATTAACTAACATCACTTTCTTGTCTGTCTGTCACAAAGGTTTTTCTCAAATCAATGTAACGTAGGAATTTGAATTTTGACATGACGTTCAGGTCTCGACGACACGCTCGCACAGATCGTCAGTCAGAGATCTATCTATCTATATAAATAAAAACAGAAGTCCTGACTGACTGACTGATTGACTGACTCATCAACGCCCAGCCCAAACCCTTGGACCTAGAAAGCTGAATTTTTTTGCACAGAGGTTCCTTTATATTGTAGACAAGGAATAAGGAAGGAATTCCCGATAGTACGTTCCCGTGGGATATTCTCCGACATTCAAACGGGTGAAGCCGCGCGGGAAGTGCTAGTCAAAAATAAATGTTTTTAAATTTATTTTAACACGCATTTTTCATATTTTGTGTTTGTAGGTATCTCGTGCCAACATAAAAATAAAAAAATAAATAAATCTTTATTTTCAGACCAGGAGATCCATACTATGCGAGCAACAATTTGGCACTTATTCTAAAACACTATAATTATACAATCAAAACTTATCACTAAAAATCACCTGTCATATCTGAATGACGAGAAGAAGAGAAAGAATATATAAGAGAAGAAGTTATTCGGATCCAAATGGAACATAATGCTGATATAATTTATAGGTAGGCTCAAAGTGTTCGAAATCTCAATTTTTCCGAAAATCTAGTTTATCTCGCTATTTCTGTCTAGGCCTACCTCACCGTTTCTTCGTTCATATTTACCTACATTGCTATCCAACTTCTCGCTAATTCATTCATAATTCTTCTGCCCCTATAACCCAGTTTATTTGTGGTCGGCGCAACATGTCTTTTTCTTCCATAGCTCTCTATTAGTCGTCATCTCGGTAGGAAACCCATTTCTAGCCATATCTTGCCCTACTCGTAGAGAGCTTCCACATTCATACTCAAAACTGTCCTCACGATATTTTCCTCATTCCTCCGCATCACATTCCCATACCATGACAACCTATTTCCACACAACTTTTCAGTCACTGGTGTCACTTTCAGACTTCCTCTTATTTCTTATTCTATACATTCGCGTAATACCACACTTCTCTCTTAGCATTCTCATCTCAGCTGTTTATGCAGTTTCCTTTCATTCATTCCTTTTGTGGCCCAACATTCTGCTAATCATACCTACATTTATCATTCTTAAAACAACTTCCAATGCCATCATTTATTCACAATTTCCTTCATTCTGTACCTCGTAGGGGTCGAGCACACTAAAATTTCATTATACGTACGTACCCAAGTTAAAGTTAGAATTAAGTTGGCAAAACTTACGCCCGACGTAAGTTAACGCAGGTTAAGTTAGATTTATGTTAGTTTCCGAGTGGATTGGACTATGTACTTGAGTGTACTGTACCTACTGTATATGTATTAGGTTTTACTAGGTCCTTATGTTTAATGATTTGTGTAGGGAACAAACGTAGCATGCAATCAAATATGCGGGGAATTTGCTGTTCAATCAATCTGCCTAGCCTTTTCCCAACTATGTTGGGGTCGGCTTCCAGTCTAACCGGATGCAGCTGAATACCAGTATTTTACATGGAGCGACTGCCTGTCTGACCTCCACAACCCAGTAACTGGGTAATACGATACCCCTTGGTAAGACTGGTTGTCAGACTTTCGGGCTTCTGACGACCCGTAACGACTGTCAAAGATCGACGAATAATAGCCGGGACCAACGGCTTAACGTGCTTTCCGAGGCACGGAGGAATCTCGATATGTAAAGATGGTCACCCATCCACTGACCAACCCCGGCAAGCGTAGCTTAACCTGACGGATCGATTCGTGCGGCTGTTATTACTTAGCCACGAGCTCCTCCCTGCTGTTATCTTAATGAATTAATCTGGCACAAAACAACTTTTACATACATATTTATCTATACAGGGTGTAAGTGTAAACAGTTGAAATATTTTAAGGGGTCATTGTACTCATAATTATGAACAACTTTTACTATGGGGCCGAACCTGAAATCGCGAAAAAAAATCATCTGTCCAGTACATTTATGTTCGCATAATTTGTCAAAATGTAGGGAACAGCTGCTTTTTTCGCGATTTCAGGTTCGGTCCCATAGTAAAAGTTGTTCATAATGATGAGTACAATGACCCCTTAAAATATTGCCACTGTTAACACTTTACACCCTGTATAAATAAAAAGAGAAGTCATGACTACCTGACTGACTCATCAACGCCCAGCCCAAACCCTTGAACCTAGAAAGCTGAAATGTTGCACAGAGGTTCCCTTTATAATGTAGATAAGGAATAAGGAAGGATTTCCTGGTTGTAAGTTCCCGTGGGATATTTTCCGACATCCATGCGGGCGAAGCTGCGGGCAAAAGCTAATTATACATACCTATACTCACGCCTTTTCCCATGGGGGTAGGCAGAAACTACAGAAAGCCACCTGCTATGATCCTTACATACTCCTTTTGCTACATTTACCTACGTTCATACATCTGAGGGGCAATTCTCGTAATTTTTAAAAACGTTCGCATTCTAATCTCAGTCGCAATCTGTCAAAAAAGACTCTATTTTCCCTACATTTTTGACATTGATTGTCGCTGAGATGAGACTGCGACTTGAATTTGAACGTTTTATAAGTACGAGAATTAGCCTTCTTGTCAGATACGCACGCCGGTTGCGAAAATGCAACTGACTTTCCTGAAGAACATCACCAATAAGGTTCTATAGTGTTCTTCTAGTCCCCCCTCCCGGCATTTCCACTCACATCTGTCTTGTAAAATCTTTTGATAATCGCTTTCATTCATCCATTCAATATAACCAACAACAAGGTTTGATATACTTTGAATTAACATGAAATTAACTAACATTTTTACTTAGTAGGTAATAAAAATACAACCTCATTAATATCATTGCTGACGTCGTGTTGTAGAATAAAAAAACCACCGGACTCACGCATCGAGGGGTCCGTTCCGATTTCTGAAAAGTGTGCTTTTTAGAGACATCGTTTTATTTTTCCTGTAATCTTTACATAAACTTCTATCACATAGAATCATTTCAGATTTTTCTCTATGCAAACTTCGGATATAAGTGGGGGAACGGTATTTTTTTTACATTTTTCATAAAAAGTCGAAAACTATGTGGCCTAAAAAAAATAAAAAAGTTTTTGAGAATGTGCAAACAGCGTTCTTTCTTATGATACCCTAGTAGCCCCACTTCGAATTTTTAAGACCCCCTTTCAGTCTCTGTTGCAAAAAAAAATAATTTCTTTCTTATTTACAAAATAGTTGGGCAAACGTCATCTAAAACTGTTCCAAATTTCAAGTTGATAGCATTAGTAGTTAGTTCTTGAGATATCCAGCTGTGACAGACAGTCAGACAGACAGTCTGAGTCGCACCATAAGGGATACTTCTTACAATTTTGGTACGGAACCCTAAAAATAACAAAATATCTTGTACACTCTGCAAATCAATTAGGTTTACATTCACACACGGATAGCTGTATCGGCATGAATAGTTGCGCACACAAACGTTAACTATTAGATACGAGCGAGCTCAGTTTTTTATTAGTGTGCGTATGTAGCAGCAGCGCCGATAGGCAGTAATAATGTATATAATTGAATGAGTTAGAATATTTCGCTCTTGTTCATTGTAACAGATTTAGCACAATGGCTAACGTTTCTGGTTGGTAAACGAGATGTCCTAAGTTCAAATCTCGGTGCTATATTATTCTCTTTTTGTAAATTCTCTAATCATAATTTTCCTAAAACATATTACCTAGTTGAATTGCTAATGATTCAATCCCGTTCATAGATGAGTAATTTACAACGTTTGAGATATGAGCACGGAATTCTCAGCCAACTTATTTTGACTGTATAGCATATCACTACCCACAATTTTTGTGTTATATTATTTTTTACACTTCACCTTAATTTACAAAAAAAAATAGCGAAAGAATGCTAAACCATTAAAATGTTGCAGATTCTGTGGTAATGTTATTATTATAAATGGAAATGCATTTTTCTATTTAAATAACATGTTGATTCACTACATAATACAGAATATGTAATACTTAAATCTGTAAAACATTTTACAAATTAATTCATTTTCTTTTTTTTTCATGCCGTTTTTAAAATGTTTATAGTTGAATATGATATTATAAAATATTGGTATATTAATTTTGAACTAAGAACGTATACTTACTATAACTTAATTACTTAAGTATATTTTAATTAAATAATAAACATTTTCATTTCTTGCAAAGATTTTGTGTTATTTATACACAAAATAATTTATAAAGATATTTGCCGCCTTCGTTCGTTAAAGAAAAGTAAAAAAAAAGATAATAATTAAAAACAAAACATTGTGAACAAAAACCTATAATTAGGTTATTCCTGGTTTTGAACTCAGGCAACGATGATTATCGAATTGACTTAGTGACCATGAGACCAACTCAACTCTTATTAAACATCTTGAAATTTAACTTTATTTGTTATGCTAGACGCAAGATTCTAAAGAATTTGAACCTTAGCGTATATTTTC
Source organism: Cosmia trapezina (assembly GCA_905163495.3). NCBI lineage: Eukaryota > Metazoa > Arthropoda > Insecta > Lepidoptera > Noctuidae > Cosmia > Cosmia trapezina. The sequence continues at coordinate 10,345,245 of LR991045.1, forward strand.
ATAAAGTTCAATATCGCACAATCACAAGCAGCTGTTAAAATGAATCACGGAATTAGCTACATATTAACCGTAGAAACTTAACTTTAGGTGTTTCTGATGCGCGATATTTTTTTAATAATCCAGCCTCGCCTTTTTTATTATTAGTAGTCGTGTTACTCATTAGACTTTCAACCTTAATGACAAAAATATAATGATTAATGTCGCGAGTATCCTTACTCAAGTGTTGGCCACATTTTATATTTTCTACCCTCTAAAATGACATATCATGCTAAGCAAGTAGTTTACGTTCATAATGCTATTGACCATCGGACTTTCGTTACGTTTTTAGTCATTATACCCAGCGTGTTTTGATTGAGAAGTGCTTTTATTTTTGAATCACTATGAATCACATAACTACACTTTTAAAAGCTGAGATAATTATTTTGCATGAGCAAAACGTTTCAATTGGTATAATTGCGAGGCGTTTAAAGATATCGGTGAGTAACAAAATGTTATTAGGTATTATGTTTTGAAGTTTAATACTTAGGTTTAATTTATTGTTTATTGTAACATTACTTTATTATTGTTCACAGAGAATAACTGTGCAATTGTGGGTCCATCGTTATGCAGATTCGGGAAGGATTGATCCTCGCCGACCGGGACCAAAGGCTGGATTTACCAATGTGCGGCACTGTGATAAATATGACTGAGCCCGTCCTCACTACTCGTTCCATGGCGACTAAACATGACGTGACATTACAAACTGTACGGAACCAGTTGCGTGCAGCTGGTGTGAAATGTCGTAGGCCAGCCAAGAAAATTTTACTGTCAGATATTTACATGCAAAACCGGGTACGCTTCGCTAGAGAATATTTGGATTTCGTTAGGTGCAATAATAATTATAGTTATAAATAGCGATGAAAAATGTTTTAAGTCGGACAAGACAAGGACGGTCGCAAAATATTGTGGTGACAAGATGGTAAGCGCTATACTAAAAAAAATATTCTTCTTCTTATAATTAAAAAAATATGGTTGCTAGCATGAGCTATTAATTAAAATATCGGGGGGTAATTAAATTTGTTTTATGTGAGTGATGTTATTGTTAGTGAGACTACAATTTAGGATACCTACTGTATCTTAATATCTAGCTTACTTACATGTTTATTCATATCACTAACAAATAAATTAGCCACTAAATATTAAAAATAATGTTGATTTCTTGTCCGGCTTAGAATATTTGTCATGCACAAAACTTTATAATTTGTAATTATAATTTTAAAAATCTAGTCAATAAATATTGTTGTTTTCTTATTACAAATTGTTTAATTTTTACTTCCATATATTTTTTTCGAATGTTTTTATTATCAGGTAAATTACTTAAATAAAATTCATCAAAATGAAAAAAAAAAGTTTTTTATGATGCAAAAAATTTGCGCCGCCTGCGGTGAGACTCGATCCTAAGACATTTGATTTACCAGCCGAATGCTTATGCACCTATGCCACGGGACCAGATAGTTACGTTGTTAAATTTATGCTTCATATTCTTTGCTTCATATATATTGTGAAGCAAACACTAATAGGCGTAGAGCAATACACCCGTTGACTGTACGCACACCAACAACTGTGTTGATGTGCTATGCATACCGATCTTTTTTGTTGTGTGTACAAGTGATTTGCTTTCCACAGCCGATATAATACAAAAAAAACTTTCAAAGAAGGGCAAATGATCAGTGAAGAACTTAATTGAGGAAAGGTTCCTTACCTTACCTTTTCTTTGAACCGACTGCATAGCAAACCCAATTTGAATACGACTCCTTAACTGCAGACAGCACAGGCAAGCTCACATACCTACGCTAGAGCTTTATAGCTCTCTCAAAGTCAAACTACCCACTCAAAGTGAGGCACAAATGTCGGCTGTGAACGTCAATCAAGCCACATAGGTCTCAGTTTCAAGCTGAATACTGGCAGACTGGCATTGCTTAAACACCTTGATGGGATCTGTTTAATGTTTCTCATTTGTTGAAGTGGTTCATGTCACTTTAAATGTGATTAAGATATGAGAGAAATTCTGTATCTTTATGTGTCTTAAGTCTTGTCTTGGCTGGTGTCTTGCGGCGTTACCCTTCGAGATCAAACACGACATACCTATGAGTAATTTAATTTAGTTTAATTATTTCAAAGATCATAACTCACTGGACTCCTGAGGGAGGACATTGCTGTCGAGGTAGACCACGGCAAAGGTGGTGTGACGATCTGATAATGTTTACAGGTCCTAAATGGCTAGAGATCGCACATGCAAGGTTTGAATAAAAAGGACCGCCTCTACCAGCAGTGAGACATAATATAGGCTAAAAAACAAAAAAAAAAATTATAATGAGCTTCTAAGTGCTCACGACGTATGCCATCTCATCTGCCTAGCGTTTTCCCAACTAGGTTGGGGTCGGCTTTCAGTCTACCCGGATGCAGCTGGATACCAGTATTTTATATGGAGCGACTGCCTATTTCACCTCCACAACCCAGTAACTGGGTAATACACTACCCCTTGGTAAGACTGGTTGTCAGACTTTCGGGCTTCTGACGACCCGTAACGACTGTCAAAGATCCACGAATGACAGCCGGGATCAACGTGCTTTCCGAGGCACAGAGGGGTCTCTGAGAGAGAGAGAGAAACTCAAAGTAAAAACTAAAAGTTACACCATGCGCCATCCCATCTTCCTGGCTCGGCGTGCTGTGCTGGCACTGCTGCTGCGGCTGCGGAAAACCTCAAGCGGCGGAAGTATAATAACCGTATCGGTAATTATATTTTTGAGCCGTTTGGGGTTGAAACCCTTGGGCCGTGGGGTCCGAGTGCTCATAGTTTGTTTAAGGAAATCTCCAAACGGCTTGTTGACACTTCCCGTGACCCAAGGGCTGGCTTTTACCTTGGCCAGAGGATTAGCATTGCCATACAACGTGGCAATGCCGCCAGTCTCTTGGGTACTCTACCAGTCGACAGCAATGCGGAGGAATTTTTCGACGCCATATTTTAGTTTTTTATTAGTTTTAGTTTAAGATATTATATTTTTAAGTTATTTTAGCTTATTTTTAAGTATATTGAAATAAAGTTACACTAAATCTCATTACAAACATTTACGGAATATCCATTGTTAACTTCGCAAGTTGCTATTGACTTAAAATCCAAGCTTTTCACTAAGAAAACAAAGTTAGTGATAATTTGACTAATACAGTTTGTGGCTCAAACTTTGTCTTAACTGTTGAATAAGTCGGACCATTGAGTATTTATTTGTCTTTGTTCAAAGAACTAATATTTATTGTAAAAGTAGGAGTTTCATTCCTATCTGGGGGAGAAGAAAAATTGAATAATTAACGCTTTGGTTCGCTGTTGGTTCTCAGAAACGTAAAAGTTAATTTTGAGAAAATCAAGCTTTTCATAATACTTAGATAATATCTACAAGCCCTATGTGGCACCTAATCTTTCACATGAATGCCTTTGCCTTTTTTTTCTACTGATAGTAGCTTCCACGATAATGCCTCGTAACTGAACCGGGAATTAGTCGCTCAAAAATAGCAAAAAAATAAAAATATATAACTTTATGTAACGAAAGAGGTAAAGAGGCGGACTTACCTTTGCCTTTGCCTAGACAAGCTGTAATTTTACTAAGAAAAGAAATACAAAAAATTATCTGCACAGAACACAATTCTCTGACGTAATATCCACCTAACGACACGAAAACTATTCCATCTCCATACACTAGAGCCACCAAACATCGTATTTCCTATTCCCGAACACCCAATCCGTTTATGATCCCAGTTCCAATACATACTAATTTCTCTATAACCCTGCAATTCACAGTATTCCCAAGTCTTGCACGTTTGGAGCATAACCTATTCAGAAATTATTCCTGACCGAAAGCATATTGCTGCTTTCACGTTCACTAAAGATACTGTGAGATACTGAAATTCAATTTCAAAAGCTTTGAACGCCGGGGTTTCAGACGGTGTTCAGTACACCTTTTATTTATTTCCGAATCGATAAATTTAGATTTAATAATTCAGGGTAAGTTCGGTTGTACCTATAAAGTTTTGCTGAGTGGGGTAAGTTCGGGTTTCGGATCGTGTTGTGTTTGGACTAGTGACCTGTTTTTATTATTGTTGTTGTCCTGTCTATGTGTTTCTCAGTTTTTAAGTGTTCTTAGTGTTGGTCTCTCTCTTGTGATTTTTCCAAGGTCTTTTTAATGATGATTTCACAGTCTTTTACAATGAAGTACCTAAATCATCACAGAGCTCATGAAAGTAATGAAAATCAGTCTGAGTCGCTGTCTATATTGTCCTCTATATGTATATTTAGTAACTAATACTGTTCTTAGAATCCTGAATAGTCCTTCGACCGATCTTACCGTATTATTTCCAAACTACTTATTATTACAAAAACCTTTCACACTTGAGTAATAAAGTGATTTCCACGTATTGAAGACCTATCATACGAATAAGTAGGCAATCTATTTGATCTGAGGCATAACAAAATTCGGGGCCAAGTACCTTTCTTATTTAAAATACGTCAGGTTAGACCAAAGACCCGAACACTCGACAAATTGTAACATCTACATTACACGGTCTATACCGAAACTCTAACAAAACTTGAAAAGCGAAATGTTCGGGGCCCACTGAATTCTTTATGACGGCTGTAAATCTAGGTAAATCGTAAATTTTGCAAGCACCCCGCGACCCGACGAAAAGGGCTCAGACCCTTTCTGCGCAGAAATGGATATTAACGTGCTGGGGTCTCACTATTTGAAGTAGCAGGAAGGTGTTAGTGACTTCAAGGATGAGATAAATTCGAGAACAGAATTATGTACTGGAGGAAGTAGAAATCACTTTTTCAATTAACTGAATTTGAATTAAATCTCGCCCTTGATCACACTGTAAGTAAAGCTGAAAATAATTATAATCAAAGTACTTCTTAGGAATGTCATGCTGTAATTATGCCAGGGTATCAAAACTTATTGCAAGAAACCCAAACTACAATGCGATTCAACTAAGAATAGGAATGACTTTGCGCCATATTGTGAAGTTTTAACAAAATGGCACCTCGTTTACACATTTGCAAAGTGAGTGAGTTATAAAGGGTGTCTCAGCTTACCTTGACTTTTAAAAACGTAAAAATAATACATTAATTAATTAAATGTGTTATTTATATTTTAATTTTCTACATGTTGTAAGTTTCGTCCAGATCGGTTGTTTTACAACCGTTCTAGACGAAACTTGGTATACAGGTTTTACGACTTTATATAATTTTTTTGTCATCGAAGATTTTAGATTGGAGGGATCCTTCATCCAAAAAGGAGCAAAAAGGGGGCTACTGGATATCTCAGCCTTATGAGATCCGATTTCAATGGTTCTTTTTTTTATTTGAAGTAAGTTATTTATTTATTACGTTAAGTTGGTCTCTTAAAAATATGGTGGAAATAAGATGACAACAAAACATGGTCAATACCCCGTTTGAAATAACTGTAGTGGTATATTAATTGTTGCAAAAAGTTTGTGCGCGTGAGTTCTACAGACTGTTGGTAGAACTTCTTGTGATAATATGTTGCCATTCACAAGATTGCAACAAACTTGCTTAAATATTAGAACCTATTTATTTTCTTCGAAAGCATCTCACTCACAACTCACTCCATACTTTTCAAACCGACAGTAGCTCAGTTCTGAACATGGCAAAGGTAGGAGAGCTGGGATGTGGTTTTCGCCCATTTAAAATTCCAATTCTGAACCTTTGATTAGATACCTGTCTGTATTCTGTACCAATTGAAACATTATATTTATTTGGATAACCTTGGACTGAATTAGGGCAGTAGCTTATTTATTATGATTTAATGGCTTTGTTTAAGCAATTTTAAATATTCTCTTTGTCATAGGTAGCTATAATGAGACTAACTATTGTTTGTTATTGAAGCTTTGGAGAAACTGCCTGATTTATCAAAAGTTCAAAACTAAAAAACATATCTCACGAAAAATTAATGCTCGTTCATTGGCTTACTCTCAAACCAGGTTCCAGTTGAAGCAGTTTATGTCATCGCCATTGCGGACAGCATTCCCTACCTATAAGTGGTCAATCACGAGGCTTAGCAGACTGATTGGTAATGACGGGACGTTATTGGAACGAAGTTCTTTAAGGTGATTGCGCTGTGTAGCCCGCGAAATTCCATTTTTTTTGGGTTTTTTTGCAATTTGCAGGTCCGTGTCAGGTTGTATCTTGATCAAAGTATGATACGCGGCAATAAAACATATTTATTTTATCTAACGAATCTGCACGAAATCTAACTTAGAGAGATGTATTGATGATTTTCATGGTTAAAATTATACAAATACATATGTTTTATTGCCGCGTATCATACTTTGATCAAGATACAACCTGACACGGACCTGCAAATTGCAAAAAACTAAAAAAAAAATGAATTTCGCGGGCTACCACTGCGCATCATCCTTAAAGCGGCCTGCGGTAGGAGTCGACTAGTCGAAACCATCACGAACCGTTATGGCCCTCTCTATACGACTTTCTGTCTTTGTCTCGTTCTAATTTAGATGATAGAAAGAGACAGAGAGAGAGAGAGATCCAAGATGGCGGCTGCGAGATCTTAAACATTTTTCGTCAGTCGTTTTCGAGGGTGCTAAAAATGAAAATTCAAGATGGTGGCTATGAAAATTTTATTTTCAGGCACGAGTACTTACGTTGCTAATTTTATTGACAAAATAATCATCCCTAAGTCCTATTTCTCACACAGAAAGAGATGATGAGGTTAGGTAGGTTCTGTGCATTTAAAATCAGAATCGGAGCCAACCCAATTTCGTCCAAGCTGATCAAATTCCACCCCAAAAAAATCTACGACTCAATACAGATCAGTCTGAATCCATTTATAATATTAAAAATGTTTCTTGCAAAATAAAACGGTACATCCTTGCGTCATTATGTTTGCAGCTTTCCTGCAAACCTGAGAGTCAATTAAGAGAAATGGATCATTATGACGAGCACCGTTTATGTACTGAACACAGTATTCACGACAGCACTCGAGTGCGGTTGAGTCATAAAAACTTAGGAGTTTACTCCGTTCTATCTGTCTGGGTAAGTAATAATGCAAAAATATAATTTATTTTTACTGTTTTATTATTTACTTCTTGTTGTATAAATTTCCTTTTACAGATGTGATTTATCTTGTCTCCTAAAAATATAAGCAATGCTGCAAGTCGGCAAAAAATTTAAAATTTTAAAATTGTCTAGACGTAAAACTTTCGAAATGCCCCAAAAATTGTGATTATGATACTCAAGAAACATCGAAATGATTTACTTTTTCAAGGCTTATTAAAAAGGTAACATTTTTATGCAAAACCCCACGCGGATATCTGCATGCCAAAGGCTTGAAATATCATGTACACTACAACATACATATAAGTTTTATTTCGGTTCCTACCTCCACATCCATGGATGAAAGGATCATACGCGTATAGAATACGCTCGGTGTATGTCGAGAAATTCAATGAAATTGAACTGTAGCATTTTGCGTGGGAACCAGAAACTATTCGTTGAAAAAATTCGATGCTTGATACTCGCAGTAGGTAGTAAAATAATATTCGTTTGTCTGTCTGTTCGTTTATCAAGTTTTTTAAGGTTCCGTACCAAAATGGTAAAAAGGAGTTATTGTGCGACTCAGGCTGTCTGTCCGTCTGTCACAGCTGGATATCTTATGAACTACTAATGCTATCAACTTGAAATTTGGAACAGTTTTAGATGACGTTTGCCCAACTGTTTTGCAAATAAGAAAGAAATAGAAATAATTTTTTGTTTTTTTGCAACAGGAATTGAAAAGGAGTCTTAAAAATCGAACTGGGGCAACTAGGGCATGTAGGGCATCATATGAAAGAGCGCTGTTTGCAAATTCTTATTTTTTTTTCTTTTTAGACCACATAGTTTTCGACTTTTGATGAAAAATGTAAAAAAAAATACCGTTCCCCCCTTATCTCCGAAGTTTGCTTGAATGAATGAAATGCACCAATCCCAGCGTGGTTTAACCAGACTCGATTTCTCGAATGAACCCAAAGATTCACACAGAGAAAAATCTGAAATTATTCTATGTAATAGAAGTTTATGCAAAGAATACAGGAAAAATAAAACGATGTTTTTAAATAGGTAGCACACTTTTTCAGAGATCCGAACCGAACCCTCGGTGCGCGAGTCCGACTCGCTCTTGACCGGTTTTTTGTTAAAAGACTAGAACCGGTGCTGGCAGCCACAGCTGTTGTGGCTACCAACGCCGCTGGCGTGGACTGTTTCCACATAAACCTACATGAAGAGAATAATCAACCTTGTAACCAGGATTATCCATCAGCAACTTGCTCTGAAATACAGTCTTATGGAATCGGAAGTACCGTACTATAGGAATGTGCCCGGACCAGTTCTCGAAAATGGCAATATCACGTTGTATTGGAATCGATCTATCATCACTGACAGGACTATTGTTGTCAATAAGCCAGACATAGTGGTGATAGATCGATTAGAGCGTCGCACAATGATTGTTGATATATCGGTCCCGCATGACGAGAACCTCGAGAAAGCTGAAAAAGATAAACAGATTAAGTATCTTGGTTCGTGAGGTTGTCGACATGTGTGATGTGGATACAGCAATCATTGTGCCGATAGTTGTGACTGCCAATGCATAATAGCCAAGAGCCTCGATCAACGCCTGAAGAGGCTCTTAGGCAGCTGGATCAAGGTCTTGATCCAGAAAGCGGTACTTCTGGACCCGGTGCGTTTTGTTAGGAGGTTCCTCGCTTACTCGCTACCAATCTGCATGCGTTGTCCAATAACACCGATATTCTAAGTCCGTTTGAAGGACCTTCCTACGCCCACTGACGTGAACAATATTTATGAAATAAACAGTTGGCATTATGTTTATATTACATAGTGTAATGATAAATATTTAAGTCAAAATATAACCTATCCTAACTAAAACTATATAGAAACTAAAGTATGGCGTCGAAAAATTCCTCCGCATCGCTGTCGACTGGTAATGTAATCAGTAGACTGGCGGCATTACCACATTATAAGGCAATGCTTGGCCTTTGGCTGAGATAAAAGTAGCTCTTGGGTCATGGGAAGTGTGAACCAGCTGTTTGGAGATTTTGTTGAACAGACCATGAGTACTCGCCACGGCCCGAGGGTTTCAACCCCGAACGTCTCGAAAAAAATTTATATAAATCAGATAAATGGTTCTCGGACAGACAGACAAACTGAGAGAACTCTTATAACATGTGAGAATTGGACTTCATTTTAAAGAAAATATTGAAGTCTTCTGTAGCTATGATATGAAGATCCAGCTGTGGAAGTCTTTCCGTTGAAAGATGATGATACTAGTCTTTTAGTAAAACGATGATCTACATAAAACTACAAATTGTTAAGTCAAAAATTTTGTATTTCCACGAACGCCGCCTGGAGCCTTCACTAGCTTATCAAACGCTACCCGAACGTAACTCGTATGTTTGGACATCACTCCATACGCACGGTCTGACGAGTTCCAGCTTTTATAGAACTGCAGAAATACGGTTTCATCTATGTTTTTCTCTAAGCATAACTTCACGCTTGAGTTCGCCGGGACAGTAGACATTTTGCCTGTTATATTAGACTAGCTTCCACCCGCGGCTTCGCCCGCATGGTACGTCGATAAAAAGAAGCCTATGTCATTTTCCAGGTCATGGTCTACCAGTCCCAAAAAAACCCACCCAAATCCGTTCAGCCGTTATAGCATGAAAGCGTTACAAACAAACAAACAAACTCACTTTAGCATTATATTAGTTATTTTAGGATTAGGATGATGAAGGATTGTAATTTTTAATTATGGGCTCAGCGAGGTAATTTATTAACACACTTACAGTAGCAATGGGTTTTATTTTGAAAATCAACAATATTCATTGCGTTATTTACGTCGTTGAGCAGACAAATTTTTCGGACATATGACGCAATATATTAGCAATATCCTTCGAAATCACTGATTGTGATTGAAAATGTGTTCCGCGGAAATGTGTGCTGGTATATTATAAATTTTTAAAGTTCGGAATTAACTTATCTTACTTAGGCGAGATTGAGGTCAAAAGGAGGCCATTCACAAAAATTTGGAAAATCCATAATGCACGCCTCACAGACAGAAACATGTTGACGATAAATACGGAAAAAAATCTACGAGAAAGCATATTTTTTTGTTAATATCCTTTGAACGATTTGATAAAATTCGAAAATCAATAGGGCTCATCCAAAGGATGAAATAAAGCATAAAGAAGAAGATCTAAATTAATCCATGGTGTATGACGACGTGAATCGTGACGGAAAACCATCAACAAACAGACACTTCCCTACGGAAAGCACTACACGTAATTTTTAATTACATTTTCTGTTACTATATCTATCTAAAAATATATTATTCTTATAATTTCAAGTCTTTAGTTTTTAAACCTTCCCTGCTAATATGAAATCCATGTATAATTGAGAGTATAGAAATGATTTTCTATTTGGAAAATGTTGACAAGGCGACATATCGAGAGTAGAGCACTCTCACACGCTGAAGCGTCGTGAGGCGTCCCTTATTAGCTTATGCCATATATTTTTAGGGTTCCGTACCTCAAAAGGAAAAAACGGAACCCTTATGGGATCACTTCGTTGTCCGTCTGTCTGTCTGTCAGTCTGTCAAGACCCTTTTTCTCAGGAATGCGTGAAGGTATCAAGTTAAAATTAATATCAAATACGTAGGTCTATGGTCTCTTGAAGTCCTAAAAAACTCAAGCTTCTAAGTCAATGCAATAAAAACATACGGCCATTTATGCGATTTATTTTGATACTCGCAAGTAATTCAAAACCTATAGGGTACTTCCCGTTGTTCTAGAATAATTAAATTTGGCAAGAAGCAAGGTCTTACAACACAAATAATGGAAAAAGTCCGAAAGTTGTTAATTTGTAATTTTATCACATAAAAAAAATGCTCAAGTCTGTCAGTCTGTCAAGACCATTTTTCTCATGGAGGCGTGAAGGTATCAAGTTGAAATTAATATCAAATACATAGGTCTATGGTTTCTTAGAGTTCTAAAACTCAAGCTTCTATGTCAACGCAACAAAAAAATGCGGCCATTTTGCGACATATTTTGATACTCACAACTGTCGCAAGTAAATCAAAAGCTTAGGATACTTCCCGTTGACCTACAACAATGAAATTTGGCAAGAAGCAAAGTCTCATAGCACAAGTAAAGGAAAAAGTCCGTGTAATTATATTACATAAAAAAAAAATTGGGATTTAATGTTAAGTTTGTTTTTGGGATAAATTCTTTTCAACTACGGAACCCTTCATTCTGCGTGGTCCGACACGCACTTCGCTGGTTTTTTTACTTTAAAAACATTAAAAGTCAGGTTTACTAGGACGCTTCACCCTTAGCTCAACTTCTCAGTAAAAACTGACCAAACTACTAGAAACATAACTTTTAAAGTGTCCACCATGTCCTTGATGCTTTTAAGCTACTTACTTCCCAGATGGCAAACTTTGTACTGGACATTTCTCTCTGCTAATACTGTACCCAGTAAACTTGTAAGCACTAAGTTTGCTTTAGATAAGTTTTGAAAAGTAAGTAAGTAGGTACCGGCTGTCATTCCAGGATCTTTAAAGGTCTGACAACCAGCCTTACCAAGGGGTATAGTATTACCCAGTAACTGGGCTGTGGAGGTTAGATAGACTGTCGCTCCATGGCTGCATCCGGTTAGACAGAAAGAGAGAAACAATTTTTCTTTGTTTTCTCTTTCTAAGATCAACCTAGAAGTCGTCCACGAGGCAGCCGAAACAGTAGACCGTTTTCAGACAACTCCCAAAATTCCACTTAATTTTAATGAAATAAATAAAACGGTTTTACCTACGTTGCTTGAAAATACACCAATTTAAGAGCTGAGCTACTTTTTTCCACATGCTACACGCAGTGAGAGCTCCATGGTGATTGGTCCTTTCCGCTTGGGACCAGACTATTGACTCGGTTTATAAACTAAATATTAATGTTGTAATTAAAATTATTTATTTTAGATTCCATGAAATGGTTGTGGAAAAGTTTTGAATTTAGATAATTGGAATGGAAAATCTAGGCCGCTGTTTTTGCTAGAAATAAGACCATTTAAGTAACGTTTCATAAAGTAAATTACATTGTGTAGATTAATGAGGTGTTCTGTGCAACTTAGAAACACTCAAGTAATAAATCTAAGCCCTAGGCTTATACTACAAACTACATAGTATCCGTTTCCCACCGCTCCGCTTGGAGGACGATACAATTTGAAAAACTGAAAATACAACTACGTAGAATTAAGGGGATACAGCGATAATTTCGTGTTTTTTAAATTCCTATAAAACCAAATGTATATGGTTAAATCATTTGGATTTTCCACAATTATGTATTATTTGACTATATCTTCTACTGGTGTACTAAAAACCGAAACATGATTAGGTACTTGAAATTGTTACAATAGAAAAAATTCCAAAGTAACACCGTCTATATTCTATTTTCCAGGAACGCTTAGGTTTTTTAGAGGACGAATGTAAAAGTTATAGCACAGGTAAAAAACACTAGCTAAGTAAAACATTTTGGTAAAGATTTAGTTATAATATTGAAACATAATCAATCTGCCTAGCCTTTGTTGGGGTCAGCTTCCACTCTAACCAGATGCAGCTGAATTTTACATGGAGCGACTTACTGGTACTGATACCCCTTGGTAAGACTGGCTGTCAGACTTTTAGGCTTCTGACTACCCGTAACGACTGTCAAAGATTTACGTATAACCGCCCCGCCGGGACCGAGTCACGGAGGGGTCTTCGCCCATCTACTAACCGACTGCGGCAAGCATAGCTCTATAATAACAGCCACTCGGGTCGAGTGGCTGTTATTATAGAGCCACGAGCCCCTCATAGTTCTAATAGTAGAAAATAATGTCCATATACCTAATATTCGCTCCAAAAATAAACCCAATGAAGACTAACAAGTCGTTAGTGTTTGTTTTTTTACCAACTTCGGTATTTTGATAAGGAAAATATTCGTACAGCAATAGTTTTTCCGAAATAGAAAATTAATTTTGCGACTCCCACTCAATTTAAATATAGGTACCGCTACCTTATTAAACGGGACACAAAAATTATTTCGGTTAATAATATAAAATCCAGGATTCATCTTGATCCTTCGCAGAATAATTATTAATGATTTAGGATCCTTCATTAAGAATCTCGAATTATTTCGGCACACCAACAACAAGTATATTTATGAAATACTAGCTGCTCCCCGCGGTTTCACCCGCGTAAGTCTCGAACCCGTAAGAATATCGGGATAAAAAGTATCCTATGTCTTAACCCAGGTCATGGTCTGATGTGCCAAATCCAATCAGCCGTTTTAGCATGAAAGCGTAACAAACAAACTCACATTCGCATTTGTAATATTACTAAGCACCGCCGCCCCGTGGCTTTACCTGCGTAAAGGCTCTTACAGACAGAGGCGATATCGCGTCGCGACGCGATATTTTTCTATGGATATAATATCGAAATATCGCGTCGCGACCGCGATATCGCCTCTGTCTGTAAGAGCCTTAAGTCTCAAACCTGTAAAAATATCGGGATAAAAAGTTTTTTTTTGTATTAATGCAGACTTAAAGCTATCTGTGTGCCAAATTTGCCGGACCCAAACGGAACATCCTTTTTATTTACAGTTCGCGCTATATTTGTTTTATTACGATTCTGTTTGCTATAGGCAAGCCGGTCAGTATCTATGGCATACCTAGCCACTGGTGTTGCCAGATCTGTCGAGTGAGAATCTACGAATTTCTGATATATTCACAGGTATTTGGTTTGGTTTTGAGGTAGGTATGAAAGTATGTCAGTGTGGTAGATGTAGGAACTATTGCAAAATCTGCCGTCTTGTTTTAGAAATTTATTCAACAACTAGCTTCTGCCCGCAACTTCGTTCGCGTGAACTAGTTCCCCCGACCTACCGCATCGCATCGCATCGCCCACCCGTACTTACTACTGCTTCCTCAAAAATTGGGCTATCAAATGCAAAAAGTTTTTTTTTTAATCCGAATGGTAGTTCCAGTTATGTTACATAAATAAAACGCGTAAAAAAACAATTGTTCCCTAAATTTTGACAAGTTATGGGAATATAAATGTATGGAACAGCAGATTTTTTTTACGATTTTCGGCTTCTATAGCAAAAGTTTTTCACAATAATGAGAACCTGCAGTTATCTCCTAAGAGATTTTCAGCTATGTCAATTACACCTTGTAGAGGTATCACTCCTAAACCCAGCGTCCGGTTACCATTTATGTTTTGATCGTCACCCGTCCGTATGAATGGGTTCAATCGATAAATTTTGTGTTTTTAAAATTCCTATAAAACCAAATGTATATAGTTTAATCATTTGGATTTTCTATGTGTTATTTAATATTCTTTACTGCTGTCTATTTTCAGTTTTATACACGATTATAAGTAAACACGTAAACAGTTCCTTATTGTGCAGTAAAATCGAAGGAATTTAAATAATTATGTTAAGAACTTACTAAGCACAAAATTTGCTTAAAAATTAGCAAATATAAATCTACATTTAAAAACGAAGTGCGTTTAGTTCCAATGCGCGTAAGAATCTTCTATCTCGCGCGTCAAACTAGACAGCCATAACGCCATTTCATTTACACACCAAGCTAAACCATGCTTCGACGTATCCTCTTAAACTACATTACAACATCAGTAATTCTAAGTACCTACTTCACACATCTAAGCCTTTAGCGGTTAAGTGAAATGCTAAGTTTCAAATTAAATTGCTTATCATTTAAGACGCAAGTTGTGAGGGTAAACTGAGAAGGATTAGCGGTCTGTCGGCACTTGAGCATGTGTTATCGTTGGCGAAACATGAATACGTCACCACCCACAAGATTTGCGTGGGTAATGCTATAGATAGGTATGTGATTATGAATACAAAACAGTGTTATAAGTTTTGCAGATACAGTGAAGACAACAATACGATATATAAGGTGGGTTACACCAAGTGCTACGTTATAGTTTCCGTCAAAGTTAATTATATGAGATATATTAACAATGACGATAGAATATAACTTCCTACCTACTGTTGCACCATCAACTATAAATTAAAAGTTAAATTTAAAAGGTTGACAAGACGTCTTAATACAAATTATGACACAAACCGTAACCTTAAAATCAGAGGGGCAATTGTCGTATTTTTAACAACGTTCGCAATCTCATCTCAGTCTCAATCTGTCAAAAATTGTATAGCGTTTACCTACATTTTTGACATTTGATTGACGCTGGCATGAGATTGTGAACGTTTTTAGGTACGAGAATTGGCCATCAGAGGGGCAATTGTCGTATTTTTAACAACGTTCGCAATCTCATCTCAGTCTCAATCTGTCAAAAATTGTATAGCGTTTACCTACATTTTTGACATTTGATTGACGCTGGCATGAGATTGTGAACGTTTTTAGGTACGAGAATTGGCCATCAGAGGGGCAATTGTCGTATTTTTAACAACGTTCGCAATCTCATCTCAGTCTCAATCTGTCAAAAATTGTATAGCGTTTGCCTACATTTTTGACATTTGATTGACGCTGGCATGAGATTGTGAACGTTTTTAGGTACGAGAATTGGCCATCAAAGGGGCAATTGTCGTATTTTTAACAACGTTCGCAATCTCATCTCAGTCTCAATCTGTCAAAAATTGTATAGCGTACATATTTGCCATTTGATTGACGCTGGCATGAGATTGTGAACGTTTTTAGGTACGAGAATTGGCCATCTGTTTTTTAACATAAACACATTATCTTAGGTAGGTAAGTGCTTTAGGGTTGTGCAGTTTAGGTTCGGGGCGAAGATCAAGTTTTGTATATATATCACACAGCCTAGTAGTGCACTAGTCTAGTTGCCGTTTGACACAATTCAACGACAAGACTGTGCGTCAATTGTTTTTAAGGGAAGTTTCTGAATCTTCTAGAATCTTCGACTCGCCCTTATTGGCCCATAAGAGGCGTTCCCGCTAGAAGCGTGCGGATTGTGGCGGGAGCGGTTACAAAAGCCTTCGCATTATAGTTTCAGTTACATATAAATTAATGAAGAACCTACAATTTCCATTCTAGGGATAGTCTTAACCAACAGAAATGCCTATGTCAGCAAAACTTGCCGAAATACCTAAATCAGTAGAGATTCCAAATCCTGGCAACCCTACACATTCAGGTGTATTGCCGGTGCAGCACATGAGTAGAATTTTTCCCCGTTCCCCGTAGTTCGTTAGGTAGAAGCGTGTGGAGCTGAAATGTTAGTAAGTTAGTACTGGGTAGTCGGAACAATTTTGATCTAGTTTTTTGTCGGTCTGGTTTTCAGTGTAGTTATTAGTTTTAACTTTAGATATTATTGTAGTTGGGACTGTGTAATTAGACTGTTTAAACCATCAATGTATTAACTTCGATCAACATTATTATAATCAACCTATTAAAGAGAATTTATTGATGGGCATAGTTCTCTCCATTGCATAATATTGAAATCGTTTCTCAGCACTATCTCGTTCATATATCGTCGCTAATCTAACTAAGTGACGTAACTGATTCGAAGAAAATTTTACAGGGCAAGCGATTTTTTTTTTTTTTTTTTGTAAACTGTAGGTCGTAGGTACAGTAGGTTTCGATTTTTGCATTATCATGGAGACCGTAAGGCAAAGGTATACGCCGATTAGACAGATCGATTCGACTTGGAAAATGTATTAATACTCAATATATTTATTTGCATTCCACAATGTTAGCATAGGTGGTAGGTACATTATAAAATATACATCATTTTATATAGATCATTGTGGATCATTGTGGATGTATCAAATTACTATAGTTAGGTCAGCTATCGGCTTAGTCCAAAATGTCAGATACGTCAGTTAGTTAAATTAGCGACGATATGTACAGCATCTTACTGGGGCTGCCCTCCCTTCGCGCCTATGGATTTTTATATAATTATGTCGCAGTAAGATAGTTGTAGCCGTGATATAGTTAATATACCTAGGGTTACGTATACTTAGCTATCTACCGTAATATAGTTATAATAAAACTGACGGAATGCTCAAATTTTGTTACTGCGACCAATTATGACGACGTAGTAATCACACGGGTCGCGCGTAGTTAATCACAGTTCTAACCTAACCTAACCTAACCTAACCTATTTGGTCGAAGTGCCCCTAATACTTACATTACTAGATCATGCTCGTATTATAGTTATATTCCCAGTAAGATAGTTATGAACTGCTTTCATATAACTCTTTAGTACGGTAGATAGCTATAGACCGCCTTTTTGGCGCAGCCGTCGGGCACACACTCATCGCTCTGTTATTTTGTTTTATTTTTTTATTATTTTTTATTTTTATTAAGTAGGTACCTATTGTTATACCTATTATGTTGTGTGCCTTTTAGTCTGTGCTAAATAAATGTATTTTCTTTCTTTCTTTTCTAGAGGTGACAGGATTTTTCATAACGATCATGGATACGGTTAGATTTACTTCGATGGGTTGTAGAGTAGTCCCCTAATGTGAATGACGTCGGTCTGCCTGCTCTGAGTGGTTGCAACTTCGAGTTATAGCGCTTACAAGAGGCGTCATTGTTGCGAAAAAAAAACGATCAGAGAAATGGTCAGTTTTAGTACACATTCAAAGTATGGCGTCTCCGCAGATGAAATAAGTTGGTCTGCCGGCTCTCACTGGTTGCATTTCAGAGCTATGACGCGCGCAACATTGTTGCGAAAATAAAATGATAAGAGAAATGGTCACTTTTAGTACCTATCCGAAGTATGGTCTCTCCACAGGTGAAACGAGTTGGTCTGCCGGCTCTCCGTGGTTGTATTTCAGAGCAATCGTTGTGTATGCAAGACGCTTATTTGTGGAGAAAGCCTAAAAAATACATCGAAAAACGGGACAATAGGCGAATTTTTCAAGTGCACGCCGGCCGGTGTCGTACCCCCACCCTACACCTGCACCGAAAACCACCCGCTGCGCGATCGTCCCCCCTGTAAAAGAATAGGGAAAAAGCTAGAGGTGTCAACAGGTGTCAATAAGAGAAAAGGTGAGTTTTAGTTCCTATTCAAAGTATGATGTCTCCACAGGTGAAACGAGTTGGTCTGCTGGCTCTTAGTCGTTTTATTTCAGAGCATTGTTATACGCAAGGCGCTTAGTTATAGAAAAATTCAACATAACGGTAATCAATAAAATAAAGAATGAAATCGAACAAATCCAATTTTTAATCATTCAACTTATTACTTTGGGTAAATCACAGATTAATAATTTTGTAGAATATAGCTAATGAAACAACTCAAAAATATAGAATGTTAGAAGAAAATATTTAACTCTAAGTCTTAGCTATATTGTCACACCCGGCATCCCCCCCTAATTAGGGTTATGGATTGTAGATGAAACCTAAAGTTTCCAACCGTATGAAAGTAAATTTATAAAGGTATATATACATAAATATCTGGAAAGACTGAAATTAAAGACATACCTCAATACACATACAAAGTTTATTCACTATAAAAAGAAGTATCACCTTGCATAGAAATACAGTGAATGAGGCAACTAATCATAAATAATACCTCCCAGACTTACACACTAAGATGTGTACCCCTGTTAGACCCTGTCTCCGTACCAAGGTATAACAGAAGTACACCACATGAGATATTACAAAATAACGACTCAGGTCGCTTGTAAGGATTCGCGAGGTGAACGCCTAAATACCACTAGCTCAATCGCAAGGTATTGACCAACCAGGGCTGTGCACGTTAAGAAACCTACTCACTATGGTACATTATACCCGTGACACAACTTAATACAAAAAGAAGTTATTACTGGTCTTGTTACTTAACACATTAACAAACGGCCTAACTCTCTGTATGAAAATAACCCAGTAGACAGGTCTAATGCATCTCCCTCATTATAATTAATATCAGCTCAAGTCTACTCAATTAGTGCTCAAGTAGCACTTACTTAATGCTCAAGTCTCTCTCTGTTGAATGATTAAAAATTGGATTTGTTCGATTTCATTCTTTATTTTATTGATTACCGTTAAAGTTGAATTTTTCTATAACTAAGCGCCTTGCTACTACAACTAAGCTTATCAAAGCTCTGAAATACAACCACTAAGAGCCGGCAGACCAACTCTTTTCACCTGTGGAGACACCATACTTCGAATAGGTACTAAAACTGACCATTTCTCTTATTGACACCTCTTGACACCTCTAGCTTTTCCCTATTCCTTTACAGAGGGGACGGTCGCGCAGCGGGTGGTTCTCGGCGCAGGTGTAAGCTGGGGTTACGACACCGCCCGGCATGCACTTTAAAAATTCGCCTATTGTCTTGTTTTTAGATGTATTTTTTAGGCTTTCTCCACAAATAAGCGTCTTGCATACACAACGATTGCTCTGAAATACAACCACTGAGAGCCGGCAGACCAACTCGTTTCACCTGTGGAGACACCATACTTCGAATGGGTACTAAAACTGACCATTTTTCTTATCGTTTTTTTTTTCGCAACAATGTTGCGCGCATCATAGCTCTGAAAGGCAACCACTGAGAGCCGGCAGACCAAGTTGTTTCATCTGCGGAAATGCCATACTTTGAATGTGTACAAAAACTGACCATTTCTCTGATCGTTTTTTTTTCGCAACAATGACGCCTCTTGTAAGAGCTCGAAGTTGCAACCACTCAGAGCAGGCAGACCGACGTCATTCACATTAGGGGACAACCCACAACCCACCAAAGTAAATCTAACCGTATCCATGATCGTTATGAAAAATCCTGTGACCTCTTAGTCTATAACTACCTCTAGGACGGCTACAAACATCTTACTGCGACATATTAGGTAATAACATAACTTATTGCGTTATGGGGAAAAAGCCATTCAGGATTTTTTAAACTATTTTAACTATTACGAAGTTTTTTTTAAATTTTTTTTTATTTAAGTGAAAACTTCTTTAACCGATTTGAGCGATTTTGGTAGGGGAAAATGAGGGAAAATCTTATGGGTTTGCGTCACCGGTGTCACCGAGATGCTAATGTGCACTGCTTAAGTTTTTTTTTTCTATGATTTGTTTTCATACTTCAGTTATTGAAATGATATCAGTAACAGCAGAACGACTTAGTGTTCGTATCATCCTACTGCTGGGCAAAAGCCTCTCCTCTCTCCCCATGACTCCCTGAGCTTGCGATCCAGGACAAATGGGGACCACTGGTCGTTTGTTTTGCCCAGCTTGCCCTGCTATCTTCTACGGGGTCTGCTGTCACGCCTTCTACCTAAATCATTCTGCAACATTCCGTTGAGACGAAAATAAAATCTGTATTAGAATCACTTTTACGAGACAGAAAACAAGTCTAATAAATACATTTCCAAACCAGAAACCCAGAATCAAAACAAAAATCTCTGCTAAATTCCCCCCAAGTCATAGACACTACCTCAATCCCCAAACTCCTAACATCGCTGACAGTTTAAGTATAATCGTACCAAAATCTTTTTTGTCTCGAAGCAAAAACCCGCAAATGAACAGCGAACAATCTATTAACACCCGACAAAGACTTACAAAGTCATCCGTTGTTAACAATTAAAACATGCGTTGTCGTGTAAAAGTCGGCGCTATAGAGTCGTCCGCATAATAAATTGTCTTGCTGGCAGCGTGCAAACTTCTAGTGATCCCTTATTAAGGTTGCGGGTTTAGTGATAGCGGGTACACCTGAAGTTCAAATTCAAGCCGCAATCTCATGCCAGCGATAATCAAATGTCAAAAATGCAGGTAAACTGTAAACGAATAACGCACAATGCAAAAACTGCCAAAAAAAGTTAAATTAATCGACGCAAGATAAATTTTGTAACACTTTGTTTGGCTAACATTCATAAGTTTGCCAAGCAAAAATACGGCACGCCGTAAGAGACAGACGATACGATGTTTTGTCTCAATTTTCCTACTAATTTCGTATATCTCACTTCTACACTTCACAATGTAATCATGGCAACGTCTATAAGTTCAATATCATTGGTGAACGCCTTAAAATTTTTGACAAATTGAGAGTGAGATTGCAAATGTTGTTAAAAAAACGGGAATTTCCAATCTATTTTTAATGATAAATGATTTTATTTCTGTAAATAGGTTTGTACAAACTCTTTTACACGTTAATCATAATTTTTAAAAACTAGATGAGGTCGTCCGACTACTCTGAGAAGAAACCCGAAACAAACTCAGAGGTTACAGTCTCTTTTAAAGTTCCGATATAATCTTGGCCAGATCATATGAAAACCATGTAGATTGGTGTCTGAAATGGTCTTTTGAGGAAAAAACCACAGCGATTGAGTGGACCTGTCCAGTCAGTGCACGTATTTGTCAGTAATCGTGCAGCTAAATAGCGGGCTGGAGTTTGGTATCGTTTTTACCCACGAATTTTTGATCACACAATGTCTTATTACGCAGACTAGCAAGTACAAAGTTAGTACCACTGAACCAACTTTGTACAGTGGTTCCAACTTGGTACTTTGTTCATAGTTTCTAAATGTCTTTGACATTATCTCGGGACCCTGGGGTCCCGGACTTTTGAAAGGCATACGAGGGCCGAAGCCAACTCGCAGAAGCCCGTTAGACACTCTTCATGAAACGAGATACCAACTTAAATTATCCCTGTATACACTATTTTATTAATCTCTTTTACTTTTACACACACCATTAGTCCTTTGACTCCTTTCTGAGTCGTCACGACCACGATGATTGACAACGACCGTTTTCAAGAACGCACATTGTTAATCAAGAGAATTTACGAAAAATATTTAGTACTATCTATTATAATAATAATAATAATAACCCCACCGCAGTATCTCTACGTTGACGTCGTGGTGGGGCTTGCGCGCTCCGAATTTTAGGTCTGTGCCGGTAGAGTTCACTGTGCCGGAACAGGTCTAGGATGAGGAGCCAGACCAAGAGAGATACAGAAACCCGCAGGGCAGCATGTGGCGAGCTGTTGGGCAGTAGCGACCCCACGGACCCTATCTCCCGGGAGAAGTCTTGTTCCTCACCTCTCGCTTGCCTTTATTGGCCGGCTGGAGTGAACACTGACGAGGAACAGAGCTCCCACCTCTTTCTTGCCTTTATTGGCCGGTTTGAGTGGAGATTCGCAAGAGCAAACGTGCTCGGAGGAAGGAAGTATTCCAGTAAGTGTTTGTAGGGATCTTGACCATCTTCCGGGCTCTGGGATTGTTCTGAGAACCGTGGGATACCTCTCCACTCCTCACAAGCACCTCAGGACATGTTGCCCCCTTGCCGCTACGACACTATGTGCTAGCGACCTTTTCGGGGGCCCATTATTGTGTGTGCAAGTCACCCCCTGCCATTTTATCCGTGTGTTATAAAACATTGACCCGGCAGGGGCCATAGTCCTTTCATAGTTCTAGGCAACCAGTCCACTTTAGCCACTCAAATCCATAGTCCAATCTCTTTATTTCCATATACTGCAATAGTCCTGCACCAACCGGGGGTTGTCCTTGGGTGCACTTGCATAGTGCGTACAGGGATAATCGTCGGTTGGTGCCTCATTTCATTGAAAGCGTCTAACGGGCCTCTGCGAGTTGGCTTTGGCCCCTCGTACGCCTTCTAAAGGTCCGGGATTTTTTAAAAATCATCATAAAATAATAATAATAATAAAAATCTTTATTTATCGAAGAAACATACAGAGTTCGACATACAGTTTGACATTTGGTTTAAAAATATAATAATCTTTTCTGTTGCAAAATCTGTACAAAACAATAATACTCTACCTCTTAAGCTAGGTTATACCTGTATTTTAAGAGGTAGTTGCGGTCAAGGTTTACACTGATCAACAAAAACTTATCTTAAGTGGACTGTGTCATTCTACTGTATGGTATAAAAATAATAATAATAAAAAAAAAAGAATAAAATTGTAGGTTTGTGTGTGTGAGTGGTGTGTGTGTGTGTAGGTGTGTGTGAGTGGTGTATGTGTAGGGGTGTGTGAGTGGTGTGTGTGTGAGTGGTGTGTGTGTGTAGGGGTGTGTGGATAGGTGTATTACACAAGATAGGCAAGTAACGACTCCGTGTAAGAGTAGTCCTTAAGGAGCAGCCACTCTGTTACTTTAGATTTTACTGCATGTGAGTTTAGATTTATAATATTGAGGTGTTTGTTAATGTTTGTATAAATATGAGTACTTAGTATATAATACTGATGTTTAGCGAAGGAAGTCTTGTGTTGGATACTTGGTGGAAGGTACGTGCGCTTATTTGTAAGAGGAGGTGGAAGGCCTGCGTGCTTTCTAAGGGTGGATTGGAGCACATAAAGCTGACGAACCGTAAGTACTTTACAGTCAGAGAACAGATCAGTTGTTGGATACCTATACGGCTTTTTCATCATGACTTTAAGTATAGCTCTCTGTGCTCTTTCCACCTTCAGAAAGTTAGTTTTAAAGGCACCGCCCCACGCAACTATGCAATAACCAATCACTGATTGGCATAGTGCATGGTACACCATCTTAAGGATTTTTAGTTTAGCGGATTCTCTGAGAGACTTAAATATATGTATGAGACGCAATGTTCTGGTGGTGACGGCGTCTATTTGTTGTTCCCATCTCAGTCCGTCATCTATCTGTACTCCGAGGTATTTAACACACTCGGATCTTGCAAGCGGAAGACAAGTGCAGTGCATGAGCGGGTTTGAGTTATACTAAAAGAAGGAGGTGGCTTTGTGTTACGTCGTATTGCGAAAGGAATATATGTCGTCTTTTGTAGGTTTAATGTAAGAAGATTTGTAATGATAATGTAAGGTTATGAAGTTTAACCACATCATAACCTTAGCCATGGCCGTCTCCGCATTTGTTTTCACAATGTCCCAAGTGATTCCGTCTACAAGAATTGCCGTGTCGTCAGCGTAAGCATAAATCCTACCATTTGGAAGATTCAGTCTGCAGAGGTCATTCACATAGATCTGAAATAATGTCGGGGAAAGGATCCCTCCCTGCGGAACACCATAGGACACGAGAAACTCATCACTTAAGCAAGTATCAATTTTAATACATTGCGTACGATTTTTTAGGTAATCCTTAAAAAGTTCCAGAGGCATTCCACGCACACCAATATTTTCCAGCAATAATAATAATAATAATATTTAGTATATATTCATACAAAATTCCCACTTTCAGTTTTGCCAAATTTTCCAATTTCCCGGTAACTTTTCCAATTTTTCTGTTCACAAAAACCTTCATAGGACTACAATATTTGAAAAAAAAAATAATTGCCGAATTGGTGCAGCCATTCTCGAGTTTTGCGCTTAGCAACACATTTAGCCATTAATTTTTATTTATCTAGGTTGGCCGGTTCATGTAAGCTATAAGATAATACATCCTACGGGTACATGCAATTTCCGTTTGAAAAAATAATCATCAAAACAAAAACAAAACAACATCACAGATATCTGTGACAACGTTCATCCCAGCGATGCGATGTATTCCCATAATCTTTTCTTCGCTTTCAGTGATCCTTCATGTTGGCAACTTATTCTGCAATTTGGACAGCTAGACATTGCGTAAAAGAAACGCAGGACCCACTGGGAACTAAGCCAAACGAAGCTAAGTCCATTTAGCTTTCCTCTGCGTCTTTTCATACTTCCGTTTCGTCTCGCTTAGTACGTGATCCGAAGTACATAATAAAAAAAACCGGTCAAGTGCGAGTCGGACTCGCGCACGAAGGGTTCCGTACCATATTATATGTTTAACAATCGCAAAGATAACTTTTTACTTATTTTACAATGATACTGTGAATTACAAGGTTATTTTTTGCAGTTGCAGAAAATCACCCATGTTTAAACAAAATACCTTATGAATCGCCGTTTTCAGTATTGTTGATTAAATACAGTATTCATGGTACTTACATGGTATAAAGAAGTTTCAAATTCCTAATTTGTTGAATTGTTGCGCTAGAGCTCGTACAAAAATGGTCTAAAATTTACAACTTTTACGGCTCCCTATTTCTTAATTTTAAAAGATAAAAAAAAATATGTTTGTACTCTACTCAATGAGTTCTAGACGATGACACCCCACATAACACATAATCAGCCTATAATGTTCCCACTGCTGGGACACAGGCCTCCTCTCGGTGAGAGGGAGTGGGCCGTAATCCACCACGCGGGCCCAGTGCGGGTTGGTAGATGTCAAATGTCTTCGAATTTTTGGTTCTAGGACATGCCGGTTTCCTCACGATGTTTTCCTTCACCGTTTTGAGAGCAGCGGTGATGAAATAATGACACGACACCCCACATGCTAGATTAAAATTTTTATTTTTTTTTTCAAAATGAAAAGTTTATTGTATGGGGACCGACCCCTTAAATTTTTAACTTTGCTTTATTTTTATTGTTTGTTGTTATAGCCGTAATAGACAGCAGAGGCTTAGTAAGTTTGTACTGGGCTGTACGTGGTTGTCTGATTTCATGGATTTTAATTTTCTTGCGCGGAACCCTAATTATTTTTCTAAAATAAAAATAGCCTAAGTTACTCCTTAAAACATCAGCTATATGCCGTCGAAATCGGTGAAAATTCGTTTGGCAAGTTTCCTAACTTGACTCAAAGTACCATTTTTTTAATCGGACTGCGCTTTAAAATTCTTCTATACAAACTGTAACATCTCCTATACAAACTGTATCTCTGTTTTCACGAACACAGATACCTAAAGAATTTCAAAAATCGTCTGGTCACTTGACTCAAACATTATTTACACCAATTTTAGAGTTAATCAAGCCCCCAAAAAATTCTTCGCTATAAAATTAACTTTTCACCCCTTAGGGGTAGATTTTTGGAAAACCCTAATACACGTTAGTCTTAATTTTTGGTCTCAAGTATAAAAACTGAGTTTTGAGTTAATCG
This sequence comes from Cosmia trapezina, assembly GCA_905163495.3. Taxonomy (NCBI): domain Eukaryota; kingdom Metazoa; phylum Arthropoda; class Insecta; order Lepidoptera; family Noctuidae; genus Cosmia; species Cosmia trapezina. Next base: position 10,371,205 of record LR991045.1, read on the forward strand.
GACCGCTTGTTAAAGTTCCTCCATATAAACTTTGACACCCCCAATCCCTCCTTAGGGGGTAGTTTAGGAAAACTAAAAATGATAAACTTTATAATTTACTTAGATGAATATTCGTGCTAAGTTTCAAGTCTATTAACTCAAGGGATAGGATTTTTCATACAAACTTTCATCCCTGTTTTACCTCCTTAGGGATAGAATTTCCAAAAATCCTTCCTTAGTGGATGTTAACACTATATAAGGTATTTATGTGCAAAATTTCAAGTTTCTAGGTCCATTGGTTTGGGCTGTGCGTTGGTATATTAGTCAGTGACTCAGTCAGGACTTTGTTTTTTTTATATATATAGATTTACCATGTTATTTTAAGACCACAGACTTCTTATAGGTTTTCCTGTAATCTACAGGTATAGAACTAATTTCTATATTTTTTTCAAAATTTTAGGCTCAGTAGTTTCGGAGATAAGGGGGGGGGGGATGGTCAATTTTCGTCTATTTTCTTAAATAACTTTAAAACAATAAATTTTAAAATTATGAAAAAAATACATTTGAGACCCTCATAGTAAGCCCTTTCATTTGATATGTCACTCGGTACAGTTTACAAAACTTTTTTTTTTAATTTTCTTATTTTCCCCCTAAAAGTGACTCTCATATTCAGAATTCATATATTTACTTTAGCTGTACGTGTTTGGGTCACAGAAATCCATATGTGTACCAAATTTTAACCTAATCGGTCCATTAGATTCGGAGAAAATTGGCTGTGACAGACGGACAGACAGACACACGAGTGATCCTATAAGGGTTCCGTTTTTTCCTTTTGAGGTACGGAACCCTAAAAAACCGGTCAAGTGCGAGTCGGACTCGCGCACGAAGGGTTCCGTACCATATTATATGTTTAACAATCGCAAAGATAACTTTTTACTTATTTTATAATGATACTGTGAATTACAAGGTTATTTTTTGCAGTTGCAGAAAATCACCCATGTTTAAACAAAATACCTTATGAATCGCCGTTTTCAGTATTGTTGATACAGTATTCGTGGTACTTACATGGTATAAAGAAGTTTCAAATTCCTAATTTGTTGAATTGTTGCGCTAGAGCTCGTACAAAAATGGTCTAAAATTTACAACTTTTACGGCCCCCTATTTCTTAATTTTAAAAGATAAAAAAAAAATATGTTTGTACTCTTAAATCTATCTAAAATCAAGCTAAAAAATAAAATTCAAAAGACAAAAACTTGTACTGATTTTGATATGGCACTGAAATCTTTAGTAGACAAAAATCTTGGCGAACTCATTTTTTCTGATGATCCTGACCTTGTAGTGAAACTTTTGATTGAAAAAATTTCGGAATCTTTACAGGAAAGTACTATTACGACTGTTATACCCAAAACTAAGCGAACCATAAAACCCTGGATAACGCCCGGAATTTTAAAATGTATCAGAAATAGAAATAAAATGCAAAAGAAATTAAAAAATGACATGCACAATGATATACTAAAAATTAGTTATAAAAGATATCGAAATTATTGCAATCAATTAATTAAAAAACTGAAGCGCCGGTATGAGAGGGAACAATTAGCTAACTCTACCAAAAATAGTAAAAAACTTTGGTCAAATATTAAAAACATAACGCATATGAAGCAAACCAATGCAGACAACACTAAACTATTGGAAGGAAAGCTGTCGCCAATTGAAGCAGTCAATCATGTTAATGATTATTTCGTAGGAATAGGTGAACAACTTGCAGAAAAAATCTTGCCGAATACTAGATTGGATGCTAGGACTGACTTAAGAGCAGATAATACTCAATTAACTTAAAACTTGTTCTATTGGATACTGATATAGATGAAGTACATTATTTACTTATGAATTTAAGATCAAATAGTGCTCCTGGCTGGGACAACATCCCAACAATTTTCCTCAAATTAGCAAAGCAAGAGGTACTCCCAATTATTGTTCATTTAGCGAACTTGTGCTTTAGTAAAGGTATCTTCCCTAAGCTCTTAAAAAAATCTACAATTACGCCTGTGTATAAGAATGGGCCCAAAGATGATGTCAGTAACTATAGGCCTATATCAGTATTGCCTGCTTTATCAAACATATTAGAGAAACTTTTAAACAAACGATTACTAGACTTCCTTAATAAATTTCGAATATTATCTAATGCTTAGTTTGGATTTAGACAGGGCAAATCGACTGAAGATGCAGTAACAGCTATAACGTCTCTCATTACTGAAAACCTTGATAAAGGAAAAAAATGCCTCACAGTTTTCCTTGACTTAAAAAAGGCTTTCGATACAGTCTCTGTTCCCATTCTTGTACGCAAGCTAGAATACATAGGAATAAGGGGCACACCTCTTGAATTATTCAAAAGTTACCTTACAAATAGAACACAAAAGGTTAGAATTGGTCAGTATACAAGCAGCGACTCTAATATAACATTTGGTGTGCCACAGGGGAGCGTCCTCGGGCCCACCTTGTTTCTAATTTACATCAATGACCTATGTGATTTGGAGGCAGGTGGTGCTCGGGTCTTCTCTTATGCCGATGACACAGCGCTGGTCTTTATCGGCGATAATTGGGATTCTGTGCGGAAGGATACGGAAGTGGGACTATCTAGAGTTGCTTCCTGGCTACGAACTAATCTACTTACGCTGAATAGCCAGAAGACTACCTACATGTGTTTCTCCTTAAGTAACAGAACCCAGCCTGGAACTAACTTCAGTGTAAAGATACACCATTGTTACAATATTCAGGACACTAATTGCGCATGTCCGACTATCGAAAAGGTGGAAAAGACGAAATATCTGGGTATTGTACTTGACCAGCGACTCTCCTGGCACTATCACGTAGCATTGGTTAGTGACCGTATCAGAAAATTGATTTGGATCTTCAAATTACTAAGGCATGTTGCTTCAGCAAATCTTATTAAACAAATATACTCTGCTCTAGCCCAATCCGTTCTAACCTATTGCATTCCTATCTGGGGGGGTGCCTCCAAGACCAAATTCCTAGATGTAGAAAGATCACAGCGTGCCCTTCTCAAAACTATATATTTTAAACCGTATCGTTTTCCTACACACGAGCTTTACAAACTATGTGATCTTTTAACTGTAAGAAAGTTATATATTCTCATGTCTACCTTAAAAATGCATAAAACGACGGTATTTGATGCTAGTGTTCTCAGGAAAAGAAGAAGGTATGGTCGTATAGCGGGGGTTAGGGCTCGTACTGCATTCACAAAGCGACAATATGGTGCCCAAACTACTCTTCTTTATAATGCCATTAGTAAAAAACTTCCTATTTACCAAAAAACACATTACGAATGCAAGAAAACCTTGAATGGATGGCTAAAAACCTCACTTATGAAGAAACTGAAGCACTTCTTAATCCAGTAGTATAATAATATAAAAAGCTTACTTATAAGGAATAAATGAAAACGCGGATAATTTAATTAATAAATACATATACAAGTGTATACCTCATCCTACACACTAATAATATGCTTTTGGTTTCCCTTTCTCTCTTCCTCACTCACTCACACACACACACAGCCCCTCACACCCCACCTCACATCCTCACATACACACACCTTCACACACCCTCTCACACACACACCCCCACACTCACACACTCCCACTCTACACATCACCATACTTGAAAGCGGAGTCTGAGATAATTATCAAATATGGAACGACAAACTCAATGTCACACGACATGATCAACAAAAATATTGGATTTTTTACTTTACTTTATTTTATTTTATTTTTTTTTTGTTTTTTTTTTCTCTCAGTATCTTTTGTAAATTATCTGAGATTACGAATTCAAGTACCAAAATATTTAATTATTTTAAAATTAATTATTTTAAAATTCTTTAATTTTAGTTTTTCATGTACCTACATACTTATTTTGTTATTGATTAACAGGCTTTGTTTGTGTACATGTAGTTTAGGAAGAGGGAGGTCTTCTGTTACAGGTATTTCTACATACTTAAAAGAAGACCTCTAAAATGTATCTGTTATACCTGTTGATTACGAAATAAATAAACTTATAAACTTATAAACTCTACTCAATGAGTTCTAGACGATGACACCCCACATAACACATAATCAGCCTATAATGTTCCCACTGCTGGGACACAGGCCTCCTCTCGGTAAGAGGGAGTGGGCCGTAATCTTCGATCAATAATAGGCCGTAATCCACCACACGGGCCCAGTGCGGGTTGGTAGATGTCACATGTCTTCGAATTTTTGGTTGTAGGACATGCCGGTTTCCTCACGATGTTTTCCTTCACCGTTTTGAGAGCAGCGGTGATGAAATAATGACATGACACCCCACATGCTAGATTAAAATTTTTATTTTTTTTTTCAAAATGAGAAGTTTATTGTATGGGGACCGACCCCTTAAATTTTTAACTTTGCTTTATTTTTATTATTTGTTGTTATAGCCGTAATAGACAGCGGAGGCTTAGTAAGTTTGTACTGGGCTGTACGTGGTTGTCTGATTTCATGGATTTTAATTTTCTTGCGCGGAACCCTAATTATTTTTCTAAAATAAAAATAGCCTAAGTTACTCCTTAAAACATCGGCTATATGCCGTCAAAATCGGTAAAAATTCGTTTGGCAAGTTTCCTAACTTGACTCAAAGTACCATTTTTTTAATCGGACTGCGCTTTAAAATGCTCTATACAAACTTTAACATCCCTAAACCTCATTGGAGGCGTAGTTTTTTCAAGTTCATTAACCAAATTAATAAGATTTTTCATATAAACTGTATCTCTGTTTTCACGAACACAGATACCTAAAGAATTTCAAAAATCGTCTGGTATGTTTCCATAACTTGACTCAAACATTATTTACACCAATTTTAGAGTTAATCAAGCCCCCAATAAAATCCTCCGCTATAAAATTAACTTTTCACCCCCTAGGGGTAGGTTTTTGGAAAACCCTAATACACGTTAGTCTTAATTTTTGGTCTCAAGTATAAAAACTGAGTTTTGAGTTAATCGGACCGCGTGTTAAAGTTCCTCCATACAAACTTTGACACCCCCAATCCCCCTCCTTAGGGGGTAGTTTATGAAAACTAAAAATGATAAACTTTATAATTTACTTAGATGAATATTCGTGCTAAGTTTCAAGTCTATTAACTCAAGGGATAGGATTTTTCATACAAACTTTCATCCTCTGTTTTACCCCCTTAGGGATGAAATTTCCAAAAATCCTTCCTTAGTGGATGTTTACACTATATAAGGTATCTATGTGCAAAATTTCAAGTCTTTAGGTCCATTGGTTTGGGCTGTGCGTTGGTATATTAGTCAGTGACTCAGTCAGGACTTTGATTTTTTTATATATATAGATTTACCATGTTATTTTAAGACCACAGACTTCTTATAGGTTTTCCTGTAATCTACAGGTATAGAACTAATTTCTATATTTTTTTCAAAATTTTAGGCTCAGTAGTTTCGGAGATAAGGGGGGGGCGAATGGTCAATTTTCGTCTATTTTCTTAAATAACTTTAAAACAATAAATTTAAAAATTATAAAAAAAATATATTTAAGACCCTCATAGTAAGCCCTTTCATTTGATATGTCACTCGGTACAGTTTACAAAACTTTTTTTTTATATTTTCTTATTTTCCCTCTAAAAGTGACTCTCATATTCAAAATTCATATATTTACTTTAGCTGTACGTGTTTGGGTCACAGAAATCCATATGTGTACCAAATTTTAACTTAATCGGTCCATTACATTCGGAGCAAATTGGCTGTGACAGACGGACAGACGGACAGACAGACAGACACACGAGTGATCCTATAAGGGTTCCGTTTTTTCCTTTTGAGGTACGGAACCCTAAAAACCGACCAAGTACGTGTCGGGCCACGCACAATAAAGGGTTCCGTACTTGAAAAGAATTTATCCCAAAAAGAAACTTAACATTGTAATCCCAATTTTTTTTTTTATGTAATAAAATTAGAAGTTAACAATTTTCCTTTACTTTTGCTGTGAGACCTTGCTCCCTGCCAAATTTCATGATTCTAGGACAACGGGAAGTACCCTATAAGTTTTTATTTACTTGCGAGTGTCAAAAAATGTCGCATAAATGGCCGTATTTTTTATTGCGTTAACTTAGAAACTTGATCTTTTTAGAACTCCAAGGGACCATTCATAGACCTACGTATTTGATATTAATTTCAACTTGATACCTTCACGCGTTCCTAAGAAAAAGGGCCTTGACAGACAGACAGACAGACGGACGGACAAACAAGTGATCCTATAAGGGTTCCGTTTTTTTCTTTTGAGGTACGGAAGCCTAAAAACATAACCCTTCCTTGGCAGTGGGGTAAATAGACGCGGAAGAAATCTAAACGAACTTAGCTTCGTTTCGTTTCGTTCGCAATCTGGCCCAAAGTATTTGTTTTCAATCCAAACAATTCAATTTCATTCGCTACTACTGTGACCCCACCACATTATCCCGTACAGTTTGTCAACAACAATTACAGTTAGTAATTACACAAGTAGAGCAACTATCGCCCGTCGAGTAATAATGTTACCAGCTGTTTCAGCCTCGCAGAGGCTAGGCACCGAACGTACTCTATAAGTTTTCACGACTTAGGACTAATAAGACTTTTAGTCTGTCGTTTTCTGGAGTTATTGTCGTGTACACCACAACTTTATGCCTCAAGTGAAGAAATACTTCTTCGTTAACACGTTCACGGACACAAAACCATTCTCAATAATTTTTAAATGGCACACAAACTTTCCATACAAAGTGGCATCACGTCTGGGGACGGATTGCCACATTACTCGGTTTTAAAAGTAAGTGTTGCGGCAGTAACGGTCATAGACGTAATCGCCTGTAGGAAGACGTGTTCTTACATACGTCTTTGACAGACGGACATAGCGAAACTATAAGGGTTCCTTATTGACTACGGAACCCTAAAAATATCCGTCCACCCGCCGTTTGCTAAAGCAAACTAATAACAATGATGTGTGTGCTTGTTTTTGCTAGCACAAAAATAGTAGGCGTTAATCTAATCAGTTTTTGCAAAACTAGACAAAACAAAGTAGACGTTTCTAAATTATATTAAACGTAACTTATATATTTTGAATATTATAGTTACTGAATAATATTATACTAATTGAATACTATTTCAAAATAAACGATCGAACCTTTGAACGTTGTCGTACTGTAGACACGACTACACATCAAGCTATACATTTCCAGTTTACACTGGCCTCTCATTGTATGGAAATCCTACACAATGTGAGATCAGCTTATACTGGAAATGTATAGCTTGGCTTGAGCCGTGCGTACCACTGTACCCATACTCGAAAAGAAGAATGGTCAATATTATAAAGATAAATTACTTTCAGATAAAAATATGCAGATAAAAATCAAACGGTCGATAGGACCCCATAAAGAAGCCAGGAACCAGGAACCCATAATAAATTGAAGGGCTTTTCTCTGGGCATAGCTATCAATTTTATTCCTTGGACCCTCAGAGATTTCCTATCGTTTTATTTATTTAGGGACTTCATATCCATGCTTATGTATGCACGATATTTTTGGCATAATTTATTTGGTTGAAATCTTTCCGGTCAGCAGATTTTGTATATAAATATAAACTCATGGCATCGACTGTTTTGTTTGTTATTGTAAACAAGATAGAAAAGAAAGGAAGTAGTGGTGGTGGTGTGGTGGTGTGGTGGTCGTGGTGGGTGGGGGTGGTGGTGATAATGGAAAAGTCAAACTCAAAGCATTTATTTCAAACTAGCTTTTGCCCGCGGCTTCGCCCGCGTGGATGTTGGAAAATATGCCACGGGAACATACTACCGGGAATTTCTTCCTTATTCCTTGTCTACATTATAAAGGGAACCTCTGTGCAAAATTTCAGCTTTCTAGGTCCAAGGGTTTGGGCTGGGCGTTGATGAGTCAGTCAATCAGTCAGTCAGTCACTCGGGACTTCTCTTTTTATTTATATAGATAGATAGATAGAAGATAGATAAACCAATTACAGGCAGTTTGGGTCAGTCAGTCAGAAAGATGTAGCTAGTCGCCCATTTCAAAGCTCCATAGCTTTAGAACGGAATAGAAACTCACTATTTTAAATACAGCAACCACCTACTATAACACACAAACACCCATTCACGGACCAACCTCGACAAGCGTTGCTTAACCTTGAAGATCGACCCGTGCGGATGTTATTATTTAGCCACAAACCTCCGTTTTGAATAGGTAAATAAAACGTCACAAATACCAAACTCACATACACCAACCATAGACTGTCCTTTCAGCATGATTTGGTACAGGAAGGTATAGTGCGCCGTATGACCCGATTCGGATGGACGGTTTTAAATGCGTCCAGGCTGTGGTAATGTTAATTCCGATTCGCATCCGATTCGTGAAACATGAGGTTTAATACTGCAAGGTGTAATTATGTAACCAGAATTTGGGTTTCGATTGGAACTCTTCGCTCGTTTATTTTTAAAAAAATAGGCATGTTGACTGCTGACGGAAGTGAAAACTTAAACGTAAAATTATGCATAGCATGCACAGACATACCTATGCACATATCATAAAAGACTGGAAATACTAAATATACTTAGCTAAATACAGATTTTTTGACTCTTACAGTCACTTTCTTCAACAACAACTAAAGTAATCAGTAAAGTTAGAGGCAAAAGTAACAATAAAAGCAATAGCTAAAATTGTGAAAAAAAATAACCCTTACTTTGACTTTGTGACGTTACTTTGGCTGTTACTTTTGATGAAGAAACTGGCTGTTCAGTCAGATTCTTTAACAACAACTAAAGTAATCAGTAAAAGTTAGAGGCAAAAGTAACAATAAAAGCAACAGCTAGAATTGTAAAGAAACAATATTAACCGTTACTTTGACTTTGTGACGTTACTTTGGCTGTTACTTTTGATGAATAAACTGGCTGTTCAGTCAGATTCTTTAACAACAACTAAAGTAATCAGTAAAAGTTAGAGGCAAAAGTAACAATAAAAGCAACAGCTAGAATTGTAAAGAAACAATATTAACCGTTACTTTGACTTTGTGACGTTACTTTGGCTGTTACTTTTGATGAATAAACTGGCTGTTCAGTCAGATTCTTTAACAACAACTAAAGTAATCAGTAAAAGTTAGAGGCAAAAGTAACAAAAAAAGCAACAGCTAAAATAGCGAAGAAACAATATTAACCGTTACTTTGACTTTGTGACGTTACTTTGGCTGTTACTTTTGATGAAGAAACTGGCTGTTCAGACAGTTTCTTCAACAACAACTAAATTACTCAGTAAAAGTTAGAGGCAAAAGTAACAATAAAAGCAACAGCTAGAATTGTGAAGAAACAAAATTAACCGTTACTTTGACTTTGTGACGTAACTTTGTCTGCTACTTATGATAAAGAAACTGAGTGTTACCAATACAATACGCCTCTGCCTAACTCCTCTGGAAATAAAAGCGTGATGGTATTATGTTACATGCATAAACTCACGCTTTCTTACCATAGGGGTCGGCAGACATTACAGAACGCCACCTGCTACGATCCTTACATACTCCTTTTGATTAATTTACGATCATACATCAAGTTAAGCCGTTGGTCTCGGCTGTCATTCGTAGATCTTTGACAGTCGTTACGGGTCGTCATCGTCAATAGCCCGAGAGTCTGAAAAGCTTACCAAGGGGTATCGTATTTACACAGTAACTTGGTTGTGGAGGCAGTCGGCAGATAGGCAGTCGCTCTATGTAAAATATTGGTTTTCAGCTCCATCCAGTCAGACTGGAAGCCGACCCCAACATAGTTGGGAAAAGGCTAGGCAGATGATGATGATGACGTTCTTACATCATTATTTTGTTACTTAATTTTGTTGTTATGTTTTATGGCTCTTATCTCGTTAGCAGTAGCAATTGATTAAAATCACCAACGTGTAACGTTTATTCAAAACAAACCATTCATTTTATAAACGTTGCCGACATGGTGCCGACAGAGCTCGCAGTTTTGCAGTTTTCAATTTTAATATTATTCACAATCGTAAGACTTTTTTAATTCCGTTTCCCTATTAAACTTCTCGGAAAGGTTTTTTCGTAAACCGCTTTCGATGGTTTACCACATACCTGAGCTTCTTTTGCTAAAAAAAAACGTTAACATAATCCCTGTTTTCGGCACACCAGACAATAATTGTTCTGTGCTTTTGTTTTTTCTATTTTTAAATGATTTGTAAGTTATCATAAAATCGCCAATGTATTAATTTTTAGGGTTCCGTACCAAAATGGTAAAAAGGAACCCTTATGGTGCGACTCAGTCTGTCTGTCTGTCTGTCATAGCTGGATATCTCAAGAACTACTAATGCTATAAACTTGAAATTTGGAACAGTTGTTGTTTACCCAACTATTTTGCAAATAAGAAAGAAATAAAAATATGTATGTTTTTTTTCCAACAGGGACTGAAAGGGGGTCTTAAAAATTCAAAGTGGGGCTACTAGGGCATGTGGGGTATATGCAAGAACGCTGTTTGCACATTCTCAAACATTTTTTTACTTTTTTTTTAGGCCGCATAGTTTTCGACTTTTGATGAAAACTGTAAAAAAAAATACCGTTCCCCTTTAACTCCAAAGTTTGCATAGAGAAAAATGTGAAATTATTATATGTGATCTACGAATAATTCCTAGTATATGATAGATGTTAATCTTTAATTACGGAAAAAATAAAACGATGTCTCTAAATAGTGCACTTTTTCAGAAATCGGAACAGAACCCTCGGTCCGCGAGTCCGACTCGCTCTTGACCGGTTTTTTTTTCTATTTTATGATTTTGTCTACGCACTAAAACAGACCAATAAGTCACGAAAAAGGACAGTAATTATAATAAGTACTACCTTTCCCAAAATTACAAACTTCTAAAATTATTCTGTTTTCAGAATGGCCTACATTCCTACCCAAGCAATCATCCTTCACTAGGAATCCTGAATGAACTTACAGGAATATACTCAAAAAGTCCACTTATTGTGGTAGTAGATTCTAATAATCAGGCAAAGACTTTGGATGATGAACCGGATCAAGCCTATGGTCAAAGTCACTCAAAATCATGCCCTAATCACCCAGATCATGACCACAAATCTAGCAGAAACAATTATGACCACAGTTCTCCTAAATTGTCGAACAAAAATTATGAAGCCGCTTTGTATGAAATTTTGAGGGTAAGAGTCATTTTAATTAAAAAAATAACGTGTTACATATCAATGATAGTATTATTAAAATACTTATAATACTATAATTATTTTAATAATACTATCATTGATACGATGACATTGAACATGATGTTCTTACTGCTGGGACACAGGCTTCCTCATTGTGAGAGGGAGTAAGCTGTAATCCACCATTACCCAATATACAAGAGGTCTTTAAATTATAGGTACATGAATAATATCAAGCCTGTTGCCAGGCCCGGGTTGACGGCGCGTTGTGTTCCACGCGCGCCTCAAAGAGATGTCAGCAATGATGGAGTCCGATAGGGCCGATGCCGCCGGGGTCGCGGGTTGTTCGAAAGAGATACCGTGGCCCTGGCATAGGCAACTGAAGGAACATGGGTGGGTTTTAGTCAGTAAAAGTCTGACACGCCCTTCCGCTCCACCCAGAGCGGGAGAAGTCATTGGATGATTTCCCATCCACAAAAAAAAAGCGCTCGCGACTACCAGAACAACGAGGCAATTTGTTTAGTCCATCTTGTCTGCTCTAGAAACATTCCTTTTAAAAATCTGATACCTATAGGTAATGTAATTATTTATTATTTATTATATTTTCAATAACGACAGATAAGTCAGAAAATGATGGAGAACCAAGGACGACAGGGACGCTTATATGACACACATCCATATAAACAAAATGGCAAAAAAACAAACAATCAGGAATTTTTAGCCGAACAATGTTCGGAATCGGAAAATAGCTGTAACAATTCTGATGAAAAGTAAACATGCACGATACGCACAAAGGACTTGGAAGGGGCAACGTTCTGGATTTTATTTAATAAAATTCGGTTAAATAAACAAGAAATTTTAATTTTCAAACCCTATAATGTAAATAAGTACATTTTTGCTGTCGTGGTCTATTTTTTAGAGCTAATATTACGAGTAGGTACCTACTTACTAGCTGTGCCCGCGACTTCATCCGCGTTTTTAAAAAAAAAGTAAGTTTAAAAACTAAAACCCGACTACTGAAAAATCACGCTCTAAAAAGTATGAAACAAGAAATTATTCTCGTCTGAAATTAGAAAAAGACAGATTAAAAATTCGGGGTCACACGTAATCTGTTCGATATGGGACGTGTGATTCCGAATTTTTAATTTGTAAGTATGTCTTTTTCTAATTTCAGATGAGAATATTTTCTTGTTTCATACTTTTTAGAGCGTTATTTTTCAGTAGTTGCCATAGCTTAGGGGTAAGTTCAGTATCGATAAAGGAACCCAGGAAAAAAAATAAAAATAAAAACAAAAAAAAATATTGCAAGGATCAACCTAATTTAGTACCGACTAACGTAAAATAGCAATCGTTTAGAATTAAAATTATCGCGAGCCGTTTTCTGTAGGGACAAAATGACAACGCGTTCGATAGAAGGTAAGTAATTAAAGCATTTAAAAAATAAAATAATTTTAATTCTAAACGATTGCTATTTTAAGTTAGTAGGTACTAAATAACTAACCAGTAACTGGTAACGATACCCCTTAGTAAGACTGGATCTCAGACTTCCACCCACGCTTCTGATAACCCGTAAAGACTGTCAAAGATCTACGAATGACAGCCGGGGCCAGCGGCTTAATGTGCTTTCCGAAGCACAGAGAGGTCTCAGTCCAGATATTAAATGTAGATGAACTGATGAATGTGTGTTTGGCACACTATCAATAAATATAAATTCTGTTGCTACCACAAAAAGTTGCTGACGTTAAGAGGAAATGGGGGCGGCCAAACTTTTGAAAATTAGGTATTTTAAGAAGGTATTGCTATCGCTCTGCGAGCGCTCCGCCCTCGAATTCGTGCGATAAGGACAACTGCAGATTCGACTAAATAGCCTGTGTAAAAAGTCACATTTCGAGGTTTGGCTGTCGCCTATTTCCTCCTGCAATATTGGACCAATTTAACAGATATTTCATAAACTGATTAAGAAGGAACATATACTATGCCCCTATGTTTTTCTTTTTTCGTTAATAGTTGTCAAATTGGTACACTAGGCGTCTGTTGACAGCGGTCTGAATAGGCAATTTTGAGCATTTTTTGAGGGTTCTAGTTCTTATAAAAATAATATATCATCAAAAAGGAAAACATAGGGGTATACAAGTAGCTTATATTTATATTTCTGTAAAAAACATTGCTTTATGGTCATTGACCAGAAAGAAAACAGGCGAGAGCGTTTGTATCTTTATGTGTGGTTTAAAGAGCACCCACATTTCCTCTTAAGTTAACCGATGATTAAAATCAGCAATGTGTAACGTGAACAAAATCATTAATTAACGTTATCAAGTGTTGAGAACGCTGTTATACCTCCACATAAATTAGATACTGTAAAACATTATAATAGTAATTATAATGTTTTACAATATCTAATTTTAAATGTTGTCTGTAACTTCCAAAAAACCAGCCACACACTTGCAGATAGTGTTATTTTGATTTCCTCTTTGTTTTGAGTTTGTACCTACTTGGTTTTTCTACGTTTGTACTTGGTTTCTTGGTAACGCTACATCCTACGCTCCTTATACATAATACATACCATAGATCTATGATAGGCTACCTGCTCCTCTTTCAATATATTGACACAGCTCTTAAGTAAGCCTCACTTGCTGTTAGCGCGGGGAGCAATAAGAAGCGGACTGTATTAAAATAAGGCTGGTATATTGCCGTCTAATATCACAAAATATAAGTTCCCGGACAAACAATTAATTTTTGAGTTTAAGAGAGGAATGTCGTCCTTCGCGGTGGAGTCCGTGGACGCGAGTGGTCATCGGGCCGAGCCGTGTCGCCGCCGCGCCGCGCCTCAGCTTGCCGATGACGCGATGATCACGCTGCCTGCGCGTGTAGATCGCATGCAGAGTGCTTTGTTGGGTTCGATTCCCAACATGCTGCCCGGGTTGAAGCGTAGACTTCAAAAATCTGGAAGGGGGCAAATATGAGTGATGGTGCCCTCTAAATGGTGCTCTTCGTTGTGTTCACCTCACTGCCAGAGTAAACACTCATGACTCATCGACCATAATGGTGTGCTGTCAAAGCGTTGCAGGTATTTCACGTAGCCATCAGAGACCTGTGGATGAGAGTAGAATTAAGTGGCCGTCCAATGGAAACAGAAGGAGTGAGAGCGGAAGAGTTGAGGGGTTCTGAGGGAAGAGAAATGTGAGGATGGGAGTTTAAACAGCTTTTATTTAAGTGAGGCAGGTCGCCATTTCTCATAGCTAGCAAGCAAGGCTAATGTACGAATAGGAGAATAAAGAATAAGAAGTTTGGAAGCGTATAGTGTGAATTCCGACAAATGATTGAAGAGCGGAAAAGTAAGCTTCACTAAATAACGCAGCAACGAGTTTGAAACGACAGGGGGCCTACTCCCTAAGTCCGTCCGTCTTTCCGTCCGTCCGTTCATCCGTCCGTCTGACATTACGATCCATCAAAACAAGTGTAAAAGTTAAATTTTTCGGACGGTCAAAAACACATCGGGAGTAGGGACAACTGGCAAATCATGTTGTCATTCATACTTCGTACGGGCACGGAACCAATCATCCATCCGTAGGTGATACGGAGTAAGAAGCGCCCGTAACGAAGGCCGAAACTACGGGCTTCGTGCTTTGGGAGTAGGCCCGCTGGCTTGTGTTGAACTGCAAATGAAATTGCCAAAAATGATTGATTATAATTGCAATTTCGAATCTGCTTCTCCTGTCTGCTAGCATCACTGGCTCAGCGTAAACAACGCCAAAACATAAAAATGTATATATCACAAGTACCTAAGGATAAAATGTATGAATGACCTAATTGTATCACCATCACAAAATGATAAAAATGAGGAAATATAATATGAATAAAATTGTATTTAAATTATGAAATGTTATGAACATTAAGAAATTTAGACCTATGGTTAACTACTCTACTTATTGAATCTACTTAAGAAATATTATTAGTATGTAGGTAGGTACAATAGAACAAGAAACCAGTATTGGTAGATCGTGTCTCTCGGTATGATTGGGCATTTTAAGGGAAGTGGAAACAACCCACGACAAGGATGAACACTGATGGAATCAGTTAAGAGCGCAGGCCGGATAGCACGGCACGCTAGCATTAATGACATCATCCGTCGTGCTCTTGTCACCGCCGGGGTGCCAGCTGTTTTAGAACCCAACGGTTTGGCACGCGACGATGGAAAGAGACCTGACGGAATGACCATAATGCCTTGGAAGTTAGGTCGGCCTTTGGTATGGGACGCAACGTGTGTCGATACCCTTGCGCCATCCCACCTTCCTAGCACAGTGGGCTGTGCTGGTGCGGCTGCTGCAGGTGCGGAAAACCTCAAACGGCGAAAATATTCAAATATTTTTGGGAGTTATATTTTCGAGCCGTTTGGGGTTGAAACACTAGGGCCATGGGGTCCGAGTGCCCACTTAGTTTTCCAAGCCATCGCTAAGCGATTGGTCGACTCTTCACGTGACCAGAGGGCTGGCCTATTTTTTGGCCAAAGAATCAGCATTGCCATACAACGTGGCAATGCTGCCAGCCTTTTGGGCACTTTTCCTGTTGACAGCGATGCGGACGAATTTTTTGATGCCCTATGATCCTTTCCCCTCCTTTTTTTATACAATGTACATATTATTATTTTAATCTGTGTTAGTTTATATATTATGTTAATGGGTTGAATGTATAAAATTGATTGTATTGTTTTTTAATTGTTTTATTAATGTTAATTTGAATTGAATTTATTGTATAATCATTGAATTGAAATGTATTTGTAATTATCGTTATTATTATTTTTTTTCCTACACTATCGCATTGGGTTACTGTAATGATAGCTGTATGTATGTCTGTAATAAATAAATAAATAAATGTTATGTTAATGAGTTGAATGTATAAAATTGATTGTATTGTTTTTTAATTGTTTTATTAATGTTAATTTGAATTGAATTTATTGTATAATCATTGAATTGAAATGTATTTGTAATTATCGGTACTATTTTTTTTTCCTACACTATCGCATTGGGTTACTGTAATGATAGCTGTATGTATGTCTGTAATAAATAAATAAATAAATGTTATGTTAATGGGTTGAATGTATAAAATAGATTGTATTGTTTTTTAATTGTTTTATTAATGTTAATTTGAATTGAATTTATTGTATAATCATTGAATTGAAATGTATTTGTAATTATCGTTATTAATTATTTTTTTCCTACACTATCGCATTGGGTTACTGTAGTGATAGCTGTATGTATGTCTGTAATAAATAAATAAATAAATAAATGAAATAGATGTTAAAATTTAATCTAAAATATTCAATATGGCAAGACCTGTTTCTATTACCCGAGCCCATGATCTAACAACAAATGTCAAAAATCTTTGATCAAAGATGTAATTATTCATGGTTTAGGTTACATTATCATATAAATTATAGATAGACATACAGATCATAGATCATCATCATAGATCTGTGACCCTAGATATAATTACTTAGTTAATATACATCATACATACAGGCTGTTTCTTTTAAGGTGTCAAGCCAGTGCCTGCTGATAGCAGAGTACCATACCTATCGATTTAACCCCCATGTATGTTCTACGATTTTTTGTAATTTTCGAGTTATAATTTTTCTTATATATTTTTCCTGATTCAACGAGATGATGGCTTTAAAAAATTATATCCTTTTTTTGGGTCAACTTTGAACAAGAATGAACTAAATAGGGCATTATTTGCTGGAATCGGTCGTTGAAAGTGGTGTATCTGAAATCTTGTGATTTTCATATTTTTAACCCCCGACGCAAAAAGAGGGGTGTTATAAGTTTGACCGCTATGTGTGTGTGTGTGTGTGTGTGTGTCTGTGTGTCTGTCTGTGGCACCGTAGCGCTTAAACGGGTGGACTGATTTGGATGCGGTTTTTTTTATTTGAAAGCAGGTTTTCCAGCGATGGTTCTTAAACATGTTTTATCAAAATCGGTTCAGCCGTTTCAAAGTTATTCGCTCTTTTGTTAGCTGCGGTAGGGATCTTAGACGCGTAATGGGTATTTACTTTACTTTCAAACCTTAGTGTTACCTAAAATTTGAAACATCCATGTATGCTATCTATCTATGCAAGATTATAGAATTCTTGGTCTGATGCTGCAGCCAGGATATCCAGCACTAATGTTCTGGATACACTCTTGAAAAATTAATAGCAGAAATGTCGTGTTTGGATTCATTTACATCAGTATTTGATTCTATATACAATGCAATGGTGGCAACAGGATGAGCTGATGCTGCAGCCAGGATGTCCAGCACACTAGAACACTCTTGAAAAAGTAATAGCAGATATGTCGTGTTTGGATTCATTTACATCAGTATTTGATTCTACATACAATGCAATGGCGGTAACACGATGAACTGATGCTGCAGCCAGGATGTCCAGCACACTAGAAGACTCTTGAAAAAGTAATAGCAGATATGTCGTGTTTGGATTCGTTTTGATCAAAATTTTATTCTTCATACAATGCAATGGTGGCAACACGATGAGCTGATGCTGCAGCCAGGATATCCAGCACACTAGAATACTCTTGGTAAAATAATATAGCAGATATGTCGTGTTTGGGTTCGTTTTGATCAGTATTTGATTCTACATACAATGCAATGGTGGCTACACGATGAGCTGATGTTGCAGTCAGGATATCCAGCACACTAGTACACTCTTGAAAAAAAAATAGCAAATAGTAGTGTTTGTATTCGTTTTTTTATCAGTATTTAATTCTATTTGCAGTACGATGGTGGCATCATTATAAGTTAATGTTATGTGCAGAGAAACTTAACATTCTGCAGTAATAAAAATGCATTTCTGTATTGTTAAATTGTTTAAAAAGTTTAAAATAAAAATTAAATTAAAAATTTAAAAAACCCCCAACGCAAAAAAGAAAAGAGAACATTTAAAAAGTCAAAAATAATACCTATCGTTGAGCCATCAAATTCGATTGAGTAATACCTATATATATTTTAATTACAGAAATTGATGGATGGCACGATAAGGTTTGCTCATTGAATTGGCGTTATAATGTCACGGCGGGGTACCGTATAAGTAAGTCAGACCCTTCACTTGATTGACTATGTACATATGCGGTACCCCGCCGCGAAATTATAGCGCCAATTCAATGAGCAAACCTTATCGTGCCATCCATCAATTTCTGTAATTAAAATATATATAGGTATTACTCAATCGAATTTGATGGCTCAACGATAGGTATTATTTTTGACTTTTTAAATGTTCTCTTTTCTTTTTTGCGTTGGGGGTTTTTTAAATTTTTTATAATTTATTATTATGAGAAGCTACTGACCCTGGTGCGGAAGGAACTGGCTGCGTTCAACAGCCGGTTCTCTGTCCTGGAGGGCATTGTCCTCCGGCCCCCGCTGGCGGCGAGCCGGCAGGCCTCGGGCCAGCCAAAGGCGGCATCGTACGCCGCCGCCACAGCCGCCACGCCCAAACCTGGGTTGGCGGGGCAGGCGAAGGGCGGGGCCGCTCCTGCAAAGGCGCCTGCGAAGGCGCCTGCGAAGGCGCCTGCCAAGGCGCCTGAGAAGGCCCCGGCTGTGGCGGCGACGACGACGCGGCCGCCCCCGCCTTCTAAATCTCCTCCGGCTGACGCCGAATGGCAGGTAGCCGGGGAGAAGAAGAAGGAGGGCAAGGCGGCAAGGGCGGCCAAGCGGAAGGAGAGGCGGCGTCGGCGCAAGGAGCGAAGCGTCGCGGCGAGGTTGCGCGCCCCAAAGTCCGCAGCTGTAGTGATCACACTACAGCCGGAAGCGGAGAAGAGGGGCGTGTCCTACCGCGACGTGCTCACCAAGGCGCGGGCGGCGGTGAACCTGGAGGAGGTCGGGGTCACGAAGGGCATGCGAGTTAGGGTCACGGCGACCGGGGCTCGTATGCTCGAGATTCCCGGTGCGGCCAGTGGCCCGACCGCTGACGCTCTGGCTGAAAAGCTCAGGGCGTCCTTAAATGCGGACGAAGCCCGGGTGTCCAGACCCGCCAAGTGTGCTGACATGCGCATCCTGGGTCTGGACGACTCCGTCACAGAGGGGGAAGTTGTGGCCGCCGTGGTCAAGATGGGGGGGTGCGCTATCGAGCAGGTGAAGGTAGGCACCATCCGTCCAGACTCCACGGGGTTGCGAGCCGTCACGGTGAGCTGCCCCGTATCGGCGGCCAACAAAATCGTTGGGGAGGGCCCTAGATTTCAGGTGGGCTGGGATTCCACGCGGGTGAAACTGCTGGAACCCAGACCTCTGAGGTGCTTCCGTTGCCAAGTGGGCAACCACGTGGGAGCGAAATGCACCTCGGAGGTGGACCGCAGCAGTAACTGCTTCCGCTGTGGTCAGCCCGGTCACAAGGCCGGCTCGTGCAATGCCACGCCGCACTGCTACCTATGTGCGGCAGCTGGCAAGCCGGCCGATCACCGGGCTGGAAGCAAGGGCTGTGGTCCACCCGCGAAAGCCCGGGGCAAGGGCAAGCCCTCCGCCCCCTCTACCGCCGTCACCGCCGCAGCCGTCGCCACAGGCGCCGTCGCTGCCGCCCCCACTGCCGTCACCGCCGTACCCACTGCGGCGGAGCCCTCACAGGGGGCTCAGGAGGGGGCTGCAATGGAATGCCAGTAGTGGCCCCATTGCGCCTCCTCCAGGCGAACATCAACCACTGCGCCGCCGCTCAGGATCTGTTGATCCAGAGCATGGCGCAGTGGTCGATTAACATCGCCGTGGTCGCTGAGCCGTACTTTGTCCCGCCCAGTGATTACTGGGTGGAGGACCTGAGCGGCTCAGTGACCCTCATTTCGTCGGCCGCCGCCGGTACCCTGTCCCTTGAAGCCGTCAAGAAGGGACAGGGTTGCGTCGCAGCACGGTTCGGGGGGATTGTCGTGGTGGGGACATACTTCTCCCCGAACCGAACTCTCGCTGAGTTCCACAACTCCCTTGCGGAGTTGAAAAACGTCGTCGTCGGGTTTCGTTCCCTTCCCGTGCTTGTCCTCGGGGACTTCAACGCCAAGAATGTGGCTTGGGGTTCCCGGTGTACGGACACACGGGGCAGGATGGTGGAGGACTGGGCTCTGGAGACAGGCCTGGTCGTCCTAAACCGGGGTTCTGTCCCCACGTGTGTGCGGATGCGGGGCGAGTCGGTGGTGGACATCTCGTTCGCCAGCCCCGCTCTGTTGCCGCACGTGGTTGACTGGCGCGTCATGGAGGGGGTGGAGACCTATTCCGATCACCGGTACATCCGGTTTGACGTCTCCGCCCATACCTCGAGCGCGCCGGTCCGACAGGCCCCGAGTGGTCCGCGGTGGGCGCTGAAGAAGCTGGACCGGGAGCTCCTCCTGGAAGCCTCGATCGTGCAGGCCTGGGTGTCACCACCGGACAGGCCTGCCGACATCAACGACGAGGCGGAGTGGTTCCGGGAGGCCATGTCCGAAGTGTGCGACGTGGCAATGCCCCGGGTCCAGCCCAGTCGCGCCTTTCGCCAGGTGTATTGGTGTTCGCCGGAGCTGACGGCTCTGCGCGAGGCGTGCGTCGCCGCGCGACGCCTGTACACCAGGCACCGCAGGCTCCGTATCCGCCCTCCGGATACGGAAGCCATTCAGGCGGAGCTGTACGAGGGGTACAGAGCGGCGAAGACCGCCCTCCGAGCGGAGATCTTGCGGTCCAGGGACCTGGGCCGCGAGGAGTCGCTGGAGACTCTGAACAGAGACCCATGGGGGCGCCCCTACAAGTTGGTGCGGGAGAAACTCCGCCCATGGGCGCCCCCGCTGACGCAGAGTCTCCGGCCCGAGCTCGTGGAGGACGTGGTGAGCGCTCTGTTCCCTTCGCGAGGGGAACATACTCCCCCGCCTATGGCTCCGCCTCATGCGGTGCCCGCTGCGGACCACGACACCGACGACGACGTTGATGCTCCGGAAGTGACCGAGGTAGAGTTGAGAGCGGCGGTACGTAGGCTCAGTGCCAAAAATACCGCCCCAGGACCCGACGGCTTACCTGGAAGAGCCTGGGTTCTGGCCTTTGGGGCTCTCGGGCCTCGACTAGGGGGGCTCCTAAGCGCATGCTTGGAGAGGGGCCAGTTCCCACTTCGCTGGAAGACGGGGAAACTGGTCCTCATTAAGAAGCCGGGGCGCCCTGCGGACTCTCCGTCCGCTTACCGGCCCATCGTGCTGCTCGACGAGGTGGGCAAGCTCTTTGAAAGAGTAATTGCAGACCGCCTCGTCGGGTGGCTGGTGCAGGAGGGGCCGGATTTGGCGGAGACCCAGTTTGGTTTCCGCAAGGGGCGCTCTACGGTGGACTTCATCATGCGCGTGCGAGCCCTCACGACGGGGGATGCAGTGGCCCGGGGTGGGGTCGTCTTGGCGGTGTCCCTAGACATCGCCAACGCCTTTAATACCCTGCCCTGGACTTGCATCAGGGAGGCATTGCGGTATCACCGGATGCCGACCTACCTCTGTCGAGTGGTCGAGGCCTATCTGACGGACAGGGCCGTCATCTACCCCGGTCATCAGGGAGAGTGGAACCAGCGAGAGATGTCGTGCGGTGTCCCACAGGGATCGGTCTTGGGGCCGCATTTGTGGGACATCGGCTACGACTGGGTGCTGCGCGCCGACCTCCCTGGCGGCGTCAGCGTAGTATGTTACGCTGACGACACGCTGGTCCTGGCGCAAGGGAGGTCGCACCAGGCGGCGGCGGACTTAGCGACACGCGGGGTTGCGATAGTCGTGGAGAGGATCCGGCAGTTGGGACTCGAGGTGGCCTTGCACAAGTCCGAGGCCATGTGTTTTCATGGTCCTCGGAATGCGCCACCGTCGGGTTCCGAAATAACGGTGGGAGGGGTTCACATCGGAGTTGGGTCGACGATGAAGTACCTGGGACTCGTCCTCGACAGCCGGTGGAACTTCGTGGAGCACTTTCGACGTTTGGCTCCCAGACTGGCACGGGCTGGGGCTGCCTTGAGGCGGCTCCTGCCCAATCTGGGGGGTCCAAACGCCTCCTGCCGGAGGCTCTACGCGGGGGTCGTGCGGTCCATGGCCCTTTACGGAGCACCGGTGTGGGCGCGTTCCCTAAGGCTGGGACCAGCCGGCAGGTTGAACGCGTCCCAGAGGGTCATGGCCATCCGGCTAGTCCGGGGATACCGCACGGTCTCCCGGGAGGCGGCGAGCCTCCTTGCCGGATTGCCGCCGTGGGATCTAGAGGCAAAGGTCCTCGCGCACGTGTGGGAGTGGCGCGAGGAGGCGAAACGCCGGGGCGTAACTCCGCTGCCGCGAGAAATCACGGTACAGCGGACAGAGCTCCGGCGGGATCTCATGGCGGCATGGAGAGCGCGACTGTCGCAACCCAGCGCTGGGCACGCGACAATAGCGGCGATAAGTCCCCTCTTTGAGGAGTGGCTAGAGAGGCGCCACGGCGTCCTCACCTTCCGCCTGACGCAGGTCCTCACCGGACACGGTTGTTTCGGGAGGTTCCTGTTTCGCATAAGGCGGGAGGTAACGCCCGGGTGTTTCCACTGTGTGGATCGCCCGGAGGACACGGTGGAGCATACAGTGGAGGTCTGCCCGGCTTGGGCAGAGCACCGCCGTGTTCTCACGGAGGCGATCGGCGGCGGCGATCTCTCGCGTCCGAGCCTGGTCCAGGCCATGGTGCGGAGCGAGAGTGCATGGGAGGCCGTCACCTCCTTCTGCGAAGCAGTGATGCTAGCGAAGGAGGAGGCGGAACGCGTGAGGGAGAGGCAGCCTCACGCCCTCAGTCGCCGCAGGAGACGCCCTGGGCGGCGGGAATCGCGGGGCGATTTCCGGCCACCGTAGGCGCGGGCCTGCGGACGGTGAGCAGCGGGCAGCTCGCCGTCCGGTAAGGACCAGGCCCGAGTCGACGGCGCGTTGTGTTCCACGCGCGCCTCAAAGAGATGTCAGCAAGTGACGGGGCCCAATAGGGCCGACGCCGCTGGGGTCGCGGGTTGTCTGAAAGGGTTACCGCGGCCCTGGCATAGGCAACTGAAGGAACACGGGTGGGTTTTAGTCAGTAAAAGTCTGACACGCCCTCCCGCTCCGCCCAGAGCGGGAGAAGTTATTTGATGATTTCCCACCCTCAAAAAAAAAAAAAAAAAAAAAAAAAAAAAAAAAAAAAAAAAAAAAAAAAAAAAAAGTCGGACACAGTCTGCTTCTTCTGGCTTTTCCAGACTCCGTGAGACTACACTTACAGCGTATGCAATGTCAGGTCTAGTACATACCATCAAGTAAGCCAATGCTCCAACAATTTGCCTGTAGTTATCTTTCATATAACTCATGTCCACCTTCTCGCTCCATGCACTGTCTTTTGCAATCGGCGTCGAGACTGGTTTGCAGGTGTCCATTCCGAATCTCCGCAAGATCTTATGTACATACGACGTTTGGAATATCTTAATTCCATCTCCTCTGCTTTCTATCTCTACTCCAAGAAAATAGGACGCAGTTTTCGTAGTTATTTTGAAACGACGTTTGAGCTCCTCCATCAACTCGTCTATCAGTGCGTCACTGGATCCGACGACCAGACCGTCATCCACGTACAAAGCTACTATAAGCTTTTCACATCCTTTCTTTCGTATCAGAAGACAAGGATCAGCCTCACTTGCCTTGAAACCTATTTCTTTGAAATAATCTAAAATACACCGGTTCCAGCAACGTGGTGCTTGTTTTACAGGAAGGCAGACGAAACATCGAACTGTCTCATCGACATTCCTTCGCTCGCTGCTGTACTAATCACTGAGCGAACAGTTGCCATTCTGGTCACAGGACTAAAGGTCTGCATGTAGTCTATACCTTTCTTTTGATGAAAACCTTTTATCACCAATCTAGCCTTGTACTTATCTATGGAGCCATCAGCATTCATCTTAACTTTGAAAACCCACTTACTAGGTAAAGCTTTTCTGCCCTTGGGTAGATTCACGAGCTTCCATGTGTCACTTTCCTTCAAAGAACTGATTTCGCTGTCCATGGCCTTTTCCCATAGCTCTTTATCTGGGCTTCTGATCGCATCTTTGTACGTTTCAGGTTCATTGTAACCCATTATTGCGTTCATAACAAAGTCTTTGAATCTATCTGGAGGTCGTAACAAAGAACGGTCTCGAAGTATCATCTGTTCCGGGAACACATCTTCACGTTCATCTGCGATAATTTCATCATTGACATCATCTTGATATTCATCAACGACATTATCATCTTCGTTAACGTTTTCATTCCCCTCCGATTCAATAGACTGTTCAGTTATAACATTTTCTGCGTCATGAAACTCTTCTCCAACATCTAGATTTCGCTCACGTATATCCATGTTAGTTTCACCGACTCTTTCAATATTAGGCATAACAGGAGTTCTTTGTCTATTATCTGTCAAAGCATCTATACCAAGGTCTACTTCAATTTCATTTTCCGGACTGCAGACTGCTTCAGGATATTCATTAATTGAAGTCTCTAGCGCTTTCTCATAGAAAATAACGTCCCTAGATCGGACTAATGAATTTCTTTCCCGATTCCAAAGTCTGTATCCATCATCATTGTCGTATCCAATTAAAATGCACCGTGTAGCTTTCTTTTGCAATTTTCTTCTCTTCTGCTTTGGTACATGTGCATAGCAAGGTGACCCAACTATCCTCAGGTGCTTTATCTGAGGCTTCTTTTTAAGCCACAGTTCATAAGGCGACTTGTGTTCCACTGAAGTACGTCCTGTCCTGTTTAGTATGTAAACAGCAGTGTTTACCATCTCAGCCCACAAATTCTGAGGAATCTCCTCATGCGCGTGCATCATTGCTCTAGCAGATTCGACTATAGTGCGATTTTCTCGTTCACTACACCCATTTTGTTGTGGAGTGTACGGCATAATGAGTCTTTGCTTTATTCCAGCTTGTCCAAGTAGATCTCGTACATTCCTGTTATCGTATTCGCCACCATTATCACTTAAAACCTCGATAATAGTATGTCCAGCATTTCTAGCCTCAGACATCATCTGCTTTAATTTTTCGGGAACTTCAGATTTATTTTTAAGGAAGTATACATATCTGTATCGTGTGAACTCATCCTTAAACAGTACGAAGTATCGATATCCAGAGATGCTCCGAGGAAAAGGTCCACAGACATCTGAGTGTATGCGCTCACCAGGTGTTGTTACCTTTTCGCGAACACCAAATGGTTTCCTGTGCGCTTTACCAAAGATACAACCTTCGCATATATCTCCACTGTTAGATGTCTTTACTCTTAACTCCCTCTCTATCAATCTTTTAATATGTCTCTTGTCTTGATGTCCCATACGCTCGTGCCATAATTGCAGCGTATCTCCATGCTCAATTAAGTTGACTGAAAAATCAGCACATATGGCTTTGCAGTCTATCTTGTACAAACCGCCATACCTTTGCCTTTTTCCTGTTAAGACAACCTTACCATTGATCTTCATGGAACATGTTGTAACCCGCGACTCAAATATACTTGAAGGGTTCTTGTCCTGTGTACTAAGCACAGAGAAAAGGTTCTTGCTAATCTGAGGAACATACCAAACATCTCTTAACAAAAGGAAGTCACTTTTTCCTTTAACATTGGCCTCTACACGGACTGTGCCTGTTCCAACAGCCTTTATCATGTTTCCGTCAGCTGTAGTTACTGTGTGAGGTTCAATAAAATGTTTAAAATCTTGAAATAGATCTCCTCGACTTGTGACGTGATGTGTAGCTCCATTGTCTATATACCAATGATCACAATCACGGTTAGGGCCAGAATCTGTTGAATTCACTGTCAGTAACATCATGTTGGAACTGTGAGCTTTATTTTCCTTTTTTTTCTTGCCATTTTTCGGGCAATCCTTCTTAAGATGTCCAGACTCTTTGCAAATAAAGCATTTGTACCTCTTTTTATTTTCCTGCAGGTCTCTTTGGTCATTTCCTTTAGCAACCTTTCTATTAGTTTTCACATAAAGCGCACTTTCGCTCGATTCAGCGTCAGCCATCGTCGCATTCAGCGCTTTTTCATGCGCACACAGTTGGGCCGTAATGTTGTCTACTGTTCTTTCCTTCTTAGACATCAATAGCCAACTTGACTTGAAAGAAAAAAAAGTTTCCGGCAACGTATCTACGATCTTGCAAATCAAGAGAACTTCAGGTATTTCCACGTTCTCCTCTTTGAGCAGTTCTTCCTTCAGACTGTGCCACAAATTCTTCAGTTTCGAGACATGAGTCGACATGCTGTCTGACGGATCCCTTTTAAGTTTGAAGAAGTCCAAACATAAGTCGTAGAGTCTGCCCTCATCAGGACCCTCATACAGCCTATGGAGTTCTTTCCATACTTCCTTGGGAGTGGACAACCTTATTACTTTCCCTAGTGTCTCATCCGTTACATTATTTGTAATTAGCAGTAGGGCTGTGCTCTCCAATGTAACAAAATCTCGTAAAGTTTTATTGTAAATATCTACTACGGCATTACCACTGCCTTCCGCAGGCTTCGCCGGTTTTTGTGCCTTGCCTTCCACAATCTCCCAAATTCCGTTTATGCCTTTTAGTAGGGCAACCATTCGGTATTTCCAGGCGACCCAATTGTGGCCATCAAGTTTTGTGATCTGTATTTTTGAAAGCTCCATTTTATACTTCTGGGTTCTGGGCCCATAACCTTTTGGAGATTACGGTGGAACAGAAGACGAAGTTTATCTAAAAAGAAATACGTATATTCACAAATAACACAAGAACTATATTTAACAATAAAATAAGCTTATAAAACAACCACGAGATATTTTCTTCTTGACATGAGTGACAATCAATAGGTATACAGTTGCTTGGTAACCAAATGTTCTAATTTTAACAAGGAAATTAAATGAGGAATATGAAATGAGGGATCCAAAATAACTCGAAAACTACAAAAAATCGTAGAACATACATGGGGGCTAAATCAATAGGTATGGTACTCTGCTATCAGCTCGCACTGGCTTGACACTTTAAAAGACGCACCCTGTATATTTGATAGTTTGCCAATTGATAGTTTGGTACCTGGTGAGGTACAGTCTAGGGTGCTAATGAGAACGTGATTGAACACACATTATATGGTTAAATAGTATAATAGTTAAATAGATGTTACACAATACGATAGTTGCAAGGAATGACAAGACTGTTAGAAAAAACTCCATAGCAACGCTACATAGAGATTATGCTCTGTGATGCATACAACCTCCAACAATATTATATGTATAATTAGTATAGTCAATACCACACTTAGGGACCTAGCTATGATCACGCCATGTCGCCATCTACAATTAGCTTTACCTGACCTTCCAAATAGGAACTTATCTCCGAATTACATAAAACCTTTTATGAAAGTCAGTTTAAAAGATTTTTATCTTCCAGGCATATAACCTCCACTGTCGTCTGTTTCATCTGTCAACCATTTTCACAAAATACTTGTGTGGTTCTTGAGGTTGGTTTGAAATAAGTTTTTGTGACGATCTTTAAAAACTGTGAGATTTATCTGGTAAATATTGATCTAGCTTTTATTAGAGGCTTCGCTCTCATGGTTTCCACAAAAAACCGTGATTTTCTTCAAAATTGTCAGTTTAGCCAAGGTTTAGCCTAAACTACTCTTCAGCACTACCTAGCTATCTTTAACTTAGATCTCCATGCAAAATAATGGCAAAATATAACGTCAAACCTTTGCTTTATCGCTTCTTGAAAGAATGCCAACAAACAGATTTTCGCATTATTTGATCATATTTATTTATTTATCTAATTAAAATAGCAACAGCAGTTAGATTCAATCATCATTCTCTTGTCCTTATTCCAATTTATTTGGGTAAGCATTTACATTAAATATATTAGTCGAATTGTCGTGGAAGGACCACTAGTATATTTAAATGTCTTACCACCATCATCTGCCTATATTTTCCCAACTATTTAGAGGTCAGCTTCAGGCCTAATCGGATACAGCTGAACACTATTATTTTAAATGGAGCGAGTACCAGTTTGTCCTTCACAACCCAGTTACTGGGTGACACAATAAAGAAGGACCATGTCGGTTTCGTTCTTTCGTACAACTCTATTAACAACCATCAGAAACACAGAGCTACTGAGACAGCTATTTTCATAATTTTCAGGTTTATTAAAACCAGCAAAGTGAAACATTCAACTATTAACACAGTGACGTATAGAAAATGGCAGAATCAAATCGGGATGTCTTATTGCTGGCATTATGTATCATGGTATTATGGAAACTTATGGAATACTATTTCACGGACAGTTCAAACGAATCGTCATCACAACGCAATGTAAAAATAATGTGAAAAAGGAGAAGAATAAGAAGTTATTCTTGTGAAGGATGATGATAGTCAAGAGACAGTACATACACCTAATAAAACAAAATAAAAGCAAATAAAAGCTGACTTTCACTGAAATGTTTCTGCCATATTTAACAACTTACTGAAACAAAGTACCTATGTTCTATAATACAGCAGTTAAAAGCACCTTTTGCGTTTAAATTCTTAATCCAATCTTCTGCCCACTTCCCCATTTTGACATCATGCGTTAGGTGCTCATGAGACAAATGAAATATGAAAAACCCTTTCAAATAAAGAAAAAAGCAGTTGCTTGCCCCTAATAGAAAATAGGAAATATAATTAGAACTATGAAAAAAAAATGGTCCAGACAACCTGACGTCAGAATGTCTGACCACTTTCTTTACGTGTTTTTTCGCTGTCGGTCGAGGTACTAAATATTTGAAGTTAGGTATCAAATAGTAGCAAAAAGGAAGTAAATTTTGGTATTTCCTAAACATCAAATATCTCTATTGGTCCAGGGGTCCTGACGCTTACAAATATTTGTTTTAGTTTTGTCATAATTTTTTTTCTTGTTTCTTTGTTCATGTTAATAATAAAAAAAATACAGAAATAAACTCTTTGTTTTTCTCGAAACACTATAACTTCATCCATGTAAACGAGGAGAATCGATAAAACATTTTAAAGGCGTCTCGCAAAGGCATTCCGCGACACTCCGGCATCCAAGCAAGAATGCCTCTGAAAACTACAGTTTCAAAATTATAGAATATCATAATATTATGCATGATTTTATTTGGCTTTAGACCAAAAATTTACTTTTAATTTTAAGCGGTGCTCCAAAAATAAACCATAGTATGCTTTTATTACAAAATTATTTACCAAGAGCTTGCCACAAAATTATTTCTCTATAGAAAAACTGTTCGCAGAGGAGCTTATTACAACCAAACATGCACCAGATAACTAAAGATCATATAGCAATACTAACCTCTATCTCTAATATTAGAGGAGATAGTAAAACTCCCATCTTATTTAATAAAATAATAAATAATAATCTTTATTTATATAAAACAGTTTGTAACCTGTGATTGTATTTCTTTCATTAAGAAAAATCATCTCATCTCTGATAATCAATTTGGTTTCCCAAGAAATAGAAGTTGACCGAGAACGCTGTTACTCTCCTTGCCAATTATGTCTCTTCTCATATTGATAAATATTAAAAATGCATTGCCATCTTCCTTGATCATGCAAAAGGCTTAAATGTTTAGGAATATGAGGAATGTGCCTTGAATGGTTAAAAAACTACCTCACAAACCAGAAACACTACACAAAAGTAAGCTCTGTCACTAGTGACCGACTCCCCATTAACTTCGGAGTTCCACAGGGTAATGTACTTGGTCTCACGCTTTTCATTGTCTATATTAATGATATATATTATATCTCTCTGGGAATAATGCTGTCATTATAACTTATGCAGAGAAGTGTAGGAAATGTACACTATCAAGTATAAGAAGGATTGTCACTTATCGTGAATAACCTGGACAGAATCGTCCTCACATTAAATGGTAGTAAAACAAAATAATATTGTTTTCTGCAAAACCGCCGCTTCAAAACCTCTGGAACACCTAAACCTCAAACTGCATCACTGCTCTTCTAGCTCAACTTTCCCTTGTATTGTGACTGTCCTCCTCTTGAACTTACCACTTCCATTAAATACCTCGGTATTCTTATCGACGACCAACTAACATTTAACCATCATATATTATAGTCAACCTTTCTGGCAGAATATAAAAAAACTCAACCACGCCATGCAAAGACTACGAAACTGTCTACCCACAGATATACTTCAACAAGTTTACCTAGTAGCGCTATGCCAATTCATAATTCAGTTTTGCATCAGCGTTCTGGAAAGACCTACTTGATTAAAGTAGAACGGGCACAGAGAGCGCTTATTAAAATAACCTTTAACTACCCTACTACCGGTTCTCTATTGACTAACTCTATCGTAATACGAAAGTTCTCAAAGTCCGCCAGCTTTTGATTATTTCTGCCTGTACCAAAGACCAAAGAACGATTAATTAACATAAAACAAGTAATAACTGAACAGGAAATTTGAATCAAAACAAATAACAAATGTAATCAGCTACTAAAAATTGATTAATTGATTAAAAATATATGTAGCGTTAAGTTTACTTAATAAGAATAGGTCGGACTAAAGCATATTTGGAGACTAGACGCCAAAGGGTCGAAATGGCGTCCTCAGTACCGAATCTCAAATACCTTCAAAATATAGTATTACTACTTCTGGCTACTGTAAGTTGAAGTTTCAATTTGGTTTCCTTGTTAATCTTTGTGACTGTAGTCTCTCATTTTTTTTGTTAATTCGTTTCGATTTTAGTCCATAGCACCCCGATGTTTTATTAATTCAAAATATTCATGAACATAGAACTCTAAGAAACCACACACCTTATAATTTGTTTGATATTAATTTCAACTTCATAAATCCACGCGTTCCTTAGAAAAAGATCTTGAAAGACTGACAGACTTAAAAATATTTTTTTATGTGATAGAATTTAACAATTTGCTTGCTTCATGCCAAATTTCATGATTGTAGGACAACGGGATAGGTTTTGATTTACGAGTATAAAATATGTCGCATAAATGGCCGAATTTTTTTATTGCGTTGAGGTAGTAGCTTGATTTTTTTAGAACTCCAAGGGACCATAGACTTACGTATTTGACATTAATTTCAACTTGATACCTTCACGCGTTCCTGAGAAAAACGGTATTGACAGACTGACAGACAGACAGGCGGACAATGAAGTGGTCCTATAAGGGTTCCGTTTTTTCGTTTGAGTTACGGAACCCTAAAAAGTACCTTTTCACTGTCTATCGTTTTATTTAGTGCTTTCGTTTTCTATTTTGCAAATAGTGTACTAGAACCTTCACTGTTGAAACAAAACACTGCATCGTTGTGCATGTTTCTTAATTATTATTATTTTCAGAACATCCTTCCATGTCTGACTGATGAATACTCTGGTCTTCTATCAACTCTCTACAAGAAGGCTTCAGATCAGAATCGTCCCCTTATCTTAGTTTTGGACAACAGTGCTAATCGGAACTCAAATTATAAGGAATCTGAATCGCGGTCCTCCAACTACAAATCGAATAACTACAAGTCTGATTACCAATCGAACAGAAATGACAAGTCCAGGGCCAATAATTACGAATTCTTAGATAATCATAAATCTGATAGTTACAAATCAGACAATTACAAGGCAGATAATTACAAGTCCAATAGTTACAAGAATGAATACCAGTCAAACAGCTACAAGTCTAATTACCCGGTAAATAGTAATTACAAATCCAGTAGCGACCCCAATCGAAATGACGATGAAGATAACCGCAAAGTAGACGACGAACCATACCCATTCGTATATCTTTACCAATTGGCGAAACAGGTATTTATAAACAAAAACGATTACAGCCCATTCAAAAAGAGACGGAATTTAAAACCTTCTTCTTGATTTTCTAAACTATCTATAAAGTGACAATTAATCACGTCTTAAGATATTCAAGGTCACGAAACATTATAACAACACATTAAAAACAATGAACAAAAATGCAAAAATGTATGGACACCGTCTCCAACCTTGTTGCACTTTAAAACCTATGTTAATCAAAGGGACATAGCCATCTTATTATTTCATTGTATGATAGCGAAACTGAAATGTACATCCGAAAAAAGTTATATCGACACGATGAAACCGGAATCAGTCACAATTGTTGCCGTTTAATGTTCTTTGTTATTAAAAATATGGAAAAAAAATCGAAGATGTGTTGTAGCTCCATGAATATCAACTGCAAGCTTTAGCGAACTCGTTTGATGAAGTCAAGCTCCGTCCAAACATGCCTCGTTCAAACATGCTCCAAACTATGTTAGGAGAAGCATTCCGGTCAGACCTGGAGAAATGATTTGCTGACGTGGAAACCTCAAATGACGTTGACCAGGCGCTCGACTAAATATTGGAATTCTTCAGGGAGGAAGGTACGCGATTTTGTAAAATGCGGCGTAGGGGCGAGAGGTCCAAACTTACGAAAGTGACTCTGGAATCTATGACGGAACGACGTGAAAAGCTACCTATCACTTCGTCGGAACAACTGGCATTCAACAAAAAATATAGTAAGTATTCATCAGTCAACTTGGGAGTCCAGTCAGGATATCGTCGTTTCGAGGCCGAAGATCCTTTCCGAAGTAGAAAACTTCTACGACCACGCATACACACCGCACATGCATACGCATCGCACGCATCTCGACCTGATCCTGAGAATGAGAATTCCAGGGCCACCCTTAAGCCGCCATTTTACAGAATACCTGCCAGAGTCAGCCAAGACGGCTCAAAAATGGAAAAGCTGTCCGTTTTAGTACGTCCTGTACTGAAAGAGATTTGGGATTTCTTCAACTATATCTGTTCTCTGGGAGAACTCCAGAAGCGTGGCGAAGGAGTGTGGTCTTTCTTTTCTTTAAAAAGGGGCATAAGACCCTTTAAAGAATTGCAGACCCATTTCGCTCCTAAGCCACGTATAAATTGTTTTCAAAAGTCGTTACGAATCGTCTAGCGCGAAGACTTGACGAGTTTCATCCATCTGAGCAGGCCGGATTTCGAAGAGGATACAATACCATTAACCACATCCACACAGTGTGACAAATTATACAGAAGTCCGAAGAGTATAATCGACCTTGCGTTTATGGACTATGAAAAGGCTTTTGACTCTATTGAGACCAGATGGCCAATTCTCGTACCTAAAAACGTTCACAATGTCATGCCAGCGTCAATCAAATGTCAAAAATCCAAGTAAACGCTATACAATTTTTGACAGATTGAGACTGAGATGAGATTGCGAACGTTGTTAAAAATACGAGAATTGTCCCTCTGGTCTATTTTGGAGTCTCTGCAGCGATGCCAAGTCAACCACCTGAGCAGGCTGGGTTTCGAGGAGGATACAGTACCATTGACCACATCCACACAGTGCAACAAATTATACAGAAGTCCAAAGAGTATCACCTTGCGTTTGTGGACTATGAGAAGGCTTTTGACTCTATTGAGACCTGAGGGACAATTCTCGTATTTTTAACAACGTTCGCAATCTCATCTCAGTCTCAATCTGTCAAAAATTGTATAGCGTTTACTTGGATTTTTGACATTTGATTGACGCTGGCATGACATTGTGAACGTTTTTAGGTACGAGAATTGGCCATCTGGTCTCTTTTGGAGTCTCTGCAGCGATGCCAAGTCAACTGCGATACATCCAAGTGCTGATATATATTTTTTAAAACGCGACAATAACCGTCCAAACTCAGGATCGACAAAATGATCATATGGGCATTTTTTTTTAAACTGCTACCTACTTTGAAAACAGCTTACTAATATTGTTTTGGATATTTTAGCAAATTCTTGGTTTAGTCGAATGATACATTTTACGAATTTTGCTAGGTATGTATTTTTTTTATTATATGGAGCTTATTTCAAATAATATATGTAAATAAATAATAACTTAGATACGTTTTGGTCATGACCGTTACCAAATAATAAGGACAGTACTGCAAGACGTAAGATGCCACATTTCAGAATTTAATTTTGTTACTTTTTTTTTAAATTTCTGTTGGCAATTTAAGTAAAAAAGAAAACTAGTCTTTTGGAACTATTTAATAATTACTGGACACTTCTATGTTATAAAAATGTTAATTATTTGCAACTTGTATGTATGGGACATCCCATAAGTGGGTTGGTAGACATTTTGACGAAAATGCCCATATCCCCCTTCGTCGAGGGATGGGAGGGGAGACAAGGTTACATAGGTTGAAAGTGCTACAAGGGTGTAGACGTTTTGAGGGTTGTTCTCTAGCGTCTGAGTTTGCGTTAACGTTTTATTACATGCCTTATTTTCAGGTGAAAGAGCAGATAGCCCAGGATATCAAAGCTCCAAAATCGAATTATGGCAATAATCAAAATGTACGAGAAGATAGAGACAGGAATGACAGAGCGAGAGACAATGACCGAAAAGAAAGTGACTATAGAGGAAATAAATATTATAGCTTAGACAAATACTATATGGGAGATAGGAGTGAATCTAAGGGAAGTAATAGGGGCAGTAATTATCATAAACGTAGCTACAGAGGTGACAGCAACAGTGACTATAGGGGAAGCAACAGAGGTAACAGAAACAATAAGGAAAGCTACAGAGGTGATAGTAACAGTAAGGATAGCTACAGAGCTAATTACAAAAGAGGTGACAGTGACTATAAAGGTAGCAACAGAGCTGACAATAGCAATAGAGGAAGCTATAGTGCTGATAGCAACAACAGATTTGATAATGATTACAAGGGCAACTACAAAGGCGATGACGAGTATAGAGAAAGCTACAGAGGTGACAATGATGGCAGTTACATAGGAGATAGTTACAAAAAAGACAGCTACAGGGAAGATAGTTACAAAAGGGGAAGTTATAGAGGACATAGTGATAACAAAGGCAGCTATAGAGTAAATAACAACAATAAGGGCAGCTATAGAGGTGATAATGACAATAAGGGCAGTTATAGAGGTGATAATGATAACAGAGGCAGCTATAGAGGTGATAATAGTAATAGGGGAAGCAATTATAGAGGACATAGTGACAACAGGGGCAGCTATAGAGGATATAACAACAATAGGGGTGATAATGACAATAGTGGCAGCTATAGAGGAGATAACAACAATAGGGGTGACAATTACAATAGGGGCAGCTATAGAGGAGATAACAACAATAGGGGTCATAATGACAATAGAGGCAGCTATAGAGGAGATAACAACAATATGGGTGATTATGACAATAGGGGCAGTTATAGGGGCAATAATTACAACAAAGGCAGCTATAGAGGTGATGATAGCAATAGGGAAAGCAACAGTAATAATAATTACTACAGAGGAGACAACAGGATGGATTTTGGAGGGGATAGGGACAGAGGAGATAGAGATTACAGAGGAGACCAAAAAAAGGATAGATATGATAGCGAACTCTTAAAATCACCTTTAGTAAAAACTCTTATGGAAATTTCGAATAACTTGAGGCAAGGCAAGGATTCTTGTGAAGATAACAATAAAAATTATGAATGTACGACAACTACACAATATCCACAGAATGTCAATAACGTATCGGACTATTGTGAAAGCAGTGGTTCCTGTGGAAACAGTAAAGAAACAGATAAGAATCCAAGCACAAGAGCTGAACTTTGGGACGATAAAATGAAAACTTATTACTATAGCTTGAAAAAATAAAATATTTTGAATGGGTACTGGAAATTTTGTTTCATTTATCCTCAAGCAACCTTTAGCAAGCTTGGTGGCCAATGCTCCTGCCTTCTCTGTTTGAGAAGAGGCTTTTGTCCTGCAGTGGACAATAATGGGTTGGTATGATTATTATACATCGTGTTTGGTAGAAGGGTGTAACCCGGGTATAGTAGTTTACAGAAATTATTAGAAACACAAGATGTGATTTGTTATATTATCTATGCCACACTACTCCCAACCGTATAAAATGTTATAGTGTATATATTTTACTAGGGAAAGAATCAAAACAAGTACCTTTTACACCTTATAAGGTTTATTGTAATAATATAAAACACTATAGGTACACATTCATCAAATGTGGCTATCCACCAAACTTTAGTTCTTTTCCGAGATCGAATACACAAAACTCAAAGTTGCTTGTGAGGAAATAATTACTTATAGCTCAATCGAATAAGTACTGACCTACTATGTCTGTGCTCATAAAAGAGAATATAACATTTGGGCAAAGCAAACCCGAGACACAATCAAATACATTAAATTATTGCAACTGGTCTTATTACCTAGTTCTTTACCAGAAGGCCTAACTCTCTCAAATCACCATTAAAATGTTCCGTAGAAACTGTGGTCAAATGAGTCTCACCCTCTCATAGGATATACTACAACTTAACTCAGTTAGTGCACTCAGATTAGATCTCAGTTTAGTCTCAATTAGATCTCAGTTAAATCTCAATTAGCGGAATAAGGTCTCTTGGCATCGGAACACAGGGAAAACCCTGGTTCCCACGAATAGCGCGTCCTATGGGAGAAATCCGGGTGAATATGATGTTACCTGGAAAGGCAATTCTTGCTCGCACGAGGATTCGGTTAGGGAAAACCTTCCTGTACAAAGGGATGGCCATACTGCCTGTACACTCATTGGGTCAAACCTGAATTATGCACGATCACGGTATAACAGAGGCTGAAGGTGATGACCAGGGATGCGCGTCCGCTGCATGCTGGTGGTCAGGATACCTGTTGAAGTCGTGGATGCTGGCTGGCAGTGTGACTCGCCGCTCAAAAGGTTGAGGAAGTGATGCTGATGACGTCACGCTGATGTAGTTGCACGAAGGCTGCGCTGACGTTCATGCTCGGGGTCACCAGTTTAGAGGCATGAAGAACAGGGTGTAAAGTTCACTCATCCTCCATAGAAAAGGGAGGATCCTCCGACCAGACGGGTGTTGTGTCTGGTGGGCTACTGCCCGACGGTTGATGTTGGGACGTTGTATTGTATATGCTAATCGCGTGGTAAACTCTAATTGCGCGATGCAGGTTTGCGTGACGTCATGTCATTGATGCGTGGTTCATATGTGGCGATGTAGATGCCGCCACAGACGTATTAATGAGTTCATTCAGTACCAACTTGCAGAGTGCTCATACCACTGTCTCTGGGAAGACGGGTTCTCTATTATTCTCGAGCTGAAGTCATTTTCCAGGCGTTTACCGCATCGGTCATATATATGGCACTTCAGTCAGAGTCAACCTGAGAAGGGGCTAAGATTGTTGTGGTTAACTTTTTACAAAATTAAGATGATTGTTCTATGGCCCGATGCATTGGGCCATTTGGGCCATATAAACTTAGAGCATTTTAGGTTAAATGCTCTAAGCATATAAATAAATAAAATCAAACTAAATTGTTTCAATCGTGTTCGTGGTTCAATATAATAACCATAAACTCAAAGTACATGACTTTTGTAAACTAAACTTTTTTTCCTGCAAAGTCTAAATCATTTGTCATTTTGACTAGCTTGCTACATATTAGTAATCTGTGATTTTGACTTGACTGTCTGACTTGGAGGAAACGTGGAGAAAATACGTTACGCTGTGCACTGAATAAAATATTTTATAGACAAGAGTATTTAACACAATAATTATTAATATTAGATTCGTGGTATCTTCCAAACGAATATAAAACGCTCTCATCTTCAAAGTTCTTATCAAAATGTCGTTTGAGATCCAAGAATTTGCGACCTTCTAGATAACAGATTGTTCACAGAATTTGTCAAAAGATAAAGAATTTTTAGACTTTTTCGTCTATGAGGTACTAATATGCTTTAGTAGGATTATACTCTCTGGACTTAATTTCGCAATACATATAATATTATTTTACATTGAGTTGTACATTTATCAGTTGCTTAATCTAAACAACAGTTGTACATTTATCAGTTGCTTAGTTATACACGTTTTTGTGGTACGTAGTAATTTAATGTCATAATTTTCCATCTCTGTGTTTCTAAAGTAATTAAGTTAGTTCATAATAGAAAGTGCAACTTTTTAGATGAAACCTGCTAAAGACAAAAATGCTGGTACATCACAGGCGGCCGCTACAGGAACCACGACAACAGACAGTTCTGTAAGTTTAGTGTCATTTTTATTCCTAAGTTAACCGTAAGCCAAGTCCTAAATATCATAGATCCACAGTTGGACAAAAGCTAGGAATATTAATCAACTCACCTTATCGCAGTCCACTGCTAGACATAGGCCTCTCCCAGGCTGCGCCACCTTTCTTCAGGTCGTCGGTCCATCTAGTTGGGGGCCGTCCCACACTACGCTTACCAATACGTGGTCTCCACTCAAGAACTCCTCTGCTCCACCGGCAACCGGCCTTTAGAAACCAACCTGACCCAATAACTAGATGCTTGCGATATCCAGCCTTGCTATTTTGATTTCCTGAATAATCTCGTAAGGAACAAAGGAGTCTTTAAAAAATCGAGAATCTGAGTAATTTTCCTATGTGTAAACTGTGCTTGAAACTATCCATTGTTTATTGGCTCGATTTTTATTGGGACTTACATTTTCGAGCCGTTTGGTTGAAACACAGCCATGGGGTCCGAGTGCCCTCTTAGTTTTTTTTTTTCGGGACGCTCCAAGCTGTTGGTTGACTCTACACGTGACCAACAAAGGGCTGAGCTATTTTTGCCAAAGAATTAGCATTGCCATACAACTTTGGCAATGCTGTCAGCCTTTTGGTCGCTTTTCCTATCGACAGCGATGCAGACGAATTTTTTTATCCCTATGATTATTTTTCCCCCTATTTTATTTATAATGTACTAGTACATATTACTTTTTTTAAGACTGTTATATTTTAACCTAATAACAACCTAATTATAAATCTTTTATTTTGCTCGATTACCGCACGTTTCTAAAATTGCTACAAAATAATTATAGGCTCTGTGAAAGTCCAATGCTCTCATATGCATGTGATTCAAATAAGGGTCAAATTTTGTTTTTTAATAAACTGGATTACTTATGCCTAAGAGGAACTCGTGGCTAAGTAATAACAGCCGTATGGGTCGATCTATCAGGGGGCTTACTATGAGCTCTTATAGCTGGGCAGAAGTTGAACATTTCCAGTGAGAGAGAGTGACGGTGCTATAGGTCGTATAAAGCTCCGTCCCTCTCTCTCACTGGAAACGTTCAACTTCTGCCCTGCTGTAAGAGCTCATAGTAAGCCCCCAGGTTAAGCTACGGTTGCCGGGTTTGGTCCGTGGGTGACCATCTCTAAATACCGAGACTACTCCGTGCCTCGGAAATCACGTTAAGCCGTTGGTCTTGGCTGTCATTCGTGGATCTTTGGCAGTCGTTACGGGTCGTCAGAAGCCCGAAAGTCTGACAACCAGTCTTTCAGTTAAGTTCCAAAATTTTTACATTTCAATTTATCTTAGCAAACTTCTACAGGTCGGCACACCTGACGCGGCTGCTCCATCGACTGTGCGACCTTCAACCACGACTGGTTCTGCTAGGGCTGCCACGCGTCATACCGGTATTTCCATGGTTCATGGCCCGCCAATCACGGGTATTAATATTCCGTTACCAGAGCCCAGTCCACCAAGTGGGCCTCCTTCTTTAGCATACGCTGAACTAGCAACATATCTTCGTCCTATTTCGTCACCTCTTGTTGGCACGTCAGCAGCAGGTACTGCTCATTCAGCAGGCACAAGTTCTTCACCACTTTCTCGCTCTGATATTGCAACCTCTGTTAGTTCGGCAAGATTTATATATTCTGACGTGGCTAGCACGACGCACCGACAGGAATTGGTTGAAGCAGTAAGTTATAATGCAATCCACGAAGACGCGCCCCGCTCTTCTTCCTATTCGCTTACAGTACAAGTATGGAACACAGTACAAGAGTACGCACTAATTACTTATACCGTTAATTACATGCAATTAGTGTGTATCGACAAAACTAAAACAGTAGCGGAATGGTGCACACTTGCACTGTAAGCGGGTAGGACGAAGAGTGGGGGCGTCTCCGTGGATTGCACTAACTATGAGTTAGTGTTTCTAGAAATTAGCGAAAATTTTTGTTTAATTTTGAGGATTAATACAATTATATTCTATTCTCAATGTTATCTTGTGCTTAAAAACTTCCTCGGAGGTACTCTTTTTAGGGTTCCGTAACTCAAAAGGAAAAAACGGAACCCATATAGTGTCACTTGGTTGTCCGTCTGTCTGTCAGTCTATCAAAAGACCCTTTTTCTCAGGAACGCGTGAAGGAAGGTATCAAGTTGAAATTAATATCAAATACGTAGGTCTATGGTCCCTTGGAACTCTAAGGCTCGTATTTATAGTCAAAGTAATTACTTGCTATTAAGTAATTTCATACTTGAGGGTAGAATTCTTAAGTAAAGAAAATGGTGACTATTACTTGGCTAAGAATTCTAAGCTTTGACAGTTCTAACTTCAAGCAATTACTAAACTATAGAAAGAAAATCAATGCTTAAGCAATTACTTTCACTTAAGTAATTACTTTTACTTGACTATAAATACGAGTGTAAGAAACCCAAGCTTCTAAGTCAATGCAGTAAAAAGTACGGCCATTTATGCGACATATTTTGATACTCCCAAGTGAATCAAAATCTATAGGGACCAACAACACAACTCACAAAACCACACAATACACAATACAATACAATAAAACAAAACACAACACAGTACAATTGACCTAAAATCATGAAATTTATCAAGAAGCAAGGTATCACAGCACAAGTAA
Source organism: Cosmia trapezina (assembly GCA_905163495.3). Taxonomy (NCBI): domain Eukaryota; kingdom Metazoa; phylum Arthropoda; class Insecta; order Lepidoptera; family Noctuidae; genus Cosmia; species Cosmia trapezina. The sequence goes on from LR991045.1 coordinate 10,412,033, forward strand.
AGGAAAAAGTCCGAAAATTGTAAAAAGTACGGCCATTTATGCAACATATTATTTTAATACTCGCAAGTGAATCAAAATCTATAGGGACCAACAACACAACACACAACACCACACAATACAACACAACACAATACAATCGATCTAGCAAGAAGCAAGGTCTCACAGCACAAGTCAAGGAAAAAGTCCGAAAATTGTAAATTTGTAATTTTATCACTTTTTTTTTTTTGGATTGCAAACTTGTTACAGAATTTACCGTGACGTACTATATCAATGTATGGAAATTATTTTCAACTACGAAACCCTTCATTGTGCGTGGTCCGACACGCACTTGGCCGGTTTTTTTATCAATTTTTTCTAACTAAGGGCCCTCGCTCACGGCGACTTTTTGTAACGATGCTGTCGCGCGTTTTCGAAATGCGCGACTGCATCGCTACTAACGCGCGTTAGTCGCATTGCAACGCGCTACAGAAGCGATGCCAACGCGGTACTAACGCGCTACAGTATCGCGACTGTATCGATGCAAACGCGCGACCGTGCCGGACGACATCGGGGAGAGAACAGAGGGAGGGTGGCGCGTGAGTGGAGAACCTAGCTTTCGTTGCCTACGCTTCGGCTGCTTACGTATAAGCAGCACCAAAGACAACGTGACGAATGTTGCCTCAACGGAATCCATCTTGCAACTGTAGCGATCGCAGGTATTTTTGTGCGACAGAAGCGCACCAGTGTCGCGTTTGCATCGCGACTGAATCTGGGCCCGTGGGCGAGGGCACACAGCTAGTCACCGCTTCGCGACTGTAACGATGCGGACGCGCGACAGCATCGCTACTGCATCGCTACTGCATCGCTACAAAAAGTCGCCGTGAGCGAGGGCCCTAATATTTTCAGATAAATGACACAACTCTCAATACTTTTTCTCTATATTCAGAAATATACTTGTAAGATTGGACGACACAATAATTTATTACCTTCTTTAAAACATTTCTTTTTTCTCTTTCAGGCAGATTATAACCGTGGAGTACCGGTAAGTTCGATAACTTTTATTAAGTTATTGTGTAAGCTTTTTCTACATACAAAACATTTTTAAAATATTTAAAAAAAAATTAAGAAAGCGCAGAACTTCGAGTCCGCGCGGCCCGACACAAAGGCGAAGCATTCCCTTATAGGCAAGGCAAGGCAAGGCATAGGAAAATATTTTTCGTCAATATACGAAAAACGCGTGTTGGTGTAGAATTGTAGATGAATAATAGTTTGAGGCGCTCGTACGCCAAAACTTTTGATTTTACAAAAAAAATTGCTGTACACTTGCTGTACATAAATTGTAGGAAATTTTCTCTAAATCAATCTGCCTAGCCTTTTCCCAACTATGTTGGGGTCGGCTTCCAGTCTAACCGGATGCAGCTGAATACCAGTATTTTACATGGAGCGACTGCCTATCTGACCTCCACAACCCAGTAACTGGGTAATACGATACCCCTTGGTAAGACTGGTTGTCAGACTTTCGGGCTTCTGACGACCCGTAACGACTGTCAAAGATCCACGAATAACAGCCGGGACCAACGGCTTAACGTGCTTTCCGAGGCACGGAGGAATCTCGATATGTAAAGATGGTCACCCATCCACTGACCAACCCCGGCAAGCGTAGCTTAACCTGACGGATCGACCCGTGCGGCTGTTATTACTTAGCCATTTTTACATTATTGCTTTAACGTAAAATGAATCGGAAAGAGACATTGTCAAAAAATAATATTAGGCGCCATTTTTCCGAATTTTCAACTCCCGGAAAACTTTTCAGGTAAAACTACCAAATGGCTGGACTATACAGCAGCCGCACAGAGTGTCATATTTTATTTTAGTCTGACATGTAAAGAAAATGGCTTAATGTCATTCTGCGGTATTGTCATTATGACGCAACATATAGTGTTAAGCGGTGTTGAGTCAGTAAAGCAGATTCTATCGTGTCATCAGCAGACAAAAATAGTCCTTAAGGTGATGAGCATATTTTGGATGGGACTGTACCTTTATGGTGAAGTCTCCTATGAACCTCATCGATGATGCCGATGTGGCGTCTTTGTTACACTCACTGCAGAATAACAAATAGTATGGCGTTTAATAGTAGACTACACCCTAACTATTTAGTTCTCTTCCAGATCAGCCCGACCCCTAGCCAGTATACCTTGGATAAAGAAGTACAACGCTACGTAAGAAGAAGAGATAGCGCTTATTATGACTATTATCCTGGAGCTGAGAGAGATCATTATGACTACATGGCGGAGAGGAACGACGAGTATACTACTAAGTATTTTATGTTTTTTTAGTGATTTTTATCATTTATTATCTCTTTAACATCTCACCAGTTTCCCCGATGGTAAACACCCCATGTCGACAGTTATAAGCCCCATGTAAAAGCGTACCTTATAACGGGCTTCTACTGAATATCATTTACATATTGAAAAACCCAATAACACTGCACGACTCAGGGATAAAATCCAAAACTGCACGCTCAGAATTTGTGCTTACAGTGCACCAAGACCAACGAGGCACTTGAAAAATTTCCAAATGATTTTTTACATCTCAATCTGCCTAGCCTTTTCTCAACTATGTTGGAGTCGGCTTCCAGTCTAACCGGATGCAGCTGAATACTTGTATTTTTCATGGAGCGACTGCCTATCTGATCTCCACAACCCAGTAACGGGGTATACGATACCCCTTGGTAAGACTGGTTGTCAGACTTTGGGGCTTCTGACGACCCGTAACGACTGTCAAAGACCACGAATGACAGATGATTTTTTACTTCTAAAACTAAATATTTAGTGTTACGATAGGTATTTATTTATTAACACAACGACAGCGACAGCTGAGCGCCTGGGGGTCTACTCCCTAAGTCCATCCGTCCGTCCGACTGACAAAACGATCCGTCAAAACAAGTGTTAAGTTCAATTTTTTCGGACGGAAAAAAAACATATCGGGATCAGGGACAGCTGTCAAATCGTGGTGTCATTCATTCTTCGTTCGGGCCCTGAATGAATCATCCGTCCGGAAGTGATACAGAGTAGGAAACGCCCGTACCGAACGCCGAAACTACGGACTTCGTGCTAATGGAGTAGGCCCCTGATTTTTCACCGGTTGTGTTGGATTGCCACCCCATCGGACTATGACAGTGAAAGAGAGTGCACCTTTGTATGCGCACAATAATATCTCCTGTGTACTTGGCAACTCTCCGTTGATATTGGACGCCGTGACCGGTATCCTAATTGCGTAAAACAGTATCAATCGGATCGGTTTCATTTTGACAGTTCAACAACATTCATTGCGTTATTTATGTTGTCATGCATGAAGCAATGGATTAGCAATTTGCTTTAAAATGATTAAAATTCCATTTGATACTGGCTTACGCAATTAGGGTGCGGAATTCATTCGGCAGGATTTTATTTTTAATTTCCTCGTTTAGTTAAGTGTTATTATTTTGCAGTATAGTTGAATCTACCGCTCATATGATCAAGGGGAGCCTTGGCGCTGCAGTGCTGAGCATGCATGAGGCATATAAGATTGGAGGACTGTGGACATCACTAGGTGTCACTGTTGTTGTAGGAGTCCTCGTAGAATACACAATATTGGTGAGTTTTATTGTCTAGTGCTGGTCTGGCTCTAATATGCACTTTTTATGCCTGTTCTGCAGTGTGGTAGTATTTTCGTCTTATCAAAAACACAAAATCGAAGTTCATGAACATGAACCATTATTGGTCTGTTGCGAAAAAAGGATGGTGCTATTTGTCTTTTATAGCTCCGTATCTCTTGCAAGGATGCAATTTCATACAGTGTGTAAGGGACAGCCCTCCGCAAACTTATAGGGTGAATTCAGTATGTCGTACTAAGATGACCAGTACATGAATTTTTTTCAGGAATGTTAAGGGAATCCAATAAACCTGATTTGTTTGTGTTTTTGTGCACAAATCGGAGCGTCTATTACTGGTTGGGAGGTGTAGGTAATAGGTATGCGGTGAGTTCGAGGAACTCTGTAGCTAGACAGAAAGTGAACAGCTGATTTCACGCGTCGTTGGTTGAGTATTTCAACATCCATTGCTGGTTTTTTTTTTGCTGTTTTTTTCTGCAGTTTTTTTTTCATAAATGGAGTGCTACGAACACACAATGCAATTTTACATTGAAATAATGAAAATGTAACTAAAAAAAAATTGAAAAAATTAAAATTTTCCTGAGAAAATTTCCGGTGGAATATGATTCAAAATGAGGAGCTGAATGCACTCTGTTAGTTTTCGGAGGGCTGTCCCTTACACCCTGTATAGTGTGAACTCAGTCACTTTAATCATTTGTACGGTACCTATTTAAGACTTTCTATCTATTTTGTCCTGTTATTTACAAAATAAGTACGTTAGCCTGAACATGTCTAAACCATCACCTAATTGCGTAACACACTATCAATCGGAATCTGAAGCAAATTTCTAATCCATTGATTCTATGTTCGAAAAATTTGTCTGCTCGGCAACGTAAAGAAGCAATGATTTTTTTTGAACTGTCAAATATAAACCGATTCCGATTGATAACTGTGTTACACAATTGCCCTGCTGAGATGTAAATCGATGGTCTAAACACGAAGTAATTTTAAGAATCCTTATAATTCACAGATGTTAATTAGATCAGCTCGAAAAATGTATCGTAGGGTAAGGATAGATAAATTATCTTATCCTGACTTGGCTGAAGCGGCTGCTGCGACCGCACCGTGGAATTGGGTCAGGAACAAAAGCAAAGCTTTTAGGTAGGTACGTAGTTTTTTTTTTTTTTTTGTTATTAATAATAATTTTTAATATTAATTTATTGACAACAAAATATTAACGTTACAATTACTTCTCAGCTTGATAACTGAAACCTTTTAGCCAATATTCACAGTTTTGTAGAATATTTATTAAAATACAAAAAAAAAGTCAGGAGGTGTCGTGGGACATCCGGTTGGAACGAAGTTCCTTTCGCTGTATATTATGTATTAATACAGAGCCATCTATTCTAGTACCTATAGGTTTTTCTATGGATAGGTATTTAAAAAAAAGTGTATGTTACAGCTCCGACGCACGGCGAGATTTCTCCTGTTGTTTGTGCCGTTCCGACTTTCTATTTTTCGGTCATGTCTGTCGGGCAGGGTTTCTTCAATGAATCAGTGCTATACAAAAAGCAACATTAAGGTGTATAGGCGCTCGTCCCCCCCCCCCCCCCCAGGCCCTATCTCGCCCCACCTCTCATCCCAGTGAGTGTCAGTGTCAATATTCCACAACAACGATGACACTGACTGCTCCAGTCCGCCAGGTTTAAGCTGAGCTATGCATTTGTGTGAGTGCACATAGATAGTGTAGGTGTGACGTCCGGCATAGAGCGCGACGCGATCTTTGTTTGGTTTAAAACCAGTTTATACTGGTTTTTGGCAATAGGCTTTTGTTCTTGTAATACGAGAGGCCATGACCAAAACCATGTCGTATCGTTGTAAAACGTAAAACGATTGAAGATTTTGTCTTACATAAAAGACAGAAACGGTAAGACAGAAATTTTGGTCATGAGCTCTCGTACCATTTTGGTGATCACTCACACAAATGCAAAACTCATCTTAGGCCTCGCGGACTGTATCCACTTGTATATACTTCTGTCACTTTCAGGTATACAGTAGAAGTAAGCCTGTTTTTGCATTTGTGTGGAAGTTGTTGTATTTACCAAATTGTAATCGCAAATTCGATAAGGCAGGTAAGCCATATTTTTTTGGACTTTTTGCGATGTGATTAATGTGTCTGCGCAGTTTGTTATTTTTTTTTCGCAACTTATGACTGCCTCGTTGGTTTAAAGCTAGGGTTTCCTAAGTCGGCGGCGGCCGCTAGATAGCATCCGCAATTTACCGTCAAATGAAGTTACTGAAACAAACAATAAAAATGCCGTATAACGTGTCATTTTAATTTGTACACAGATTATTGATGGCTTTCAAACTAGTATTTTCGCATGGCTGTCTGACATCAGAATGTACATATTGATCACAACACTTTTGCTGCTTCCATTGTGCCTTATCAGGAGTATTAAGTTTTTGGCACCGTTCGCCCTGGTAGCTGATATTTTCGTTGGTAAGAAAATATTTTTTATTTTGGTCCCATAGTATTATTATAACTTGTTCTGATGAGTACAATTTTATGCCCATTATGAGCTTTCAGTTAGTATACAAGCCATTGGCAACACTTATTTAACCGTGCTTTGAATATTAAGATCGGTAAAGAAATAACAAAAAGAAAGCGATCACACTATACATTTTGTAAAGTATGGTATTTAAAAGTACTTCAATTTATTCCCATTTCATTTACCTTATTTTGCCTGTGTTCCACCAAATATACTGAATGTGCACCAAAATATGTTCATTAAAATATGTCATAACGAGTATCTATTGGATATGGCGCTCGGCGGCCGCTGCCGCGGCACCGCTCGCTTCGCTTGCTCGCCGTCGCGCGTTAAGGGTCACTGTTCTAACCTAACCTAACCTAACCCAAATGATTCTAACCCAAATGATTCACCAATGTGAAGTTTCGGACGCGCGGGTGTTTTGTGTAACATTCAGGAATATTTGGTGCACGATCAGTATTTTGATGTACGGATAATATTTTTGGTGAACACAAAAATATTATAATTTTGTAAATAACACTAAACTATACACATCAAAAATGTCTAAGCAACACTCATCATTTACGAAACTGCATGTTTTATTAATTGATTTTTTTTTTCTTTACAAATTAGATTGGTAATAAATTCGTAATCTAGCCTAGTCTACCCACTTTAAGAAACAGTCATTAGTTATCTGTTCATAGAAATATTTTGCATAAAAGCCGTGTATAAGTGCGCGTGCGCACCGTTGCGCGCCGACAAAAAATGTTCCCGAGCGTTAACGGGCCTGCGAAGGGGTGTCGCGCGGGGGAGCCGGGCATGTGGGTGGATAAATATAATACAATAGTAAAAATCGTTCAAAAGTTCAAAACCGTACATGTTGCTTAGACTTTTTTGATGTGTGTAGTTTGTGGACCATTTTACGAATATCCATACAAATCCATCAAACAGATGAATTGCCTGTTACGAATTGTACACAGAAAGAAAGAAAATAAATATTTTGAAAAGTCAATGTGTAACCATTTTACGATTTTTAACAAGATTCTTAATGTTAACTTATTACGATTCGGCCAAAGTGGCGTTTTCAGACCGTTTTTTTTTCCAGCAATATGTGTTTTGGCGACACTGTACTATAGTCTATTGGCATTTGAAGTTCAGCATATTGCGGAGCGAGCGGCATGGAAGGATGCGCACGGTTTCATCAGTGTTTGCGGCATATGCATGTATGGCACTTCGGGCATCTGTGTGGCACTTCCTGTAGAAAATAACATGAGAAGACCTCGGTATTTCCCTACTGTAGTGCAATATGGTAAGAATTTAGTATCCTTACTTAAGAAAGATTATGTCTAGGTTTCTATGAATTTCTTTTATGTTAATAGTTATTTATGCAACTGACGTATAATAAGGGGTATTAAAACACGAATGTGGGTTTATCACACTCGGCTTCGCCTCGTGTGATAATAGTATCATATGAGTGTTTTAATACCTAATTATGTACAGTTGCATACAAGACTTTATCTACATCCATGTTATGAATCCTCTATAAAAGGTACTGAAACAGTTTTTTGCAATACTAATACTCGTATCGAACATGGCGGCCGGCGTCATAGTATACGACGTGAATTCGAATAAGTTCTTTTTTTAAATTACGGCGCTGTTGTAGTGAAACACGCGTGTATTACAATGTTCTTTTTTTGAAAACGATTTGCATTATGAAATTCAGTACAACATTAAAACACCCGTTTGGATGCTATTATGGTTACCATGGTTACTATGACACTGGCTGTTTTAATGTTGGCAATAAGGTAACTGTTTCAGAAAATTTTATAAAGGATTTTTATCATGGGTGTAGATAAAAACTTTTATAATTTGTCTGGTAGTCCTCTAATCACGGCGGTAAAAATGGGGCATTTTTTTGTAATTTTTGGAGGGTCATATTTTCTTTACTAATTATGAAAAAAAGGAAATGACAGGGACGTGTGTGTTAAATATTTCGCTTAATATATAAGATTAAAAAACTGCAAGCGTTAATCGACTTTTGTTGCTGACTGTACCTATGTCCTATTGTGATATAATATTGAATTTCTTTTTTGTTACAGCAACGGTGATTGTGATTTTATTAACAGCAATGACGGGATTTTTCGGTTACTGGGCCTGGGGCGAAGATTGCAGAAGTCCAATCACAGTACATATGCCGCTCAATACGTAAGCATTATAAAGTTTGCAAGACGAATGGTGCTATACGTCCTGTATATCTCCATCTCACTCAGTGTTAATGATCACAAAAGCCGGTCAAAGGCCGCGTCCACACCAAACGTAGGTAATACTCGTAGTGCAGTGAGCCGTGACAATCAGCAGGTTGGTGGCTCTCATTGTTAGGGTTCCGTACCAAATTGGTAAAAAGGAACCCTTATGGTGCGACTCAGTCTGTCTGTCTGTCCGTCTGTCACAGCTGCACGCTTAGCATGACGACGTTTTGTCGACGGAAGAATAGACAAAACTACACATTGCCATGCTTAGACGCGTAGAATGCGTACAAATATTTCTACTATCTTCCATTTTGTCTATTCTTCCGTAGACAAAACCCGTTTCTACGGCGGTCATGCTAAGCGTGCTGATATCTCAAGAACTACTAATGCTATCAACTTGAAATTTGGAACAGGACGTTTGCCCAATTATTTTGCAAATAAGAAAGAATTTTTTTTTGCAACAGGGACTGAAAGGGGTTCTTAAAAATTCGAAATGGGGTTACTAGGGCTCGTGGGATAAGTATCATATAAAAGAGCGCTGTTTGCTCATTCTCATGCGTAGAAGACGGTTTCGTAAAGGTAAAGGGTCTTGTTACACCCTGTACATTTACACAGGATGTGGCGTAAATAGTAGTACAACGTGAAGTGGTCTATACACCGTTTAGCTATCAAATACCACAATTTGAATAATTTTTTTCCAGTCTCAGAATAAATATTTTATATTATTATTTGAAAAATTTACACCTTGCTTTACTAATTTTGGCTGCATTTTCTTAATAAATGACATTATTTTTCAATTTTGTTTCTTGTTTACAACTGTAAAATGCATGTGAATACATGCAAATGCAAACGTATAAAAAATACTAAAGTTGTCAATTAAAAATAAAAATTTTCTGAGTGATAAAATTACAAATTAACAATTTTCGAACTTTTTACTTTACTTGTGGTGGAAGATTTTGCTTCTTGTCAAATTTTATGATTCTAGAACAACGGAAAATACCTACCCGGGGTTTTGATTTACTTGCGAGTAACAATTATTATGTCGCATAAATCGCCGTATTTTTTTATTGCGTTGGTAGAAGCTTGATTTTTTTAGAACTCCAAGTTACCACAAACCTACGTATTTGATAATAATTTCACTTTGATACCTCCACGCGTTCCTGAAAAAAAGGGTCTTGACAGACAGACAGGCGGACTACGAAGTGATCCTATAAGGGTTCCGTTTTTTCCTTTTAAGTTACGGAACCCTAAAAATATTTCAAATCGTGGTATATAAATAAATAAATAAATAAATATCCTTGGACATTTCACACAACGCCATCTAGTCCCAAGCTAAGCAACCCAACTAATGCTTGTGTTATGGTAACGAGATGGCTGATAAATTACTTATATACATTTTTTTTTGTAAATACATACATATTATAGATAGAAAAACACCCAGACTCGGAACAAATACTTGTAGGTCGTACAAATATTTGTTCCGTGCGGGAATGGAACCCGCGACATGCTGCGCAGCAGTCAATCGCTCATCCACTGCGCCAACCGTGTCGTCAAATGATAGCTGAATATACGGTGTATCGACCCCTTAACGTTGGACCATTATTTACGCCCTTCGATCAATAATAGCAATTATTGATCGAAGTTTACGCCACACACACCCTGTATTATAGGTATCTATTATCGGGTAATATTTAAACGTCAGATGCTCGAGAAAAATAAACTAATTAAGTAAGTATTTAAGTATAATGTTAAAATTTCAGATTCACTACAGTTCTGCAATTTCTTTTGGTGATGATGCTAAGTACGACATTTGCTGTTAACTTTTGGGTTCCATTCCGAATTGTTTGGCACTATGTCATGAGGAAACATAAAAGGTTTTGTGATTAAAGGATCTATTCTTTATCTCTCAAATTAAACGATGATTATATTGATATAAGCTGATTTATTTTCTCAAAAGTGTTCGGTTTTGCCGTCGAACAACGAACTAATCAAATTCACCTTGCTTTCAAACGTCAAAATTGTCATACCAAGTGTTGCCATTAATTAACTGTGATTCGATACAATTAAATAGTCGATTTCATATTTGACAGTAATAATAACTACTATTCTAATATTTACTAAATTTAACATTAATACATTGTATGCATGGTTGCCTACTAGATAGGATTTTATAAATAAAAAAATACCCACATCTTGGCTAATTAACCTTACAACTCGGCCATCCTGTGTAAGTGAGTCCTCTCACTTGTTCAGTAAAAATTGTTATTGTTAATAATCAATTTGATAGTACATAAAAATAAAATAAAAATAACAAAATATAGGTAATAAGTACTTAACAGTACATCCTTCTACAACTAGTTTCATTCTTCAATAATTCATTATCACAATATAAATTCTTTACTATAAAGTTCAACTAAGATACTATATTCTTATCACAATTTATGTCTGTCACAAATAGTTTACTTATCTCAATTTAGCTTATCGGTTTTATCTAGTTCTAGTTCAAATCTTTATGACAATTCAATTTCATGAAACTGGATCTGATCTGCATTCTCATTCTTTGTTTCTTGCACAATCTGTCACGATCTTCGGTCAACTGTGCGGCACCGTTATCTTGGTACCATTCATAATCTGCACTGACCTCATATGACAAATTGTGCTCACATCGTATAATCTTACTCACTATCTTGCAATTCAATTTCATGAAACTGGATCTGATCTGCATTCTCATTCTTTGTTTCTTGCACAATCTGTCACGATCTTCGGTCAACTGTGCGGCACCGTTATCTTGGTACCATTCATAATCTGCACTGACCTCATATGACAAATTGTGCTCACATCGTATAATCTTACTCACTATCTTGCAATCATAATCATGTGCGACATCGATTTCTCAATGCCATTCATTATCTGCACTGATTGCTCATGTATATATATCTATCGGAAACGTCAAGATTTGCTCGGATCGATTCAGTCACCATGTGGGCAGAAGATGGGTTTCCGTGCGCCAGGTGCAGGCGCGCCAGCGCCATCACGTACGCCTCCGCCGAGAGCGCGGCGCCGCGCGCGTAGCGCAGCACCAGGCACTCCAGCACCTTGTTGCTGGCCGTCACGCCGGCCGCCCACAGCAGTGCGCGCAGCCGGTACGACGAGCACGACACCGCGCCGCAGCGCCGCGCGCCGTGCTTCAGGAACGCCGCGCGCCAGTACGCCAGCAGCGCCACCAGCGCCGGCACGTCGCGCGCGCGCATGGCGCCGCTCAGCGCCGCGTCACGCAGCGGCACCAGCGCGCGGCACAGCTCCAGCGACGGCCGAGCGCACAGGCACGCGCGCCGCAGCGCCGCGCGCAGCCCCACCGCGTCCAGCTCGCCCGCGCCGCCCAGGCGCGCCGTGGCCACCATGGCCGCCGCGTCGTCGCGGAACTCAGCCGCCACGTCGCGCACTATCAGGTTGTCCTCGTTCGCCTCCCATCATCATCATCATCACCATCATCACCATCACCATCACCATCACCATCACCATCACCATCACCATCACCATCACCATCACCATCACCATCACCATCACCATCACCATCACCATCACCATCACCATCACCATCACCATCACCATCACCATCACCATCACCATCACCATCACCATCACCATCACCATCACCATCACCATCATCATCATCATCATCATCATCATCATCATCATCATCATCATCATCATCATCATCATCATCATCATCATCATCATCATCATCATCATCATCATCATCATCATCATCATCATCATCATCATCATCATCATCATCATCATCATCATCATCATCATCATCATCATCATCATCATCATCATCATCATCATCATCATCATCATCATCATCATCATCATCATCATCATCATCATCATCATCATCATCATCATCATCATCATCATCATCATCATCATCATCATCATCATCATCATCATCATCATCATCATCATCATCATCATCATCATCATCATCATCATCATCATCATCATCATCATCATCATCATCATCATCATCATCATCATCATCATCATCATCATCATCATCATCATCATCATCATCATCATCATCATCATCATCATCATCATCATCATCATCATCATCATCATCATCATCATCATCATCATCATCATCATCATCATCATCATCATCATCATCATCATCATCATCATCATCATCATCATCATCATCATCATCATCATCATCATCATCATCATCATCATCATCATCATCATCATCATCATCATCATCATCATCATCATCATCATCATCATCATCATCATCATCATCATCATCATCATCATCATCATCATCATCATCATCATCATCATCATCATCATCATCATCATCATCATCATCATCATCATCATCATCATCATCATCATCATCATCATCATCATCATCATCATCATCATCATCATCATCATCATCCAAACAACATGAAAACGACTCACCGGATTCGCCACAGAAGAAACAGGTCACCAGCGTCGATGCCCTCTCCAAGACCGTCTAACATACGAATTTGGTCAGGAAGTGGAGGTGTGTGACGCTCGATGCTGGATTTTGAGCGGCTGCTGCGGCCTCGCCTGTTGCGTCTTCTATCCAAGCCCCGGCTGGGACGATGTCGCCGACGATGCTCATAGCTGCTGCTACGACTGCGATAACCGTCACGGCTGCGACTCCGGTTCACTTGGTGACGGCATCTCGTGGGCTGCTCACGGGAACTGCGACCTCCACTATGACGACAGTCCAACGAACCATCGCTATCGTTCGATCGCTGACTTTGGTGCTTCCGCTTTTGCGTAGTGCTTGTTCTTGTTTCTCTGCTCCGGCCACGACGATGTTTACGCTCATTGCTCTTGCGATTACCGCTAGTTTTATCCATTTGTTACTCGGATAATAAACAGTGACTTTCGTACACAACAAAAACACGTCGTTATTTTTGTAATATTTCTTCAAAATTGTGGACGTAATTGAGTTATCCCACTTCTGAGATAAAGGATCTATTCTTTATCTCTCAAATTAAACGATGATTATATTGATATAAGCTGATTTATTTTCTCAAAAGTGTTCGGTTTTGCCGTCGAACAACGAACTAATCAAATTCACCTTGCTTTCAAACGTCAAAATTGTCATACCAAGTGTTGCCATTAATTAACTGTGATTCGATACAATTAAATAGTCGATTTCATATTTGACAGTAATAATAACTACTATTCTAATATTTACTAAATTTAACATTAATACATTGTATGCATGGTTGCCTACTAGATAGGATTTTATAAATAAAAAAATACCCACATCTTGGCTAATTAACCTTACATGATTGAACTTTTTTCACCTTCTACCAATACCAAAACAGGCAAAATTTCCATAGTTAATTACAGGGTTAAATGTTATCGTAATTAAATATCCATATACCCATCACGTCTGTGAAAATTCGTAGATAATTTAATCTCGTATACAATTAATGAAGTTGTTTTACAACCTATGTAATTTTGTACAGTCGCCGTCAGATATATTGTAGCAGACAATGTGACCAAATACTTCTGAACAATTTAAAATGTCAATAAATTCCATACACTACAATTTTACCATTAATATCTGAACATCAATTACTTCAGTAATATCCGGGGTCATAAAACGGCCACGTTAAGCAATTCCGTTAAAAGTGATTCAATTCCTGAATTCCCAGCAATTTATTATGATTGTGGTATTTGACATTAAACTTCAATAAAGCAATTCATAATTGTGGACCATTTTACGATATCCATACAAAACTGTCAAACAGATGAATTGCGTGCTATGAATTGTAATTACAAAGTATGTTTCATAATACCTATTATGAATCATAATTGAAATCGTAAAACGGTCACATACTGACAATTCCTATTTTATCTGCGTACATTTCATAGCACGCAATTCATATGTTTGACAGTTTTGTTGGAAATTCGTAAAATGGTCCACAAATTATGAATTGCTTTATTGAAGTTTAATGTCAAATACTTCAAATAGCACAATCATAATAAATTGCTGGGAATAATGAATCGCTTTTAGAGGAATTGCTTAATGTGGCCGTTTTAGGCCCGCAGATGCTTGTCACTAATTTCTATACACACAACTAACCAAAAATATCTGAACACTTACAACGCCAAGTTATTTATTTTTTTGTATTTTTAATAAATTTTATTCTATTCTAATTCTATTAAACTTGCAGAAATTCACCATGTTGGGAAAGAATATATCGATCCCTAATGGCGATCTTAGTAATGGGGGCATCTTTGGTTGCTCCTGATACGATACCAGTTATGATTATTGTAAGTATTTACGACCACAGTGTAAACACATAACATAACATCACGACTGCTATCCCCGAAGAGTTAGGCAGAGCTGTTCCTATAGTACACCCACATTTCGCCAGTTGTGTGTGTTGTTGTTGTGTGTGTGTGTGTGTGGGGGTGTGTTGGGGTCCCTATTGCCATCAACCGGGTAGAAATCCAGACTCGAGAAATTCCTGATGGGAAAACGCAATAACACTTTGCACGACCTGTAAATAGTAGTAGTGAAATAGTAGGTACTAGTGAAACTCTTTTGTAACAATGCTGTGCCCGAAATCTGTCAATTGCCGCCATCTTGGATTTGTACTGTACAGTCCGCGAGCTTTAAGCTGAACTTTGCATTTGATCACCAAAATGGTACGAGAGCCCATGACCAAAATTTTTGTCTTATCATTTAACGAGACAAATTCTTCAATTGTCTTATCGTTTTAGGTTTTACAACGATGCGACATAGTTTTGGTCATGGCCTCTCGTACTAGAAGAACAAAAGCCGATCGCCAAAAAGCAATATAAACCGGTTTTAAACCAAGCAAAGTTCGAATCGCGCTCAATGCCGGACGTCACACCTACACTATCTATATGCACTCACACAAATGCAAAGCTCAGCTTAAACCTTGCGGACTGCACACCTCTGCTAACCCTTGGGGGATTACCGGCGTGTTGTTTTGTGTATAGTATTTCCTCACCAATAACTTTATTCATATTTATTTTCAGCTTGGACAATTCTTTCTTGGCTTTATTTGCCTGATATTCCCAGCGTTCATAGAATTTTTTGTCGACTGGGAAGAAGAATATGCAAGTAGAACCAGGTAAAGGTACCGTAGTATCATCAGCATAATCAGCTTCTAACGTTCCCACTGCTGGGACACAAGCCTCCTCTCTGTAAGAAAGAGTGGACCATAATCCACCACGCGGGCTCAGTGCGAGTTGATAAATCAGCACATAAGTTTCCATGACGTTAAAATATTCAGTTTATAGAACATAACTTTATTGTAGTGTATTATTTACTGTAGTTTCATTTATTCAATCAATCCATAAGCTCAGCCTTCCACAGTCCTGCTGCATATAGTCTTCCCAAGTAGGTTCATAACACCCCAATTTTAGGAGTTATAGTCATTCCTTAATCATTTTGATTAATTCCAAATCGATACTATTATTTTTGGAATTTTATTTTATTAATTAAAAATTCATAATGAATTTAAAAGTTCATTCAAAAATAATTATTTCAACTTTTACTTTTATTTCCATATTTTATTTAATGATTATTAATTTTTTCCCTTCTCTGCATTCACCGATGCAGACGGGGTATCCTGCGTTCGCAATTTAGGTTCCAAAAATGTATTTAAACAATTTTTTGAATAATAAATAACTTTATTATCCACACATTAAGTTTAGTTTGCGCTGCAACTTCAAACATTTTCATGAGTTTTTCAATAGTTCATTCTAAAATCAACATAATTTACATTGCTATGAAGTTGATATTCGTTTAAATGGAAATAATACCAAATTGGAAATAATGATTTGATTTATGGTATAGACGCGAGAGGGAAGAACCTTGACTTTCTTTAAAGTCGTCGGCCCATTCATTCTTCATATTGAATAATTAAATTATTCATGCGTCGTCGTCTAATTCATTCTTTCTTTTATAGGGTGAGATTTGCTCACAACGTGAAGAATATTGGATTAGTCATTCTGGGTTTAATACTCAGCATATCAACTATTTATTCAGTTAGAGAACCACATTGAGGAATCTTTGTTTTGTGACATTTTGTATATATTTTGTACAAGTAAGTAGGAACCTATTTTGTTTTTGTGTAATTATAATAAAATTAAAATTTTAGATAATTACTTGTGTTTCATTATACCAATAAATTAATGTAGGTACCTATTTTATTGTGATGGATTTTAGGTGAAATGAAATTCGGTCAAATATTTTTCGAACTTATGATACGGTAACCATTTAAGGGCTATACAACAAACGTGATTTTTTTGCTCGTTTTTGCTCGTTATTGACAAACAGGTAGACACTTGAAATATTCACAGAATATTTAGTTATATATTCACTTTAAAAATAAATAATTAGGTAAATTAAAATAAAACAAATATTTAAGGGGGACTCCCATACAACGAAGGTGATTTTTTTGCCGTTTTTATAGATTAATGGTACGGAACCCTTCGTGCGCGAGTCCGAGTCGCACTTTGCCAGTGTTTTTAGCGTTACACCTTGTATTAGACCTAATGTGTGGAAGAAAAAAGACGAGCTATACCGACTCAAGCTAAAGAATAGGAGGATAGAACGATATAAGTAGATGAATCTTTTCTATTAGCAGTTGGTTTAATTTCATAGTATCTTCGGAAAAGTCCCCAACATAACGATTACCTACTCTGTTAACATAATTGTAGTGACCGTAACCACGAAATCTGTAGAATGTGGGACAGTAGTTAACATTACTGTTTAATAGCCTTGAGGGTTTGTCGAGTCACCATGTTACAGTAGAGATGTTCAGGAAACTTATTTTGTTTAACACTTATGTTAAGTACGTACTTATTAAATAAATATTGAAATATTTTATGTTATTGTTCATAAATTCTTAAATTAAATAATTCATTCATTCATCCACTGACAGATAACGCACAGCCTAAACTGCTGGGTCTAGAAGCATGAAATTTTGCGCAAGAGTTCTTTATATAAATGTATAGGTATATGTATAGGTGGTGCTCACCTTCATTATATAAGACTTTTATTATATAAAGACCCGCCAGACGTTGTCCTGTCAAAATTTCAATTTCTTTTTTTTCCTATTTTTTTTCTTAAAATATTCAAATTGGTCAAGCCATTATTGAGTTTTAGCAAGACTAACGGACAGCAATTTGGTAAAAAAAGTCAAAAGGAAAAATCTAAATTTCTCATACCCAGGAGTATTAAAAAAAACCAATGTGACATGAAATTAACATTCAAGACTGTAAAACACACAACAAAATAAGGTATGAATTTTTGAAGTACCACCGCACCGCCAAAAATAACTCGAACAGTTACTACAAAAAAATGCGGAACATACATGGGATATTTTCGAATACTCCTGGCTATGAGAAATTCAGATTTTTTCTAATTGACGTCACTATTTGGACCATCCTATAAAAGAAGATTTTGGAGAAAGGAAGGAAGGATTTTTTAAAGTTCTTCCCATAAAGGGGTTAAAAATAGGCGATGTTTAAATGGAAGTTTGTCATTTTTGCTGATCCCGTCTAGGTCTGGAGCACGGCTTGTATGTAAATAAAACCACATCATTTTGTTAGGTCCTTTAAAGGGAAGGGAATCATTTGAAACCTCAAGTGTGGCTTCATAAAAACATTTAAGAGCGGTGATAAAGTATCCTATTTGCACCCATTCTTCTGCAGTAGGGACTTCTATTCCACCACGTTCAGCCATGTATAAATTGATGGCAGTTTTCTGTTCAAGGAGTCTTTCAGCATCAAATATGTGCTGTTCCATTGCGTCTCAATATCTTGGATTAATACGTGTTTAGGCAAATTACACGTTTCTTGAAACATATTTAAATATCTAGAAGCTTGCTCACTTCTTTTAAAATGGCCAACAATTTTGCGACATTTTTTTATTATTTCCATCACAGTAGCGTCTTTAAATATAACGTCATGAATCACTAGCTGCAGGGTATGAGCTACGCCATAGACTTATAAAAAAAGATGGACTCCGCGCCGCGCATATCGAAAGTGAAGCACCGTACCGATCTATGTGTGCATGATTTGAGTACCTGCAAAGACGCCGTCGCTCGTGTCACGTAATGGCGGCCGGTCGGCACACTATGATGTAAATCTGTGTGCGAGGCGTGTTTGTACAAACGGTCCGGCATACTTACTGTGCTTCACTTTCGATATGCGTGGCGCGGAGTCCATCTTTTTTTATAAGTCTATGAGCTACGCATCCAATCGACAGAAAATTACCACGTCGCATGGCTGTCTGCATATTGTAAGCGTTGTCACGAATACCCATGTGGATTTTATTTTTTAAATTATATTCTTCAATAATCTGGTGAAGTTTTTCTGAAATATGTAGGCCTGTGTGATCTTCCTCCAGAACACTAGCTGCAAGAATGACTTTTTCTCTTTTAGGGCCTTGGATAAAGTGAGCTGTGCAGCTTAGCAACGAACACGTCTTTGCTGGATTACTCCATATATCAGTCGTAAAGCTAACCCAGCAAGCTTTATCTAAAACACGTATGACTTTCGCTTTGACCTTATCGTATGTCGCAGGCATTAAAGTCGTTCTAAAAAATTTCTCAGTCTTTTTCCTGTATCTTGACGGAGCAGCGGGATCAATTAAGTCTGCGAAATGCTTCTCCTTCAACAACGTTGTAAGGCAGCATGTCAACGATGATGAGATTCATTATACCTTTATCGATTCTCATAGATATTGGATCACTATCTGGCCACAATGGAGCTGCTTTTTTTTCTATGATTTGAGGTAAAGTACTCTGCTTGACATTAAATTGCGAAGATGTAGTTGCCTCTGTTTTATTTTTCATTAAACTCTTACTCTTCTGTTTTTCATTTATTGCATTACAATAAGCCTCCCACTCTATTTTATGCATTTTCATCAAATTATTTTTAATATTAGTGGTACTCTGCTTTTTTGGTAAAGCACTACCAAGAGACAATGATTTATTGCACTGTTTACATAAAGCTTTATCAGTAGCCTTTATAAAATATTGCCAGATAGGATTCAGCTCTAAAGATGTCATTGTGTACCTGAAAGAAAATATTCTATATAAATGCACAAGTACCTACCGAGCCGAGCCGACCGCCCCATACTCGCAGTAGGACTCTGCAACGCGGATGCGCCTATATCCTATCGGTTTAGGTAGTTAACCAAAAGTAAACAATCTTCACATGTCTTTTTATCTAAAAATTGCATAAAAAAACATACCAACATTGTTTCCATTTAGTTTCCTACCTAACGTTAGATAACATAAAATATTTGAAACCAGACAATACTTACGGTTTTTTGGTTCTTAGAGTGCTTCACAATAATGAACGTATCACCACAGGTACTACTCACAGTAATAAATAAAATAATTTGTAATAACAAATATGAAATATTTAAAAACAAAACACTTATTAGAATTTTAAGACGCGCTCTCAAACTTGTTTTGACTCGTTTAGTTTACTAACTGCGATTCGTTTGGTCCGGTGCGGCGCGGCGGCGCGGCGGCGGCGAAACTCTGCTGCTCTGCACACTCTCCGTCTCGCTCTAGCATCGTTCAGTAAATTTCAAATTTTGACAACTAGCAAACCTTTGGCTTCGGCCAAACCTTCGGCAAATTTTTGGCCGAAGCCGAAGATTTGGCCGAAGGTGCTTTTTTGGCCGAAGCCGAAGCCGAAGCTTCGGTCGGACACTAGTAATCAGGGACTGATGAAAAAGTAGTAAAAAGAAATGAGGGTAAATTTGTACCAAAAAAAAAAAAAAACTTTTTTATACAGGCTGTTTCTTTTAAGGTGTCAAGCCAGTGCGAGCTGATAGCAGAGTACCATACCTATCGATTTAACCCCCATGTATGTTCTACTATTTTTTGTAGTTTTCGAGTTATAATTTTTTTCCATATTTTTCCTGATTCAACGAGATGATGGCTTAAAACATTGTATTTTCTTTTTGGGCGAACTTTGAACAAGAATTTACTAAATAGGGCATTATTTGCTGAAATCGGTCGTTGAAAGTGGTGTATCTGAAATCTTGTGATTTTCATATTTTATAATTTATTATTATCTTTGCATATTTTTGTCAATCCTGGTATTACTATTCCTCTACGTTTAAGCAGAGCTCATTTGATAATAAAAACATAAATTGTATACCTACTACTATCCATAACCACTAACAATGATATTTATTTATTTATTTATTTAAAACTCTTATACTATCATTACAGGTATGAAATGAGGGATCCAAAATAACTCGAAAACTACAAAAAATCGTAGAACATGGGGGTTAAATCGATAGGTATGGTACTCTGCTATCAGCTCACACTGGCTTGACACCTTAAAAAAAACATCCCGTATACACGCAGTTTGTCCCAAATTTCACTAAAGAAATGTAAAACCTACCGACTTCACATTAACCGACAAACGCCCATACATTTACAAAGTCATATCGAAACGAGTCGCCCAAGCCTATTACTGTACGCGTTTGTAACTTAAATAGTTTAGTCAACATATCTCGAGGACATTTGTGTGTGGCTGTTACTTTTAATGAAGGAATGGGAAGGGTTTTTGGTTGTATCCAGTATACTATGCTTGGAAACTTGTAACCGACATAAAAACTGAAGTGTGAGGCACAGGACCTATATATACAGGGTGTAAGGGACAGCCCTCCGCAAACTGATAGGGTGAATTCAGTATGTCATACTAAGATGACCGGTACATGAAATTTTTTCAGGAACGTTAAGGGATTCCAATAAACCTGATTTGTTTGTGTTTTTGTGCACAAATTAGAGCGTCTAATACTGGTTGGGAGGGGTAGGTAACAGGTATGCGGTGAGTTCGATGAACTCTGTAGCTAGACAGAAAGTGAACAGCTGATTTCACGCGTCGTTGGTTAGAGTATTTCAACATCCATTGCTGGTTTTTTTTTTTTGCTGTTTTTTTTGCAGTTTTTTTACATAAATGGAGTGCTGCGAACACACAATGCAATTTTACATTGAAATAATGAAAATGTAACTGAAAAAAAAATTGAACAAATGAAAATTTTCCTGAGAAAATTTTCCTGAGAAAATTTCCGGTGGAATATGATTCAAAATGAGGAGCTGAATGCACCCTGTGAGTTTGCGGAGGGCTGTCCCTTACACCCTGTATAACACAATCACATTTCACCAGTATGTTTGCCCCATGTAAATAAAAAAAAGTTAAAGTGTGAGGCAGAGGTGGACATAAGGCCACGTCCGCACAGACAGGCGGCTAGCTTAGCGCCTAGTGCCTAGCAGGTAGCATTCTGGCTATTTGCTTGGATATACGGTGTCCGCACTAGAGGTGGTTTGCGTGGTAGGGCGCTAGGTTCCTTGGGCATTTGCCTGTCGGCACGTTGACGAGATTTCACTTCCAAAAATAGCTCTTAAACTACTACTCACAGAAAATTCATCTTCAAAATATAGGTATCAGTTCACGGCCTTAGGTATCCATCATGTTGGGTTCAAGATATAAATTAAGATTACTACATTTTTATGGAGTTCATGAGCTGGATTTCACAGAGGTTCTCTTTTAAAAACTGAAGCAATTAATATTTCATCCATTGTTTTCTTCTAAAATACCTCGCGCCTCGCAATAAAAAACCAACACGTTTGTTTACATGGATACACGCTAAGCGACTAGCTAGGCGCTAAGCGCGCAGTGCAGCCCGTCTCGTTCATTTTAGAACGTTCGTTTTACTAAGCTACTCGCTAGGTGACGCGCTAGGCTCTAGGCGCTAAGCAAGCCGCCTGTCTGTGCGGACGTGGCCTAACACACCCACATTTCACCAGTTGTATGTTTAAAAGTCCATGTAAATAAAAAAGTTAATTCATTTTATCCCATATAAGCGGAAGCGAGCATATTTCCATCAACACAAATTTAGGTTCCGGGTTGCAGTGAAAAATTTCTAAGAGAAACCCGAATAACACTTTGCCCAATTTGGGAACCGAACCCAGGACCTCAAGCTCAGCAGCAGCGCCTGGGACCACTCACACAATGAGTCTGTGAAATACTAAAAACAATTCCGTTGATTTCGTTGATCTGATATTGATCTCGAGCAGCCGCACTCCGTGGCAAACCCGGAGCATAAAAGCGGTATAAACTGAACTCCTATTTAAAGGACTGGTCAAAGATGGCAGAAGTAAGGACTAAGGAAGATAGAAAGAAAGAAAGAAAGAAAAATCGTTTATTCTGCACAAATAAAACGCACATTAGAAACTAAAAAAAAAATAACAAAGTACACACATTATGCAAAGTAAGCAAAAGCCTCGTATCCAAGTTCAAGATAGGACGCTATTTAGCCAGAGCCACGACAACTCATATGCAGCTACTACCAGCTGGAGATCGTTGTTTCACGTCGATCTACGTTTGCCGATTAAGGTGATGAACAAGTCAGTCAAGAACAAGTTAACAGGGTGTAAGGGACAGCCCTCCGCAAACTCACAGGGTGCATTCAGCTCCTAATTTTGAATCATATTCCACAGGAAATTTTCTCAGGAAAATTTTCATTTTTCAATTTTTTTTTCAGTTACATTTTCATTATTTCAATGTAAAATTGCATTGTGTGTTCGCAGCACTCCATTTATGTAAAAAAAACTGCAAAAAAAAACAGCAAAAAAAAACCAGCAATGGATGTTGAAATACTCTAACCAACGGAGCGTGAAATCAGCTGTTCACTTTCTGTCTAGCTACAGAGTTCATCGAACTCACCGCATACTTATTACCTACCCCTCCCAACCAGTAATAGACGCTCCAATTTGTGCACAAAAACACAAACTAATCAGGTTTATTGGATTCCCTTAACGTTCCTGAAAAAATTTCATGTACCGGTCATCTTAGTATGACATACTGAATTCACTCTATCAGTTTGCGGTGGGCTGTCCCTTACACCCTGTATGAGGAACAGGATGTAAAAGTTCACTCATTGTCCATAGAAAAGGGAGGATACTCCGACCAGACGGGTGTTGTGTCTGGTGGCCGACTGTCTGAGTGCCTTTTCAAACGTCCCGGTTGCCGGGTAGTCACATAAGTGTATGAACATGTACGTTATCTTTCACACGTACCGGCGTAATCTGCCATACACTAGCCGCCGGTTACCCGGCACCGGCTACCCGGCAACCGGACGTGTGAAAAGGCACTGACGGTTGATGTCGGGACGTTGTTTACAATGCTAGTCGCGCGGTAAACTTTGATTGCGCGATGCAGGTTGCGCGACGTCATGTCATTGTAATGCGTGTTCGTATGTGGCGATGTAGATGCCGCCACACGTCTAAATCAGACTATCTATGTATTCGTAATTGTAAATATGTACATATATCGTACATCGCAAGAATGTTGTAGCCGACACGCGTCAGTCAAATGATTACACTTTATTGGTACAATCGACGCGCGACGAGGGAATATCAATGCAAATTCTATTGGTGAGCATGTACGCTCACCAAATGTTTGGTTTAAGCTGGACAAGCTCTGTTTTTTATACTTATGCCAGCAAAGAGGTGTTACTGTCTTAATAGTCTTCTTCTTCTTTTCAAGTCGATGGATTTATAGAGGTATGAGGAATAGGGTGTAAAGTTCACTCATCCTCCATAGAAGAGGGAGGATCCTCCGACCAGACGGGTATTGTGTCTGGTGGGTTACTGCCAGACGATTTATGTCGGGACGTTGTATACAAGGTGGGACATTGAATATGAACAACTGTTACTATGAGACCAAACCTAAAATCGCGAAAAAAAATCAGCTGCTTCCTACATTTTGACGAGTTTGGGGTAGATGTGAACAGCTGATTTTTATTGTAAAAATGAACAGCTGATTTTTTTTTCGCGATTTCAGAGTTAGTCCCATAGTGAAAGTTGTTCATATTCATGGGTAGAACACCCTGTGAAAATTTGTCCATCTAATCTAATCGGACCTTATATAAGCTATTCGTGCGGTAAACTCTGATTGCGCGATGCAGGACTTTGCGTGACGTCAGTGTGATGCGTAGTTCACATGTGGCGATGTAGATGCCGCCGATTGTATGAAATGACTATAGCCCCAGGCTACGTTAATCGCGGCATCAGTGGCGTTTTTTAGGTCCTCAAAAGTGCAGAGCATCAGGAGTCTAGTAAAGTTTGTGACCCCCAGATAGAACACAGAGTATTATCCTTGTTCCGTAAAGGAATATTACTACTGAAAAAAATTGTAATGCCAGGCACAAATACAGACTCAGGGCAGCAGCAGACTGGAGTTAATTAATGGCAACAGGCTCCATAACTGTGGCATGTACTTCTGCCTAGCTCTGGAGAAAAGGCGTGAGTTTTGATCGACATGAGAACCAAACCCAGAAGGACCTCGCGACCATAGCAGCAGCGAAGATTAACGATTCGTTTTGCCTTTGATTAGCACGAAGGTGAGGGTGGGAGCGAGACAAAACACTGGATATTCTCGTGTAATAATACGTTTCAGGTAGATACATTATTTATTTATGCACGCACGGTAATGCCAGAGTACGTTAGTACTATTATTTATTCTGTGCCAGAGTGTTAATTTTTATATTACTTACTTATTCATAAACGAGATATATTTTGTTTTATTTTTCTGATTACTCATCTTTTTTTAGGCACGTAGGTATTTATATCTATCTATCTATCTATCTATCTATATAAATAAAAAGAGAAGTCCTGACTGACTGACTCTTATAGAGGAAATTATGGCATCTTACTTAGTAATAAATAAAGATTCAGAGTAACAAACGTCTATTTAATTAACATGAGAAAATTATACTTAAGCAAGACTTTTAGCAAGATCATTGACACACACGTCAAGAGCTTATTTCTATTTTCAAATATATATCTTATAGATAAACTTGTGCCAGCATTATGATCATCCAACACCTTCTCCTAATGTGCACCCAAGTGGCTGAACCAGGTCACTATCCACACATGAGTGTTGCACAATGTCTTGCAAATTTCACCTTAGACAGTGGCTTTGTCATAATATCAGCTAACTGAGTTTCTGTTGGGCAGTAGCTGACATTAACCAATCCTTTCACGAATTGTTCGTGGATAAAATGATATCGCACATCTATGTGCTTCGATCTCTTGTTGAAGGAGCCAGATTTAATTAGTTGTATTGAACTTTGGTTGTCAACATATAAGTGTATTTTCAAATCCAAGTCTGTAATTTCCTTCAGCAGGGAATTGAGGTACATTGCCTCTTTGCAGCAGTCTGCAGCCGCTATGTACTCTGCCTCGGTCGATGACAGAGCAACGATTGGCTGTCTTTTGGATCCCCATGTTATAGGTCCATTAGCTATCATAAGAACGCTGCCAGATGTGCTTCGTCTTGTCAGAGGATCTCCAGCATAATCAGAGTCAGTGTAAGCATCGATTCTTTCAATTCGGCTATTTCTTTTGAAGAGTATACCTTTATCTTTAGTGCCGATCAAATATTTAAATATTTTCTTCACTTTCGTGACATCTTCTTTGCTGGGATTTTCTACTTTTCTGCTGACTTGATTAACAGCTTGAGCGATGTCTGGTCTTGTTCGAGTGGACAAATACAGTAAACTTCCCACTGCTTCCCTATAAGGGTATTCCTTCTCCTGGGGAGTTTCCTGTGTCACCTTTGCATCGTTACTTCCAGGCGTCTCACAAGGTTTAGCGTTTTCCATACTATATTTTTTCAGCATGTCATTTATATAATTCTTTTGAGTCAACTTGATTCCTTCTTTACAATTATTTATTTCTATACCCAGATAAGTTTTTGGGTTTTCAGTTTTTTTTATTTCGAATTTTGTTTCAAGTTTTGACAGTATATGCTCTATCTCTTTCTTGTCTTTACCGATGACTAGTCCATCATCAACGAATACAGCAATAATAATGGTCTTATCTTTGTTAATAAAAACGCATCTGTCAGTCTTGATTGTCTTGAAACCTAGGTCAAACATTGCACGAGTAAAAGTTTTATTCCATGTGAATGGTGCTTGTTTTAAACCATATAACGACTTTTTCAGTCGGCATACTTTATTAGTAGTATCACAAGTAGTTTTATAGCCAACAGGTACTTTCATGTAAACTTCATCTGTCAGTTCGCCGTACAAGAAAGCGGTTTTGACGTCAAAAGTAAAGAAATGATAATTTTTAGATGCGGCAATTGCTAACAAGGTCTTAACAACAGACTGACTTACAACTGGGCTATATATTTCTTCAAAATCCAAGTTGCCTTTCTGCTCACAGCCGCGTACGACTAATCTGGCCTTGTAAGTTCCGTCATCTTTTATCCTAAATACCCATTTGTTAGACAATACTTTGTGTCCTTTGGCTTCTTCTTTATCGACTAGTATCCAAGTATTATTTTTCTCGAGCGATTTCATTTCAGATTGTATTGCCTTCTCCCAATTTTCTTTATCGTTGCCTGATACAGCTTCTTGAAAAGTAAGTAAACAGTCATTACTGTTCTCAGATATCAGCATATTTACACAACTGTTTACAGCTCCTAGCTCATAGTCTTTAGTCCAAGCTGGTAACCTTCTTTCTCTTATTGGCCTTTCACTTGTTGTGGACAATTCAGTTTCAATTTGCATGGGCTGTAACGAGTCTGAAGTAGACGGAGTTGGTTCCTGAAAAGTTAAGTTATCGTCGATTGTTTTTTCTTGTAATTCAATTTCTATTTGTTCTTTTGCTTCAGGATCTAGTTGTTCCGGTTGGAAATCTTTGTATTCGACCGCAAAATTCTTGTCAAAATGCATCTTTTCAATTATTTTTACATCTCTGCTAATGATTACATCTTTCTTTTCCGGTACGTAAATTCTGAACGCTTTTGCGTTTATTGCGTAGCCCATAAATACACCTTCCGTAGCTTTCGGAGACAGTTTTCCTTTACGCCTTTTGTTGAGAAAGAATGCTTTACTACCAAAAACATGTAGGTGGTTTCCACATGGTGTTTTTCCAACCCACTTTTCGTATGGTGTGCTACCATTTAGCGCCTTTGCTGGGCTTCTGTTAATAAGGTAGTTTGCAGTGTTCACTGCCTCTGCCCATAAGCTTGGAGGAGCGTTGGAGTCGATCATTAAACATCTCGCTTTATCCATTAGCGATCTGTTCTTTCTTTCGCTAACTCCGTTTTGCTGCGGTGTATATGGTGCTGTCAGTCTTCGTTTTACGCCATTTTCTTTTAGGAACTTATCGAACTCTTTGTTCCTGTACTCACCACCATTATCGGACTGCAGGTTTTGTATTTTCTTTTTTAAAAACATTTCCACTCTGGATTTATATTCTTTGAACTTTTCAAATACGTCATTTTTATTTTTAATAAAATAAATACAGCAATATCTCGTATAATCGTCGACGAATGTCACATAATAGCGTGATCCGCCCAGTGATTCTACTTCGAATGGCCCACATACATCACTGTGTATGATTTCCAATGGCTTACTTGAGATACGACCATGGCTTGTAAATGGTAGGGCTGCCATTTTGCCTTTTATGCATGTTTCGCACGTATCCAACTTCACTTGTTTTAATACTAGCCCTCGCATCATCTGCTTATCAACCATCATCTTCAGATCCTTTTCGTTAATGTGGCCTAATTTTCGGTGCCATGTCATTGTCTTATTTTCATTTGTAGGAGCCCAATTTGCTGTCTCGCATTGTTCAAAATCCAGGTAGTATAGTCCATTTTTTCTTTCTGCACTAAGAACAGTTTTTTTCTTTTCCATGATGTAGGCTTTTTCTTTTGTGAATAGTACATCGAAGCCATTATCAGTTATTTTGCTGACCGACATGAGATTTGTCGATATTTCTGGTACATATAGTGCATCATTTAGGTTATAATCTTGGTTCTCCTTGCAGACCACTACTTTCCCTTTTCCTTTAACTTGGGTAGTATATTTGTCTGAAGCCAATTTTAGTGTGTCTGATGTGGAATTTATGTTTAAAAACATACTTTTTTCCGCCGTCATATGAGAAGTGCAGCCACTATCCAAACACCACATTCCATCTTTTATATTGGAGTTGTCTAATGTTAAACATACATTAAAATTATTTTCTGGCTTCTTGTTGTTTGAAGAATTCTGTTTCTTCTTTGACCAACATGCTTCAGTGGAATGACCCTTTTTGTTGCAATTTTTGCATGACATAGAATTATTAAACTTCTTTTTCTGCTTGACATACAATGCCTCTGAACTTTGTTCACTTTGACCTTGCTGTCTTGCGTCATTTTCTTCGGTAATTTTTATCTTTAAATCTTCGGGACTTGGCAGAATATCTCTCGACTCAATTGCTATACGGAAACTTTCGAAGGTAGTTGGCAAACTGTAAAGCATCATTATGCTAAGCAGCTCTGAATTTATTTTTACATCCATGTCTTCCAACTTTCCTACCACATCCATAAAATGGTTCAAATGGTCTCTTACATCTTCTTGTGGACTCATTTTTTTTAAAACCAATTGCTTCAACAATGTAGCTTTTCTGGCAGGTCCAGTACTTTGATGTATAGATTTTAGTTTGTCCCATACCTCTTTCGACGTGTTACATCCTTTTATCTGTTTGAGTTCAGCAGGAGACATCAGAAGAAGTAACTCAGATCTGGCCTTCAAATCTTGCTTTTTGAAAAAAAATATCTCTTCAGCAGTGGCGGTCGCCGCCAGCTTAGTGTCACCGCTTGCGTAATCCCATAGCTCACATTTAATGAGAACAGCCTGTGCTTGTAGGCTCCAGGTGTCGTAATTACTTTTTGTTAGCAGTTCTATGCATCGAGATGTCGACGCCATTTTTTTTCTTTTCGTCACTTCGCGTTTTTTCTCCGGCAAATTGTATGAACTACATTTATTATTTTATCACTAATTTAATTGCTCTGCTACCACTGATAGAGGAAATTATGGCATCTTACTTAGTAATAAATAAAGATTCAGAGTAACAAACGTCTATTTAATTAACATGAGAAAATTATACTTAAGCAAGACTTTTAGCAAGATCATTGACACACACGTCAAGAGCTTATTTCTATTTTCAAATATATATCTTATAGATAAACTTGTGCCAGCATTATGATCATCCAACAACTAACTGACTGACTGATTGACTGACTCATCAACGCCCAGCCCAAACCCTTGGATCTAGAAAGCTGAAATTTTGCACAGAGGTTCCCTTTATAATGTAGACAAGAATTAAGGAATTCCCGGTAGTATGTTCCCGTAGGATTTTTTCCGACATCCACGCGGGCGAAGCCGCTGGCGCTAAAAGCTAGTAACAAATAAACCTACTTTTCTTTCTTTCCTTCTTTATACGAATGTCCGAAATATCTGTATTGAACCTGGGAACCCTACTATCCAGTACACTGACTAATATAAAGTAATGGACATATTGTGCCTACACGTTGCACTGCTGCCGTGTGATATCGACGAATCCACTGCCCTAAAACTGCTCGTGGGGGCAATAAGAGGGGTCATGGTGGAATGACGGGTTGTATTCTCCTGTATGGTAATAATATCACTATACAATACGATACGATACTTAAATATACGCCTAGCGTTCAAAATAACCGACATAGTCCGAAGACTTAAGTGGCAAATGGATGGCCGATGGTGCCAAAAGGTTCTAGAGTGGCGACCGCGTACCGGAAGATGCAGTATTGGCAGGGTCTCCCAGAAGGTAGACCGATAACCTGGTAAAGGTCGCGGGAGTCCGCTGGAGGAGCAGTGAATAGAATAGAATAGAATAAACGTCGTCGTCACGTCGTCGTTATCATGGACGTCTTTCGGCTACATGGATGATACTCTGGGTAGCTCCTATTTTTACCACAAAAAGAGTTATTCTACAAATTAAATTGGTATTCATTAGGGGCAAGACGGGGCTTGTGGCTAAGTAAGCCACCCGCACAGGTCAATCGGTCAGGTTAAGCTACGCTTGCCGCAGTTGGTCCGTGGATGGGTGACCATCTTTACCTACCAAGACCCCCGTGCCTCGGAAAGCATGTTAAGCCGATGATCGTGGCTGTCATTCGTGGATAGTTGATAGTCGTTACGAGTCGTCAGAAGCCCGAAAATCTGATAATCAGTCATTCTGGCGCCAATAGGTCCTTTGTGCGACACTACAACAACACTACAAGGATCTTTATTTTCTTTTGCTTTTATCTTTATTTTTTAAGAAACTTTTTCAGAAGTCTGTGCAATTTTTTTATCAAAAGAAATCATATCGGTTTATTTACTTACAATTTTGTTTTTACACACAACGCTTATTTTAGTCAACTCAACAATCGAGACCGTGCATGAAAAATTTAGGTATTTCAAGTAGATAACAAAACAGATACAGTAAATCTTTAGAATACAAAGAGAAAAGACTTCAATGTAAATATTTTCAAATAGATACAGTAAAAATTGTATCGTTCTATGTAAAACTCTTCAGTAGTAAAATTTCTGCAGAAATCTTGGTCTCATACTATGTAGGTAAATAAATCTCCAGATAAGACAAAAGTAAATTTTGTTAGAAAGATAAAATGATAGTAATTTATTGTGATCTGCAGTGTATTTAAATGATTATAAACGAATTACACTGTAGTGCAAATTAATGGTCACGCACACTACGGCGAAAACTTTTCCTTTTTTCTATGACAGTGATGTCCTAAGTAAAACCTACAAAGAAGTTATGGATTTAAAATATTCATGCTGGAAGGTCACCAGGCACCCACCTGTGCCTGGTGACGGGGACCATCACAGGACACTGCGCACTAAATAAACACTTCCACACCATAAGCATAACGTACAGTCCTCTGTGCAGGGCCTGCATGGAGGCTGAGGAAACCGTTGCGTATGTACTCTTTGAATGTACAGGCGTCACCCAGATTAGAGCAGAAACCCTAGGGGCACCCAGATCTTTCACAGATGATCTGAATAGGCCAGGAGACGTGATCATCTTCTGGAGGGAGGAGGGCTGGTTGAATTACCACCGACGGCGCCATGGCCCACGCACGGGAAACATACCTGCTAACATAGAACACAGGACATAGGTACCTACGGGCGATTATTATCGCGTACTGGATTTTCAACTAATGGTGTTGACCCGAGAATTCAAAATCGCAACAGAGTGCATCCCAGTACGTCAAAAAATGCAATGTTGGATTTTCGACTCTCGGCGCTCAGCAGGACGTTGAAAATCCAGTGCGCGATAAAAATTAACGCGGTTAAAAATCGCCCGAGTAGGTTTGAATGAGTACGATGGCTTACTTGATAAGCAACCCTCATTTTAACTCTGAACCACGACTTGTTATTATACTATACTGTTAAATAAATAAATAAATATCCTTGGACATTTCACACAACGCCATCTAGTCCCAAGCTAAGCAACCTAATGCTTGTGTTATGGTAACGAGATGGCTGATAAACTACTTATATACATTTTTTTTTTTGCTAAATGAGCAATATTTGTATATTAATTTTATTTTATTATTTACGTCTTTCTTAGCAGCCTCCTGAAAGACGAGGATGCAAAACAACCACAACGTGTCGTTTTGCCTATAAAATAATTATAATATTTTTGATGAAACTTGCATTAAAGGGGTTTACGGGGGCGAAATATAGATCTAGCTAGGTCTCATTTCAGGGAAAATTCGTTTTCTTTATTTTCACGCAAGCAGAGCTCGGTTGACCAGGGCCCCAAGTCTGCTATTTTTTAGAAATTCGTCATTCCAACACGATCCCATTGTCACTGCATTGTAATTTTGCTAAAAGTTCGTAATCTGCTAAATTCATAATGGTCGATCATTGGTCAGTGGTCTCGTAATAGAACCGTGGTAGAATGACATTGTAGTATTGCCATTGTTATAAAACCCGTTAGTAGAAATGATTTTTCGAAAAACTCAAGGTCACTGATCAAAGGAACTGTCTAAATTTTAGCAGATTACTGCATACGTCAGTCAATTCATTTGACATTAACATAATATACGAGATTACCCGAAGATTACCATTCTATGCCATTTCTTACAATGGAGTGTCAGTGGACGGTGGTTGACTATTGGAAAATCATAATGACGCCATTATATTAGTAGATTGCCAAACTTGTCAAAATCAACAATTATGAAATCAATGATAGACCATTCTGACATTATTGTAATAGCAGACTTGAGGCTCTGGTATACTGGGTGATTTTTTAATGACCAGCCAAATTTTCACAGGGTGTTCTACCCATGAATATGAACAACTTTCACTATGGGACCAACTTTGAAATCACGAAAAAAAAAACCAGCGGTTTCCTACAAAACTTCAATACCTACTCGATCAAAATGTATGAAACAGCTGATATTTTTTTTGCGATTTCAAAGTTGGTCCCATAGTGAAAGTTGTTCATATTCATGGGTAGAACACCCTGTGAAAATTTGGCTGGTCATTAAAAAATCACCCTGTATACAGTCAGCAACAATAAAAAACCGGCCAAGTGCGTGTCGGACTGCGCAAAATGAAGGGTTCCGTAGTTGGGATGAAATTATCCCAAGAACAAACTTAACATTATACCTAGTTGAAAAACATGTTCTCCCATAGATTCCAACAGTAAATGTAAGTTTGTACTCAGAATATTGAGATATTCACCATGTTATTTTAAAACCACAAACTTCTTTTAGGTTTTCCTGTAATCTACAGGTATAGAACTATTTTCTGTATTTTTTTTATTATTTTAGGCTCCGTAGTTTCGGAGATAGGGGGGGAATAGTAAATTTTCGTCTATTTTCTTAAATAACTTTAAAACGATTTATTTCAAAGTTATAAAAAAATATATACTTGAGACCCTCATAATAAGCCCTTTCATTTGTCACACGGTACAGTTTGCAAAACTTTTTTTTTTAATTTTCTTATTTGCCCCCTAAAATTGACCCCCATATACAAAATTCATTTATTTACTTTAGCCGTACGTGCTTGGGTCGCAGAAATCCATATGTGTACCCAACTTAATCGGTCCATTAGATAGATTAGGAGCAAAGTGGCTGTGCAAGACGAACAGACAGACGGACAGACAGACAGACAGACAGACAGACACACGAGTGATCCTATAAGGGTTCCGTTTTTTCCTTTTGGTGTACGGAACCCTAAAAATTTAAGAACATTAACTGTAAACAGTTAAACGAAAAAAAGCAGTTTATCGAATCATTTTGTGTTAATTTAGATGATGTCAAAAAGTAGCAGTGTTAACCGACTTCTGTTGCTGACTGTACCTACTTATGTTATGAAAAACTCAAGTTTATAGAGAAAATAAAATTGTAACAGAATTTTTAAATAATTCTCTGTTAACAATTAGTATTCAATGTATGTTGTTCAATGTTGTTGTTATTAGTATGTTGTTCCTATATTTCATATTTAAACTTAACAAGAACTGTTATCTTTTCTGTCATCAACACTGCACAATGAAGGTAAAAAACTTAGCGTTAATGAAAATGAAATGCACTTGCGAGCAGAAAAAAAAAGCATAATATTTTTTTTTAATTAATGTTTAATTTAGCATTCCATGGATTTCATTAGCGTTGAGACAAACACACTAAAACACCGGTTTTAAAAAAGGTACCGATATTTTCAGTTTCCAAACTTTTCAGACTATTCCCCACCACTTTCGTATAACTGGTTCGAAGTGCATTTTGAAGCAAAAACGGTAAAAGAACGGTCACCCACTGGTCTCAAAACGGTGAAGGAAAACATCGTGAAGATACCGGCATATCCTAGAACCAAAAAAGTTGAAGACATCTGACATCCACAAACCCGCAATGAGCCCGCGTGGTTGATTAAGACCCACTCCTTCTTACAGAGAGTAGGCCTGTGTCCCAGCAGTGGGAACGCGACAGGCTGATTATGCTAAGATGAAAATAATTATGCCTTTTATAGAATTATGACAAGCATTGTTAACGTAAGACGTTAGTTAGTTTATAAGATGAAGGGCAAGGTAACTTGCAAATAATTGGATCGTTACCAAGAAAACACTGTCAAAATGAATACCTGTTTTAAAACAGACAAATTACTAAGGCCCGCCATCAAAATATGCTCAATTTCAATATGTCAGCTTTTGGCGAAAAAAAAAAAAAATAACAAAAAATTTGCTGACTTTAGGTTACTTTTTGTCTCTATCTAACAACTTGTTTCCATATTTTTATCTTTATTTATCACTCACCGGTACTACACATTAAGGCTCTTACAGACAGAGGCGATATCGCGTCGCGACGCGATATTTTTCTACGGATATAATATCGAAATATCGCGTCGCAACCGCGATATCGCCTCTGTCTGTAAGAGTCTTTAAGATTTCCAAAATGCAACCGGTTGCTTGACCAATACACGTTCCCGAAAATCAAGTTTCTACCGCACAGCGCGCAAATTATGTTTTTTACTAAAGGTTGTGCAAATATTTAACATTAAGCGATACAGTAATTATTTGCTAGCATCCAATTTTTTCTTTGTCTTTTGGAACCTAGTAAATTAGTAGTAATTATACAATGTAAAAGTAAAACCCCTTAAATGTAGTTAACACCGAAGTCGCTAATTGTTTTAGAAATAACTGATTTGCGTTACGAAAAAAGCTAAACATACACCAGTTCAATGATTATCGCACATAATATTTTGTTATAATTACAAGAAGACCATAAAAAATCAACTATAAACATTTTTTGTAAGCCACACGTGACTATAGATTTTTTTTATATACTATAGATTTTTAGGTTTTGCTTTGCATGTCACTGTTTAGTGCAACGGGTCCTAAGGGTTTAAATGATGGTGTATTTTTTTTTAAACTAAAACTCTTAGGGCCTGTTTCACCACCTACGATTAAGTTCCTATTAACTTACTTGGCAGATATGTTCATACAAATTCTTTTCCGTTTTTGAATTGATTCAGTAAGTACCTAGTGCAGTACAGTAGTAGCTACTCGGACATCGTGAAATAGGCCCTGAGGCTGTTTTTTTAGCAACAGCTTATTTAATGGTAGGTACCCATTAAATAAGCTGTTGCTAAAAAAATTTATGTTACTAAAAAAATAAGTGTCACAAAAGTTACAAAAATTTTGATTACTTCCAATAATAACATGCAAATTGTTGAATTGAAAAATAGTTAAACAATTACCCGATATTAAATATGACTCACATGATGTGACATGGAAGTTGTTAAGAAATCATTTAAATTAAAACAATATTATTCGGGTGTGCGTTTTTTGCACTGAAGTGTACAGGAGAAGGCCGTGCAATGGAGTCGTCTGCGGAGAACATTTAATTGACACAAGATCAAAGTACTGGAGGAAATGGTTGTGTGCTGTGTTTAAATATTGTGGCTCAAAATGGAATTGAATTCAAATTATGTAAGTTTTTTTTTTGTTGTTTTTACACTTGGTCATTTTTTATTTCCGAATTTGGAATTACAATGAAAATTGAGTCGACATCATCTTACAGTAAGAAAATCGGCTTCAGCGTTTTTTTTTAATTTATTTTATTTATTAAGTTGAAATGCTAAAAAACTAATCGTTTAGCACAACTTAGAAGTTAAGGACAACTCAGAACTATAACGATGTATCTCCGGCATACTCTGCATAATCAACCCCTCTGCCACCATGCTTACTGATCCTGTGACTCACCGAGTGGCTAACAAACGGACAACAAACCCTAAAGAACCCCCAAAAAGCAAAGGAAGGAAGGAAAGGAAGGGTTTCAAACCCCTATGACATGATATCTATGCCAACACTTTTATTAGGGTTCCGTACCAAAATGGTAAAAAGGAACCCTTATGGTGTGACTCAGTCTGTCTGTCTGTCTTCTGTCTGTCTGTCTGTCACAGCTGGATTGTAATGGCCCGAGCGGTGGCGTTGTAGATAGGTGTGTGGGAAGAGTCTTGATTGAGAGACACAACTTTGATATCTGAACTTTTACTAATGTTACAAGGAAAAACTTACAAGTAATATTAATTAAGACACAAACACAATGCTGACTGTCTGTGCTGAACTGACTTTCTCAACTGACTGTCTTAAGGGAAGAGCGGTGGTGACTATTTGTACATAAGATTGTTTCTAGAAAGTATAGATAATTACCACGACCCTTTTACATTCATTCCTGCTAATTACTTTATGGTAATGTCTTAATAACATCCGGACCCTTAGGGTGCTATTCAGTATTTGGTAGTTTGTTACTTAATGACTCTGAGAAAGGTATACATTGTTAAAAATAAAATAATGACTTCCATGAAAGTGTGAACAACAATATCATTAGTCCATTACACCTCCCCTCTTAAAATGGGAATAATTTGAAAAAAATATTCACATCAAAAACATAATTATTTATGATTGCTTATTTAGTTTTTATTTGAGCAATTCTTGATGAACGTCTCAAAGGAACGTGTTCTTGAGATGTTCCTGGAATTTCTTCTAATTCAACGTCGTTGTTACTATTATTGTTTTTTCTATGTAAATTAAAAGTAATGCAATTAGTTATTCTTCCACAACAATTTCTAGAGTCTTCTATAGCTAACACTCTATTTTGTGATGTACAGAAGAATTTTCTTTTAAGCAAGTATTTTCCTATTCTATAAAGTATATAAAATCCTATGAGTTTAGATAAAAATATAAACACAGAATAAGTATTACTCTTAACTCTATGGAATACATTATCATTATTCATTTCATCCAATAAATCGTTTATTTTGTCAATTTTGTGACTCGCTATATTCAAGTCATTGAAATTCATACTAAATTTATTGAATGGAATGAAATCTAACTTATCTTCTATGGTATTATTTATTAATCTATTACAACAATTATCATTAATAATATCAAAATCTGGAAGTATAGACAGATGGTTTGACAGCATATCTTGATTCGATGAGTGCAATATAATATTAGGAGAATATAATTTACAATTCTTTTGTAATTTTAAAATACCTGTAGATTTTAATTCTAGATCGTAAGGTTCTTCATTTTTACAAGAAATAGTTGAAATAACTTTATTAGGTGTTACAAACAACCAACTATTTGCGTTTTCTAATCTATACCATTGTTCTGATTTTATTAAACCAATCCTTGTATCACAAGATGAAGGAATTTGATTTTTAGTATTTAAAAATAATGTTAATTCGCAATTATCCTTAGCATATACTGAATATAAAGGATTTTCTAGTTTACAAATACGATTATTATTATTAGATAATTTCTTACAACTATTAATATTCTCTAAGGTAGTATAATGAATTTTGTTTTCAGAGATAAGAAAATATTTCTCTGTAGGTAATATGAAGATATAAGTATTATTTTTATTTAGAATTGGTACAGGAATTAAATTATATGCATCATAAGATTGTTGCATAACCAATGGGGTCTTAATTATGAATACAATTTTCTCATTCATATAATATGAAATAATGTTAACTAATGATAGCAGTTCTGATGCGTTATCCATATTTAAATCCAAAGGATATTGTGTATGAGTCGGAATATGTGATAAAGTCCTTTTTAATTCGTAAATATATTGTTCAGGAGTAATTATAATCGGATGTAAGTTATTATTTTTAGCAAATAATATGGCATCAATAACCATAGATATTTCATTATTTACTTCACTGGTAACCAATGTTAAAAAAGATAAATGTTCATCTATGTTTTGTTTCATATTAATATTGAAAATTTTATTATTAGTATCTTTTATATAATTAGCTAAGGTTTCTAAATTCTTATAGAAAATGTCTTCATTTTTCTTAAGATCAGTTATTGTATTGTTAAAGTTTTGAATAGTAGATTTTACAATTTGTGATTGAGATTTCAGTAATGTAATTAATTCATGTTCATTATTATCTAAATTATTGATAGCGTCATCATAACGTTTCGCGTCTTCTGCGTCTAGTGTTCCAAATAAAATATTAAATATGGTTCCTACGCCATCGATAAAAGAACGTTTCGAACGATGATTTACAAAAGAATGTCCAATTATTTCCTTAAGGACCGTTTCTTGATTCTTTAAATGAGGATATATTTTTTCTACGATTAACATAGACGTTCGGCATAATAAAAAATTGTTAAATGTATCATGACTGCAAAGATTTCTAGTTTCAACTAGAGTATTTTCGATAAGATCTAATTTCTTGTGCCAGCTGGAAATATCAAGATAAGTAACTAGACTCCATTCACTATCAAACTGTTTTGCTTTTCCTACATGCTCGAAATAAATTCCACCCTTGTTTAATGGTGTTATATTATAAAGTTCACCTTGACTTGATGTGAAGGTAAACCTGGAACAATAGAGTTACCTTATTATTTATTTAGCTGATTTTAAACGGTTTACATGTACCCTAACTTTCTTTCTTTTTATTAATACCGTTATGTTTACTGGTGAGTTTATTTCTACAATTTCATATGGACCCGTAAACTGTGGAGAAAGTTTCTTTGATCTTCCTGATTTACTATTCTCATTCGTAATATACACCTTATCACCTAATTTATATTTTTCTAATTTACATTTTTTATCATAATATTCCTTATTCTTATTTTTTGAATCAATTAAATTATTTCTCGCTAGTTCTCTAGATTTTCTTAATTTTAATGTTAGATCATCAATATAATCATCATAAGAATATTTAAATTCTGGTTGCGCGGTTATAGATGAAGGTAAGTTCGGTTTATAGCCAAATAATAATTCGTGTGGTGAAAAATTAGTTGACGTATGGACAGCAGTGTTATAAGAAAACATTGCAAAATCTATCCATTTATCCCAATCATTTTGATCTTCTCTAATAAAATGTCTTAAATATTCTGCTAGAGTAGCATGACTACGTTCTAGGCTGCCGTTAGTCTGCGGATGATAAGCAGTTGTAGTTAATTGTTTAATTTTAAACAATTTTGAAACTTCTTTTAAAAGTTTTGATGTAAAGTCGGCACCTTGATCTGTGAGAATACTTTTGGGAATACCAAATTTACATACGAATTCTTTAACAAAAACATCGGCTATTTTTTCTGCGGTATGTTCGGGCAAAGCATATGCTTGTGAATACTTTGTTAAATCGTCTTGAAGAGTTAAAATATATTTATTTCCATTGAGAGTCAATGGAAAAGGTCCTACAATATCTAAACTAACTCTTTCAAATGCTTCGTTTGCCGTTGATGTTATAATCATAGGTTCTCTATGTTTTTTCCGTACGAGTTTGTTTTGTTGGCATGACTCACACCGTGTTATAAATTCTTTTATTTCTCTTTTCATATTTTGCCATTTATAAATACTTTTTATTCTCTTGTAAGTCTTGTGGAAACCTGCATGGCCTGCCATAAGACTACTGTGCATCTCTTTTAGAATATCTGGAATTTCGTTTGGAGAAGGAATTATTAATGTATTATTATATATATTTATTTTAATATTTGTTTTCATAAATATAAATCTTAACATCATTCTTGACTTTTTATAATTAAATCTATCATATTTGTCTCCTAGTCGAGTTAGGTGTAACTCGCTTTCTTTTTCTTTTATTAAATGTTCTTTTACATTATTTAATAAATCAAAATAAATTTCATAATTAGATTTATCCCAGTAGTTTTGTTTTGTACAAACATAGTAAAATCTTGATCCATTTTCATTGAATACAGCAAACTCATTTACTTTAATGTTATTAATTTGATTTAAATGGTCATATTCAGTAACTAATTTTTTTAAGCTTTTGTCATAAATTTGTTTGTCCGCTGCTATGGGTATTAAAATGTTTTTCTTTTTTTTTATTTAATTCGTCGTTAATTTCACATATATTATCATTTATTATTATCGACTTTTGAGCTGTTTCTAAAAATGATTTATATTCTTTGCGCATGGTTGACGTTGTTGTCATTAATTCCTTGTTTTCAACAGATGGAACTATTCTGCTTAACGCATCTGCGTTAGTATTTAATTTGCCTGGTTTATAAATTGGAGTAAATTCATATTCTTCAAGAGATAATCGCCATCTGAAAATTCTAGCACCGTCATTTTTTGAATTGAATAGGTATGTTAACGGTTGATGATCTGTGATCATATTAAATTTACGGCCATATAAATATGGACGAAAATGTTTTACACACCATATGATCGCTAAAAGTTCTCTTTCAGTGGTTGAATAATTTTGTTCGGCCTTATTTAATGTCCTACTAGCATAGGCGATTGGCAAATCCTGCCCAATTGGCCCTTGTGATAATACTCCTCCTATGGCATAATTACTAGCGTCTGTGGTAAGATTAAAAGGTTGATTAAAATCTGGATATATTAAAATTGGAGATTCACAAAGTTTTTTCTTAAGGATTTCAAATGCATGTTGCTGTAGACTTGTCCAATTGAAAGGAACATCCTTTTTTAAGAGCTTTGTTAAAGGTTGTGACAAGCTACTGAAATTAAGTATAAACCTTCTATAGTACCCTGCTAATCCTAAGAATCCTTTTATATCTTTTACATTTTTAGATATGGGATAATTTTCGATTGCTAAAATCTTATTTGGATCTGGTTTAACTCCATTTTCCGTGATCAAATGACCTAAGTACATGACTTCTCGTTTTAAAAATTCACATTTATCAGGCTGCAATTTTAAATTATTGATGGAGAATCTTTCAAAAACTTCTTTTAATTTTCGATTGTGATTTTCGAGATTATC
Source organism: Cosmia trapezina (assembly GCA_905163495.3). Taxonomy (NCBI): domain Eukaryota; kingdom Metazoa; phylum Arthropoda; class Insecta; order Lepidoptera; family Noctuidae; genus Cosmia; species Cosmia trapezina. The sequence goes on from LR991045.1 coordinate 10,453,094, forward strand.
AGCATGAATAACGACATCATCTAAATAAACAAAGCAACGATTACCTTGTAATCCGGTTAAAATATTATTCATTAGACGTTGAAACGTCGCGGGAGCGTTTTTTAAACCAAATGGCATTCTATTGTACTCAAAATGTCCTTGAGGGACGGTAAATGCCGTTTTTGGTGAGTCCTTAGGATGCATTTTAATTTGATGGAAGCCTGAGGCTAGATCAAGTGTTGTAAAATATTTTGAATGACCAAGTTGGTCTAATATTTCCGTTATTTGAGGCAAGGGATAGGAATCCCCGATGCTGACCTCATTTAACTTCCTGTAATCTACAACAACTCGCCATTTCTTTTGACCCGAAGCGTCTATTTTCTTAGGGACCACCCAAATAGGTGAATTCCAAGGACTGTTTGATGGTTTTATGACGTCATCTTTTAACATTTTATCAATTTGTTTATTGACTTCTCCCTTTAAGGCTTCTGGATACCTATAGCTTTTTGTATTAACGGGAGCTTCCGTTTTTGTATGTATTTCATGCATAACCACATCTGTGCAGCTTAATTTATCCCCATCTAAATGGAATATGTGATTATATTCTTTACATAATTCAATTAAAGAATTTTTTTCTTCGTTATTTAAATGATCTGTCCGTAGACAGTTTTCAAGTTTTTCAAGTCGATTACTTTCATAGTTTTCATTAATAATAACGTTTTCTAAGTTATTTTTATCTATCTGTAATATTTGTTTATTTAAAATAACTAAATCTATTTTTTCTAAATTAACATGAGGTATAGGGAAGGTCACATCCTCGTTAGTTGAGTTAAGTACGGTCGTAATGCCTTTGTTATTATTCACTGTGATAAGACTCGGGCATAAAAGTACTCCCGGGATTAACTCTGTTCGTGGAACAATCCCATGGTTAACCTGTGGATAATTAGTTATTTTAATAGGAATAACACATTCGGTTCTTGCTTTCACCGTCAAGGTTAATTCCATGTTTACTTCATTCGATTCGACTTGATCATTTGTTTTTTCATAACACAAATTGAATTGGTTTTCCGCGAGTTTTAAAATCTTGGTGCTATAATCGATCATTCCTTTATATTTATTTAATATATCGCCTCCAATAATGCCATCGGCACTAATAGGGAAATTATCATTCACGATATGGAGTATTACATTTAAATCTCCTATAAACTCTAATTCGACATAACCTAACGTCCTTGTAGGGTTGTCTACTTTATCGATCCCTTTTAAATCAGCTAAAATATCATAATGAATTTCAGCGTCTTTTGGTATAGCACTTTTCTTTATGAGGCTAATTGTTGCACCAGTATCTATCAGAAAATCTATGTTTCTTGTATCATTTTTCAATTTCAATGAAACGAAATAACAATTATTATTTATCGCGGTTATGAGCCCTTCTATTAAACTGTTACCCTTTGGTTGGCTCGCGCCATCGGGATTTATTAGTTTTTTTGATTAGACGTAGAGCTTTTATCCGAATAATGATTATTACAAGGTTTAGAGTCAGTTTTATTGGGTGAATTTTTATTCTTTAGATGATAGCATTCATCTTTAGTATGACCCTTTTTCTTGCAATAATTGCAAAATTTTGGGTTTTGATTAGGTCCCGAATATGATCGAACTCTACAATTTACGACTGTATGGCCTGACTTATTACATTTATAGCAATGCTTGGTATTAGAATGGTTTATGTTTTGAAATTTAGATATTTCGTTTTTACTTTTGAGCTGTTGCTCTTCAACTACTGCCATGGAAATAGCATCTTCGAGTGTTTTTGGTTGAAGTGCTTTTAAAATTAGATTTAAATCTTTATTTAATCCGGTAATAAATACACTTAAAGCCTGTGATTTAAGTAATTCAACGCATGCTTGGCGGGCTTCTTGTGTTTGATTTGTTGAGTCCAATGAATTTATTAATTTTACGTAGCAATTTTCGACTTTATTAGCATATGCTAAAACATTTTCATTATGATTTTGTTTGCAACTACTCAATTCTAATTGCCACTGACCAATCGTTCGTTTTTCGGTGTAAGTATCTAAAAGATAATTTTTTAAGTCATCCCAAATTTGAAATTCGCGATTTCTAATCATTGACCTAGCGTTATCAGTAATTTTTGTAATAATTATTTGGAGTAAAATTTTTTTCAGATTCGGATTAATTAAATTATTAACTGTGTCACAATTGTCTAAAAATTCATGGATACGCGCCTTACTGCCATCAAATTTAGTTAACATTCTTTCAGCCATTTCTAGAGAGATATAATTACTATGTGTAGTTGTCGATGTAGATACACCGAGATTTGCGTCTTGAGGCATGATTAATAATACACTTATACACTCACTTTTCACGATTAAACACTTTTTATGATGACTGGCAGATGATTCCGTTTAGAAAATATTCTTTATAACTGTGTTTTATAGAAAATTGGCGGCGTACTCACAGTAATAAAATTACTTGAAGATATCCTGTTGACATTGTAGCTGACGTGATGAGTAGGAGACTGGGCGGCGTAAGCGGTTGATAATCTTCGGACCGCTGAGGATACGTTTGTCCAATTCCGTAGATCTCGTTCTCGTCGTGATGCTCAGATGCTCAGGAACATGTAGTTGTAGGAGAATCGGAGGTTAAGGACTCCGACGAAGGTCTCGTACAATCGGATGCTCAGGAACTTGTAGTTGTAGGAGAATCGGAGGTTAAGGACTCCGACGAAGATCTCGTACAAATAACTCAATCTATATCTCACTTCTCTGACACCAATTTGTAATGGCCCGAGCGGTGGCGTTGTAGATAGGTGTGTGGGAAGAGTCTTGATTGAGAGACACAACTTTGATATCTGAACTTTTACTAATGTTACAAGGAAAAACTTACAAGTAATATTAATTAAGACACAAACACAATGCTGACTGTCTGTGCTGAACTGACTTTCTCAACTGACTGTCTTAAGGGAAGAGCGGTGGTGACTATTTGTACATAAGATTGTTTCTAGAAAGTATAGATAATTACCACGACCCTTTTACATTCATTCCTGCTAATTACTTTATGGTAATGTCTTAATAACATCCGGACCCTTAGGGTGCTATTCAGTATTTGGTAGTTTGTTACTTAATGACTCTGAGAAAGGTATACATTGTTAAAAATAAAATAATGACTTCCATGAAAGTGTGAACAACAATATCATTAGTCCATTACAGGATATCTCAAAAACTACTAATGCTATCAACTTGAAATTTGGAACAGTCTTAGATGACGTTTACCTAACTATTTTTCAAATAAGAAAAAAATAAAAATATTTATTTTTTTTTTGCAACAGGGGCTGAAAGGGGGTCTTAAAAATTCAAAGTGGGTCTACTAGGGCATGTGGGGTATTGTATGAAAGAACGCTGTTTGCACATTCTTAAACATTTTTTTTCTTTTTTTTAGGCCACATAGTTTTCGACTTTTGATGAAAAATATAAAACAAAAATACCGTTCCCCCTCCTTATCTCCGAAGTTTATGTAAAGATCTATCTATGTGATAGAAGTTTATGTAAAGATTACAGGAAAAATAAAACGATGTCTCTAAATAGCACAGTTTTTCAGAAATCATCAACAAAAATTACATATAAATGATGGTACGGAACCCTCGGTGCGCGAGTCCGACTCGCTCTTGACCGGTTTTTTTTTTACTTGCGCTAGTTACGAAACTAGTACATAGATCACCAGCTAAGCTGCGGTAACATCGGCTTGATACATTTAAAATAGGTACTTCATCATAAGTCATCTATCTTATCGTTTGTTATGCATTATATTCTAAGTAATGTCACAGAATACATGATAGTAGGTGCAAGTACAGAATATTCACTTCGCAAAATCATTTAAATAAATAGCGACTCTTGCTACAACACAATAAAGTGCATTTCAGGTCGCTTAGCGTTAATTACCTACAGTTATTTTCACCTAGAACTTGCCTTTCTTTCTATCGCGTAACTCTTATCCTCTCCGCACATCTGGAAAATTCTGGCAGGTATAAAATTCCAACAAATTGATCTGGCTTTTTGGGATTATTTGTTTTTAAGTACCTAAGTATATTACTCTCCCAAAATCTCGAAGTGCCTCAAAAACATTTTTTGGAAATCATTTTGCAAGAGTCAGGTTAACTTTTAGACCGGACTGATCTGGATTCACTTTAATATTCAGGGGTCCTTCAATGGTAATTAATTACAAAAAATTTCACAGAGCCTCAAGAACCTACCCAAAATTGTTCATCAGCTCTCGGAATATAATAAATAATAAAACCATTTATTTCAGGCGACACAACAACCTAAACATACATATTTGAATATAGACAAAACTTAAAAAAAAAATGAAAAAAAGAATACATTTATTATTATTATTTGTTATATACATATTCTTATAATAAAAGTAATACTAGTCTCCACTACTCAATAAGTCAAACTTGTCGAAGCCTTTCTTTCAGTTTCTCAGAATTAGAACGCCAAAGGCCATTTAACGCAAAAATAACGGTCGAAATGAATAGCGCCCTTTTTTTTCCCGCTCCCGCTCTGGGTGGAGCGGAAGGGCGTGTCAGACTTTTACTGACTAAAACCCACCCGTGTTCCTTCAGTTGCCTATGCCAGGGCCGCGGTATCTTCTTAAAACTAGCCGCGACCCCAGAAGGTCAGTTTCCACCAAGTGGCAAAATCCTCGCGGATACTCGAGCACTTTTTGTATTTCAATGGATAAATAACTGTATTGACTTTTAACTAAATAGACAATTTGACGCAGACAGCAAACGTTTATCAAGCGTGATGTCTGCATCGAATTTTATACATATCTAGCTTTGCCAGCAGCTTCGCCCGCGTTGATGTCGGAAAATATCTCACGGGAACGTACTACCGGGAATTCCTTCCTTATACCTTGTCTACATCATAAAGGGAACCCCTGTGCATTTCAGCTTTCTAAGTCCAAGGATTTGGGCTGGGCGTTGATGAATCAGTCAATCAGTCAGTCAGGACTTCTCTTTTTATTTATATAGATAGATAGATAGCAACATTGATACAGTTACTTATTTAGTGAAATTTAAAAAGTGGTCGAGCATCCGCGAAGATTTTTCCGCTTGGTGGAGACTGACCCTTAGAAAGATTTTCGAATTCAAACTAAAGCTGTTCTAACGGGGAGGGCTGCATGTTAATATGACATTTAAACATGTTTTAGGTAATTAATTCGTAAAAAAAAATAAACATGAGTAGGAAACCATTTTCATACCTAATGTGTCTGTGTTTTTATATGGGTATACAAGGTGTAAAATAAATAACCCACAACCTCTTAAGGGGTCATTATACTCATCATTATGAACAACTTTTACTATGGGACCAAACCTGGAATCGCGAAAAAAAAATCAGCTGCTCCCTACATTTTGACGAGTTTGATGTAGATAAATGTACTGGTCAGCTGATTTTTTTTTCGCGATTTCAGGTTTGGTGCCATAGTAAAAGTTGTTCATAATGATGAGTACAATGACCCCTTAAGAGGTTGTGGGTTATTTATTTAACACCTTGTATAGCGATATTTAATTTAGCATTTAGTGTGAACATCTACGTCAGTTCTTAAATATAAAATATAATATATAATATAAAATAAATAAAGAATAAAATATAAAAATCAAAGCGTGCTACCTTCGTGCTACTTATTTGCATTTAGGTACGAATACTCGCATTACAAAACTGTTGGATAAGGAAAAGGTACGAATATTTCAAAACTGTTGGATAAGGAAAAGGTACGAATATTTCAAAACTGTTGGATAAGGAAAACTTTAACTAAATACCTTTGAAAACTGGTTGTTTTGGATAGCTGTTTACCTAACCCTGCATAATAATTTCGTTAATCGTGTTTTTTTTTATTCATACCTAGGTACTAAAAACATCATGCGATTCAGAATTGCAAACTTAAGTTTCCGTTTTATGTGTTTGTGAAATAAAACGATGGAAAATTACACATATTTGTATGAGGACCTTTGAATTTCTACTTTAATATTTAACTTGCCCGCGAAACACTGCTTTGCACGATTTTTACGTCATGAAAAAATGTCGAGATTTCTTAGTTTAAAACTGCAGAAAATTATCAAAATGAAGGTGAAAATAGCATCAAAATCCATTGCGAAGCTTAGAAGAACAACGCGACCACACAGACAGACACGAAAAACATATTTTAACCGACTTTTTTAAAAAAAGAGGAGGTTATCAATTCGTCGCGTATTATATTTTTTTTTATTTATGTATGTACAGTGGGCTGCACCAATTGGGTACCCCAGTTGTTGTATTAAAATTAACTTTGCTACAACTTTGCAATTCAAACAATACATCCCTATGAATAACACAAAAAGTGTTTCTTAGCCCGGTCGAGATTCGAACCATCGAATTATCGAATTATTGGTTATACAATGATTACCGCGAGCTCTTACCAACTAAGCCAGTTAGGTAGTTAATAACTCAATGAATTTTCAATGTACTTGGCGTTATAACTCTGTCTCTGTCTATGAAATCGCAGGAATGAATAGTTTGTTATTAGAGGGTAGTTATGCATTCATTTTACTAATCTATAATGATTAGTTATGGTCTGATGGGTCTAGTTTTGCTTCACCTTTCGCATTTGTCTAGGAACTCGTTTGTCTCAGTTGACAAAATAATTATGTTTATTATGGTGGTGTAATGGTATCTAACTGTAAATTATCAAATCAAATTATTGTAAAATATAAATCTTTGTAGTTTTGTTACATAATATCAATAAAAAATATTATTAAATGATTAAGTACTAAAGTATTTTATTTTTCTTAATTTTTAAATTCTTTATAAATATTACTATAAGTAATAAAATAAAAAGAAATAATAAAAAAATACAAAAAAAAAATACTTACTTAAAATAGAAAAATACTTTATATTATAAAAAAATATAATGCATGACAAAAACACAATTCGTGCCTAATATTTGAACCTCCAATCTTAGGCATTGTTCACACCAAACGTACTGTCCGCCGTTGACTGTGAGATATGGAAAATAAAGGCTAGTCAATCGGCGGCCGAAGTTGTTTTTTTCTTTTAATTTTGGACTAGCCGCTCACAGTCAGCGGCCGACAATACGTTTGGTCTGAACAATGCCTTATGCACGGCAAGCGTTCTTGAAAACCTCTGGTCTATTTAGACGTTGAGTAACCCTTCGTAAATGTCAACCCTATTATTGCTTGTCGTTATACGCAATATTAGAAGTATTAAAGTTTTATTGAAAAAGACAATAATAAAAACAGACTTAAGTAAAAATAAATACTAACATATACTTATTTATTCACAAAAACAATACATTAATTATAGTAAAATGTTTTTCAAAATACAAAAACCAATTTCGGCCTATCGTGGATTTGAACCCACATGTCTTTTGAGGGGACCGCATTGATGCAGCCCACTGTACACCGATTTCTCCGTCAATTGTGGACAGATTTTGAAAATTCTCTTTTTATTTGATAGGGTATGCTTTCGAGGTGGTCCCATTGTCACCAAGTCAGAATCCTGTGAGGGAATCCCATGGAAATCGAGGGAAACCCTTAAATTTTATAGGCACACCTATAGAGATTTGGGTATTTTTTATAGTAACTTGTGCATTTGCTTTTGAAAAGCACCATTTGGTGAAGTGGAACTGATGATGAAGACCACATGTGGCCATCGTAACTACTAAATAATAAGTATTTCACGGGTTGCGATTCGATTACAAATTTATGCTCCTCCGTCACAATGCAAGTGGAGCTGATGGTGCCTTCACCATCAACTCCAGTTCTCCTGGTTCTTACTAGGAGAACTCCTCAACAATTTTAACGGTCCTGCATCGGGAAAAGCAGTATTTTGTAAAAGATGATGGTCAGTTGATATTAGGCTATTGTAACTTGTTTGTAAGCTATATAAATTACAAATTACAAATTGACCCACTACAAAGTGAAAAATAAAAACTTTTTAAGTCGGTTGTTTTTTTTTTGTAAAAAACTTATTATAAAATAAGAAGTCATCATCATAGAGGCTGTACTTACACATACCTATTGGTTATAGCGACATCTATTCCACCATATTGGAATTATGCAATCAGCCACCAAAACAATTTCCAGATGACGAGAACGCCTGACGTCACAGAATCCTGCATCTCACAAGATAAAAAATTTCACCATCATTACCAACAACCATTGGGTAGTTCGCTGGCTCGTTGCGTAGTTTCGATGAACTGGGATAGATGTCGCTACTGTAGTAGCTATCATGGAAAATAATGAAAACGGTTACTTAGGTGAGTTTAGGGGTTTATTACAATAAAATGAATATTTTGCCACTAAATCTTTTTTAAGGTCAGAACTAAAATATTTTTATTTCATGGTAACGACATGTCTCACATGTCTGTGTAGGTTAAATGCTCTAAGGTGCAACTAGCTTTTGATATAAGTGATGTACCTCCTTGCAAGCAGTGCCACCTCAGAACATTGTTATTGTTCTGAGAGTGCCACCAAGAACGCAAAAGGTGTTCATAAAGCGACGCAAAACAGTGTAAACGTAGTAACCTACAAAATGGAAAATGTTCACCAGAGCCGAAAAACTTTTGAGATTTCAGAAAAAAACCTACTACGCACAATGAAGGGTTCCGTAGTTGGTATGAAATTATCCCAAGAGCAAACTTAAGGCTACTCTTTCGAAAAAAGCTTAAAAACAGCGTGCAGATGAAGCAGTTTTTCGCCGGAACCTACAAAGAAATTACATCTGAAAATAATTGTTAGTAATCTACATGATATGAATCGTAATTTGGTTTAGCCATATTTTTTCTATCGGTATCACATAATAAGAAAAAAAAACACCAAATCACCTCCAAATCGTTAAGATGAAACCATTTTACTCCTTCATTTTTTATCAAAAGAATATAAAAAAAATATCTACTACTTTGCAACGAAAATGATTTGGTTTTGTTATCTACTTTTTAAAAACATGTATATTTTTTATTATAATAAATTAAAAATGCGTCTAATTTGGGACAGCGCTCCTTGATGGGCGAGTCCTATTACTGGCTGGACGTACGACGCGTTGCGTGAGCTCAGGCCAGAATGCGCAAGCTAACCACTAAAGGTCATTGGCGTATAGTTCGGCCTTAACATTACAGTTGAAAAACATGTACTCCCATACATTCCAACAGTAAATGTAAGTTTGTACTCGCAATATTGAGAGATTTACCATGTTATTTTAAGACCACAAACTTCTTATAGGTTTTCCTGTAATCTACAGGTATAGAACTATTTTCTGCATTTTTTTCAAAAATTTAGGCTCAGTAGTTTCGGAGATAACGGGGGTATGGTCAATTTATACGATTTATTTTAAAATTATAAAAAAATATATATATTTGAGACCCTCATAGTAAGTCCTTTCATTTGATATATCACACGGTACAGTTTGCAAAACTTTTTTTTTTTAATTTTCTTATTTGCCGCTTTTAAGTGACCTCTACATTCAAAATTCATTTATTTGCTTTAGTCATACGTGTTTGTGTCACAGAAATCCATATGTGTACCAAAGAACGTCGGTCAAATTTCTATAGAAGCTGGACCTGAGTTTTATTTTCAGTGTACAGAAGCAAATTATAGTGAGATTTGATTGTTTTATGTAGTAAACACCATCCCTTTCGAAAATAATATCTAAATAGCCAAGATATTTCAATAATGCAAAAAATACTTTTGAGGTTATCGGTGTCCGGAAATCAAAAGCACAGAATAATCGTCACAAGCGGTACCTAGTTATCAGTCTGTGAAACAATGCCAAGGTCAAACAACAGAAGGAAATCCAAAACAGTACAGTACGTATCACAATATTCACAGTAACAACAACAACACAACAATGCGAGATCGCCGGGTGCAAAGACTACACACTACAGTATATTAGTGTCAAATTGACACCCGTTGTATTGACACTGTCAATCCATGGCGCGCGTCGATGACATATTATGACGTTCCGTTGTACACAATTGAACAAAATGCTGATACTTACTATGAACCCACATAATTATTTTTATGACAAGAATCCAATACATAATAAAAACAGCACTAGTTGGTTTGATACACAAGTATATAGAATTGAATTACATCTAATAACGTGAATAATTATAATCTTTGAGTACTAAATCATTTCTTAAGCAAAATGAGTCGTCAAAGGTGCGTTCTGAACATGTTATTCTAAATAATTTGCAAATTATGCTATTAAAAAAAAAATGTGTTTGTGCTTTTTTTTCTGGCGACTTAAATATCTATTTCTTATGTTTTTTAAGACCTTAAAAAATACTAGATTTTTTCATATATATGGGATATCTGTACACCACCGCCTCGTAGTCAGGTACGATTTGGCCGACCTTCTTTCAACTTAATCAGTATATTAGATTCGGAGCAAATTGGCTGTGACACACAGACAGACACACGAGTGATCCTATATATATGGGTTCCGTTTTTCCTTTTGAGATACGGAACCCTACAAATTTACATCTTTATTACTAAAAATTTTCTGGTCTGTAAACAAGCCGAATACCCAAAATCTACTAGGAGTTACTTTAGATCTTTAGTTGTGTGGGTTACAGCAATAATAGTACTTTTTTTTGTTACGATAAATCGCTGTAAATGGGCGACTGGAAATCAAGTGTTTGGAAGAAGAAAAGAAGAAACGCTGTAACTACCGGGATCAAAAATTTGCAAAATGTTGAATTGTTGTAAATGCAAAATGATAGAATAATGCAATTTTTTATATGCTATTTACTGCAAATGGTGCAGATGGTCCCTCAAAAAAATAGGGTTACCTTAAACGCTGTACAAAATTTCAGACGGAGAATATTCAGCTTGACTGTGACCACACTGACCACTAGACTAACGAGGCAGTCTTATTGTGAAGTAAGACTAAGGTTATGTTCACACTGCTGAGACTCAGACCTCCTCTCTATGAGACGGAGAATATTCAGCTTGACTGTGACCACTAGACTAACGAGGCAGTCTTATTGTGAAGTAAGACTAAGGTTATGTTCACACTGCTGAGACTCAGACCTCCTCTCTATGAGACGGAGAATATTCAGCTTTACTGTGACCACTAAACTAACGAGGCAGTCTTATTGTTAAGTAAGACTAAGGTTATTTTCACACTGCTGAGACTCAGACCTCCTCTCTATGAGACGGAGAATATTCAACTTGACTGTGACCACTACACTAACGAGGCAGTCTTATTGTGAAGTAAGACTAAGGTCGTGTTCACACTGCTCTGTGAGACGGAGAATGTCATAACGAAATCAAGGTCGCAGTGAACTCCTCATTGACCTAGTCCTCACTTAGGAAGACAACAGAATAATAAAAGTCTCATTTGTAATCAATTATAACGCTAAATTGGTCGCAGTGCCAACTGACAAGGCATGGACCGTGAACTCAACTTTGAGTATCAAGTTTGGAAAAAAGAATTACCATTCACGTATTCTTAGAGCATTAGGGATGTTTCAGACTTGTTTGGTCACATTCGATGTGGCAGTATTTGTTGAGCAATAAAACCGATCTGAAGTAATTACTAGACATACTAATTCGGCTTTCATTCGCCTTATGCTAATCGGTAAACTCCGTTCGGCACATAGATTCATGTTCGACGTCTAGGTTCGTTGATACCCTCGTTAAATCATTAGGTTATCTCGGTACAATTCGAGTAAAACCGATCTTATCCCCGAACACAATTATTATAGGTATAATACTTATTATATTTGCTTTTGCCGCCTGGCTATGCCGAATCATGCCGAACCGAACAAGTGTGTAGCACCCGTTAGCGCACTCCATCCGATGCGAAACCGTGAAATGGCAGTCAGCAGTGTCTATATATAAAATTTTTCAGGGTAACCACACAAACGTGGAACACGCGGACCCTGCAAGAAAGCCGCCCCCTCAACCGCCTCCAGACAACCCGAAGTATGTACTGCACTCAGAAAAGGATACCTACGACTTTGTCTCACATAGATGCATTGCCAAGCCAACCAAGTAAGTCTTTTACGATTTTCCTCTACCTATTTATGTTATGTATGTCATTTGCAGTGACCTTATTGGTGATGTTCTTCAGAAAGGTCAAATGCGTAGTACTCAAACTCAAACTCAAACTCAAAGCATTTATTTCAAATAAACCAATTACAGGCACTTTTGAATTGTCAAAGGGTCGGTCTTGGGTCGGTCAGTCAGAAAAATGAAGCTAGATTGCCCATTCCAAAGCGTAGATCCTATGGAGAAGAACGGGCAAGAAACTCCACGGACACTCTTTTAAAATCAAATTTTTTACAAAATATTGGTTACATTGTTCATATTGAAAATATACATGTGAGCAACTCGCAACCGGTGTGCGTGTATGGCCAGAGGCCTTAGTGCGAGTTTTTATACTTACTCGACCACGTCAACGTAACCGTCAATTGGCACTGAAATCTGAATAAGCGCCGCCTGGTGACTATAATGGGAATCACAATTATTCCATACAAATTGACGTACGTAAACGCGATCGAGTAAGTATAAAAACTCGCACTAAGGCCGTATGAAGTATGAACGTAAACGAGGCAAAAGTAGTATGTAAGGGACACAGTTACACATTGGGCGTGCGTGGGGGGTCCCTTAGGATCATAGCAGGTGGCGTTCTGTAGTTTCTGGTCATACTGCGCACCTGACCTTTCTGAAGAACATCACTAATTTTAAAAAATACCTTCAATATTTAGGTTCACGTGTCAAACAATTCTATTACTCAACTCATACCATTTCAGATCATTATTGAACGTATAATATTAGCATCAATTTGTTTGTTGCCATCTATAATAAGCAATTCATCCTTAAACGATTCAACCTTCACGGTGAATTCGTTACTCTAAATAATGTATTTAGAACGTTTATCACTAAACAGTGCTCAAGTTATCATTATTATTACTATTTTTTGTTAGGTTCGTAAGAACGACCTAATATGTAGTTACTAGGGATGTGTAAACTTAAATGTACAAACAATTTGATCGAATTTGGATGAATTCGACCAAACTTTTATACCCAGTAAAGCCTGCTTAACCTTCGAATCAATTTTGGAATTTTTGGACAGTTTCTCTATCCATACAAAAATTACTGTCAGTCGACAATTATATTCCACGGATAAAAGATATCCGAGTTTGATCAAATTAGCCGTAAGTCACTCAAATCAGAGATTTGATCAAACTCTAAGGGCGATTGCTTTATACATTTGTCGAACAACTATGTATTATGTCGGAAAATATCCCACGGGAACTACTATCCGGATTAAAAGTGCCCTATGTTACACATAGGGTATCCAGATTATGAACTAGGTATCTGTGTGCCTGATCCAAATCTGTTTAGCCGTTTTTGCGCCAATCCCGAGCATACATCCAGACAAACAGATAAAAGTTACTATTACATTATTTGTATACAAGGTGTAACGTGTGTGGATGAACAACTTTTACTATGGGACCAAATCTGAAAACGCGAAAAAAAATCAGCTGCTCCCTACATTTTGACGAGTTTGATGTAAGAGATAAATGTTACTGGTCAGCTCATTTTTTTTCGCGATTTCAGGTTTGGTCCCATACTAAAAGTTGTTCATAATTATGAGTACAATGACCTCTTAAGAGGTTGTGCGTTATTTATGTTACACCTTGTATAGATGAATTGCAATACTTATTATCGGAACACCGAACGTTTGGTGAGTAAAATACCCGTAGGTGCATGTAAAAAAGCATTTCGAAAGTTTCCAAACGCTGTTTTTACCTTAAACCATCTAATTCAATTATTGCAATTCATATTAGTTAGTCATTATTTTGATGACAGGTGAATATCATTGCATCGTCGACTAAATGTTACTCGTATCTAGTAGACATTGTAAAGCGCCGCCCTAAGCCTTACAAATAATTATTTCTTTTGTTTGCAGTGCTCTAGAATCAACTGGCCACTTAATTAAAGGATGCCTCGGCGGGGGCATCCTTGGCATCCACGAGGCTTACATGAAATGTGGCCTTTGGACATCCCTAGTTGTTACCGTTATCTTCGGTTTCTACATCGCTTATTGCGTACATGTAAGTTATTTTATTTACTGAAAACAGTCTTCGTTTTTGGGATAAATTATTTTCATCTACGCATTTATTTTTTGAAGATAATTTATTTATTAGTCTGTACATAATTACCTATATAAACTAACAGATTTAAAAAAAGGAAAAGGAGGGGAAAGGATCATGGGGCATCAAAAAATTCGTTCGCCTCGCTGTCAACACCAAACGGCTGTCAGCATTGCCACGTTGTATGGCAATGCTGATTCTTTTTGGCCAAAAAATAGGCCAGCCCTTTAGTCAGGTGAGGAGTCGGACCTCATGACCCCAGTGTTGTGATGTGTCTGTCTGCAACTCTGCAAACACTAGCCACAACGTAACCACATCACAACTAGGTATGCGTACTGGCGACAACACAACCACATCGAAATTTTGTAGTTACCACAACGAAACTGCAAGAAGTTGCAGCGACACTATTCACACTCTAACACTGCTTGCCCACATTTTGTCACTGTGATGTGTTGTAGTTATAGTACGTGAGATTGGGCCCTGGGTGCCTAACAAAAAAATAACACAGAGTGAAGGTGTCCACTGACGCATTTCCTCCCCGGGCGACATTGCCAGGATTGTCCCCGAACATTTTTTGTCGGCGCACGACGACGTGGCGCCTAGCCACACGGCTTGTTCACAAAATATTTCTATGAACTGATAGTAAACTCGTTGGTTAATAAAGAGGCAAAACATCTCCTTTTCGAGTCGATGATAAAGGTGAAAATATTTTATTATGTTAGACGATTTGGGCCCAGTAGAAAGACACGCCAGTGGCCTTTTCAGTTTCACGGCTACACATCAAGCTATACATTTCCAGTTTTCACTGACCTCTCATTGTAAGGCAAATCCTATACAATGCGAGATCAGCTTATACTGGAAATGTATAGCTTGATCTGTAGCCGTGCGTGCGTGCAGGTGTATTGGCATTTTGGACACTCCAAGATGGGACATGGTTTGGTCAGGAGCACCGCATTTGCGAGTGTGAGAGAGAAAGAGGCGAAACTGGATGGATTGTGTTAAAGAAGATACCTACTTATGGCTAGAAATAGTGTCTCTACTGAGACGACCAACAGATTTGTATGAACGAAGAAGATATGCTGCGCCTCTTCCCCTCCCTTCAAATAATGGGGTTAAGGGCAGGAAGATGATGATAAGGGTAAACTTGAGCGTATATTACGCTCCCAAACTGCCGTTCGTTTTTTCCACCTTGTCCAATATATGGATTGCTGCTTCTAAGACCGAAAATATTTCAAACTCAAAAACAAAGCATATTGACAAGGAGTCGGTCAATCAGAAAGATGAAGCTGTATTGTTGCCCATTCCAAAACGTAGTTAGCAAAAAAGGGCAAGAAACTCAATGGACTCACTTTTATGTGAAAATATTGATTTTTCATTATTTGTTTTCCAGATTTTAGTTACTTCAGCACAGATACTATACAAGAGGTTACATTTACCACAAATGTCGTATCCGGACGTCGCAGAGGCGGCACTAGAAGTAGGACCTTTTCCTAGCTTGAGGAAATATAGCAAGTGGTTCAGGTACGTACAACATACAAAATTTAACGAGAGATAGCGAGTAAAAATTTCTCCTTTAAAACTTAAGTGAAGTGAACCGTCATTCCATCTAAAGATGCTACAGACTGACACAATTGACAGCTCAATTCAAGCTCATTTCTCCTCCGTATTCACGGTGAGGTTTTTACAGGAACAGAACTGCTGTGATGGAGTTGTATGTCATGAGTTTGAACCCGGGCAGACACTTTACTTTGTGTAATTTACTGCAGACACTTTGCTTTGTGTAATTTATTTCATCACCACCGCTGTCAATACAGTAAGGAAATACATCGTTAGGAAGCCGGCATTTCCTAGAACCAAAAATTTGAAGACTTAGGACATTCATCCAGCAACCCGCAAACGACTCGCGCGGTGGATTACAGTCCACTTCTTTTCACAGTGAAAAGGCCTGTGTTCCAGCAGTGGGATCGTGATTATGCTATGCTTAAATGCTAACATTTTTAAAGTAATTTGGGACCTAGAATACGGTTGCCCTTCCTGATCAATAATGATGTTGACATATTTGACGACACGGTTGGCGCAGTGGTTGAGCGATTGACTGCTGCGTAGCATGTCGCGGGTTCGATTCCCGCACGGAACAAATATTTGTATGACCTACAAGTAGTTGTTCCGAGTCTGGGTGTTTTTCTATCTATAATATGTATGTATTTACAAAAAAAAAAATGTATATAAGTAGTTTATCAGCCATCTCGTTACCATAACACAAGCATTAGGTTGCTTAGCTTGGGACTAGATGGCGTTGTGTGAACTGTCCAAGGATATTTATTTTATTTATTTATTTATTTATATTTTCATCTAATAGTTTTTATGCAACTGACGTATAATAAGGGGTAATACCCATCGTATACCGGAACGCGGATCCGCGCGAGACACAATGGCTTTTCATTGTGTCTGTAATTACGGCATTCAACTCGTTAAGGCGGGGTGAAAGCAAGCGCCGTAGGTATTAAATGCTTACCGCAGCCCCCGCAAGGAGTAGCGATACGTAATAAATTACGATGCGCGGGAAACGCGCGCCAAGCGCACCGCTCATGAGTTCATGAACTCGAGTAGGTACTATGTTGCGTCACAGAATAGAGCAATGCAGTAGATAAACTTGAACTGATTAGTATACAAGTTTATTTTGTTTTATTTTTCTAGTAAGTATTTTTGAAAGTTGTAGACAGATTAGACATTTTAGACAGATTTTAGATATTTTAGACACATTTTAGACATTTTAGACAGATCCAAGATGGCGGCTGCGAAAATTCCCTAACTGTTCGTCATGGGTGTCATTTTCGTGATATTTTAGGTCGCTGAAAACGATAGTGGGGTCAAAATGAAAATCCAAGATGGCGGCTGCGAAAATTTCCTAATTTTTCGTCATGGGTGTCATTTTCGTGATATTTTAGGTCGCTGAAAAGGATAGTGGGGTCAAAATGAAAATCCAAGATGGCGGCTGCGAAAATTTCCTAATTTTTCGTCATGGGTGTCATTTTCGTGACATTTTAGGTCGCTGAAAACGATAGTGGGGTCAAAATGAAAATCCAAGATGGCGGCTGCGAAAATTTCCTAATTTTTCGTCATGGGTGTCATTTTCGTGTTATTTTAGGTCGCTGAAAACGATAGTGGGGTCAAAATGAAAATCCAAGATGGCGGCTGCGAAAATTTCCTAACTTTTCGTCATGGGTGTCATTTTCGTGATATTTGGGGTCGCTGAAAACGATAGTGGGGTCAAAATGAAAATCCAAGATGGCAGCTACGAAAATTTCCAAATTTTTCGTCATGGGTGTCATTTTCGTGATATTTGGGGTCGCTGAAAACGATAGTGGGGTCAAAATGAAAATCCAAGATGGCAGCTACGAAAATTTCCAAATTTTTCGTCATGGGTGTCATTTTCGTGTTATTTTAGGTCGCTGAAAACGATAGTGGGGTCAAAATGAAAATCCAAGATGGCGGCTGCGAAAATTTCCTAACTTTTCGTCATGGGTGTCATTTTCGTGATATTTTAGGTCGCTGAAAACGATAGTCGGGTAAAAAGGAAAATCCAAGATGGCGGCTGCGAAAATTTCCTAATTTTTCGTCATGGGTGTCATTTTCGTGATATTTTAGGTCGCTGAAAACGATAGTGGGGTACAAAATGAAAATCCAAGATGGCGGCTGCGAAAATTCCCTAACTTTTCGTCATGGGTGTCATTTTCGTGATATTTTAGGTCGCTGAAAACGATAGTCGGGTAAAAAGGAAAATCCAAGATGGCGGCTGCGAAAATTTCCTAATTTTTCGTCATGGGTGTCATTTTCGTGATATTTTAGGTCGCTGAAAACGATAGTGGGGTCAAAATGAAAATCCAAGATGGCGGCTGCGAAAATTCCCTAACTTTTCGTCATGGGTGTCATTTTCGTGATATTTTAGGTCGCAGAAAACGATTGTGGGGTCAAAATGAAAATCCAAGATAGCGGCTACGAAAATTTCCAAATTTTTCGTAATGGGTGTCATTTTCGTGTTATTTTAGGTCGCTGAAAACGATAGTGGGGTCAAAATGAAAATCCAAGATGGCGGCTATGAAAATTTCCTAACTTTTCGTCATGGTTGTCATTTTCGTGATATTTTAGGTCGCTGAAAACAATAGTCATTCATTTTGACCCCATTATCGTTTGCAGCGACCTCAAATATCACGAAAATGACACCCATGTCAAAAAATTTGAAAATTTTCGCAGCCGCCATCTTTGATTTTCATTTTGACCCCACTATCGTTTTCAGCGACCTCAAATATCACGAAAATGACACCCATGACGAAAAATTAGGAAATTTTCGCAGCCGCCATCTTGGATTTTCATTTTGAACCCACTATCGTTTTCAGCACCCTCTAAAACCATGGAAACGACACCCATGACGAAAAATTAGGAAATTTTCGCAGCCGCCATCTTGGATTTTCATTTTGATCCCACTATCGCTTTCAGTGACCTAAAATATCACGAAAATGACACCCATGACGAAAAATTACGAAATTTTCGCAGCCACCATCTTGGATTCTCATTTTGACCCCACTATCGTTTTCAGCGACCTCAAATATCACGAAAATGATACCCATGACCGAAAATTAGGAAATTTTCGCAGCCGCCATCTTGGATTTTCATTTTGGCCCCACTATCGTTTTCAGCGACCTCAAATATCACGAAAATGACACCCATGTCGAAAAATTTTAAAATTTTCGCAGCCGCCATCTTGGATTTTCATTTTGACCCCACTATCGTTTTCAGCGACCTCAAATATCACGAAAATGACAGTGCCTCCAGTAAAAAAGGGAACAACTCAAATTCGTCACTTTTCAGGAGAGCCAAAAAACAACACTTTTGATGTTTTTTAGTACTTCGCAATTAAAATCAAAACTTCTTTCAAACTTACATTGTAGGTAAAAAATAGCCCTTTCATTTAATGGGAATCATTTCCACATTCAGTAACTCCTACTATATTTTTTTTTAGTTTTTCTTTAGTTGTTCCCATATTAACGAAGTAATAATGAAATAACTTTATTTATACTAGTCAGTATGGTCGTATTTAAAGTAGTATTACGAGTTATTCCCTTATTATATAAATGCTTAAGACAAATATAACGACTTATTTCCTTCTGCTATCGATGTCGAGGATTTAAATAACAAACAAAAAATGTCTAATTATAATTATACCTCGTTTTCTCTCCACGCTTATAAGTATCTTAGATGACACTCAATGAAATGCTATTTCTGGCTCTTCCCTGTAGTACCTAGTGGTATAGCAAACACAGTAAGGTATAATAGGCGTCTATAAAATGCATTGACCTATTTGTAGAATAAATCCATGTATTTAACTCATACCAATAACGTTAACAAAGTTCAAAAAGTGGGGAGGTACCTACTACTACTAATCTAAGTTTGATTTCTATTCCTAGGTCGATAGAATATGAATGCTCATAAGTAGCTATATGCTTAGGTCACAGTTTAAATCAAAGTAATTCCATAAAATACTTACAATTTCAGATAGTTTTAACACTAACTCTGTCATTTTTCTGCCGCGTTTCGTTTTGTTTTTCCGCTATGAACAAACACTACGCTCTGACCATACAACGGAAAGTTCGAATAAATAGTGTCAAAAATCAGATACATGTCTTACTAAGATCGGTTTAATTGAATACTAGCTTATAATGAAATGATGTGATATCAGTATTTTAATTATAACTTTTAAAAGTTTGTCTAGAAAACTTTTAATAGGTAGGTACGCATAACATAAAATTATCTCAATAAATAAACCGAAATGAAAATTTTTACTTCAGTTCATTTATTGAGAAACTGGACCTATCTAAAATTATATTTATAGTTCAGAATCGTACCTTGCACATCGACCTACAATTTTATTATTCGTAGAAAAAACATTTTATGAAGATAATGCATTTTATTTAATAAACATACTTTAGTTTTAAAAAGTAATTGTTTGGCCACCCACTACTACCCTGCTTAGTGGAGAAATACCTACTGCTTGACACTGCCTGAAGAAAAATGCAGTTGTTCCCTTTCAAACATGCTTACCAAATGGATTATCTGCATTTATGTCTTACTGTATTTAAAGAACTATGGCACTACATGGGTTGTGTCTTTTTGTAATTAAATTAACTGTGTTCATGCCTTTGCGCTCGATTGTGTTTTGGGATTTCTTGTAGATGTGTCTATTATGCACTGAAATTTACTTGATATCGATGGATGTGCCTTTACAAGCAGTCGAGTTATGCCTTTGATGTAATAGAAAAAACAAGTTAGGATTGAGCTAGAGTTATGTCCTTTTGATATGTTATGTAACAGAACACGTAGATTACAATGGTGCTATAAAAACAAAAGGGCATAACTCGACTTATTCCGTTTTTGACTGGAGGCACTGATGACACCCATGACGAAAAATTTGGAAATTTTCACAGCCGCCATCTTGGATTTTCATTTTGACCCCGCAATCGTTTTCAGCGACCTAAAATATCACGAAAACGATACCCATGACGAAAAATTAGGAAATTTTTGCAGCCGCCATCTTGGATTTTCATTTTGACCCCACTATCGTTTTCAGCGACCTAAAATATCACGAAAATGACACCCATGACGAAAAATTTGGAAATTTTCGCAGCCGCCATCTTGGATTTTCATTTTGACCCCACTATCGGTTTCAGCGACCTCAAATATCACGAAAATGACACCCATGTCGAAAAATTTGAAAATTTTCGCAGCCGCCATCTTGGATTTTCATTTTGACCCCACTATCGTTTTCAGCGACCTAAAATATTACGAAAATGACACCCATGACGAAAAATTAGGAAATTTTCGCAGCCGCCATCTTGGATTTTCATTTTGACCCCACTATCGTTTTCAGCGACCTTAAATATCACGAAAACGACACCCATGACGAAAAATTAGGAAATTTTTGCAGCCGCCATCTTGGATTTTCATTTTGACCCCACTATCGTTTTCAGCGGCCTAAAATATCACGAAAATGACACCCATGACGAAAAATTAGGAAATTTTCGCAGCCGCCATCTTGGATTTTCATTTTGACCCCACTATCGTTTTCAGCGACCTAAAATATCACGAAAACGACACCCATGACGAAAAATTAGGAAATTTTTGCAGCCGCCATCTTGGATTTTCATTTTGACCCCACTATCGTTTTTAGCGACCTAAAATATCACGAAAATGACACCCATGACGAAAAATTAGGAAATTTTCGCAGCCGCCATCTTGGATTTTCATTTTGACCCCACTATCGTTTTCAGCGACCTAAAATATCACGAAAATGACACCCATGACGAAAAATTAGGAAATTTTCGCAGCCGCCATCTTGGATTTTCATTTTGACCCCACTATCATTTTCAGCGACCTAAAATATCACGAAAACGACACCCATGACGAAAAATTGGAAATTTTTGCAGCCGCCATCTTGGATTTTCATTTTGACCTTGAAATACAAAAAAAATAAGAAGATACCTAATTAGAAAAAAAACTTAATTTAAAAAAAAAATCTTATTTATGTAGGTATACAGAAAAATACATTTGAGGGCCTACTTATTTTCTGAACATCCCTGCCCAACCCTTTGAAAGAATTCAGGCGTGATGTTATGAAGAAATCTCATTTCCTATCCGATATTCATTATAAAACCACCCGTACTAACTTTATTCTGTGGCACCTACCTATTTGAGATTTGAAAATAGTGAACCAAAAATTTGCGCGTCAGGCGGCTTTATAAGCTCCAGTGTAGGGTTCAAATTCAACTGTTTTACACACTTGATGCGATTGGTAAACATAGGCCGTGATAAAAATAAATACCAATAAAGCTTTTGCGCGCGTGACGTCTTTATTTACATAGGCATAGCGTTCAAATTCAACTGTTTTCAACACATGCTAATTTGTGCCGGTCGCAGCCGGTGACAGAAGTTAGCGGGGGTGGCGGGTTCGAAAAATTGGCACACGTCCGACCTCCGTCACGTTCCGCTCGGGACTAAACGGCTCAGGGCGAGCGTTTGCGAAGCTGAAAACACTTGACATTGGAATTAGTGATATAAATATTTTGATATTTCAAATTATGATAGCCGTTATAAATTACATTTTTTACGACCTTTATTATGGCATAAGTTTTATTGTTCAAAGCCTAATATAAATCAAATGAAATAAGATATAGATCATAATTTAGACTTGTCTTTGCGATTTAATTGGATGCAGTAAAGTGCAAGTAATCGTGTATCGGACGGCCGAAATTTCTAGATCGAAGTCTGAACTAAGTAATATATTTTTTTCAAAATTTAAATACGTGTTATCTACGAATAAAACACTAAACAAAACGACGTTTTTACGGCTCTCACCGCCTTAAAACACGAATGTGGGTGTGATAATACTATCACATGAGTGTTTTAATACCTAATTATGTACAGTTTCACACAAGACTTTATCTACATCCATGTTATGAATCCTCTATAAAAGGTTCTGAAACAGTTTTTTGCAATACTAATACTCGTATCGAACATGGCGGCCGGCGTCATAATATACAACGTGAATTCGAATAAGTTCTTTTTTTTTAATTACGGCGCTGTTGTAGTGAAACTTGCGTGCATTATAATATTCTTTTTTTGAAAACGAGTTGCATAATGAAATTCATTACAACATTATAACACCCGTTTGTGTGCTATTATGGTTACTATGACACTGGCTGTTTTAATGTTGGCAATAAGCTAACTGTTTCAGAAACTTTTATAGAGGATTTATAGCATGGGTGGTGTGTATAAAAACTATTTAAAATTAGATAGCTTAGAAAATCTATATCAAAATATGTCATTTATCTATTTCAGGTATGCAGTAGATGTAATAATATGTATAGATCTGTTTGGAGCTTGCTGCGTATATCAGATTATAATAGCAAAGACCATACAGCAGCTGGTTGAAACGGAGGAGGGGACAGAAAACCTGGATTACTTAAGACTATACATATTAACATTACTAGTGCCCATACTGCTACTCTGCATGATCACAACCTTGAAGTATTTGGCGCCATTCACACTAATTGCTGATGTTTTTATTGGTAAGTTCATTACAAATTCAGTGTCAAGAATATCGGGGATTATCAGGGAAAACTCAAAATTAATAAAAATAACTAAACCGCACTGAGCCCGCGTAGAAAATTACGGCCCCTCTCACAGAGAAAAGGTCTGTGTTCCAGCAGTTGGAACGGTATTATCTCCGGGGTGGTCCCGTAGGTGCCCGTAGTAAAAGTTTTTCATAAGAGTGCTACATACATATTTGTTCAGATAGCCAGCGATCGGCGTGCCGAATCATGCCGAACCGAACAAGACCCATTTTCGGGTTTAAAGTTATTTCAACTATACTGTTTTTGTTTAAATCAACATAATATTTCAGTGACCTGTGTGATAGCCACAATTGTGTACAGTCAACAGTCGGCCCCAAAGATCTCTGAAATGCCTGCGTGGAAAGATGTCATTGGCTTCTTTGAATTCTGCGGCATAGTAGTATTTAGTATGGAAGGAATAGGCGTCTCGCTCCCCATCGAGAACAATATGAAGAATCCCAAGCAGTTTCCCATGGTACTATGTGCTGGTAAGTCTAAATTCATGCCTTTATAGACTATTGTTCTCAATTCGACAAGTTTTTTTTTTATTGTATGACCACGCGTAACTTTTTACAGAGTCGTCCGATTTGAAAAAAAAATATCTTATACATGAAAGTTGGTCCCATATAAAGTTTATTACTTAACTTTGCTTTGGTAGTTTTTGAGTTCGCTTCAATAATACGATACTTACGTATTTTTTTCCCAATTTTTATGTGGATGATGTTCTAGTTTCTTTGTTCTGTTTTCTTTCTTTTGTGTGGGGTAGTAGGAACCACAACTACAAAGTGAAAAATAAAAACTTTTTTACAAAAAAAGACAACCGGCTTCCAAAAACAACACTACAAAGTCGAAAATATCTTTAATTTTGGAAGTCGGTGGCAAAAAACGAAAATACGAAATAAAGTTATTTTTCACTTTATAGTGTTGTTTTTGGAAGTCGGTTATGTTTTATCTATGTGTATTTTACAGTGTGCATTACGATTGCTCCGCCAAGTTATCCAAACAGAAAAAAACTTCGCCTAAAAAATTGTCGAAATAAAAATAAAGAAGTTATAAGGGTTTTGTTGGCCGCGCGAACGTAACCTGGACCTCAAGTCTGCTATTACAATAGTGTCAGAATGGTCTATCATTGATTTCATAATTGTTGATTTTGACAAGTTTGATAATCTACTAATATAATGGCGTCATTATGACTTTCCAATGGTCAACCACAGACACTCCATTGTATGAAATTATGAATTTAGCAGATTACGAACTTTTAGCAAAATGACATTGCAGTGACAATGGGATCGTGTTGGAATGTAAAAAATAGCAGACTTGGGGCCCTGCTGGAGGATTGCGCGGCCATGGAGATCTCAGCAACTACTTGGGTTAGAGATACAATTCTTTTTGTCAATTGAAGACTGAATTTGTCAAAAATTTTCTAAAAAGAATTATAAGCTCTAGCTAGATCAATATTTTACGAAATATTCACCTTGGAAGTTATGGCCGCGCAATCGTGCACTTGTTGTTTCTTTATTACATTACCGGATTCAGCTGAATACCAGTATTTTACATGGAGCGACTGCCTATCGGGGGGCCTAAAACGGCCACATTAAGCAATTCCTCTAAAAGCGATTCATTTCCTGAATTCCCAGCAATTTATTATGATTGACGTATTTGACATTAAACTACAATAAAGCAATTCATAATGTGTGGACCATTTTACGAATCTCCATACAAAACTGTCAAACAGATGAATTGCGAGCTATGAATTGTACGTAGATAAATCATGAATTGACAGTTTGTGACCGTTTACGATTTCAAATATGATTCATAAATACCTATTATCCTAATATGATTCTGCTAAAGTGGCCGTTTTAGCCCCCTGACCTCCACACCCAATTCCTGGGTATTAAGATACCCCTTGGTAAGACTGGTTGTCTGACTTTCGGGCTTCTGGCGACCCGTAACGACTTTCAAAAATCCATGAATGACAGCTGGGACCAACGGCTTAACGTGCTTTCCGAGGCACGGAGGGGTCTTGGTATGTAAAGATGGTCAACCATCCACGGACCAACCGCGGCCAGCATAGCTTAACCTGATCGATCGACCCATGCGGCTGTTATCCTAGTTCCTATCATAGTTCCTTTTCCATAATCACAAGGTACAAAAAGTTGGATTAGTGGGTACATAATATTGCGAACGCTGTTTAAATTGATAAAAAAAAAGATCACTTATATGATTAAAATTTTCTATTTCAGGAATGACGGTGGTGGTCTCATTCCTGATTCTCGTGGGATTCTTCGGATACTGGGGCTTTGGAGAGAAATCAATATCACCAGTCACACTGAATTTTCCGTCAGAGATGTAAGTACTGCCTCCTTGGTCTAATTGGCGCATGCGCAACTGTTGAACTACGTTGCGATTCAACCAAGAATAGAAACGTCACCTCGATCTGTCAACTACAACTAAGTTCGCACTTTTAAACGTTTAATTAGCTGCAGATTAATGTCACTTCTTATCTGTCATTTCGTTAAAAAATGTTCCCATTTTATAACGAAATGACAGTAGAAGCACAGAATCTGTCAAGTTTTGCAAGGCACGCTATAAAATTAAAGAAGTAGACTCAAGAGGGCCGAGGGCCTTTTTATATTTAAAAGACTTACCGTCTTACTAATAAACACAGAATAAAGTTATTCCAAGTTTAAACCTATGAAAATGTATGGTTATTCCTTTGTTATTCCTGATATAACTTTATTCCGTGTTTTATTTGTAAGAGGGCTTAGATTATGAAATGTCCAGATTCCTAGTAGGTTACCGTAAATTGATTCCAAATGTAAGGTACTAAAATTGGAAACTTGTTCGATCCCCGCGCCAGACGTCAAGGAACGTTCGCAATGCAAACGTCACGAGCCGGGTGTTTTATTATTTTAAGAAATGATAGTCTGTGCTGTGAAATCGTGCAAAACTTACATTAAAAAAAAAGAAAAGTGCACTAACATCTCATTTCATACGTAAGTATTAAATTTCACCGTGTATTTCATAATTAAATTTGAAAACGAAAAAATAACAACGTGACATTGAATTTGACACAATAACTGTTAAGTGTTGCCTAGGGCATGAAAATATTTACCCAAATTTTCAACACCTCACGAAAAAAACGAGGGATAACTAAGGAGTTTTATTAACATGGACGATGTTGATGTGGAGTCGACATACGACACCCTAAATTGATTATGTAAAATCTAATAAGGTACCCATCAAATCTTATGAACGTGGGTTAATTAAGAGAGTTGCATAAAAACTCATTTCTTAACGGCATTGAATCTGTCATCTGTAGCACGCAAGTTTATTAATCCAATCCTCTATAAAATCCAAGTCTGTAAATGCGACAATCGTGTGTTTTAACATTTTTACTTTTTACATAATATCACACATGTATACATGTGTATACGATTTAAAATCAAACTCAAACTCAAATTCTTGATTGCATCCATGTGTAGGTAATTAGGTATATTTAGTTGTTACATGTGAAAAATATTAATCAAAATATTATAAACCACAAGAAAATACCCAAATCTTAACACGTTGGCGGACAGTAACAACCACAGGCGACTAGGTAGTTAAAAGTCATACAGTACGCCGCACGACGACCGATTTTCCATACGATTATAAGGAACGGCATATTGAACTGTCACCACAGGTATAATTAAGACTTTCGTACTGTCACTACACATTTCTTTTCGTTACGTCAAAGAAAGTACCTCCGCGCACACATTCATTTTTTTTTTTTTTTTTTTTTTCATGCACACTTGTTTCTCTAGCTCACTTTAGACATTGGCAGAATAGTCGACATCGGCTTTGCTTGCCATTTTTTAAGAATAGAATAGAAGTTTTTACGCAAAATACCATTCATTGTGACACTACGCCCGTGTGCAATGTATGAAAATAAGTAGTGTCTCAGTAGCCGCAACCAGTGAGATAGTACTGTCCGCCAACGTGTTAATATACAAACAGGGTCAATAATATATATATCACTATTCAATTTGTGTTCAAAGTCGATGACCATTACTGTTTTTTTTTTATTGTAATGACATGCGGAATTCTGCCAAACGATTTTTTTTTCATTTCGATGGACTCTAGTAATTAATATGACGAATGTCAGACTGACAGATGTACTTGGAAATTGAAGTAAAATGGTTTTATGCATTAAAATGTAATAATCATTGTTTTTTTTTAAATAATAATTTACACTTTTCTATTGCAAGTTTAATCTTTTTAGGATAATATTGAAGCCAAGTCAACTGACAGCACCTATTACCACAGGTAGCTCATTTATTGAATTTCACGCTGAATTATTTCTATATAATTAAATTTAAATTTGGAATGCGCTCGCTCTCCAAAATTATTTTAATTTATTGGACAATTATTTATTGTTAATTTTATTTTTGATAGATACTTTCTGATAGTTTGCTACAGAATGCCCAGTATACATTTTTAGGTAGGCTTTTAGTGTTTGGGAATTAATGATGTCTAATCATCATTAATCCCCAAACACGGATCGGATAATCGGGTGCATATTTACCTAAAGTTAATATTTGGCTAACAAACTGTGGAAGCGGCTTCTTAGTATTTCTTTTCTTAATATAAATCCCGGGATTCCAGAAAATACGGGAATGCACAACGGAAACGACTTCTTATATATGTGGTTTTATTTATTTTGGTACGTCGATGGGTGACCTTCTTTACATACTGGGTCTTTTCCGTGCCTCAGAAAGCACGTTAAGCCCCCGGCCCCGGTTAAGGTCCGGCTGTCATTCCTGGATCTTTAACAGTCGTCACGTGTCGTCAGAAGCCCGAAAGTCTGACAACCAGTTTTACCAAAGGGTATCGCATTACCCAGTTACTGGGTTGTGGAGGTCAGATAGGAAGTCGCTCCATGTAAAATACTAGTATTCAGCTGCATCCGGTTAGACTGTAAGCCGGCCCCAACATAGTTGGGAAAAGGCTTGGCAGATTGATTGATTTGTTTAAAAATCGTTATGTTCGTCGGCTTCCACACCCTAGAAAAGCATGAAAACGATACCCATGACGAAAAATTTGAAAATTTTCGTAGCCGCCATCTTGGATTTTAATTTTGACCAAATTCAGACTTTTTTCTTTGTCTTCTTTTATTTTATTTAAGTTCCTTTTCAATGTTCCTTTTATATTTAAATTTTCCCACTATTTTAGGGTAATCTCTATGCGCTGGTATTACTCGCGTGTTGCACACATACGCAAAAGCGTTATGTAGTACACGGCGCTCACTCACACACGTATAAAAATTGGCTTCACGTTTTATGCTACGTTTTGTACTGAACACGGAATCTGGACATTTCATAATCTAAGTAAGAGGGTTAGTTTCAACTTAAAATATATCACACTCCTATCGAAGCCATAGCTAGAATCTGTCTCTACCATTAAACAAAAGCTAGTTCCGCTTTTCTTCAAAACTAATTCGATGTTTGAATGATACCTACAATGTCTGCCTGCCTATACATAAACCGTCTTATTACAAAACAAGGTTCATCTTCAAACCCAGGTTTAAACCATGGACCTTTTTTTGAATTTCGAACTTTATTCCGACACATTAAGATGTCAGTTTTACAAAACTGACAACCATAGATAATACACTATATAAAGCTTAGATCATCTAGATCGAGCCACACATATTAACAGTGAAAGTACTTTGTTTGGCAACATTTTTAAATTTTGCCATGCAAAGTACTTTGTTTGCCAACATTTTTAAAGCAAAAATACGGCACGCCGTAAGGGACAGAAGATACGATGCTTTGTCTCAATTTTCCTAATTATTTCGTATATATGTGTCTCACTTCCACACTTCACACTGTAATCATGGCAACGTCTAGATGTGTAATGCTCAGAACAATAACAAAGCATAGAAGGAAGGCTAAAAACAGAATTCTGTAACTACCTTTATTCCCGTTCTATTATTAGGTACGATAAAGGATGTGGGAAAGAGATAAATGTTTTACTCTTTGTTTTACTTTCTTGGCATGGTCACAAGATCAATTGTCATTTGGTTAAAAAAGTTATAGTATGACGCGGCCAAATTTGATAGTACTTTGTTTCAATGTCTGACAGTTCGTTCATTGAACTAGCTGACTTATTCGCGTGTTCATTGTTTACGTGTCTGTCGTAATATTCCATGGTTTTGCGATGTTTTAATAATATTTCTACTGTTAGATTGCATGAATTCTTTGTTTAACTACAAATAGTGAGTGTGTGGACGCTGTGGAGCAATTTCTTGTGTGGTTGGGGGCTGCAAGTCCCATTCATAGCGAAAATAAAATGAACAACAAATATTGACCTTCCATCGGTAAGTTTTTGCTCAATTTCTTGTTGCCTAAGATCTGATAAACGAATATAAATACATAACAAATATTGCTGTGTCACTATATAGCTGAAACCAGTCGTAATATTTATTCCAATAGAAGTTATTAGCGAATATTCGGAAATTGTTTTGGGGTTATCTTGATCAGCCATAGTGACGTAAATAATGTTGTCGATACTTTTCTTTTACAGATTTCCTAGACGATGTGAAAAAAAAAAGGATAAATTGTATTGGTAGACGAAATTGGACTCCAAACAGCACAGCCACATAATATGCTCCAAACATTTTACTTTGTATTCATTTGGTAATGAACCTATGAAATGGATGTAGCATTTTCTTTAAGTCGTCACTTAGAGTACATGCTGTTCCTACATTATTTGTTATGGATAGAACAGATGAAATGGTCTTGATATATTATGATATAATTAAGGTATTTTATTGGCAATAAATAGTATCCCGTTCAAATTAAAACTTGATTTATTACATTACAGGAAATACTTATGGAAGTCTGCGAAGAAGGACATAGCGCAATACTGCAAATTAAAAAAACCGCTCACCATCAACAGTAATCTAACATGAAGACAGGTATAACATTCAGAAATATGTTCACTTGATATATGCGATACAATGATATTATATTAAAAATATCATTGATGCGATATCATTCTTCTAATTATCCCAGTCGGAAATATAATCGAGTGCAAATTTATTTATTTATTTTTAATACAAAATACGTAATTGTAGGATCCCGTAGCAATGGAAGTTGAAACAGGACCTAGTACATCGGTACAAATTAATGAATCGCCACTGATCTTGACATCTCGTGAAATCATCTCACATCAGTCAGGTAAGACATACAAATAAAACTATTTACCTAAATAAAAATGTTGATAAAAAATCTTACATAAATTTTATTGAGAACTGTTTGTTTTAGGAATCCTTGACACAGATGACAATAACAAATTCAGAAATAATTGGATTCCATCCCGATTCAAGAAGACTGCGCTTTTGGCGAGTTCCTGGTCGCCAGAGCCGACTCCAGAATCCTCAGGAAGTTCATCCGTACCAGGGCGGAATGATTATGGTGTGGGCTGGAATTCGACTAACAGATTATTAAAGTGGCTAGGCATTTTATTTTTTTATTTAAAATATTATCTTTTATTTAAAATATTATCTGGTCGTTATTTATTTTTTTATGTACGAAAAGTTTTTGTCGCTTTGGTACCATTTTAAATTTTCATAATAAATTTTATTTTTTCACTAACAACCATTTTATTTAATCAAATAATTCAAATCTCTATTAAATTACGCTTCTACTGATTTACAATAATATATTATGTTACATAAAAAGTATTAAAATAAAAATTATTAGGTACTTTGAATACCCTTTTTCCCTAGACTTTGTTGAGTAGTCTATGATGTAATCTAAAATTCAAATAAATATGAGAAAGTAAGTTGCTAAAAACATTTGCAAAACCGAATGTCTCCCACTTCTTTTCAATAAACTCATCAGTTATTATGGCAACTAAATACATTCGGGTTTAGCCGGGTCAGATTTAATACATGAAGAGCTGTCGGGAACCAAGGAAGACTTTGGTGATGATGATGACGAACTATTTAGTTCATACTTAAAGTATTGTTTCATTTTGAACGAATATATTAAGTATTGGTATCATAAGTATGCTTAGTTACTTTAAAATTTTTGGTACGCACGGCTACAGATCAACTATACATTTCCAGTATAAGCTGATCTCGCATTGTATAGGATTTCCTTACAATGAGCGGTCAGTGTAAACTGGACATGTATAGCTTGATGTGTAGCCGTGTGTACCTACGGTTATTATTTTTGGCAGTGTAAGAAAGAATGTCATTGTAAATTCTATCGACGTTGAAATTTAGTGGGTACATCACTAGTCAGAATAAAATGAATGACAACCTACAAAATTTCGAAACTTCTTCTGTATACGTGTCCTTCTTTAACATCATAGCGGCTCCATAAGTCAAAATGAAACAAATATATTGAGTTCAGTTGCTATATTAACACTACTTCTATGCTTTGTTATTGTTCTGAGGTGTAATGTCATTGATATAAAGTAATACTGACAACTTAGTCCGGTACTAAGTTGTCACTTGTCAGTTTTGTATAAACAAAACCTAGCCTACCAATCCACTAAGAACCTAGGTTCTTATTACAAAAACTGGCTCGATGGTTTAAACCATGACAGAAGAAAAACCTCGTCTTGTAATAAAACCTAAGACTAAGTTTGACCAATGCAACAAACCTCTACAGTACTACATAATAACTTAACCAGTTTAACTATGTAAACCTTTCTGTTACAGCTTCCCAACAATTCTGAAGGTGTTAATGGCGATTATGATCTTTGTAACATTCGCACTTAACTTCTGGGCCCCATTCAACCTAGTATGGTACTACGTGTCCAAAAAGCATGACCCAAAGAAGTATTGGATTTGGGAGAGAGTATACCGAGCTACGTTCATAGTCATCATCACTTCTTTAGCGATCGCTTTCCCGAATATAGGAAATCTAATGGGACTGGTAAATATGTTTTCTATCCAATAATAATTCGTCTATAAAGGCTCCGCTACACAGAAGCCCAGGGGTACCCGTACTAAAACAAACGTGAAAAAAGATCATGGATTCATAATGGTTCCAGTGTAAAGATAAACGGAGACGGGGTCATCCTTTGTTCTCAACGGAACCAAGATAGATCCATGATCTTTTTTCACGTCACAGTAGGTAGGTAGTACAAAGCGAAGCAGGGGGTGCTTCGCTTTGTATGACAATGTAGCCTATGGATGGAATCGACGCCTACTGCAGCTGGAAAACAAATGAACAACCCAGCTAGGTGTACGACACAACTTAGATGTAGATGTGGGTGTGTGTGTGTAGTGTGATGTGGTGTGATGTGATGTGTGTGTGTTGTGTGATGTGTATCTTAGGTGTCTTTGTGTTGTGATTTCAATTTTACGAATTTTACGAAATTCAAATTTTCTTGCGTTTTATGCAATTTGCAGGTCCGTGTCAGATTGTATCTTGATCAAAATATGATACGCGACAGTATAACATAATTTCAACCATAAAAATCATCAATACATCTCTCTAAGCTATATTTCATGCAGATTCGTTAGATTTCGTTCGTTCGACGAATCTGCATGAAGTCCAACTTTAAGAGAGTATTGATGATTTTTATGGTTGAAATTATGTAAATATATAATTATGTTATAGTGTCGCGTATCATATTTTGATCAAGATACAACCTGACACGGACCTGCAAATTGCATAAAACGCAAAAAAAATGAATTTCGCGGGCTACCACTGCGCATCCCCCTTTATGTACACACGGCTACACATCAAGCTATACATAATATGATTGTGTGATAAGAAATTACAGACACTTTTTGAGTTTTTGTAAGTCAACGTAATGACACTGAATTTCTTTTTCAGCTCGGTGCATTTTGCTTGTCGAACATGGGTTTCATATTCCCGGCAATCATTGAACTGCTTGTGGTATGGGAAACTCCTGGCCTGGGAAAATATAAATGGCGTTTGTGGAAGAACGTCATAGTGCTAATAGTAGGAGTGCTGTTATTTGTAGCCGGCACCTACTCAAATGTGAAAGGATTAATTGCAAGCTTGTAAATTTAAACACTTACTTAATATTGTTATAAATATACTTACTTTTTTTTTAAAGTTAACTTGTGGTTTTTCTTTTTCGGTGCCTTGAAGCAATTTTGTAAGATAAGTAAAGTAGAGGAAAGGATGGTATTTTGGAATACTGTTGTTAATTTGGGATAGCAGCTAGTGTTTCACAAAAACGAAAAGCGCCATCTCGTTTTACGGATCATAAAATGTTCACAAGTAGCGTCATCTATCGATATGTTTACACGGATAGTCTGTATTTTTTCTAAGATGGCGACCAGAGATTATAACGTGAACCGCGCGTGAGAAATTTGCGGTACGTGTTTAACCCATTCCCATCGCTAAATTTCCTTATGATTGTGCTGTTTAGCTATATGTGTAGTGTAAAACAGATAATTAATTTTGCATTTTACAAATTGTTGAAATCATTAGCATTGATTTCAACAATTTGTATATTTTATAAATACATAAATTGAGGTTATGCCCAACTACGTCTTGTTGCTAATTTGGAATACCCAAAATCAATCCTGCCAACTATGTGGGGGTCGGCTTCCAGTCTAACCGGATGCAGCTGAATACCAGTATTTTACATGGAGCGACTGCCTATAATTTGGAATACTTTTATGTGAGATAATTTGAATGGTACGAGTAGGTATATGCCAAATTACCTTCAGTCGGTTTAAGAACCGATTTTAGAGAGTTGCTCTCTGGGATCAATTTTGTTATCACAAACCTTACATTTTCTTCTTAAACATTGACTTAGAAATAGCGAAAATAACTTAGCTTACCATGGTGAATATAATTTGGAAAACTCCCATACCAAAATACCTCCACCCCATCTCCAAAACTAAATTGTGCCATTTTGTATTCAACCTAAAATTTTAACATGTAGATCTATTTGTTTTTGATAGCTTGCACATTGATAGTAAGACAATATTGCTTCAATTTAATCAAGGTTTTATTTCATAATACCTCAAAGAAAAAAAGTTGCAGGTCTGAAACAAAATAATATTCCAAATTACCATCCTATTCTATAAGTAGATTATTGGTAAGATTTAATTTAATTAAACTGTAGGTAATGAGAAATGCAATCAACCAATGTATTTTTTTTCTAAATGAAATGTTTATTGTATGAAGGTTTATTCTTTGGCTTGTTGGCTATAATTCTACGCTATCAGCGCGCACCCATAGTTGCGCGTTCACGAGTTATGAGGTTCAGAAAAATGAAATAAATAGTAAGTAAAAGGTACTTTTTATTAATAACTAGCTGTTGCCTGCGGCTTCGCCCGCGTGAGTGTCGTTACTTCCCGTGTATTATTATATAATATTTCAACTTTCTCTTTAACCATCTATCTATGTATTGCTGAAAACTGCATTAGAATCCGTTGAGTAGGTACTTTAAAAGATCTAAGCGAACAGACAGCGGAAGTGACTTCATTTTATACTATGTAAAGATATCATAGATAATTAGGTAATATTCATAATTTCAAAACATAAACATATTTATCGAAAAAATTACAAAAAAAAATATAAGTATTTTCAAAATTAAAGGAAATAATAAATTTAAACAAAATTAAAAAACAAATGAGGTGGAGAGAGAGTGGTGGTATTTTTTAATTTTGCTTAAATCTATCCTATCTATAAAAATCAATGCCACTTTTTATTTAGCTGATTTTGGTTTTGAAATGTTTGACGTAGTCCAGGGAAAGTTTAAACGATGAGAAAAATTGGAAAAGTTGCCGGGAAAATTGGAAAATTCTGGAAAACTGAAAGTGGATTTTATATGGGAATATTGAAATTGGGACAGGACAACGTCTGTCGGGTCAGCTTATCAACTAGTAATAAAATATGAATTGAAGCCATTGATTGAAGCTTGTTGTGATTGATGTAAATGCTTTTTGTTTATCTATAGATCATCTTCAACTTATAAATGGCTATAGTACTATATTTATAAAACTCGCCATTTTTTTTGCGCCCATATTGAGTTTCAACCAGCATGTTACAGACTATATTGTAAGTATCACAATTTCAGACAAATTCACAGAACGGATTTTTCCTAACATTTTGTGCGGGTTACTTTTTAATTCAGAAACCTTGTGTAAGAGTTACCTAGCGCGCTAGAGCTACCTAGTACCTACCACCCTACGAATAAGTATCTACCACCTAAACATGCATGAAAATTAATCAGCATAAAACAATAAGTGAGTGTAACTGTCTACGGTGTAAATAGCTTTCCAATTGTCTACGGCTGTCGTAAAAGCATAATAATATGTACTTCCTATGCAAAGTATGATAATCGATTTCATAGATCGTGGAAAATCAATGCATTCAACGTAAGTACATTTAGTTCACAAAGTATTATCAGTCCGATAGTACCTACTACATAAATATGTCACGATGACAAAAATATTTTTATTTCTGCTAATTTTATTGGTTTGCAGTTATATAAACACTGGAAAGGTAATAACATTTTTTGGCAAGTGAATAAGTAAACAACGTTCATGTTTTTTTTTTTCTAATACATAGACCTAGTGATTATTGGGAGTAACTTTTTAAAAATTACCTAGGTATCTAGGTAATTATGAACTCGTGATTATAAAATAAAAAAATGATAAAATGGTAGGCATATTGATGCTAATGCTTTTTAAATTCGGTAATACCGAACTATTTAAGAACCCGCTTTATTAAGAAGTTTATATTTTCCGCCTATTAATCCATATGAAAAATAGACGAAACTACTCTAAAAATAATAACAGAAAGAGTGTAGGTAGGCACCGATATACTTTATTTTTTCTTCAAAATGCTTATAAATTAGATACCTACCTATTTCAAACGCTAAAATGTTTTGTTAAAATTTGTAGGCAGAGAAATCAGAAGAAATTGCAGATAAAACTGAAAATACTAAGAGTGTTGATGATGAAGAAGATGAATCTGCCTCAATACAAGTTGTTCAAAGGGATGTCGTCGCAGAGCAACAAGACAAACCTTTAGTAGAATATGGCAATAATCCACACGACGAAGAAAATTATACAGAAGTTCAAAAAGATACGAATACAAATTCAACGAAAGCTGAAGCCAAATACGATGCTTTTTTTGATGATTTAATTAGTGACTCTGGTGAGATTAGACCCTTAGAAAACCGAGATGATAAGGATGAAAAAGTATCAATACCTGGCGTTGTTTCTATTGCAGAAAATAATGAGTACAGCAATGGCCAAGACAAAATATCAATTGCTTTCGAAGGTATGACTAAAGCTTACAATCATGATGAAAAAAGTCAAGAAGATAGTACGATTGTTGACGAAGACGAAAATAATTGGAGAAGTGCAGAAAATTTTCATTCTGATGAAAATAAATATGTGAATGAAGCGGCAAATGAAGAAAGTGTTGAAGATGATAAATACTATAGTGTCGAAGATTACATGGATAAAAAGATCGACTTAGAAGTCAGAGGAAGAATGGAAACAAGACATCCTGAAAGAGGACAACATTTTAATACAAGACCAATGAATGTAAGACATTATGGCCCACCTGAGGATCATGGGATGTTAGGTAAGAAGAACATGATAGTTTGGGAGTATCTCCACTATGGCCCTGATTTTGTTAATCTAAATAATTACCGCAAGTGTAGTGATTTTACTAGAAGCAGCCAAATTGCAAAAGCGAGTGAATTGGGCTCGGGATATTTATTGGGCACCCCAATTCTAATAGGTTCATTACGACAGGGGCTGGAGTGCAATCTCCCCTTTTATCCCCTTCGAACATGGGAACCAGGATTGTTTCCTATCCAACACTACTCGGTATGAGGTATTATGAGGCCAGAAAATCCTTAGAATCTGAATCAGCTTCTTATGTTGGAAGAATTTATTAACAAAATAAATTATAATTAAGTATTATTTTTTACCTTTACAGATTCTGGGCCTATGAGAAATTTCGGCGAAATGGTAGTACCCCGCTACCGACCAGTGTTGACTAGAAGTGGAATTGTGTATACACCGACTTTATTTCCAATGCAAAGAGTATCATCTCTTTTAGACCGATTATCAGCACGCAACTGGGTTTCAAATGGAGTTCATATAAATCAAGAGGCAGAGCCTTTCAAGCCACGCCATAACAGAATCATTGGAGTACCCCACTATGAAGATTCTAAGATGATAGATGACTATAATGACTACGGACCTAATACCAATACTTACTCCTATACACCAGTCAGGAAGGTGACTACGCAGGCGCCACCTCAGCAGATCCTTGCTTCTAATAACATTGACGTCTTCCAAAAGCTTGTGGAAGCATCTAATCATCCTAAGCCACAAAAGAGAACGTTTAGTGAGTTTCCTGGTAATTACCATACTCGACGGCAGCATCCTGAGAGCTTTGGAGCTTTCAACGTTCGGAGAGTTCGTCGAAACACATGGGATGAACCACCCTTGCAAGATATTTAAGATATTATAATTACACAACTAATTATTTTAACAATATTGTTGGTCGTTATTAATAAATAACCAATGAAGTTTTTTTTTTCTACTAGAGGAATAGTAATAAATTTATTTAAAAAGTATTAAGTAAAATAAAAATATAATAAATTCAGAGTCAAAGTCAAATCATTTATTAACCGACTTCAAAAAAAGGAGGAGGTTCTCAATTCGGTTGTATGTTTTTTTTTTTTTTTTTTGTATGATTGTTACCTCAGTACTCCGTCATTTATGAACCGATTCGGAAAATTCTTTTTTTATTTGAAAGGGTATACTTCCAGATTGGTCCCATTTTTATCAAAATCCAGTTTTGATTATGGGATCCATGAGGAATCGAAGGAATTCCTCAAATATTGTAGGCATACATATACCTATTTTTATATTTTCATCAACAAATCAGGCGTTTGCATTCAGAAAGTATCATCTGGTGAAGTGGAACTGATGAAGAAGACCACAGAAAGCCACGGAAACTCCTCAACGATGATAAGTATTTCACGGGTGGCGATAAGATATCTCGATTAATAGTTAAGCGACTATAACGAAGCTTTAAATAAATGGTTCTGATGAAAATGGTACCATCGAACAGATCTGATGAAGAAGCCGGAAGGTAGGCATCGGAACTCAGTAATAAAACAATGTATCCTTGCCGTGTTTGGGCTTATTGGAATCGTCATGATGTGCACTCTGGCTATAAATGATTCAAATTGATTGTCAGAAGGCAGATTTCGTAGCCTCGTTATCTCTGTCAACTAAAACTACGCCTACCAAACTTCTGACACGACTTAGCGCGACGTATTTGCTTTTTGCAAAGTTTTTATTTGAAATGGTATAAGTACTCCTGAGGTGGTCGCATAAAAATATCTTCAAGTTCTGATGAGTGGCTTTTGAGTTAGCTTCAATAATTTAATACGTATTTTTCTCATTTAGTCTATGTGGATGATGCTCTAATTTATTTTGCAGAGTGGTGTTTAGATTTGTGTGGGGTAGGCACCACTAAAAAGTGAAAAATATATTTTTTTTACAAAGAAAAAACAACCGACTCCCAAAAAAACACTACAAAGTGAAAAATAACTTTAATTTCGGAAGTCGGTGGCAAAAAAAAAACGAAAGTAAATAAAAAACCAAAGACACCGACTTCCGAAATTAAAGTTATTTTTCACGTTGTAGTGTTTTTTTGGGAGTCGGTTGTTTTTTTTTTACTTATAAATTAATACGTAAAAAAAATTAAGCAATATTATGTAGTATCTTCGTATCGTCATAGAGATCATCGTCATCGACCGAGAAGATGACCCGCATAAATATCTGGCGGGCGAATGCCTGGAGTGAGGAAAAATACGCAAGCATCTTCCCCTTGCCAGAGGTAATTAAAAGATCACCGTTACTGTGGTTTTAGACAATGTTTAGACCAGTTAAATTCTAACAGACCCCTACCCAGCCACAGGGCAGAGGTCTACACATTTAGACACAAATTACACAATCAATGCATTTGATGCGTTCACTATGGTCGGACTTTTAATTGGTTCCCTATCCATTTGCATAAAATTTTAAGACACAGCATTAATTTATTTACGCATAATGATTTAAAACATATTTTTATAGGTATAACAATGAAATAATTATTAACACCTAGAATATTTGTCATTATACACGTTTGTACAATATTGCTCTAATGAAATTTGTAGGCACTTGATATTGTAGGTAGAATAGAATATTTTTTTTACTTTTTCTAAGTAGACGGTGGTGTCGTAAAACTCTTGTGTCACTAAATAAATAAATATTATTATGCTAATAGTCATTAAGCCTACTAACGTTATGCTAATAGCCATTAGGGCTACTAACGTTATGCGAATCAAATTTATCTCTTCGCTCGCTCGCCTTCGCGCGATATGGGTCACTGTTCTAACCTAACCTAACCTAACCCATAAGATTCACCAGCAATAGAGGTAAATACCATGCCTACTAACGTGCTAATAATCATTAGGCCTACTAACGTTATGCTAATAGTCATTAGGCCTACTAACGTTATGCGAATCATATTTAGGCCAAAACAAATTAGTTTTTAAGATGATTATGCCAACATAAAATGTATGCCTAAAAAAATTATGCCGAAGTCATAGACTTATAAAAAAAGATGGACTCCGCGCCACGCATATCGAAAGTGACGCACCCTACCGATCTATGTGTGCGTGATTTGAGTACCTGCAAAGACGCCGTCGCTCGTGTCACGTAATGGCGGCCGGTCGGCATACTATGATGTAAATGTGTGCGCGAGGCGTGTTTGTACAAACGGACCCGGCATACTTACTGTGCTTCACTTTCGATATGCGCAGCGCGGAGTCCATCTTTTTTTATAAGTCTATGGCCGAAGTATTATATATGCCAAAACAAATTGTGCCAAATCGTTATGCCAAAGTAGGTATATTAGGACAAAGAACATTATGCGAAAAGAAGGGATCCCCTTATAATTAGCTGCAGTAAACTGACACTTCTAATGTAATTTTTACTGTCATTTCGCTATCAAATGGGAACATTTTTTGACTAAATGACTGTATAATATTTTACTGCAGCTAATTAAAAGTCCGAGCAATGATTTTAAAATTCCCAAATTAAGGGGTGATTTTATAAGGGGGATGCGCTGTGGTAGCCTGCGAAATTCAATTGTTTTTGGGTTTTTTGCAATTTGCAGGTCCGTGTCAGGTTGTATCTTGATCAAAAAAAGATACGCAACAACAAAACATTATATATTTACATAATTTTAACCATAGACTTATAAAAAAAGATGGACTCCGCACCACGCATATCGAAAGTGAAGCACCCTA
This sequence comes from Cosmia trapezina, assembly GCA_905163495.3. NCBI lineage: Eukaryota > Metazoa > Arthropoda > Insecta > Lepidoptera > Noctuidae > Cosmia > Cosmia trapezina. Next base: position 10,493,749 of record LR991045.1, read on the forward strand.
CCGATCTATGTGTGCGTGATTTGAGTACCTGCAAAGACGCCGTCGCTCGTGTAACGTAATGGCGGCCGGTAGACTTACTATGGTGTGAATGTGTGCGTGCTGGCTTGTAGACATTAGCGCACTGACTTACTATGGGTGCTTCAGTTATTGTTAAAGGAGACGGCGTCCGCCTTTTTTTAGGTCCATGATTTTAACTATAAAAAATATCAATACATCTTTCTAAGTTAGATTTGGTCCGGATTGGTCAGATCTCGGAAATCAAAAAATTTTTTTAAAGTATTTCTGGGCGCTCCTTGCGGGGCTCCGCATCGCTGCCAGTGCGGTGAAGCTGTCGACTGCCTTGGACACCATGGCCTATCTTGCAGTAAGAGCGCAGGCTGGATAGCACGATACGCAAGCATCCGTCGTGCTTTTGTTACCGCCGGCCGGGGTGGCAGCTGTTTTAGAACCCAACGGTTTGGCACGCGACGATGGAAAGTGACCTGACGGAATGACCATAATGCCTTGGAAGTTAGGCAGACTTTGGTATGGGATGCCACGTGTGTCGATACCCTTGCGCCATCCCACCTTCCTAGCACAGTGGGCTGTGCTGGTGCGGCGGCTGCAGATGCGGGAAACCTCAAACGGCGAAAATATTCAAATATTTTTGGTAGTTATATTTAATATAATATCATTGATTGCCATACAACGTAGCAATGCTGCCAGCCTTTTGGGCACTTTTCCTGTTGACAGCGATGCGGACGAATTTTTTGATGCCCTATGCCTATGATCCTTTCCCTTCCTTTTTTATATACCATGTACAATGTACATATTATTCTTTTAAATCTGTTAGTTTATATATTAGAAAAAATATGTACATACAAATACAGTATTGCTACGATAATTTATTTCCGAACGAAACGCAACTTCAAAATGGAATGTCAATCTCAATGTCATTGTGATTATTGTTGTGAGTGTTGACAGTGTTGTCATTGTCATTGGCACTGCTGTCAAATGACAGTTTGTCAAAATCAGAGATCTGAGACGGGATCGTTTTTAGTATTTTTATTTACTTTTACTTGTGTAGAAAAAATTAAATAAGTAAATATTCAATTTATTTCTATTATGTGCTACAACTGAATTATTCATGGGTAAAAGATATATTTGTGATTACTGCGACAAGACAATGGTGGCGGCACCAGCAATCGTGCGGACGCACAACAATGGCCTGATTCACCAAAAGATAGTTCAAGAACACTACCAACAGTTCAAAGGTGAAATATTATTATTTAACCATGTGCCTTAAGGATTTCCCACTGGCAACATCTCTTCAAAAAGCCATGATACAACTCAATCAATCAATCAACTCAGCCTATTGCAGTCCACTGCGGTACATAGGCCTCTCCCAGGCTGCGCCACAACACCCTGTCCTCCGCCTTCCGGATCCAGTCTGTCCCAGCCAACCTTAGGTTGTCGGTCCATCTAGCTGGGGGGCGTCCCATGTCTGACGCAGTCTCCACTCCAGGACTCGTCTGCTCCACTGGTCATCGGTCCTTCGGCAAACATGGCCAGCCCAGTGCCACTTTAGCTTGCTTACTCTGCAGGCTATGTTGGTAACTTCGGTTTTTTTACAACTAACTTTTACTAAAGAGAAGGGTAAAAATAAAATAGAATAGTGGAATGTAGGTACAATGTGTCTCAGCAAGGTGTGGCGAAATTGGCATTCTTAATTTTGTCGGGTCTCGATGGGTATATTTTGAATGCAAGTCACATGTGAAATGCTAATGACAACGTTGTGTAAACAATGAAATACAATTTAATTTTTCAAAAAATTTAATTGATTTCAGATCCTGAGACCATACTAGCCGAGGAGAGCAAAAAGAAACTGTGTACAAGATTCGCCAAAGGAGAATGTCAGTTTGGCAGCATATGCCACTATTCACATTACAGTTTGGAACAAATACAAGCTCTAAGAGAACACGGTAGGGTTTTTTTTTTGTAACATATTTTTTAAACATTAAAATAGAGCTCATTCTGCTGGCCTTTGAGGAGCTGGCGTGGATCGAATAATCGATATTCAACCCATACGCAAAATACGCGCATTGTTGTGTAGTTGCGGATACCAGCCCATATTACCAATTACCTAAGTGAGCCCGTTGACATCTTAATGAATCTAGTTGTAGGGTAATGAGTTTTGTTGTTGCTGCCCCGTTGATCCAGCAATTGCAAATGCTACTACTGAGCATAACATCTGGGTATGATTCCAGGGTCAGGCAATGTTATTATATTGTAAACCCCATGTAATAGGGGCGAACCCTATTAAATGGGACTTAAACATAACTGGCGAAAGGTGGGTGTATAGGTGCACCTCTGCATAACCCTTCGGGTAACACAGGCGTGGAGTAGAGGACTGGTGCAGTAAACACCAACTATCAGTAAACCCCACAAAAACTGAGCTGATCCTCTTTACAAAAAAGAGGAAGCTGACAACACTGCAACTACCACGTTTCTTTGGTACTACCCTAAGCCTATCAACTGAAACCAAATATCTGGGCATTTTCTTGGACAAACAGCTGAACTGGGCGAAACATACTAACTACGTCACCACAAAGGCCAGTATATCCCTGTGGCAATGCAAGCAATTGCTTGGCAGGAACTGGGGGATTAGCCCTAGGGTTACCTACTGGCTTTACACCACAGTTATCAGACCAATCATAACATACGGCTCACTAGTCTGGTGGCCCAGGACAGACTTGAGCACAGCCCGAAGAGATCTTGAAAAACTGCAGCGGTTCGCATGTGTAGCAATCACTAGTTCCATGAGAACTGCGCCCACGGCCGCTCTACAGGCAATGCTTGGGCTGCCGCCACTACACCTTATTGTGCGAGAGGAGGCGGCCCTGGCTGCCTTTAGGCTTAATATTGCAGGTACCCTGAGCAAAGACTCTAGAATCAAGCACACACGCATAATGGAGGATGCGATTAAGCGACAACCATTGATGGCATCACCATGCGATAGATCACCCAAACAACACTTCTTTCAAAAACATTATGACATAATACTCACAGAAGAATGGTGTGACTACTCAGGCCCGAAAGAGTTGAGAGTATACACCGATGGATCAAAAACCGACTCCGGAACCGGAGCCGGTGTTTTCTCATGCGACCTAAATATAAACATATCCAGCCCGCTGGGAATGTTCAACACTGTCTACCAGGCAGAATGTGTGGGCATCATACAAGCGGCTTACGCCATAGAAGCCAGGAAAGTCACGGATACCCGAATACGTATACTCTCAGATAGCGCCTCCGTACTCCAATCCCTACAGAGAAAACATATTTCCTCGAGTTTAACACTAGAATGTCACATTGCACTAGAACGTATAACGGTATCAAACCGCAATACAGTGACACTACAATGGATAAAAGGACATAGCGAATCGCTGGGCAACGACGCAGCTGACGAACTAGCTAGGAAAGCATCTAGCATGTCAGCTTGCGGACCTGAACCTATAGTACCGATCCCCTTCAACCAATTACGCAGGTGGCTACAGGAGGCCACTCATACACAAGCGGAGATGTGGTGGTCCTCGACACCGGGATGCAGGCAGGCCAAGGAGGCTATGCCATCTCTTGATGGTAGGTTAACCAGACGTTTGCTACGTCTGGACAGGAATGGCCTGCGCCTAGTGACGGGGACTATCACAGGGCACTGCTCATTAAATAAACATTTCCATACAATAGGAATAACGGACAGTCCCCTGTGCAGGGCTTGCCTGGAGGCTGAGGAAACCGTTAAGCACGTGCTCTTTGAATGCACAGGCGTCGCACAGATTAGGATAAAAACTCTTGGTACACCCGGATCCTTCACAGATGTTCTGAACAGATTGGGAGACTTGATTGACTTCTGGAGTGAGGTGGGCTGGTTGGAGTAGGCCCCGACGGCCGATATGGCCCACGCACAATGGTCCAAATAAAGGACTAAGTGCGGAAACCATACCCTCTAACATAGAACATAGAACACAGGCGTGGTGTTATGCATGTACCTAACTAATTGTAATCCAGACTTTTTGTAACATTTTTTTCATGAAATTATTTTTTTCTACTTTCAGTTGCATCAAAAAACATGCCCAAAGATGTAATATTTCCATCCTTTGAAGAGCTTGTTCATAAGCTTCTGAACGAAAAAACAAATAAACATCAAGACTCAAGTGACGGAAATACAGTTATGTATGATAGTAATGGAGTCACTCATTCTTTCCCATGGACTTACAATAGCGTTTTGGACAGTTATGCTAATAACCTACCTCCTAGTGTCAAGAGATTGAAGATTGAAGATTTTACTGATGCGAAAATTGAGTCTTGGGGATGATTACTAAAAGGTAATTGATCTAGTATGGAAAATCTATTTTATTTTCTATAATCATTATCGGCAACCAACGGCTTAACGTGCTTTCCGAGGCACGGATGAGTCTTGTTATGTAAAGATGGTCAAACATCCATGGACAAACCCGGCAAGCGTAGCTTCACCTAATGGATCAACCTGTGTAGCTGTTATTATTATTACACTAAAATTTATATAATAGGTATTACATGTGAATTTTAAAATCATCCCCTATTTTAAATTAAATAAGTAGTAATAAGGAATATGATAAATAAAGTGTTTTATCTACTATCTTATTGTAAAATTTAAAAATGTCTGATATATCAGTGATTGTGACCAATGTATGAGACCTAAAGTACAGGCGAAGTTTTTAAACACACCTGTGCATAATACCCCTCAATATGCAACAGTTTCAGGATTCTCCTTTTTCTATGGAGTATGAGTGAATTTTACACCCTGTTCCTCATATCTCTATAACCTAGTCATAGCCTGTAACGGTGTGTATATTGTGCAAATAAATAATTGTAATTATATTTTGGGTTAAGTTATTTTTAAGAGCACATTCTGATTCAACGAAAAAGAAATTAGTGAAAGCTTATAAAATTTTAATGTAGGTATATAGGAAGTCTAGATAGAGGTCTTATCCATAGTTTCTGATTCTGAAAGGCTATTTCAAAGAATACCTACACAAAAATAAAACGGCAATGTTAAGAGAAAAAATATGACAAAGGGCCACACTTTTTTAGAATTTATTGTATGTACTGGGAGACTGTTGAGTTGTTATAGATGCGTTGTTGAAGCCGGCCATTTTTAAGATATTTCATCAGTGTTTTCAATGTTGGTTAGTTCAATGTTTGAATAAAAACTTGACCTGCATAGCTATTCACAACCATTCGACAGGCTTCCGAGACGAAAATGACATATTTTCTGTTACCTAATTGGCCTAGTCCCCGACAGCCAACCAACTACCACCACCCATCACCACCTACCACCTACCTTTGTACCTATAGCCATCGGAACAAAGATATTGAACGTTGCCATGATTACAGTGTGAAGTGTGGAATTGAGACACATATTACGAAATTAATGGGAAAATTGAGACAAAGCATCGTATCTTCTGTCTCTTACGGCGTGCCGTATTTTTGCTTGGCGAACTTTTGAATGTTAGCCAAACAAAGTGCTTTCACTGTTACAAAATTTATCTTGCGTCGATTAATTTAACTTTTTTGGACAGTTTTTGCATTGTGCGTATGTATTGACATTGGTTTCAGTCCAAATTATAGAAGATTTCTTACATCAAACTTCTTACATTTCTCATACCACATACCATTGACTTAGAATTCTATAGACTGCTGGTTATCTTCCCTTGCATTCACACTAGAAAAAGAAGAATATATTAACGTCACTAGCATACAAAAGAGACAGAGTAAAAATATTTCTGTCCTTTATCGCGTGCCGGCCAAGACCGTCGACGTGCGCAACAAGTTTGACGTTTTTGGCGATTGCAGATTGAAATCCAATTATTTATTAATAATTACATCGAGATTTTACACAAAATACGTGCCGTTTCGTGCTCAATTCTTTAATACCATCTGTGCAACTGTGCAAAATGGTTAGGTGCAGTGTATTACATTGTAAAAGTGATAGTTTGATGAAGATTGCCGGATTGTCCTTTCACACGTAAGTATTCCACCTTTTTATGTATTTTATCGCTGTGTGTGCTGCTATTTCTAATCAAATAGTCGCAGTAATGTACAAACTAATTTGTATTTGTGTTAAATCTCAAAAAATAGTGATTTGCGCAATATTTTTATTTTCTTACCTGAACATTCAGTGTTGCCACTTTTTGACGGGGAATTTACCCTTTAATAAGGGTAAAACTGATTTTTTAAAGCAATGTCTTTAAAAAAATATTTTATTTCAGACCTTTATCCATTAATATTAGTAATACACACTTCTCATAAGATATTTTAGTAACAAACGTAATAAAAGAGTTTAATTCATATATCTGCACTCACTTGATGCCCCGCATTGGGTACATGTTGTACTCACGGCTACAGTTTAAGCTGATCTCGCAATGTATAGTATATATGCAAATCCTGGAATTGGTTTTTGGAGCCCAATTATAGTCCAGTAGAGATATAATATTTTTTCCATTTACCCTTCGATAATTCTAAAGTTTTTTATTTTCGCTGAGTGGATAACTATAGTGAATTCATTGCTATGTACAAAAATGCTAACAGTTTAGAGTTATGCTATAGGTATTAAGTAGGTATTTCCTATTATTTCGTGTTATAACAATGATATAAAATTTAAATTAAAATACTACACTGTTTCTTAATTAGTACTGTCTAAAGTATATATTACTGAAAATGCTAACAGATAGGTACTGTGGAACAATGGAAATCTGAAAATGTCCTTTAACTCATTCAATAAAAAATTTAAGTTTTTCAAATCATTTCCTATACACTTAAAGGGATTAGTTATACCTTACAACAAAAGTTCTAACAGCTAAGTAATATGCTTCACAAGTAATTGTATTTTTACTTTGCAATTAGCGAAATATTGAATTTAAGTTTATAAATTTGCGCCCACATATTCGTGATAATAAGCTCTGCTACCATACAAAAGTTTCAACTTGTACGTGCTATGCCTTTTTGTTTAATAAATAAAATACAATTTGGATATTGTGGCGCGCGGTGTAGGTACGACAATTCGTGCAGCGCGACGCGGTGACAATCAGACCCACACTCACTGCAAACGTGCACGCGGCTACACATCAAGCTATGCATGTCCAGTTTACACTGACCTCTCATTGTAAGGTAATCTTATACAATGCGAGATCAGCTTATACTGGATATATATAGCTTGATCTGTAGCCGTGCGTACCTACCTCTATTGAATGAGGCGCAAAATCATTTCATTACAGTCACATCTTACAAATGACTAATACGAGTACAGTCAGCGTCAAAAATATCGGATCGAACAGACTGTTCAAAATGATCTCAAAAACTAAGAAAATTAAACTACTCAATTGGGTAAAGCTCTTGTCAGAATTACAGTGTAATATTATCGTATACTGTCTTCATTCTGAAAACAGTCTGTTCGTCCCGATATTATTGACGCTGATCCAATACAGTCAGTTATTTTTTCTGTTCCATTCCGTGACCGTGACTTCGCCCGCGCGTAATTATCAACAATTGTCAAAAATAGTCAAAATCCGGGATTCCGGGATTCACAGATTTAGAGTTCTGATTATAGGATCGAATGTATATCTATGTATTGATCGTCAAAATGTGGTGATTCCAAAATTGATAAATTAAGTATTTTTTTTACCATTACTGGGTAACTTGTTTATCACTAAATTTTCACAGGGGATCATCTACTATGAACAACTTTCACTATGGCATCAACACGTAAATCACGAAAAATAAATCAGTTGGTCGAGTAGGTATTGAGCTTTTGTATCAAACATCGTATTTTTTTTCGTGATTTCAGAGTTGGTCCCATAATGAAAGCTGCTGAAACTGTAAATCCAAGATGGCGGCTGCGAATATTTTCAAATGTTTCGTCATGGGTGTCGTTTTCATTGGTTTCGAGGGTGTTAAGGCCGATAGTGACACTAAAATGTAAATCCAAGATGGCGGCTGCGAATATTTTCTAATTTTTCGTCATGGGTGTCGTTTTTTTGGTTTTCGATAGTGTTAAAGCCGATAGTGATACTAAAATGTAAATCCAAGATGGTGGATTCGAATATTTTCTAATTTTTCGTTATGGGTGTCGTTTTCATTGTTTTCGGTGGTGATAGCTGATAGTAACATTAAAATGTAAATCCAAGATGGCGGCTGCAAACATTATTAAATTTTTCGTCATGGGTGTCGTTTTCATGCTTTTCGAGGGTGTTAAAGCCAATAGTGACATTAAAATATAAATCCAAGATGGCCGGTGCGAACATTTTCAAATTTTTCGTCATAGGTGTCGTTTTCATGCTTTTCGAGAGTGTTAAAGCCGATAGTGACACTAAAATGTATAGCCAAGATGGTGGATGCGAATATATTCTAATTTTTCGTCAAAGGTGTCGTTTTCATGGTTTTGGGGGCTGTTAAAGCATCGGCTTTAACAGCCCCCATCTTGGATTTACATTTTATTGTCACTATCGGCCTTAACACCCTCGAAAGCCATAAAAACGACACCCATGATAAAACATTTGAAAATATTCGCAGCCGCCATCTTGGATTTACAGTTACAGCAGCTTTCACTATTGGACCAACTCTGAAATCACGAAAAAAATTACGATGTTTGATACAAAAGTTCAATACCTACTCGACCAGCTGATGTATTTTTCGTGATTTACGTGTTGATGCCATAGTGAAAGTTGTTCATGAGTAGAAGATTCCCTGTGAAAATTTAGTGATCAAAAGTTATCCTCTAATACTCGTAGTAAAAAAATACTTAATTTATCATCCGGACATTTTGACGATCAATGCAAAAGTAGGTACATTCCATATTAGCCAAAGCCTAAACGTAAGTAAATATACATTCGATTCTATAATCAGAACATAAAAATTGTCGTTCCGGAATCCTGGGATTTTTTCGATACATAAGTGCAATCCATATTAACTAACATCTGCACTTAAGTAAATTATACATTCGATTCTATAATCAGAAGTCAAAATTTGTGAATCCCGGAATTTTTTTTATACAAAAGTGCAATCCATACTAGCCAACACCTGAACGCAAGTACCTTACTAAACATTCGATTCCAAAATCAGAACTTAAAAAGTCTCGTTCCGGAATCCCGGGATTTTCTCGATGTATAAGTGCAATCCATACTAACTAACATCTGAACTTAAGTACTTAAAACATTCGATTCTATAATTAGAAGTCAAAATTTGCCGATACCAGAATTCAACTAAACAAAGGAATGTTTTGCTTCAACATTAATTAAAACTTTAAATCAAGTTTTGGGATCATGTCTAACGATAGAATATTTTTCTGTTTTTATTATAGTATCAATCAAGAACAACGCAAAAGGGGAAATGAAGGTTTTGCAACTAAACTAGGTTAATTTTATCAGAATTCTAGAAAACGTAATTAAATTGTCAGAGACGAGATTTTCTTCTCTGGCCTTATTTTAGTATGCAAGTTTCGTTAGGCTATACAACAGTACATTTTCATCTACCTTCTGACTACTCTAGTATTGACAATTATTCTTCCGAGCTCGCCTTCTAGTCCAGTAGACAAAAGAATATGCCCTTCGATAATTCCAAAGTTTTTATTTTCGCGGAGTGGATTACTTTCTTAATTAATACTATCTAAAGTATATATTACTGAAAGTGCTAACAGATAGGTACTGTGGAACAATGGAAATCTGAAAATGTCCCTTAACTCATTCAATAAAAAATTTAAGTTTTTCAAATCATTTCCTATATACTTAAAGGGATTAGTTATACCTTACAACAAAATTTATAACAGCTAAGTAATATGGCTTCACAAGTAATTGTATTTTTACTTTGCGACTAGCGAAATATTGAATTTAAGTTTGTAAATTTTCGCCTGAACATTCGAGACAATAAGCTCTGCTACCATACAAAAGTTTCAACATATACGTGCTATGGCTTTTGTTTAAATTGCGAATAACTATTTTCCATAACAAGCCGCGTAAGTCAATCTGAGATACTCGTAGAAACAAATGACCGCACCAGTAGGACATACGTTCCAGTCGCAACAAAAATATTCCTCTGACAAACGAATAAAGGTTTCTGTAGTTAGACGATCAGAGACACAAGAGACCATATTATGGGCTGCCGGAATACATAACGACGATTGGAGCCAACAAGTAAGTTCTAGTTGTATTTATAATTCCTACTATCAATATCCTATACCCCATCTAATCCATTCTATTTTTCCTCTTTAGAGCCAACACCTCAACTTTAGGTAAATATGCGTCGGAACATATGATCTCTGGTAATAAATAAAGAACGGAATAGAACTTCGAGGAACGGAGACAAACAGTGGAGACTTCTTTAGGACAACATTTTTTCCGGGATAATTAATCTCCCAAAAGAGTAACATTCTGGAATGGCCCACTAGGCAAAAGAACAAGAGGTAGACCTATTACAAGATGGGAAGATGATATAAAAGCAATAGCTGGTCCAAACTGGAGAAAAGTAGCTGAAGACAAAGTCAAATGGGCATCACTGGAGGAGGCCTTCACCCATTCTGGGGTTCCTGTAGATTAAATAAAAAAATGAAGTACCTAACTATAAATACTATGATATAATACATAGGATACACATAAAATTATACTAAGTAAGAGACAAATAAATAACATAGAATGAACTAAACAAAACTAACACATACATAGATTTTAAGGAATGTAAATTTACTGGAAATAAAAGGCTTTTTTATTTTTATTTTTTATTTTTTTATAATTAATCTCCCGGGTTTTGGGACATTACATTATTACTAGAGATCGGATAATTGGATGCGTATTAACCTAAAGTTGAGGAGTTGGCTAAGTATGGAGTGGGCTTTTGGATTGAAAGATCCCAGAATTCTGGTATCGGCAAATTTTGACTTCTAATTATAGAATCGAATGTTTTAAGTACTTAAGTTCAGATGTTAGTTAGTATGGATTGCACTTATACATCGAGAAAATCCCGGGATTCCGGAACGACACTTTTTAAGTTCTTATTTTGGAATCGAATGTTTAGTTAGGTACTTGCGTTCAGGTGTTGGCTAGAAATGGATTGCACTTCTGTATCAAAAAAATTCCGGGATTCACAAATTTTGACTTCTGATCATAGAATCGAATGTATAATTTACTTAAGTGCAGATGTTAGTTAATATGGATTGCACTTATGTATCGAAAAAATCCCGGGATTCCGGAGCGACAATTTTTAAGTTCTGATTATAGAATCGAATGTATATTTACTTACGTTTAGGCTTTGGCTAATATGGAATGTACCTACTTTTGTATTGATCGTCAAAATGTCCGGATGATAAATTAAGTATTTTTTTACTACGAGTATTAGAGGATAACTTTTATCACTAAATTTTCACAGGGAATCTTCTACTCATGAACAACTTTCACTATGGCATCAACATGTAAATCACGAAAAATAAATCAGCTGGTCGAGTAGGTATTGAACTTTTGTATCAAACATCGTAATTTTTTTCGTGATTTCAGAGTTGGTCCCATAGTGAAAGCTGCTGAAACTGTAAATCCAAGATGGCGGCTGCGAATATTTTCAAATGTTTTATCATGGTTGTCGTTTTTATGGCTTTCGAGGGTGTTAAGGCCGATAGTGACACTAAAATGTAAATCCAAGATGGCGGCTGCGAACATTTTCTATCTTTTCTAATTTTTCGTCATGGGTGTCGTTTTCTTGGTTTTCGAGACTGTTAAAGCCGATAGTGACGCTAAAATGTATATCCAAGATGGTGGATGCGAATATTTTCTAATTTTTCTCAATGAGTGTCGTTTTCATGGTTTTCGATGGTGTTAAAGCTGATAGTAACATTAAAATGTAAATCCAAGATGGCGGCTGCGAACATTATTAAATTTTTCGTCATGGGTGTCGTTTTCATGCTTTTCGAGGGTTTCAAAGGCGATTTACATTTTAACGCCACGTTAAAATGTAAATCCAAGACGATGGCTGCAAAATTTTCAAACTTTTCGTCATGGGTTATGTGACACTTAATCATGTTATACATGAATTTATTCCCTCTCGGGCTCCAAAGAAACATAAATTTCCACCGTGGTTCAACCGTAATTTAATCAGAATGTTAAATTCAAAGAACAACATTAGAAAGAGATATCATAAATATAAAAACCCAATGGACTTAATTGAATTAAAACTGCTCGGTAAGCGCTGCGATACTTTGGTCACTCAATGCTACAACAATTATATAAAAAATCTAGAAAACAAGCTTAAAACCTATCCTAAGTTATTTTGGACGCATGTAAAAAATAAAAGAGGGGGGTCTAGTGCCTATCCCATGACCATGACAGACGGATCAGTGTTTACGTCTGATGGTACGACAATATGTGAGATGTTTGCTACCAGCTTCTCGTCTGTTTATAGCCCCGACCAAGAGTCAAGTAGTGAGCTTAACACCGAATTATCTTCACAGTCTCTTGGGAATACCAGTCTATGCTTAATAAGTCCAAATATAAGCAATGAGAGCCTACTTAAGAAATTAAAAAGTTTGGATATTAACAAAGGTGCTGGCCCAGATGGTATACCGCCAATATTTATTTCGGCGTGTGCGGATGAGTTGGTGCATCCACTCATGGCCATATACAGCAAATCTTTGGTTTCTGGTGTATTCCCTACGAAATGGAAAATGGCAAAGGTGGTGCCTGTACATAAATCGGATAGCAATGACAACATATTTAACTATAGGCCCATTTCAATTCTCTCAACGTTTGCCAAAGTGTTTGAATCACTACTCTGTCCGCATTTCCAGAACCATCTCAAGCTATTCATAAGCGATCATCAGCATGGATTTGTTGGATCACGATCCACGAGCACTAATCTAGTTGCATTCACGGAGAATTTAATTGGAGCTGTCGATTCTGGTCTCCAGGCAGACGTCATTTACACTGATTTTAGTAAAGCCTTTGATAAAGTTTCCCATAAAATCTTATCTCATAAGTTGCATGCGTATGGTATCACTGGCAGCTTGCTTAAATGGGCGATTTCGTATTTGGCTGATAGATCTTTCTTTGTTGTGGTAAACGGTTACCAATCTAATGTATACAAAATCTCCTCTGGAGTCCCGCAAGGTTCACATCTGGGGCCTATATTGTTTATTTACTTTATTAATGACATTCCCAGCTGTTTGCGGTACTCCAGCATTTTTATGTATGCGGATGATTTAAAGTTTCTTAGAATAATTAAGTCTGATAGAGATTCCTCGCTTTTACAGAAGGACCTTGATAGTCTCATCCAATGGTGCAAGAATAATGAAATGCATTTGAACTCAAAGAAGTGTTACCATGTTAAGTATACAAGAAAAAATTACGTTATAGAGACAGTATATTACATTAATGAAGATAAGGTGAATGAAGTAGACACTATACGTGACCTTGGAGTTTTGTTTGACCAAAAATTAACGTTTGTGCCACACGTAGATCATGTTGTTAAAAAAGCGTCAAAAATGTTGGGGTTTGTCATAAGACAGTGTAAAGGTTTTCGTCAAAGTAAAACAAAAATTTTACTTTACTATAGTTTAGTACGTAGCATATTAGAGTACTGTAGTGTGGTGTGGCGGCCGCACTATGCTACTCACAGTTTGCGTCTAGAACGCGTCCAAAAACGATTTGCTTGGCATTTCGCTTTTTCTGTCGGTATAGCTAAAAAAACGCCTTCTTACATAGACAGATTAAAAATCTTCAACATGCACACCTTAGAAGAGCGTAGACGTTTAAACGACGGAATGTTTGCCTGTAAAATCTTGACAGGAAATATTGACTCACCGCCGCTGCTCGCACTTATAAACTTTCGTGCTCCTTCAAGAATTCCTCGTAAACCCATAACTCCACTTCGTCCTCCACAGAGAAGAACGGTGTTGGGATCTAACTCTCCATGTGCTAGGTTCTGTAGGGTTTTGAATGGTTGTAGCGACCTAATCGATTTCCACTTTGATTCTTTAGCTAAGCAGAAATCTAAAATTTTGAGTTGTTTATCTGTTTTATTGTAAAGTATTAATATTAGTATATCAGTTCAGTACATATATTTATTTTTGTTTGTACTTATAAAACTAAGTCTTTATTTATACCTACATAACATTTTTCTTTTGTTTTAAGTTGGCTCTAAACTGTACTAAGCTAAGCTAAGCTTACAATTAACATAAATTAATTTAGTTCATGTGGTGTTTACCTTTAAGTAATTGTTACACTGTTTAAAGTTTAAGACATGTAATTTTTTTGCTCAAGATGTTAGTGTAAACAATTGTTGGTAAACCAAAATAAAATAAATAAATAAATGGGTATCGTTTTCATGGTTTTTGAGGGTGTTATAGCCGATAGTGACGTTAAAATGTAAATCCAAGATGGCGGCTGCAAAAATTTTCAAGCTTTTTATCATGGGTGTCATTTTAATGGTATTCGAGGGTGTTAAAGCCGATAATGACGTTAAAATGTAAATCCAAGATGGCGGCTGCGAAAATTTTCCGTCATGGTTTTAGAGTGTGCTAAAGCCGATAGAGGAGTCAAAATGCGTGACGCTTGGCTGATGCCTACTTAACTAACCCTGCGGCAGTGCAGCGTATCGCGTTACAACCTGAAAACACGTGTGATAGTAATTAAAAAACCATCAACATTTTTAAAGCAGGCGCTATCTTGCATTTACATTTTAGTGTCACTATCGGCTTTAACACCCTCGAAAATCATGAAAACGACACCCGTGACGAAAATTTTAAAAATGTTCGCAGCCGCCATCATGTATTTACATTTTAACATCACTATCGGCTTTAACAGCCCCCAAAACCATGAAAACGACACCTTTGACGAAAAATTAGAATATATTCGCATCCACCATCTTGGCTTTACATTTTAGTGTCACTATCGGCTTTAACACTCTCGAAAAGCATGAAAACGACACCTATGACGAAAAATTTGAAAATGTTCGCACCGGCCATCTTGGATTTATATTTTAATGTCACTATTGGCTTTAACACCCTCGAAAAGCATGAAAACGACACCCATGACGAAAAATTTAATAATGTTCGCAGCCGCCATCTTGGATTTACATTTTAATGTTACTATCAGCTTTAACACCACCGAAAACAATGAAAACGACACCCATAACGAAAAATTAGAAAATATTCGCATCCACCATCTTGGATTTACATTTTAGTATCACTATCGGCTTTAACACTATCGAAAACCAAAAAAACGACACCCATGACGAAAAATTAGAAAATATTCGCAGCCGCCATCTTGGATTTACAGTTTCAGCAGCTTTCATTATGGGACCAACTCTGAAATCACGAAAAAAATTACGATGTTCGATACAAAAGCTCGACCAGCTGATTTATTTTTCGTGATTTACGTGTTGATGCCATAGTGAAAGTTGTTCATAGTAGATGATCCCCTGTGAAAATTTAGTGATAAACAAGTTACCCAGTAATGGTAAAAAAAATACTTAATTTATCAATTCCGGAATCACGACATTTTGACGATCAATACATAGATATACATTCGATCCTATAATCAGAACTCTAAATCTGTGAATCCCGGAATCCCGGATTTTGACTATTTTTGACAATTGTTGATAATTACGCGCGGGCGAAGTCACGGTCACGGAATGGAACAGAAAAAATAACTGACTGTATTGGATCAGCGTCAATAATATCGGGACGAACAGACTGTTTTCAGAATGAAGACAGTATACGATAATATTACACTGTAATTCTGACAAGAGACCCAATTGAGTAGTTTAATTTTCTTAGTTTTTGAGATCATTTTGAACAGTCTGTTCGATCCGATATTTTGACGCTGACTGTACTCGTATTAGTCATTTTGTGAGATGTGACTGTAATGAAATGATTTTGCGCCTCATTCAATAGAGGTAGGTACGCACGGCTACAGATCAAGCTATACATATCCAGTATAAGCTGATCTCGCATTGTATAAGATTACCTTACAATGAGAGGTCAGTGTAAACTGGACATGCATAGCTTGATGTGTAGCCGCGTGCACGTTTGCAGTGAGTGTGGGTCTGATTGTCACCGCGTCGCGCTGCACGAATTGTCGTACTTACACCGCGCGCCACAATATCCAAATTGTATTTTATTTATTAAACAAAAAGGCATAGCACGTACAAGTTGAAACTTTTGTATGGTAGCAGAGCTTATTATCACGAATATGTGGGCGCAAATTTATAAACTTAAATTCAATATTTCGATAATTGCAAAGTAAAAATACAATTACTTGTGAAGCATATTACTTAGCTGTTAGAACTTTTGTTGTAAGGTATAACTAATCCCTTTAAGTGTATAGGAAATGATTTGAAAAACTTAAATTTTTTATTGAATGAGTTAAGGGACATTTTCAGATTTCCATTGTTCCACAGTACCTATCTGTTAGCATTTTCAGTAATATATACTCTAAATAGTACTAATTAAGAAACAGTGTAGTATTTTAATTTAAATTTTATATTATTGTTATAACACGAAATAATAGGAAATACCTACTTAATACCTATAGCATAACTCTAAACTGTTAGCATTTTTGTACATAGCAATGAATTCACGAAAGTAATCCCCTCCGCGAAAATAAAAAACTTTGGAATTATCGAAGGGCATATTCTTTTGTCTACTGGACTATTAGGCCTATTAGTAGCAGCAATCCACATGTTTTTTATTTCGGGTTTATTTGGAAATCTAGAATAATAATAAATCGGGTAGATTTTTTTATTACCTTTCATTTTAACCAGTGATCTTGCTTTCCATGATTTTTTTACTTATATATTTATAGTATAGTAGTAGCTATATAGCATGCAATATGTTAGCCCACAGGTTTGCACGTTGTACACCAGAAGTAAAAATAACTCGATAATGTGTTTTGCCAATCTTTGTACATGTGCACTCTGTGGGATCGATAGACGCAGACGGCATACGACGTCTTCAGAGTTCAGTATATCAATACTTTCAGGATGTGGTTGAGGCTTCCACGTTACTGCAGTGCATCAGGAATGTTTGCCGAATTACATACTGATGGTTTTAATACCATCTTGAGTAAAAAGAATGCTTCCATGATGCGCAGAGTACGTGGGAGCGTCAACGACATTAAGGTCATCAGTAAACAGCCGTGCTGCACCATTATGACGCATTATGTACATGTACACACGGCTACACATCAAGCTATACATTTCCAGTTTATACTGTAAGGAAATCCTATACATTGCGAGATCAGCTTAAACTGGAAATGTATAGCTTGATCTGTAGCCGTGAGTACAACATGTACCCAATGCGGGGCATCAAGTGAGTGCAGATATATGAATTAAACTCTTTTATTACGTTTGTTACTAAAATATCTTATGAGAAGTGTGTATTAATAATATTAATGGATCAAGGTCTGAAATAAAATATTTTTTATAGACATTGCTTTAAAAAATCAGTTTTACCCTTATTAAAAGGACTTCTCCATAGGGGACAACGGTTTGAAATGGGCAACTAGCTTCATCTTTCTGACTGACCGATCCCTTGACAATTCAAACGTACGTATGATTAGTTTATTTTGAAATAAATATTTTTTTTTATTTTGCTTTGAGTTTGAGTTTGAATAAAACATTGCAGTCGCATCATTACTCATATTTTTTTATTTTTCCTGAAATACAAACCTCATTAAAAAAATCTTATTTTTTGAAGAATATTGGGTAAAATGTACATCACCTGGTAACCCTAAACAAAAGATGTACTTTTTTTCTGTCCCTTTCGACGGCACGGATTCCATGAGTCTATAGAATTCTAAGTCAATGCCACATACCTAACCTAGAAAAAGTATTATATTGCTGTATCATGCATGACCGGCCACGTGGTGGCTCCATCTAGATGTTTAAAAGCATCGGAAGAATAGTGGTCGTCTATTTGGTTTAAACTGTCAAAATTTTCGGATTTCGGATTTGTGAACAGCGTTTAAATGACTCCTTTGATAACATTGATTGATGTTCGTGGCACGGAAACGTATCGAATGGTTGTGGATAGGTGTGCTGGCCTGCAGAAGCTAAGTGGTAGTCTTTCTTGCTTTGAAATACGGTAACTTTCGTATAGAGACAAGTCAAAGTCTCCTTCGCTTCATAGGTGCTCTAGAAGTTCTTTGTGGTTTAGCTGGTCTGACTTCGTTCCTTCTCTTGGCATAGTAATTCATTGATGCTATTGATGGGTAGTGTATAAACCTTAATTCTGGTGCCACTTCATATCTCGAAGGTTCAATCTAGAACAGTAACAATACATTTAGGGGTTTATTTATAAACATTGTTTGGTTAAGTAATGATTAAGTAGCGACTGTTTAACCATTATTTTGAAGTTTAAATGGTTTAAACCTTCGTATTCGTTCGGAACGTGGAACATTTTGAAATTTCCTATGCTCGCATTTTTGGTTAGACGTTTTTAATTTTTTTTTTTTTTCAGGAAATGGATTGATTTTGAATTGAAGTTTATTTCTATTGTTTTAATTTTTTGAACGAGAGTGTTAAGGAACCACTGTACAAACGCACCCGGCGATTTTATATACTAGCTATTTTTTTTTGGGTACAATAGACCTTTTTTAGTGTATTATTGAAAACAACAAAGTGCGCAAAATAATAGACGCCGAAAAAAAAAATTACAGTACGAGTACCATTGACCTTGAAATCAAGGTCAATGACCCTGAGGCTTTCATCGTCTAATATACGAGACATTCACCGCCTCACCTAACCCAAATGATTCACCAAAAATAGAGGGGATATGGCGCTCGGCGGCCGCTGCCGCGGCACCGCTCGCTTCGCTCGCTCGCCGTCGCGCGTTAAGGGTCACTGTTCTAACCTAACCTAACCCAAATGATTCACCAGCAATAGAGGTAATGGTCACTATTCTAACCTAACCCAAATGATTCACCAATGTGAAGTTTCGGACGCGCGGGTGTGATAGTATAGTGGAGCCTGTATCCGAAATCAGAGCAATTCTTTGCCAATTTTCTCTAAAATTTTACTAAGTTAAGTAAATTTATATTTCTTTACTCAAAAAGTGATTCATACATTGTACAAGACAGCTTTCACCAAAATACATTGTAAATTTTACATATCCTTTAGACGTCAAAACAATTCGTAAATAATATGTGATATTCTAAACCTCTTACAGTAAATAATATGTGATATTCTAAACCTCTTACAGTAAAAATACACAAAACAGTCGCCGGTTTAGGTCGATTTATCAAAATTAAATAATAAAAATACAAAAATACTCATAGGTACATTAGATCATAATTGAAATGATCTTTCATGATGTGCAACTTATAGAAATACTGTTCCATAACTGTAAAATCACGTAAATCAGCGAAATCGGCACAATTTCGTGTACGGCCTCTTAACTCGATCAAGCTTCGAAGATTGTCACTCCTACAGTGCGTTTCAACTAAGAATAGGATGACCTTGGCGCCATATTGTGAAGATTTAGCAAAATAGCATCTCGTTTACACATTTTCAAAGTCAGTGACATATTTTAACAAAAACAAATTCCAAAAACAGAACTAAAATGGATAAGGATAACACTACAAAACTTTGCAAGTCTTAGATTTCTAGCTTCAGTTGACAGTTAGAGGTCATTGACTTTCCTATTCTTAGTTGAAACGCATTGTACTCACGGACTACAAAATAAGAAGGACTCCGCACCACGCGTATCGAAAGTGAAGCACTGTAACTGTACCGATCTATGTGTGCGTGATTTGACAAAGACGCCCGCCGCGCCGTCGTGTCACGTAATGGCGGCCGGTCGCCCGATACTATGATGTAAATGTGTGCGTAAGGCATGTTTGTACAAACGGTCCCGGCATACTTAGGTACTGTGCTTCACTTTCGATATGCGTGGCGCGGAGTCCTTCTTTTTAGGGTTCCGTACCAAAATGGTAAAAAGGGACCCTTATGTGCGACTCAGTCTGTCTGTCTGTCATAGCTGGATATCTCATGAACTACTAATGCTATCAACTTGTTTGGAACAGAGAAATAAGAAAGAATTTTTTTTTTTTTTGCACAGGGCCTGAAAGGGGATCTTAAAAATTCAGGGAGCACTAGGGCATGTTGGGTATCTTAGCAAAGAGCGTTTTTAGGCTGCATAGTTTTCGACTTTTGATGAAAAATGTAAAAAAAATACCGGGCTGCTAATTCCTCTGCTACTGAGGAATTCCTGATGGAAAAACCCAATTAAACCTTTTCTTTTTTTTTGGGAATCTAACCCAGGACCTCATGCTCAAAAGTAGCGCTTGCGACCACTGGGCCAACGAGGCAGTACAATCTTATAAATCCTAATTTTTATAAAACAAAGTCGGGTTTGTTCGAACACTTATAACTCGAGAATGGCTAAACCGATTTTTATGTTTTTTTATTTGTTGTATTTGTCTCCGTCCCGATTAGCAGAGTAACTATTAAAAGCATTGGAAAATTGTCGAAAAAAAAATCCAATAAGTACCTACTAAATGTTCATGGGTTTCGTAAATGTCAAACATTTACCCTCTTACTAATAAACACGAAATAAAATTATACCAGGAATAACAAAGGAATAACCATACATTGTCATAGGTTTAAACTTGGAATAACTTTATTCTGTGTTTATTAGTAAGAGGGTTAATGTTCATCCCGTCGATACAGTAAACCTCTACCATCAAATTAAAGAACGTATTTTTTAAATAAAGGTTTTTGAATCCACAACATTCGAATAGTAGCGTATTTTAGATTTTAAAAATGTAGAATAATGTCAGTAATGAAAAAGGATTGACATATATGTATATTAGTTGACAAATATTTATGCGTGCGTTCAGTCTTTTTCATAATTTTAACCTTTTTAGTTACTTTAAATTTATTTATTTTACTTTCAGCAAAAAATCGTAGTTCAATTCTTAAAATATAAATTAAGTTTTCCTACACAATTCAAAATGTTCTCAGCTTGCGCCTTCGGGAACTTCGCGCGTTTACATTAGAATATTCATAGCTAAGACAGGTCGTCTGTCGGGTCAGCTAGTTAGTAATATAAAAGCAGCATTAATTATTACCTGTCTAATAAACTCAAATAAAATTAAACAGAAAAACAAATGTTTATATGACATGGTAGGCAAGGGAATTTGAAATCAAATCGTTTTATCTACACCATTTCTAACCAATCAAGAAACTGACATTTACTACATAATATAATAAAATTCAATTTCAACTGCTTCACAATTGTGTTTCCAATTTATGTGATTTCATAATAGTAAGTTTTATGACCAGCATATAAGGGTTAGTTTTCTTTACAAGTTAAATATTTTTGTGACATTTTAAATAGTCCTAGTCATTCTGAAGTCAACTTAATTTACATTTTCATAAAGTTGATATTTTTGTTTAAGTGGAAATGAAATCAATTTGAAAGAACGATTTGAATTGACGTTACAATGATTCATTGATATTATCTCAACGAAATTCCGATTTTATGTAAAACTAGCTGTTGCCTGCGGCTTCGTCCGGTGTCAATACTTCCCTATTAGAATCGGATTTTGTTGACAATTTCATGGGTTTGAATTGTTTTGCGCGGAACCCTATTCTTTTTCTAAGTAGTTAAATCTAGTTACTCCTTATAACACCAGCTATCTGCCAATGTAAGTCCCGTTAAAATCGGTCCAGCCGTTTCGGAGATTAGCCGGAACAGACAGACAAAAGTTCAATTGTGATATAAGTAAGAACCGTATATAATTCGCACGGACGTAAAAATATCGCGGCGATTATTTTTCGTACTGGATTTTCAACTCTTTGCTTAGAGCCTAATCAGAACTTTTCGATAAGAGTGTAGATAAAGTGTCCGGTAATAATTAATATTGGTTGTTGACAATATTCTGTAAAACATAATAAAATATGTAAAAACCAGCTTTTCTACTTTAACGTAGACGAGTAAGATTTTTAGAATATGTAGGTACCTGTCACCTGTAAATTGGCACCGCTTTCAAACTAGCAAGTAAGCATATCGTCTTAAGGCCCTGGTTCCAAGCTTGGTTTAGCTCGGTGTGTAAGTGAAATGGCGTTATGGCTGTCTAATTTGACGCACGAGATAGAAGATTCTCACGCGCACCGGAATTATGTCGTAAAAATGCAAATAAAATCGTATAAAATTAGAAATTAACTATTTAATAAAAAGTAATCCATCACTGGATGCAGTTTGGAATTTGACATTTCATGGTATATTTTTAATTATAATTATAATTGTTAATGAAGGGATAAACTGCTTTTAAAGATTATTAGGAGGTATGTTTAAAGATTTTTTTGGTGCATTAAAATATGTATAATTATGTTTTGGCTTCCATCACTGTATGCGAAAAGGACTTGAAAATATCATATTTTTTTACATGTCAAAATTATTTACGGTTTATGAGATACACAGCTTTAAAAACCACCTTTTTGATCGTTTTCAGGAAATCTGGGCCTTAACAGTTAAAAAAGCTGAAGTCCAATATGCAGTTGCCTACTGCAGCATATTGGACAAAATTTTGAGCTTTTTAGGGTTCCGTACCAAAATGGTAAAAAAGGAACCCGTATGGTGTCACTCAGTCTGTCTGTCACAGCTGGATATCTCAAGAACTACTAATGCTTGAAACTTGAAATTTGGAACAGTTTTACGTTTACCCAACTGTTTTGCAAATAAGAAAGAAACAAAAATATTTATATTTTTTTTTGCAACAGTGACTGAAATGGGGTCTTAAAAATTAAAAATGGGGCTACTAGGGCATATTGTGGGGTATCATATGAAAGAGCGCTGTTTGCACATTCTCAAACATTTTTTTTTTCTTTTTTTTTAGGCCGCATAGTTTTCGACTTTTGATGAAAAATGTAAAAAAAAAATACCGTTCCTCCCCCCCCCCTTTTCTCCGAAGTTTGCAAAGAGAAAAATCTGAAATTATTCTCTATGATAGAAGTTTATGCAAAGATTACAGGAAAAATAAAACGATGTCTCTAAATAGCACACTTTTTCAGAAATCGGAACGGAACCCTCGGTGCGCGAGTCCGACTCGCTCTTGACCGGTTTTTTTAAAATGAGTAGGTCTTGGACTACGAGCTTTATGATTGTCTTGCATTTTGGAATTCGCGCATGTGGGCCAGTCATGCGTCCGGGTGCAAATCCGATGTCCGTTTGCCCCGCACGGCCCCCCAGAATTTGCGTTTTGGGTGTGCACCAATTCAATGTACTCACCTCTAGGAGTATATGTACCGGTTTCTTTTTCAATGTCCCTCTGTACTTTTGAAGAAATATGCAAAAAAAGGGGGCCGTGCCAGCCAAACGTTTTCAGCTCGGCCCCCGTGTAACTTGAAAAATATATAGCGTATTAAAAAGTTTCTTAAACTCAAGGAATGTACTCTATTAACACGTTAAATGTGCCGCAACAGACATTGTGAATTCGTAATAATAAATAATTTATAGATGTGGATAGGGGGTCGTGCTGGAAAAAACAATTATAAGAAAATATCTAAAAAAGACAAAACACCCTTATCCAAAAACTATTAGAAAATAATTGATGTGCGGCAAGTAACATATGTACCGCTTTGGTTTCTCATACAACTTGCTAAATTTGAAAAATAAACCAATTTTAGTTTATTCAGCACGGCCCTCTATAGTTGCATATATCTTTTTAAATATGACATGTTTGTTTACAAAATTCGATTTCCTGAATTACGTATAGGAGTACATTCATTCCAAATAAATTGCGATTCTGCTGTATTAGTACTTTAAACGATAAATTGAATTTAAAATATCATACATTACAACTTATGGGGTGACCATGATTCCATATATTAGGTAGAGTGGGCTGCATCAATTGGGTACCCCTCAAAAGACATGTGGGTTCAAATCCGTGATAGGCCGAAATTCGTTTTTGTATTTTCAAAAACATTTTATTACAAATTAATGTATTGTTTTTGTGAATAAATAAGTTTATGCTAGTATTTATTTTTAACTAAATCTGTTTTTATTATTGTCTTATTCAATAAAACGTTAATACTTCTAATATTTGACATTTACGACAGGGTTGACATTTACCAAGAGTTATTCAACGTCTAAATAGATCAGAGGTTTCAAGACCGACATCCACATCTATAAATTATTTATTATTACGAATTCACAATGTCTGTTGCGGCACATTTAACGTGTTAATAGAGTACATTCCTTGAGTTTAAGAAACTTTTTAATACGCTATATATTTTTCAAGTTACACGGGGGCCGAGCTGAAAACGTTTGGCTGGCACGACCCCCTTTTTTTGCATATTTATTCAAAAGTACAGAGGTACATTGAAAAAGAAACCGGTACATATACTCCTAGAGGCGAGTACATTGCATTGGTGCACACCCAAAACGCAAATTCTGGGGGGCCGTGCGGGGCAAACGGACATCAAATCCGCATGACACTTAAGGCCGGTTCACATTAGGTCCGACCGATAGTTTTACATTTGGCCGACTGGTCGGGGTCTTGCTGTTCACACTATACAAGCTGCTGGTCCGACCTAATATGAACACCACCGTCGTTAACGTCGATTTACTGCTACCTCTCTTATCCCACAGCATACCTACACCTGTTTTCCACAAAACAAATCAAAACTTCTGTAAGTACCTATTTATTTCGTCCTCCATGTTTAAACGAGTCTATCCTGCATACACGCCACCGAAGTAATACCACAGATTAATACAGATGGGACACTCCGCAAAATCATTTAAATAAAAAGCGACTCTTGCTACGACACATTATAGTGCAATTCAGGTCTCACAACGCTTATTACCTACAGTTATACTGAACTACAAGTTGCCTCTCTTTCTATCGCGTAACTCTTGTACCTTCTGACCGACTGAATTGGCCCCGTGAGAGGGGCCCGCCGCGTACTTGTAGCTTCATACCTAAACTGCGGAGTGTCCCATCTGTATTAATCTGTGGTAATACGAACTGGTGGTGAGAGCGGGGAATGCACTCGGACGGTTGTAGATGCAGCGCACGGCCTAAGAGGTTTCTCTTATTGACACCTCTTGAAACCTCTAGCTTTTTCCCTATTCCTTTGACAGGGGGGACGGTCGCGCAGCGGGTGGTTCTCGGCGCAGGTGTAGGGTGGGGGTACGACACCGGCCGGCATGCACTTGAAAAATTCGCGTATTGTCCCGTTTTTCGATGTATTTTGTAGGCTTTCTCCACAAATAAGCGTCTTGCTTACACAACGATTGCTCTGAAATACAACCACTGAGAGCCGGCAGACCAACTCGTTTCACATGTGGAGACACCATACTTCGAATGGGTACTAAAAGTGGCCATTTCTCTTATCGTTTTATTTTCGCAACAATGTTGCGCGCAACATAGCTCTGAAATGCAATCACTGAGAGCCGGCAGACCAACTTGTTTCATCTGCGGAGACGCCATACTTTGAATGCGTACCAAAACTGACCATTTCTCTGATCGTTTTTTTTTTCGCAACAATGACGCCTCTTGTAAGCGCTACTCTACAACCAATCGAAGTAAGTCTAACCGTATCCATGATCGTTATGAAAAGTCCTGTCACCTCTCGGTCTATTGGTTTCGCCGCTCCGAGCCGACAATTAGTGTGAACGGCGCAATACAAATAAGAATGCCAATATTTTATCCGACCCCACCGAAATCGTGACTGAATGTCCAGTAAATGTGTCGTCGCCGACAGTTTTATCGGGTCGCTATAATGTGAAAAGCGCTATTGAAATACATCATTACGCCAATATGCATCCGACACTTTTGTCGTTCCGGTAAAACTGTTGATCTGGCCTAGCGTGAAGCGGAACTAAGTGTTCTAACACACGAGTGACACGCGTCGACGGCGGTCGTTGACGCTTGAAGTCCGACGAACGTAGCATGTAGCGTCCGCCATTTTGTCAGTGGATTGCAATTATAGTTCAGGAGTGACAAAATGGCAGACACAACTATCTACAACTGCAAGCGTCGCTTTAGGTCGGCGGCTGCCGTCGAAGCGTGCATTTGCGCCTGCCGTTGACGCGTAGCGCTCGTGTGTAAGAACACTAAAACGAACAGAGTGAGAAAGATAATTTATTATTATCATTTTCTTCTTTTTAGATCACCACGCATCACGAGACAGTCGCCAACAGAAATGCTGCGAACGTTGTCTACTAAGTCATTGGTGCAAAAAAATACCGGAAGATGTCAAAATATTGCCCGTTTAATTCAATTTCACCCTGTATTTTCAGTTAGTACCTATATGCATCCTTGTGGAGCAGGACCTGAGCCAAGCATTTTTATTAGCGATGTAATCCGCCAACTTATAATATGCTTGGTTGCATCGTGTGCGTTTTAGGGTGAAGCCAGACGAGCATAATTTTTCGCGTAATTTCGGTCGAATAATTTCTGAGTACCTACGTAAGTTGTGACGAAACGGGATTTTTGTATGTAACCGAATGCAGCAGAATTTCTGCGACCGAAATTCTGCGACTCATGATTCACAAAATTACGTTCGTTTGGCCCTCACACTTATAGGTACAAGACGACACGGTTGGCGCAGTGGTTGAGCGATTGACTGCTGCGCAGCATGTCGCGGGTTCGATTCCCGCACGGAACAAATATTTGTTCGACCTACAAGTATTTGTTCCGAGTCTGGGTGTTTTTCTTTCTATAATATGTATGTATTTACAAAAATAAAATGTATATAAGTAGTTTATCAGCCATCTCGTTACCATAACACAAGCATTAGGTTGCTTAGCTTGGGACTAGATGGCGTTGTGTGAAAATGTCCAAGGATATTTATTATTTATTATTATTATTATTTCAATTTTCACACTTTTTTTTATTAGATATTTTTGGGAGAGATTAAAGCTGTATTTTTGCGTAGCACTCGTGCAAAGTAAGTACCTATGTAACAAATTAGTTCTCCGTCCACCATAAACTTATAACTTAGTAGGTATTAGGTAATTAAACAGAATTCATTAATAGTCTTAAGGCTGTTTTTTATTTATAATGTAAAGTAATTGTGGAGATATTTTCTTCATTCGAGACACCACCTTGTAGAATTCCGTGCCTGGATTAATTTTTGCTTTTATTGACCCCTGTAAAGATTGAAATAAAATATTGCAACTCTTTTACTTTTTTTTTGAGCACCTAGATTGGCTGATTGGCTTATAAGCAATTGCTTTGCAGTGGCATCTATATCGCCACATACGAACTATATATACTCATCACAATGACGTCATACTGAGCATTTATAAGGTGTCAAGCCAGTGCGAGCTGATAGCAGAGTACCATACCTATCGATTTAACCCTCATGTATGTTCTACGATTTTTTGTAGTTTTCGAGTTATATTTTTTTTAGGGTTCCGTACCTCAAAAGGAAAAAACGGAACCCTTATAGGATCACTCGTGTGTCTGTCTGTCCGTCTGTCACAGCCAATTTGCTCCGAATCTAATGAACCGATTAAGTTGAAACTTGGTACACATATGTATTACGGTAACCCAAACACGGACATGTAACGTAAATAAATGAATTTTGAATATGGGGGTCTCTTTGGGGGGGAAAATAAATAGAATTTAAAAAAAGTTTTGCTAACTGTAGGTACCGTGTGACATATCAAATGAAAGGTGTACTGTGAGAATCTGAAATATATTTTTTTTTACAATTTTAAAATAAACTGTTTTGAAGTTATTTAAGAAAATAGATGAAAATTGACCATTCCCCCCCCCCCCCCTTATCTCCGAAACTACTGAGCCTGAAATTTTGAAAAAAATACAGAATATAGTTCTTTACGTATAGATTACAGGAAAACCTATCAGAAGTTTGTGGTCTTGTAAATCTATATAAGTATACAATTAAAAGTCCTGACTGACTCATTGACTGATAATAATCAAGGCACAGTCCAAACCACTGGACCTAGAGACATAAAATTTTGCATATAGATACCTTATATAAAGTAAACATCCATTAAGGAAGAATTTTTGGAAATTCCATACATAACTAAGGGAATAAAATAGGGGATGAAAGTTTTTATAAAAATCTTATCTATTGAGTTATTAGACTTGAAACTTAGTACGAATATTCATCTAAGTTAATTATAAAATTAATCATTTTTAGTTTTACTAAACTGTGGATGGGAAATCATCAAAAGACTTCTCCCGCTCTGGGTGGAGCGGAAGGGCGTGTCATACTTTTACTGACTAAAACCCACCCGTGTTCCTTCAGTTGCCTATGGCAGGGCCACGGTATATCTCTTTCGAACACCCGCGACCCCAGAAGACGGGATTGGTGGGTGTCAAAGTTTGTATGGAGGAATTTTAACACGCGGTCCGATTTACTCAAAACTAAGTTTTTGTACTTGAGACCAAAAATGAAGACCAACTAACGTCTATCAGGGTTTTCCAAAAATCTACCCGTAAGGGGTGAAAAGGGCTAGTAAATTTTACAGCGGAGGATTTTATTGGGGATTGATTAACTCGAAAATAGGTGTACCTAAATAATGTTTGAGCCGAGTTATGGAAACATCCCAGACGATTTTTGAAATTCTACCCCTGTGGGCGTGAAAACAAGGATATAGTTTATATGAAAAATCTTATTAATTTGGTTATTGAACTTGAAACTTAGCACAAATACTTGCTTGTAAGTAATAAAGTTTGTCATTATTAGTTTTTCCAAACTACCTCGCAAAGGGGGTTTAGGGATGTTAAAGTTTGTATGGAAGAATTTTAAAGCGCAGTCCGATTAACTTGAAACTCAGTATTTATACTTTGAATGTAAAATAAACAATAATAAGAAAATTAAAACGCACGAAATCAGACATCCACGTGGGCGAAGCCGCGGGCAGTCTAGCTAGTATCTCAATATTGTGCGTACAAACTTACTAAGCCTCCGCTGTCCGTCCGTCCGTCTGTCACAGGGCTGTATCTCATGAACCTTAATAAGTAGGTAGACAGTTGAAATTTTCACAGATTGTGTATTTCTATTACGAATAAAACAACAAATAATAAAAATAAAGTAAAGTTAAAATTAAAGGGGGCGGCCCCTTTAATTTTAACTTACTTTATTTTTCTTATCCCCTTTTACTTTATTTTTCTTATCCCCATTCAAAAAACTTTTCATTTTGAAAAAAAATAACCTGTGTGTGGGGTGTTATTGTCTAGAACTCATCGAGTAGAGTAGAAAGATATTTTTATTTATTTATCTTCTAAAATTAAGAAATAGGGGGCAGTAAAAGTTGTCAATTTTATACCATTTTTGTACGAGCTCTATTATAGAATGTAAGGTACATTCTATAATAGAGCTCTGTATTTAATCAACAAGTAGGTACTAAAAACGGCGATTCATAAGGTATTTTGTTTAAATATGGGCGATTTTCTGCAACTGCAAAAAATCACCTTGTAGTGAGGGATCCAACTAGAAATCTACAAAAAATCGTAGAACATACATAGGGGTTAAATCGATAGGTTTATACTCTGCTATTAGCTCGCACTGGCTTGACACCTTAAAAGAAACTCCCTGTATACCTATACAACGTCCCGACATCAATCGTCGTGATTGTTGACGAAAAATGTTAAGCAATGCCTGCATGGTGGGCAGCAGCCCACCAGGCATTGCGTAACATTTTTCGTAGTCGCCCTACTACACCCGATCTTCGATCGATTTATCGATCGTGTTTATATCAAAAAAGAACCTTTTGCAAGGCAATTCGTATTTCTTTAAGTTTGAATAAGGTTCGAAATACAAAAACTGGCCAGAAGGTTCTTGGAAATCATAATTCGGTTTATGATGAGACGGTAAAGTTTACAAGTTGATAAGAAATCTCACCAGTTTTTTTTTCTGTGAAGAAGACCTCATAGCGCTTTTTGGATTTACTTCTTCTTTCCATACTCCATTCCAGTAGTGCTGAAACATTTAAACGACTGTTACTAAAATATGTACAGTCAGCTTCACGAGGTACCCACATCATATGCGTGTGGCGTGAGGGCCACTTTATTGAAACTCTTTGAAAATATGCTTAGGATTTAGTGAACATTCCCAAAGAATTGTGAAAGTTGGAATCAGATTTTGTGAAAGTCAACTTTGCGAGATATGGACTGTAAAGTGGGGCCCTCAGTTCTCACATAGAGGATTGAGGGCCCACCTGTACCTGATAAACTATGGACACTACAGATAAAGTCTTTATGCCAAAATCTAAGCTTATACCAAACAAAATTTGTGAAAACAAGATATTATCGCAAAACGCTGTCCTACTTGGTATATCTTCGTTCAAAATGGGCCCTCAATCCTAACACACAAAAAAGTTTATCACGCAAATAAAATGAAACCATTAACTTATAGCTACTGTTTGTAATCCTATAAGATACTAAATAAATTATGAAAATTTGTGAAAGCAAGAGCAGGTCACCATTTCTTGTTGTTTGAAAGTTATGACCTTGACAAAATTCGGGCCCTCAATCCTCCATTTATTTTGTTTTCCGTTTTAATACGCTTATCGTATGAAAGATTAAACAAATACAAAATAGTCTCTTTTTGTGAAAAAAATTGTGCAACAAATTCGATACCAGAAAGAAATTAAAAGACCCTTTATTGTAAATAAAAATCGAGTTTTATTTTTGTTCCCTGAATTAGGAAATAGGGTGACCACAATACGGTATTTTACTCTATATGAGAAAAAATCTAAAAATATATTATTTAGATAGATTAGGCAAAAAGCAATCGGAAAATATTAGTTTTAGTTCAATAACAATATAAATGTTAAAATTAAATTCAAAGTTTTCAGGTTTTTTTAATGATTTCTCAAACCATGAATAGTAGCCGCCATTTTATGACGTCATTCGGCTGTGTAAATTAAAAAGTGTCAACTATTAATTGATCAGCGTATCTCTTACAGCAGCTATAGCTTTCACTTAAAAAACTTTTTAACAAAAAAAAAACCGACTTCCAAAAATCACTACAAAGTGAAAAATAACTTTGATTTCGGAAGTCGGTGTCTTTCGTTTTTTATTTACTTTCTTTTTTTTTTGCCACCGACTTCCGAAATCAAAGTTATTTTTCACTTTGTAGTGATTTTTGGAAGTCGGTTTTTTTTTTGTTAAAAAGTTTTTATTTCTCGCTTTTTAGTGGGTCTGTTTATAATTTGTATAAGTTACAATAGTCTAATGTCAATTGCTCATCACATGTTACAAAATATTGCTTTTCCCGATGCTGGGACGATAA
This sequence comes from Cosmia trapezina, assembly GCA_905163495.3. Lineage (NCBI taxonomy): Eukaryota > Metazoa > Arthropoda > Insecta > Lepidoptera > Noctuidae > Cosmia > Cosmia trapezina. The sequence goes on from LR991045.1 coordinate 10,525,015, forward strand.
TTGTTGAGGAGTTCTGCTGGTAAGAACCAGGAGAACTCCTCAACAACCACTCACCACACGCATTGTTTGACGAGCGGAAATTGCTTAGCAACCATATTAAAGTAATCGAATCGCAACCCGTGAAATATTTATCATTGAGTAGTTCCGGTAGCCATCTGTGGTCTTCCTCATCAGTTCCACTTCACCAAGTGGTGCTTTCCGAGAGCAAATGCACAAGCTACTATAAAAAATACCCAAATCGCTATAGGTGTGCCTATAATATTTGAAGAGTTCCTTCGATTTCTCCAGGATCCCATCATCAGAACTGGATTTTGAAAAAAATGGGACCATTTGGGAAGTCCATCCGAATTGAGGACCTCCTCCTTTTTTAGAAGTCGGTTAAAAATCAAAATCTTTACCGTCCATACGTGTATATTGTGTATAGAGTCATGAGGAACAGGGTTTAAAGTTCACTCATCCTCTATTGAAAAGGGAGGACCCTCCGACCAGATGGGTGTTGTGTCTGGTGGGCAACTGCCCCACGGTTAATGTCGGGTTGTTGTATACCTAAATGTCAGTCGCGCGGTAAACTATCACTGCGCGATGCAGGTTGCGGGACGTCATGTCCTTGTGATGCGTAGTTCGTATGTGGCGATGTAGATGCCACCACATGTGTATTACAAGAAGTAACAGGCTAGAATGGAGATGTTACAAGGATTAAAACAACAAATGTGAAAATGAAACTTTTTAATCACTATTTATAAATTACCAGATAACAAAAAAATTAAAATCCTAAAACCCTAATAAAAAAATAAAATTCTTTTTTTGGGCACTCGTGGTAACACGTTAAGGTAATTGCGCTGTGGTAGCCCGCGAAATTCATATTTTCTTGCGATTCGCGACATTAATAATTATGTATTTACATAATTTTAACAATAAAATCATTAATTACCTATGTACGCGGCCTTTTATAATGTGTGAGAACGTGCCTTTAAGCGCGGCAACGGGAGTATACACGCCCGCCCGCGCCTGAGGACCTGCGTCAGGCGGAATGCGAGGACGCCGTGGCGCCTCTCTAACCACTCCTCAACGAGGGGACTTATCGTCGCAATTGTGGCGTGCCCAGCGCTGGGTTGCGACAGTCGCACTCTCCATGTCCCCGCCGGAGGTCTGTCCGCTGTGCCGTGATTTCTCGCGGCAGCGAAGTTACGCCCCACCGTTTCGCCTCCTCGGGTCACTCCCACACGGCACGGCAGTGCACGCAGGGCCTTACTGGTAAAATCTAAGGTTTACCGACTGAACACCGGTAAAAGTTTTAGAATAATTCGGGGTTTTACCGGTGAGATTTGGTAAATATTAGAATTTACGGGTAAATCCTAATATTTACCGCAGTTCGGGCTTTTACAGTAACATATAGGTAGATGAGTATGTATCAAAACAAACTTACATGTACTTGTTTGTATGACTATTTCAGTAACTATTTTCGTAGTTTTCTCAATCAATTGACATGACATATTATTGTAATAAAAAGAACATCACTATACTTTTTCTTTGTAGTAGTCGCATAGACAAACTAATGAGGTTGAACTCCAAAACTCCTCCTCGATTATATGTGAAAATGTTTGGAACATAATAATCGTTAAATAAAATTAAATATCAACATTCACTACTCCAAGATAATTACCCATACAACTATATGTATAATAAATAATATATGCTTTGCATTGTTCTCTGAGCACCTTATGTCAAAAATTATTGTCACCCTACCCCTTAGAGCATTTAACTATGGAGATGGCAAGCAGCGAATCACCGAACAACATTTTCTGCCACTTTATGCGGGGGGCGAGGAAAACACATACAGCACACTACGAAAATTTGACAGTGCTAGTGATGTGACACAAACAATGAGTGATATTTCATTACATGATTGAATGAATAAATGTTCATTCATTTTAATTTCTTGTATGTATACGCACGGCTACAGATCACGCTATACAGGGTTATTGGTAAAACACCAGCAACCTCTTTAGGGGTCATTGTACTCATCATTATGAACAACTTTTAATGAGGGACCAAACCTGAAATCGCGAAAAAAAATCAGCTGCTCCCTACATTTTGACGAGTTTGATGTAGATAAAAATGTACTGAACAGCAGATTTTTTTTTTCGCGATTTCGTGTTTGGGCCCTTAATAAAATTTGTTCATAATGATGAATACAATGACCCTTTAAGAGGTTGCTGGTGTTTTACCAATAACCCTGTATATTTCCAGTATAAGCTGATCTCGCATTGTATAGGATTTCCTTATAATTAGAGATCAGTGTAAACTGGAAATGTATATAGCTTGGTGTGTAGTCGTGTGTACCTACACAAAAATACGCAATATGATTAATGCCTGCGAAACTACGTAGGTAGCCAGTAATGACCAAAAAATTTATAGTGCTTTAGAAAAAGAACGATTGTATTTATTTATAGAGTCAAATATTTTTTCAAATAACATATTGCTGGACCAGCCGGTCGATTCAGTAAAAATCTCACCGTGAAAACTTAGGTGAAGTGAGTTTGTTTTTGCTAGGAATTGACACTATTGACAGCTCACTCCACGCTCACTTCACCTAAGTTTTCACAGTGAGATGGTTACAGAATCGCACTGCAGTGCCTTTCCCTATCATTCTGCATTTAGGGTCGGCAATTCGGGATACATACTGAGCCCCGTTTTATAATGCGGGCTTATTGTAGGTATACGTGTCAAAAAAGTAGGAAGTGTAGAATATAAATAATAAAACAACACAGCCAATTTTATTATTTCGTTAAAAATAACACTTTTATTTTTATTTATTTATTATTTATTAAAACTTTATGCACAAGTAAAAAAATACTGTACAAAGGCGAACTTAATGCCTGAGGCATTTTCTACCAGTCAACCTTAGGGTGATGCAGAGACAAAACATGGTAGGTGCAACACAAGGGATAGATAACTGGCAAAAGAATAAATACTAATAAATACACGTCTTTTACCCGTTCGGTTTCTTTTTTTTACAACTATTTGAGTTCGGTGTTTACTAGCTAACTAATTAAATAAACTAAATGAGGTGTTTGATATTTTAGTAGGAAAACATGCGGGTGTTTCTTAGCCATAGTCTAGTTCATAGCGGCTTCATAGCCATGGGCTAGTTCATAGTGGCTTCATAGCCATAGTCTACTTCAATGACATTAAACATCTAGACGTTGCCATGATTACAGTGTGAAGCGTGGTCACTGTGGCGAAGTTGTCAACAGCCTTGGACACCACGGCCTGTCTTGCAGCCGAATTGCGGGTCGCTAAGCGCGGCACGCTAACATCAATGACATCATCCGACGAGCCCTTGTCACCGTCGGCGTTCCAGCTGTATTAGAACCCAATGGCTTGGCACGCGACGATGGCAAGAGACCGGACGGCATGTCATTATTTTCATGGAAGGTGGGTAGGCCTTTAGTGTGGGACGCTACGTGTGTCGATACTCTTGCGCCATCCCACCTTCATGGCTCGGCGTGCTGTGCTGACACTGCTGCTGCGGCTGCGGAAAACCTCAAGCGGCGGAAGTATAATAACCTTATCGGTAATTATATTTTTGAGCGGTTTGGGGTTTGAAAGCGGTGGAATAATTATTAAATTATTCCACCGCGGATTAATTTTTTTTCAAATTGCATGAGCTGCAAAAACTCACATTCGAAACGAACTAACTGTTATTTTTTAATAGCCTAAGCCTACAAAAGAAAAGAATTTAAATCGACTCACAAAGAACTGAAATTAATATTTTATAAATAATATTTTTTTTAATTTCAACCTGACTTATCCAGATACATTCACAAAAAAAAACTGAACTATGTTTACTGAACATACTGACTGAAAAAATCATTTATTGTATCAATCATTCATTCACGTTGTCCCTGCACTATGCAAATTCCTTTAATTCCTTGCTGTCGCCAAATGAATTAGTTTTATATAACGTGCATGGCCATATGGCCAGTCGACTTTGGCAGAGGGGTTCGCTCAGCTATGCCATCTCCATAGGTTAAATGCTCTAAGCCCTACCCTACTACACAATTCAAAAATAGTCGATTTCGGTATCTATTAAGATATTTAGTTTAATCGTTATTCTTATTAGTAACAAATAACACCAATTTGTTGCACAATTTTTTTCACAAAAAGAGACTATTTTGTATTTGTCTAATCTTTCATACCATAAGCGTATTAAAACGGAAAACAAAATAAATGGAGGATTGAGGCCCCGAATTTTGTCAAGGTCATATCTTTCAAACAACAAGAAATGGTGACCTGGTCTTCCTTTCACAAATTTTCACAATTTATTTAGTATCTTATAGGATTACAAACAGTAGCTATAAGTTAATGGTTTCATTTTATTTGCGTGATAAACTTTTACGTGTGTGAGGATTGAGGGCCCATTTTGAACGAAGATATACCAAGTAGGACAGCGTTTTGCGATAATATCTTGTTTTCACAAATTTTGTTTGGTATAAGCTTAGATTTTGGCATAAAGACTTTATCTGTAGTGTCCATAGTTTATCAGGTACAGGTGGGCCCTCAATCCTCTATGTGAGAACTGAGGGCCCCACTTTACAGTCCATATCTCGCAAAGTTGACTTTCACAAAATCTGATTTCAACTTTCACAATTCTTTGGGAATGTTCACTAAATCCTAAGCATATTTTCAAAGAGTTTTAAAAAAGTGGCCCTCACACCACACGCAAATCCCACATCGTCTACCTACTACAGTCCGGCCGCGTACCTATAAGTACATAGTGTTTTTTTGGATATCCCATAACTCTAGGGTATTAATGAGACCGTCAATGAACAACTTTTACTATGGGACCGAACCCAAAATCGCGAAAAAAAATCATCTGCCGCCTACATTTATGTTCGCATAAGGGCGAGCGCGCATTGCGGTGCGTTTTTCTAACGCAAAATCTGTGAAGTATGGAATGTCTTTGAAGTGCGCGTACTGCGGTCATGCGTTTTGTTACTGTAGGCCCCGCCCAGTGCGGCAGAACTAACGGAAACGCAGCGCAGTGCGTGCTCGCTCTTACTCGTCAAAATATAGGGAACAGCTGATTCTTTTTCCCGATTTTGGGTTCGGTCCCATAGTAAAAGTTGTTCATAATGATGGTCTCATTAATACCCTAGAGTTATGGGATATAAAAAAAAACACGCTGTACCTATATAAATGCTAATTCAGTACGTCCCCTCAGGCGGAGACGAATACCTAGAGTTAGCGCATTTGAAGGCGTTAAACACACGTAAATGCTATTAAATGCTAATTCCGCGTAAATGCTACTGAATACTAGAATTTGCGTGGAATTAGCATTTAATAGCATTTACGTGTGTTTAACGCCTGGAAATGACTATCGTCCCCGCCTGAGGGGACGTACTGAAGTAGCATTTCGATATACCTAGGTACGTAGTCCGGCCGTCGAGAGAATGCGTTCTGAGAACCTGTCAGTTTCATGCTAGCGAATATGTGTTTTGCGAATTTGATTCTTATTAGAACTAGAAATTTCCCAACGGACAGGGGTGTTAAAACGGCCACTTTGGCAGAATCATAATAGGATAATATTATGAATAATATTTGAAATCGTAAAACGGTCACAAACTGACAATTTTTTTTTTTTTTTTTTTTTTTTTTTTTTTTTTTTTTTTTTTTTTTTTTTTTTTTTGTCAGTTAGTGACCGTTTTACGATTTCAAATATTATTCATAATATTATCCTATTATGATTCTGCCAAAGTGGCCGTTTTAGCCCCCCAGATGTCAGGAACGCATTCTCTGGACAGCCGCACTGTAAAATCCGTACTTGAGGATCATTTGGCGCGTGGCCAAAATCGGAACATCATCCGCCATATTGTTTTTCTAATACAATTTACTGGTCAATTTCACAAAATTTGTGAAATTAAATAAATAATTAAAAAAAAATATAATAAATATTATATTATGTTTATTAAATATTTAATATAGCTGTGCAGTCCCACAAACTTATCTGACCCCTTGAGAGAGTCGCTGTTATCGCATTTGGTGTCGCCAGTAAAAATAAATCTTGAAAACTACTGAACCGATTTTTCAACCCGATTAAGGCCCTGCGCGCACTGCCGTTCGTTTTTCTAACGCATAATCTGTGAAGTATGGAATGTCTTTGAAGTGCGCGCACTGCGGTGAGACAAACGCATGAGTTTTGTTACCGTAGGCCCCGCCCAGTGCTGCAGAATTAACGCAACGCATTCCATCGCACGGCAGTGCGCGCAAGCACTAATAGTTTCGGAGAAATGCGTGGGCAAACAAGCATAGATTCATAGGTACATACATAGGTACCTATAAAAATTTGTATATTTGTTTGGAAGCCATAATAGACTATTATGTAAATAGGTATAGGGGTGACTGGAATTAGTGACCGATACTTAAAAAAACATGTCCGTTTGCCCCGCACGGCCCCCCAGAATTTGCGTTTTGGGTGTGCACCAATGCAATGTACTCGCCTCTAGGAGTATATGTACCGGTTTCTTTTTCAATGTACCTCTGTACTTTTGAAGAAATATGCAAAAAAAGGGGGTCGTGCCAGCCAAACGTTTTCAGCTCGGCCCCCGTGTAACTTGAAAAATATATAGCGTTTTAAAAAGTTTCTTAAACTCAAGGAATGTACTCTATTAACACGTTATATGTGCTGCAACAGATATTGTGAATTCGTAACAATAAATAATTTATAGATGTGGATAGGGGCCGTGCTGGAAAAAACAATTATAAGAAAATATCTAAAAAGACAAAACACCCTTATCCAAAAACTATTAGAAAATAATTGATGTGCGGCAAGTAACATATGTACCGCTTTGGTTTCTTATACAACTTGCTAAATTTGAAAAATAAACCAATTTTAGTTTATTCAGCACGGCCCTCTATAGTTGCCTATATCTTTTTAAATATGACATGTTTGTTTACAAAATTCGATTTCCTGAATTACGTATAGGAGTATATTCATTCCAAATAAATTGCGATTCTGCTGTATTAGTACTTTAAACGATAAATTGAATTTAAAATATCATACATAACAACTTATGGGGTGACCATGATACAGGATTTTGACGTCAGTGTGATACGTAGTTTGCATGTTGCGATGTAGATGGCGCCACATAACTTATTACTTAAAACTTACCTGTTTATTTTAACAATCCATTTCCGTGCTTGAAATAGAATTCACTGCACAACCACACGTAGAAAATGCGTGAATACTGAAATTATTGGAGTCAGTGAACTAATAGGGACCGCACACGAGTCTTAATACGGTTAAAAGATGTCATCGCTTATATTAAACGAAGAAGAAAAAAACAAATTATAAAAAGTAATGTTTATTTCAATGTAGTCACATAATTTAAGAATTAATATATGTAAGTATAGAATATTATGTACAGTAGGCTGCATCAATTGGGTACCCCAGTTGTATTAAAATTAACTTTGCTACAACTTTGCAATTCAAACAATACATCCTTAAGAATAATACAAAAAGTGTTTCTTATGACCGGACGAGATTCGAACCATCGAATCATCGAATAATTGGTTATATATACAACGATAACCGCGAGCTCTTACCAACTAAGCCAGTTAGGTAGTTAATAACTCAATGAATTATCAATCTACTTGGCGTTATAACTCTGTCTCTGTCTATGAAATCGTAGTGAATGAATAGTTTGTTATTAGAGGGTAGTTATGCATTATATTTTACTAACCTATAATGAAATTATCGTCTGACGAGTCTAGTTTTGATTCACCTTTCGCATTTGTCTAGGAACCCGTTTGTCTCAATTGGCAAAATATGTCTAAGGTAACTGTAAATTATCAAATCAAATTATTGTAAAATATAAATCTTTGTAGTTTTGTTACATAATATCAATATTAAATATTATTAAATGATTAATAACCCGTCGCACGCCAATTAGCAGACGCAATAGATTTTTTATTGTTATCTGCACACCTGGGTGTCAATCGACGTTTAAAGAGTTACAGTGTTTTATTTTTCTTGTTTTAAAATTAAATAAAAAAAAAAGAAATGGATACTTAAAATACAAAAGACTTTATAGTAAAAAAAATACGTAATGTATGATAAAAAACACAATTCGTGCCTAAGATTTGAAACTCCAATCTTATGCACGGCGAGCGGTCTTGAAACCTCTGATCTATTTAGACGTTGAATAACTCTTCGTAAATGTCAACCCTGTCGTAAATGTCAAATATTAGAAGTATTAACGTTTTATTGAATAAGACAATAATAAAAACAGATTTAGTTAAAAATAAATACTACCATAAACTTATTTATTCACAAAAACAATACATTAATTTACCTATACTAAAATGTTTTTGAAAATACAAAAACCAACTTCGGCCTATCACGGATTTGAACCCACATGTCTTTTGAGGGGTACCCAATTGATGCAGCCCACTCTACCTAATATATGGAATCATGGTCACCCCATCAGTTATTATAATGTATGATATTTTAGATTCAATTTATGTTTTAAAGTACTAATACAGCAGAATCGCAATTCATTTGGAATGAATGTACTCCTTTAAGTAATTCAGGAAGTCGAATTTTGTAAACAAATATGTCATATTTAAAAAGATATAGGCAACTATAGAGGGCCGTGCTGAATAAACTATAATTGGTTTATTTTTCAAATTTAGCAAGTTGTATGTTACTTGCCGCACATCAATTATTTTCTAATAGTTTTTGGATAAGGGTGTTTTGTCTTTTTTAGATATTTTCTTATAATTGTTTTTTCCAGCACGACCCCCTATCCACATCTATAAATTATTTATTATTACGAATTCACAATATCTGTTGCAGCACATATAACGTGTTAATAGAGTACATTCCTTGAGTTTAAGAAACTTTTTAATACGCTATATATTTTTCAAGTTACACGGGGGCCGAGCTGAAAACGTTTGGCTGGCACGACCCCCTTTTTTTGCATTTTTATTCAAAAGTACAGAGGTACATTGAAAAAGAAACCGGTACATATACTCCTAGAGGCCAGTACATTGCATTGGAGCACACCCAAAACGCAAATTCTGGGGGGCCGTGCGGGGCAAACGGACATAAAAAAACACATGTTTGTACCCATGATAACAAACAACTTTTATTACGGGACCAAACCTGAAATCACTAAAAAAAAATCAGCTGTCCCCTATATTTTGACGGATTTTCGAACATAGATGTACGGGAACCCTGTTTTTTTCTCGATTTCAGGTTTGGTCCCATAATCAAAATTGAGTTGTAGTTTGTTATCATGAGTACAATCATGAGTTTAAGTATCGGTCAATAATTTACCAGTCACTCTAGATAGGTGTTTCTATCCATACACGAAATCTCTTAAGGGGTCATTTTACTCACCATTATGAACAACTTTTACTATGGGACCAAACCTGAAATCGCGAAAAAAAAACAACTGTTCCCTACATTTTGACGAGTTTGATGTGTTTGTGTTTGATGTGTATATAGGTATACGTTCCCAAACATCCCAAAGAAAACTTAAATTATTAGGTACATACCCCAGATCTCAATATTTTTTTCCGATCAAAGTCGCTTTCCAGGTCTTTGCCAGCTCTCAACAATGCAGATTCCTTTGCCACCAGTAACACAAGTTCAGGAGGAGCCTGTAATTTTTTTTTTATTAAGACTAAGTCATCTTCAGTCTGCCTAGCCTTTTCCCAACGGTCTTGGGGTCAGCTTCCAGTCTAACTGGATACAGCTGGGTCGTACTATGCGAGCCAACTAAGAATAGGATCGCGCTTGCTGCCAACTTCACACGATAGCTGTCAAATTAGTACGCATTGGTAATGAAGTTCGCGAGTATTGCGGAACAAAATGGCGTCTATACAGTATCTACTATTCTTATTTGTCTCGCATAGTAGGTAGTTACCAGCATTTTACATGGAGCAACTGACAATCTGATCCCCACAACTAGTTTCTGGGTTACACAATAGGTACCTACAGTCCGCGAGGCCTAAGCTGAGCTTTGCATTTGCACATAGATAGTGTACTGTCGGCCTAGAGCGCGACGCGTCCTTTGCTTGGTTTAAACCGGTTTATACTGCTTTTTGGCAATCGGCCTGAGGCTCGGTGCGTCCCTCGCGCGACGCAACTCTGCCGCGCTCCTTCCACACTTCACCTCTTGTACTGCACTCACTCACACAAATGCAAAGCTCAGCTTAGGCCTCACGGACTGTAACCCTCAGTAAGACTGGTTGTCAGACTAGGGGTTCTGACTACTGATAACGACTGTCAAAGATCTACGAATGACAGCCTGCTGGAACCAATAACTTTATACCTGCTTTCCGAGGTACGGAGGGGTCTCGGTATGTAATAGATCCCATCCAAGGACCGACCTCGGCAAGCAAAGCATAATATTTGATCGACCAGTGCGGCTATTACCTATAACTTAGCCACGAGGACTTACGATAAACTTTAGTTTATTTATGTCTAATGTAATTTACAATTGCTGTAGGTACCTTTTCAGGAGTGAGGTAATCAACGTTTTCTGCCGCAACATTTTTCAAAGCCTGGCAAAAAATATCTTTAATTAAAAGTCTATACTTGTCTGCAGGTTTTCACTGGTGCCTAAATAAAATTTCCTGTAAAAATTACTTCTAGCACTGATGGATGACAATAGAATATAACTAAGTAAGTACCTACTTACTTACTTATGATAGGTAAGCTATAGGTACCAACTAAGCTTAAAATCGCATCTCATATTATTATAAAGACGAAATTTTGTGAGTGTGTGTGTTTGTATGTTTGTTACTGCTTAACGCTCAAACGGCTGGACCGATTTAGATGAAATTTGTTATGTAGATAGCTTATACCCGGGATTAACACGTAGGCTACTTTTTATTCCGGTACGCGGTGAAACCGCGGGGCGCAGCTATTATAGGTACCCTATACACCTAGAAAGAGGTAATTATACTCACAGCTTTTACAATGGGACCAAATGTGAAATCACGAAATAAAATCAGTATCCGCCTTTATGTGAAGTGAGCTGTCAATAGTTTCAATCCCAAGCATCAGGTGGAATGACAGCTCACTTTTCACGGTGAGATTTTTACAGGATAGCCCAGCTGTGGATACCTACTGCCAGAATGGATTTTGTATGGACCTGGCCACATGTCCACGTCACGACGTCGTCAACGTGGAACGGTGCGGTGCCGCGGCACGGTGCGTTGCCGCGTCGTGCTAGTGCACGGTAGTCGACAACGTCGCCATGGAACGGCGCGTTTAGCAGGTATAATTTCCGTAAAAGTTAATTTTAACAGTAGCATTGGCTTCACTGTAGGTAAAAATATCGGGTGTTAATGTAAATATCGGGTGTTAATGTACAGACGCCAGCAGGTCAAGCCACCCGAAACTGACAAATTTTCTCAATCAACCTTGAACCTAATGTTTTAGCGATAAAGATGAAAATCTATTAAAGAAATTTGACAGATTGTAGTAGCTTGATGTGCTAGCGTCTGTACATTAACACCCGATATTTTTAACTTCATTGTTGGTGAGTCATTCGGGTTAGGGTAGAACACTGACCATTACCTCTATTGCTGGTGAATCATTTGGGTTAGGTTAGGTTAGAACAGTGACCATTAACGCGCGAAGTCGAGCGAGCGAAGCGAGCGTGCCGCGGTAGCGGCCGCCGAGCGCCAGATCCCCTCTATTGCTGGTGAATAATCTGGGTTCGATGAGGGGGTGAATGTCTCGTATATTAGACGATGAAAGCTTGACCTCAGGGTCATTGACCTTGAGGTCAAGGTCAATGATACTGGTACTGTAAAAAAGCTAAGTACTATTTTTTTCCCCGGATAAAAAGGATCTATTCTACCCAAAAAAAAAATACCTACTATATAAAAGCGGCGGGTGCTAAAGTACAGTGGTTCCGGGTTAAAATTAAAGTTAACAAAAGGGTGACAAGTGACAAGACGTCTTATAAAAAAAATATGACACAAACCGTAGATAAACTAGAGCTAGAGTGAGTGAGTAGAGAGTAGAGCTACTATCTAATTAGATAGTAGCTCTTAACCATCCAAGTTGAGCAGTTATTGTTATCGTTATTTGTGACGTCATTTTAACTGATGTTAAAATGGTGCAGCCCGTGTTTCGCTTAACCGGAGATTTGACGGCTGACAAGGCATTGGTTATCGTTAAAGTTACTTGCTCTAAAGTAATTTATCTTATTTCTGAAAGAATGAAGTTTCTCAAGACTTCGGTAGGTACTAGCTACTTACTTGTGCTAAAGATCTTCGTCCCAAATCGTTATAAAAGTTGCTCTGCTCTATATGTTGATTTTGGCCTATTAGATCTGAATTGTCACCCTCTTGTATCTCAGCCAAAAACAGTTCAGTTTCCTGAACAAACACATAAGGACGGTACAGTGCTCGGGCGATAATACAGGGTGGCCTATAGTGGCCCATGAAATGACGTCCAAAGGAAAATGTTTGGATCCTCTATCCAATGTGCATCTGAATTGAGGGCCCATATTTTGAACCCTTGCGAAACGAAATAAGAATAATAGGGAATTTAATTAAAAATAGTAAAAACTTAAAGCAAAGGCCCATGATTTTTTTTTTGCGTTTGTATGCCTTTGTTTAGTTGCCTGAACCGATGACTGTATCATTATTGTGTATTCTGTGATTCACTACTATTGGTCGGGCCGCCGGCGCGGTCGTGTTGCGGACACGACACACGGTGATTGTGGCTCCTCCGCAGATGTCCGTGCCGATGCCGGTGTGACTGATCCATAAGTGGAATAGTGCATGATTGGTGTTACGCAAAATATGCGCATTGTCGTGGAGTTGCGGATACCAGCCCGTATTACCTAGTTTTAGTTTTGCTATTATGTATAAGTAAGTATGTGTAGTTAACAAGCGCTTCTCGCCATCAAACTTAAAAGTTTGGCGACTAAAATTGTTTTAGTTAAAAATTTAATGTATGTTGGTAAAATAAATAAAAAAAAATGAATTTCTGAAACGTGAATTAAAACTGTTACGATTAAATTGCTTGAGCCTTGAATCCAGACGCCTGCATAAAGTGGCATACCCTAAATCTCAATATGTACTATCTCTGGGTGAATAATTTTTATTTAAGAATTTAGTTAAGAATTTCTTAAATATTTTAAGAAATTTTCAAATCTGTAGAATATGAGATTACAGATTGATAGTGGTATTTATATGTAGGTATAATACAAGCTCGGGCGAAGATTTGGGCAAAAGCTAGTACCTAATCGTATAAAACAAACAGAAAATAGACGGTACTACTTTGGAATTTTTTCTAAGTAGGTACGAAAAAAATGTCAAGTAGATAATCATGTTTCACAACTGAACAGTAGACAATTAATATAGTCAAATAATACATTTATGGAAAATCCAGATGATTTAACCATATAGGTAAGTAGGTACTAGCTTTTGCCCGCGGCATCGCCCGCGTGGATGTCGAAAATTATCCCACGGGAACGTACTACCAGGAATTCCTTTCTTATTCCTGCACCCTAATTGCGTAACACATTATCAATCGGAGTTGGTTTCATTTTGACAGTTCAACAACATTCATTGCGTTATTTACGTTGCCGCGCAGACAAATTTTTCGAACTTATGAAGCAATAGATTAGCAATTTGTTTCAAAATGATCCAAACTCCGATCGATAATGTGTTACGCAATTAGGGTGCAGGTCTACATTTTAAAAATGTATGCAAAATTGTAGCTTTCTAGGTCCAAGGGTTTGGGCTGGGCGTTGATGAGTCAGTCAGTCAGGACTTCTCTTTTTATTTATACCTTTATATAGATTAGATAGATAAATATGTGTGTGAACTCACGCCTTTTCCCATTATATTCCCTAGATTTTGTATATGTATTTTCTCATGATTGTCCTTTTTTTCCGAAATTACATCCTTCGAAGCATTTTCATCATTACTTTGTTCTAATTCTTCCGTTATCTCGAAGGATACTGGGTCATCGCCGGACAAGTTAGAATCTGCGCCATTTTCTCCTTGCTAGTTAGAAAATAAAGGGAATAGAGAGATAAATTACTTAATGATTCTAATGATTTTAATGGTGTATATATACCCTTATATAGATATTAGTTTCAGTCGCAAACCAACCATATTTTGATGAACATACACAGTGGCGTAACTATACCCTTCGAGGCCCGTGGCAAATTCGAGGGATGGGGCCCCCCCATATAAAGAAGTTGAACCAACAATAATAGTATTTTTAGGGTTCCGTACCAAAATGATAAAAAGGAACCCTTATAAATAAATAAATAAATAAATAAATAAATATCCTTGGACATTTCACACAACGCCATCTAGTCCCAAGCTAAGCAACCTAATGCTTGTGTTATGGTAACGAGATGGCTGATAAACTACTTATATACATTTTTTTTTTGTAAATACATACATATTATAGATAGAAAAACACCCAGACTCGGAACAAATACTTGTAGGTCGTACAAATATTTGTTCCGTGCGGGAATCGAACCCGCGACATGCTGCGCAGCAGTCAATCGCTCAACCACTGCGCCAACCGTGTCGTCAAGTTTATGGTGCGACTCTGTCTGTGTGTCTGTCACAGCTGGATATCTAAAGAACTACTAATGCTGTCAACTTGAAAGGAACAGTTCCAGATGACATTTGCCCAACTATTTTACAAATAAGAAAAAATAAAACATATAATGTTTTTTTTTACAACCGGGACTCTTAAAATAATAATAAGTAACCCCAACGCCGTATCTCTACGTTGATGTCGTGGTGGGGCTTGCGCGCTCCAAACTGTAGGTCTGTGCCGGTAGAGTTTACTTTGCCGGATACCGTGGTCCTGGCATAGGCAACTGAAGGAACACGGGTGGGTTTTAGTCAGTAAAAGTCTGACACGCCCTTTCGCTCCACCCAGAGCGGGAGAAAGGGCAGCATGTGGCGAGCTGTTGGGCAGTAGTGACCCCACGGACCCTATCTCCCGGGAGAAGCCTTGTTTTTCACCTGTGGCTGCCTTTATTGGCCTGCTGGAGTGAACGATGACGAGGAACAGTGCTCCCACCTCTTTCTTGCCTTTATTGGCTGGCTTGAGTGGGGATTCGCAAAAGCAAAATAGCTCGGAGGATCCTTCCTCCGAGCTCTTTTGCTCTTGCAGTAAGATGCTGGTAGGGATATTGACCGTACTTCCGGGATTGCATGTTGGCATGTTGCCTCCTTGTCGCTACGTCACTATGTGCTAGCGACCATTTCCGGGGGCCCATTATTGAGTGTGCAAGCAGTGGCGGCGCTAGACCAAACGTGGACGTGGGCGACATCAGCTTTGCGAGGCCTCTTTAACTTCTCAGTCGAAAGAAAAACGTTAATTTGAATGAGCTGAATACAAAAACACAATCTCTCAATCTTACAATCTGAGCTGATACAAATGTATCAGACCTACTGATACATTTGTATATGAGTTTTATTGCTAATTTTGATTACTTGATTGAAGATTGACAAATGATGACAAAAATTCATAAACAAACACAAATTAAGAGTGTGGTTCCTTATTTTCGCGCTCGGATTTTAAACATCTGACGCTCGACGCCGCGTAGCGAGTGCGCGTGTGTGCGTTTTTCCTCATGTACGGCACACAGTTGCGAAGCTACGACGATTAAACGATCTTGATCTGTAGCTATGGCGTACCTATATTTTTTTGAAGTAAAAGCTAGAGGTTTACGGAGAAAATAAAAAGACTGTCCACAATACGTTATTAGTGTATTTTAATTAAATTTATACAAATATGGATGAAAAAATAATATTATGTAGGTACTTATAAAAACTAAACTCATTTTACTTATTTGTTTAAGTATTTGTATACTAATAAGTAATTGAAGTTTTATAAAAGTATTTGTCTAAGGAGATCGATCGACTTTTCCTTGGATCTATAATTTCTGGGAGAACACAATCAGAACAAAATTTTGTTAACAGCGGAACCATCTTTTGACCAAAATCATTGTTTTTTTGTGTAAAACAGTTGAATTTAAGCCCTATTTCAATGTAGATAAAGACGCCACGCGCTAGCTATAATTTTTTATTTTTCTTGCGGCATTATAGGTTTAGCAACCGCATCAAGTTCATAAAACAGTTGAATTTGAACCAACAATAATACATAAATACATAAAGCCGCCTCATGCGCAAATGATTGGTTTACTGTTTTCAAATTTCAAATAGATAGGTCACCCCGCTGCCACAGAATAAATAATAGTACTGCTGCGTTCGTGTGGGGTTGGTTTTATAATGTTTATTAGCCTAGGCAGGTATTGTACGTGCCCAGTCGACCTAATGACTATACAGTCGACCACACGTCGCACGTCAGTGGTAAGTGATAAGGATTTGTATAGGTATCGTTTTCATAGTTTTCGATTTCAACTATAGCCAATAGTGATGTCAAAATTAAAATCCAAGATGGCGGCTGCGAAGATTTTAAAATTTTTCGTCATGGATGTCGTTTTCATAGTTCCCGAGGATGAAGCCGATAGTGAATCAATCATGGTAGAAGGGATGATTGACTGCACTATGCGGCCCATGAGAGCAATGCAATGGTGGCCCAATGGTAACGATCCCGACATACGAGTAGGTCATGGTTTCGAACTCAGGCAGGCACTTTGTGTAAATAATTTCATCACCACTAACTACTCTCAAAACAGTGAAGGAAAATATCGTGAGGAAACCGCCTAGAACCAAAAATTCGAAGACATGTGACATCTACCAACCCGCACTGGGTCCTCGTGGTGTATTACGGCCCACTCCCTCTCACCGAGAGGAGCCCTGTGTCCCAGCAGTGGGAACATTATAGGCTGATTATGATTGAGACCCATTATGTTGTGAGCGAGCACGTTTCAGTGCCAGAGGTCATCACTGATGTGAGATGAGAAGATATATTACGCTCAACACCGCCGCGCGCGGCCCTTGTCCGATCAGAGCGCGGCTAGCCGCGCGTGGCAGCCGCGCTCAAATGCCGCCCTATATTTGGACACACCTTTATATAGTGCCTTTATCTATGCCTCACTCGTTTCGTATCGTTTAGTGCGGTCGCGATTTGAGTGTATTTCCCATAGTTTTATTGATGTTTTCCTCGACCCCTGTTTTCTTTCTGCGGACTTCTGATCTTGCTTCTTGTACGAACCTTGCTACCACACCGGACACGGTACGGAGAACCCCGCATAAACGTTGGACTTGAACTTGTTATTTTGTATATTACGACCAGCCTACCGATTTCATATTGGCACCATGGATCGTTGTGTAAATTGTGGCAAAGTGACTAGAGGCTGTAGTTTACGTGGTCGTCGAGCTGAAGAACTTCAAAAATCAGCTGTTAAGTACCTATATGTAGATCGGTATGTAACCTCACTTTTATTACATCTCTTTTAACTCGGAACTCAGACCGCAAAAATCCGCAAAATGTTCAGTGATGGTTTGATAATATAGTAGCTATAAATTGACACCAATTTCATCTTTTTACAACCCAGGCCCAGGCCCAAGTTTATATGACATGGTTTCCGTCTCCTTTGTCACGGATCCACAATAGAGATTGTGGCAGTAGAGATTTCAAATAAAAATCTGATATAAATTTTTTCTCCATATTCATCATCCAAAATTCTTGTAGCCATCTTGGATTTACATTTTGACTACACTATCGACGTTAGCACCCAGAAGAACCATGAAAACGATACCCATGATGAAAAATTTGAAAATGTTCGCAGCCGCCATCTTGGATTTACATTTTAACGTCACTATCTGCTTTAGCATCCTCGAGAACAATGGGAACGATCCCCATGACGAAAAATTTAAAAATTTTCGCAGCCACCATCTTGGATTTACATTTTGACCAAATTATATTGTATTATTGATATTGTAATTACAAGTAATACAACATAATTCAAGAATTGTAACATAATTCTCCTAAAGTAAGTGTGCCTACCACTTTAGCTTCTTAAAATATTACTTAAATGAAAGGATTAAAAATATTTAGTCGCTTTTTTTTTTTTTTTTTTGAGTGGCTTCTCGCAGTTGACCACGGGGGGTCGAGACTGTTTAACCGGACTTTCCTGTGGCTGCTTTAAGCGAGAGCTTAAAGCCTCCGGCCAGGCTTAAAACTAGGACTTAAAACTAGGGGTTTGAGCGACTCTGCACGTCGCTGCGGTAAGGGTAGGGAGGACAGCCAGAGGGTTCAGGCTGGGTCGTGACGCGATAACATCCAAGGTACGAGGTACGAGAATGATCGGTGGGCAAGGGGAGTTTAGTGGCGGGTTAGAGGCTACAGGCTCGGCTGCGCTACCGGCTGGCGCAGCCTCGCCGAGTAGAGGGCAAGAGGGAGGTGGGCAATTACGTTTTCGACCTCGACGGCGGGGTCGGAACGTAGGTCTTAGCTTGCGTTTGCGGAGCGTACTGGTGGCCTTATTACTCTCCTGTAGGAGAGTTATAGGGTCATCAGGTTCGGAGAGAACATGTTTAGGACGGCGGGTCCTACTAATCCGGGAGGGAACATAGTTGGCGGATTCGACAACCAAAGGGTTGCGATGTTTCGCGGCGGTTTCAAAGAAACGCACGGAATTGCGTTTCAGAAATTGTCGGATCGTTGGGATTTTGAGGTCAAGGTGTAGGTTTTCGTTCCGAACGAACCAGGGGGCACCCGTTATCTTTCGGAGAAAACGGTTTTGCAGTGTCTGCATTCTATGTATGTGATGGGGCTTGGCGTGAGCAAATACCGAGCCCGCATAGGTCATGATGGGCCGAATGACGGCTGTATAAATGCGCAACTTGCACTTAAGTGACAATTTGCTACGTGCATTCAGAACGGAATGGAGTCTACCGAGGGCAAAAGCGGCCCGTGAACGAGCGAGCTTTATGTGCTCGGAGAAGCTTAAGTGCTCATCGAGCGTGACACCGAGATATTTGGCTCGCTTCTCCCAAGGGATCGGCTTGTCAAACATCGTGATTGGTCGGGGTAAAGGACGTGTGTGGTACGGTTTCAGAAAGAGAACCGCTTGACTTTTATTCGGGTTTACTTCGATTCTCCACCTACGAAACCACCAGGCGAGGTTATCGACTGAGGTTTGGAGAGTACGAGATATCGCGTCTGGGCTTTTTCCCGTGTAGTAGATGGCCGTATCGTCTGCGAACAGAGCCAACTGAGCCTTTCTACTTTTCGGGATATCGCTGGTAAATAGAGTAAAGATAAGGGGTGAAATTACAGAGCCCTGTGGTACGCCTGCGCGGATAGGGTGGGGAGAAGATAGCGCTCCTTCGATACGGTATCGAAAGGTGCGGTTTGACAAAAAGTCACGTAAAATGAGCACGAGACGGTCTGGCACTCCGAGTTTGTAAAGCTTATAAATTAAGCCGTTGTGCCAGACTTTGTCAAAAGCTTTCGCTATATCGAAAAATACCGCTCCCGTCATCGAACCGCGCTGAAAGCCAGCGCCTATGTGTTCGATGATGCGGTGGACCTGATGTACACAAGAATGTTGGGTACGGAACCCGAACTGTTCGTTAGGTATGAGGCCCTTTGTCTCGGCATAGTCTCTGAGGCGCTTATAAATAAGTCTCTCATAGACTTTGCCGAGGACACTGAGCAGGCTAATGGGGCGGTAGCTAGAGGGCTCGCTCTTGGGCTTACCGGGCTTATTTATACCGATAACGGTGGCCTGTTTCCAGGCTTGCGGAAATATGTTATTGCTCAAGGCACCATTGAAGATGATGGTCAAGAGCATTATCAAACGGGCAGGGAACAGTTGGACCACCCTATTGGTGATACCATCTGAGCCAGGGGCTTTGCGGGGTCTCAGACCCTTGATTATCTCATGCACCTCATCCGGAGTGACGGGGGGCAGGGGATAATCAGGGTCTTCGACGGGAGGAAGGGAGGCTCTACGTTCGACTTCCGCGTCGACCTCAGAGAGGTGAGCTTGGTCAACCGGTAGAGAGCTGGGTGTGCATTGCGCCTCGAGGCTGTCGGCAAGGCATTCCGCCTTGTCGACATCCTCGAAGGCAATGGTTTTGTCAGGGCGGACTAAGGGTGGCATAGAAGCTATCCCCGGGGATCTAAGTTTCCTCTGGAGTTCCCAGAAGGCAAGGTGGTTTGGCTCTAGTTCGCTCAGCATCTTATCCCAGCCGGCGTTACGCAGTTCCTCCATACGTGTCCTTACAGATTTCTGTAAGTAACGCATGTGGACTTTGTTCGCGCGACAGGGAAAGTTGCTGTAGGCACGGACCGCCGCGTTCTTCTCAGTCAGCAGCTCACGTACATCGTCCGGCAACTTCCAGCGACGGTCTTCCGCCACTGGAATTTCCCTTGAACAATCGTTCAGGACAGATTGTACGTGTTCTGTGAGTGAGTCGATCGCGGCCGTCGTGTCAGCGATAGAGTCAAAATGATCGGGTATAGCGTCTAAGTGAGGGGAAGAGGAGGATTTCAGGCAATCGCTTACTTTCGTCCAATCCGTCACTTTTTGGGTGCGAGGTGGTACTGAGGGGTCACGGAGCCCTAAACGGGGGACTAGACTTACGACAACCGGTCGATGGTCAGAGTCCAGTTCATGTATCGCTTCTATAGAGTCCAACCGAAGGTTGATATTCTTTAGAAGCGCTACATCAAGTACGTCAGGGGTATGGTTATGGTCGTGGGGAAAATGTGTGGGAGTCATTGGAGCAATGACGTCAAAGTTTAAAATGGAACAGAGGTCGAACAAATGTCTACCTCTGGTGGTGGTCAAGGAGCTATTCCAGGCGGTATGCTTGGCGTTGAGATCGCCCGCTATAATGACGGAGTCACTCAAGCCGCATAAGATATTAAAGTCGTCAGATAAATTCTGGTAATTCTCTGGGACGGTACGGGGTGGAATGTAAGCCGATACTAAAGTGATCGGCTGGTGGCCTGTCATGCCAAGGCGGCAGACAGACACTTCCAAACGTGAAAGAGGAGGAGGGTCAATGGGGATGCAATAAAGGGTGGATTTATAGTAGATTAGGGTACCACCCGCGTGGCATCGCGTCCTATCATTGCGCACTATACGGTAGTTGGCAATTGATGGGTTACGGTGGTTGGGTTTTAGAAAGGTCTCCTGTACAAGGAGGATATCTAACTGGTGGTCGCGAAGGAAAGTGCAGATTTCATCGCGTTGGTTTTTAATGCCATTGGCATTGAAAAAACCTAGTTTAAGGGATCGGGGTTTGGTTCTCGCAATAATTTGTCTATCCATTATTGGTTAGATTTATTGGAGAAGGAGACCAGGGCTTGCGTGATCTCCGGGTAGGCATTATAAATGTCGTGAATTTTGCGCAAGTCGCCAGCGCTTCTGGCGACGACTAGCTCGTTAGCCATTTGCATCGCACGGGGCGACATAAATGTAAGGAACGTACCGGTAATTACATTGAACGGGTCAATAGTGCTGGTACCGGCCCCAATAGTGTTCGGGGTCACGGTACCGGTAATGTTAGCGGTAGTGGCGGCTACGTTTTTAGGCGCAGCCGTGAGTTTAGTGGGTTGGGTAAGGGGTGGCTTTGGGATGCAAGGATCCACTAGAGCCGGCATGGGTAAAAGAGGTGGTTGCGAGGACCTCAACGCAGGAAAAGCCTGCTGGTGGAGGCCTGCGAACCAGGGGTTCGGTCTTTGGGGACTAAGCCGCGGGGGCATGTCGGGTACCTTAAAAGAGTAAGGGCATTCTCTTTGCTGACGAACGTCCGAACGTTTGTTCAGCTTAGAGGAATTATTATTTTTTGGGGCTTTAGGGCAGCCACGGTAATTAGCTGGGTGACCAGCTTCACCGCAGAGCACACAGCTCGGAAGCTCGGTGCACAAGGTGCGGTCTTTCGGCCGAGAGCACTCAGAAGTGCCATGGTCACCCAGGCACTTGACGCACCTGGGTCTCGCATGGCAGTTCCTTTGAGAATGCCCGTAAAGCTGGCAGCGGTGGCACTGGCCAACGAGGCCATTTTTACGGGGCTTCTCTATCTCAAAGCCTACCAAGTTGCATATCGATTTGATTTTAAAAATCGGATGGTACCCCTCAGAGGGGGGGCAGACTACGAGGACCATATCGTAAGCTTCCCCTCCCCTGGAGCGGTGCATCCGATGGACCTCGTCTACAGGAATCTGTTGCGACTCAAGGTCGGCTTTGATTTCCTGAGTCGGAATTTCTTTAGGGATCCTACGGATCACCACGCGAGTCTGGCGATCCTCGGGTAGAGAGTATGTGTGGAAAGACACAACTCTCGATTTTAAAAGTTTGGTAAGTTCCCTGTAGTCTTTCGACGTCGGTACTGATACCTTAATACCCTGTTGGGTAGAGCGGGCGCTGGTGAAACCGATCCCGAGATCGGTACACCACTTAGAGACGTCGGTCCACTTTGCCTTGTCTTGAATATAGACGGGAGGCGTGGCGGGCGACTTAAAAGGGGCAATGGGGGTATCCTGCAAGGAGGATGATTTAGAGGGGGCATCCTGCAAGGAGGATGGAATGGTAAGGGCGGGTGGGGCCAAGGGCAGGTCAGAGGGTTTAGGTGGAGGAGGGGGAGAGTCTGAGTTCTTTCCCTTCTTCGCCTTGGTTTTCGCGGCTTTCGTCGCCTTCCTTTTCTTATTCTTCCGACCCTCGACGACCTGAAAGCCGTCGTCGTCGTCGGAAGAAGAAGAAGCGGAAGGGGACGAAAGAACGGGCTGGGCAGAGTGCTCGGCCTCGATATCGGAAGAGTCAGGAGAGGTTTGGCCTTCAGTGTCCATGGACACTGTCGGGCAGTCTACGTAATGGACCGTAGGAAGAGAGGATTGGGTGGGCTCGAGAGCATCGCTAAAAGTAGCGATGTCTGAGGCAGGGGCATGCTGAGACTCAGCGAGTTTAGCCGCGATTTTCGCGCGAAAATCGGGGCTTTTGAGTAGCGCTTCAATGAAGGAGTCTGGATCCTTAAGGATATCCTTAAGGTACAGCTCCTTCGCTGATGCGGACGCGGACATCCTAGAGGAGGAGCATATACAAAAACCTATAAACCCTAACACCTATCTCCCCGGGTGGGATTGCCCGGGGGCCCTAACCCTCCCTGTCGGGTGATGACAGGGAGGTGTGTACCTATCGTGAACGACCTACGCTTGGGTCATCCGTGCCAGTCTTAATGTGCAACGGGGCCCTGACTAAGAACTAGCGCGAAGGGTGTAGACACACCCTAAAGACACTAGGTGCAAGCTGTGGAAGCAAAACTGTCATCCAGTGCCGACTAGGAGACCCCCCAAGGCCGGTTAACACTGGGACCCGTCCAGCTGACTGCCTCTCCCTGAAGGGGTTCGGCGGGTGTGTTGGGTCTACACCCCACTCGGATTCGTTGGCACCGTGAGGTTTCCTCCGAGGACCACGAAACAGTGGATTTTACCCAGAGGGGGCCAAAAGGAGCGCGAAAGACGTTTAGTCCGAGAGAGAAATATTTTGCCTTGATAAAGGCACTTGGTCTGATCGTATGTCGAAATAATTAATTAAGTAAATAATTAATTATTCGACGATCGGGAGTAGTCGGGTGACTACGAGGACGCCACGAAGAGCAGCGCAGCGAAGGGAGACTCTGGACAGCGAGCGCAGCGGGAGCAGCGAGAGCGCACAACCGCACGCGTCGAGTGCCGAGCGTCGAAATGAAGTGACTGACGATATTTAGTCGCACTACAATTATTTACTATATATCACGCGAGGCGCATGCGCGGCGGCGGGAGGTCAACCGACATAGGTCCTGCGTCGACGAGCGCCAGAGCGCGACTGACTTAGGCCGTTCGATGCACCCGATTTTATACTCACTTTAAAAAATTATTTTCGTAAATGATTGAAGACAGATATATTTTATTTTTTACACATATATACTACAATCTTTCTTCTTACGTATAAAATGATTTGTGTTGCCAAATGACTTTTAGATTCTGAGAAATGACGTGTTTTTTTGTAGTCGATTTCTCGATTTTTGATTATCTTAGACGTGATTAAAATACAAGTTAATGAATTAAAAATCAAACTTTTCTCAATGCATTTTAAATTTCAGGACATGCCTCTTCGAATGAATACCACTTTACCTTCTTAATTAGTAGTAATAATTGGTGTAAGATTACTTCAAAGTTGAGCCTTCGCGCGTCATCTGGAAATCGCGCCTTCGAAATCGACTGTTTTCGTAGTCAATAATTCAATTTGAACAAGTTTTTTTTAATAGACTTTAAATAAAAATATATGATAATTACGATGATTGAAGTCAAAAGAAGCTAAAAAAATAAATTATGTGACCAATATCACTTCAAAATCTCCCAAGTTCTCGATTTACGTATGAAAAATGCAACAACGCTCTTAAAAGACACGAACTTTCCGGCTTTTAGCCTCACACAATTTTTTCAAGATTATGTCTTAATCTAACACCAACCGCTATTTCTAATGCAGAAAAAAGTTTGGAAAGGAGGATGCAGCCGGTCGATTCTGTAAAAATCTCACCGTGAAAACTTAGGTGAAGTGAGTTTGTTTTTGCTAGGAATTGACACTATTGACAGCTCACTTCACCTAAGTTTTCACGGTGAGATGGTTACAGAATCGCAGTGCAGCGAGCTCGCTTCGCTCGAAAATTTTACTACGCCGGCCGCCTCGGATGGTTAAAATTAGGTTGTCTTTTCAACATTCTTACAAAAATAGGAGACTATTTCATTAAGTTGTACAGAAAAGTTTGAGAATTAAAAGAATGCAGGACGCAAGAGCGAGCGTAGCCAGCTCGAAAATTTTAGCATCCGGCCTCGGATAGGTAATTAAGATTTTCTTTTGACCATATACACAAATAGGAGATACTTTGTCGTTGATAACTTTTACAGAAGGGTTTGAGTATGAAAAGAATATGGAGCGAGCGAAGCGAGCTCGAAAATTTTAGCACCCGGTCTCAGATGTTCTTCTTTTGAACATTATTAGGAAAATAGAAGTTATTTGGTCGACCTATGCAGAAAAATTTGAAAATGAAGAAAATTCACGATGGAAGAGCGAGCGAAGCGAGCTCGATAATTTTTGCATGTCACGTTGATAATATTATTTGGGGGGCCTCCAACTACAAACTGCCTCTTGTTACTGAATATGTTTTGACCTTGTTTGAGATTTGATTAATAAGTACCTACTACTCGAGATTGGGGGGGCCGGGGCCCCCAGGGACCGGGGGCCGAGGGGGATATAAACACGAATAATTAAACTTTCAATAACTTGCAAAAATCTTTCGGGGATTCCTCGCGAAAGAAACGCAACGCCAGCAAATGTTGCTAGACTAAAAAAAAATAAACTGTAAGTAATGCATAAAGCTTCGAGGCGCTAGGCCCCTCAAACCGCCAGGCCGTAGGCGGTCGCCCACGTCGCCCACGCCTAACGTGCAAGTCACCCCCTGCCAATTTATCTGTGTATATTATACAACATTGGTCAGGCAAGGGACATAGTTCTACCATAGTTCAAGGTACCCAATCCACTATAGCTACCCATGTTTCCATGTTCTGCAATAGTCCTGCACCAACCGGGGGTTGTCCTTAGGTGCAATTGCATAGTGCATATAGGGATAATCGTCGGCTGGTGCCTTCTGGTCATTTAAAATTATCTAAGGGGCGTCTGCGACTTGGCTTCGGCCCCTCGTACGCCTTCCAAAGGTCCGGGACCCCAAGGTCCCGAGATAATATGTCAAAGGCAAAATACAATAATAAGTTTATAATAAATGTTGGGAGTTGGGATTCTCCTCTGACCGGGGGCCCCTTCCGGCTGGGGGCCCGTGGCATTTTGCCGACTTGCCACCCTGTAGTTACGCCACTGAACATACAACCTGACACTTTCCTGCTAATATTACAAAAAAACTTAGGTAAGAAAATTTGAAATACGCGGGCAACCTTGCCTTTGTTTAATGCTAACGGACTCGACAAAACATTCTTACCACATCAATAAACCTTCCTATCGAAAAAAGCGTAATAACAAATATCAAACACTTCATGACATCCAAAGCAAAGGAATGAACATAAAAGCGAGGAACGCAATAAAATTTTATTACAGTTCTTGATTGGAAAAATATAATCGAAGTTGATCACTACATAGTATAAAACAAAGTCGCTTCCCACTGTCTGTCTGTCCCTATGTATGCTTAGATCTTTAAAACTACGCAACGGATTTTGATGCGGTTTTTTTTAGTAGATAGAGTGATTAAAGAGGAAGGTTTATATGTATAATAAACGCGGGCGAAGCCGCGGACAAAAGCTAGTAATTTATAAACTGGACGTCTACATGTCTTACGGAGGCACTAGCACACTTTCTATCACAATCCAAAGTATTTCGATGGAAATTTCTAATAAATAGCACCATAATAATAAATATGTTTGAAAAATTCGTCTGCTCGCCAACGAGTTAAATTATACTTACATTTACTATTAAATGATAACCCAATGCGGTCGCTTACTCTAACATCTAAGCTAACACTAGCACCCAGCACCAATACTATTCAAGTTTTATCGGTTAGATAGAAGGATTTTCTAACATGATAAACAGAAGAGTTCTATTTTAGCCGTGGGGCCGAATAAAAAAAGCAAAGACGGCGAGGGAGGAGACCATGTTACGTGAAAAAGTTGACGAATGAGAGTGACATGAGAAAATAATGGCATCCATGACTTTGGATAAAGAACATTGGAAACCAAATATGTACCTATAATGAATACACACATAAAAAATGTAGCTATTATATGATTGATTAAATGTGTCAAAATAAATTGTTTTCTATAAAATGTCTCTTGTTATTTAATTTTGTGTGTGACCACAACGTGGCATGAATAACTACTGTTATGCAATTTTGTTTGCTGTGTACAATTAAAAACACCTATTGTATTACAATATGGCTCAGAGCCATCCTAATCTTGTACAAGCTGACGTACGGGATGTCTTCGGTATACTATCGGCTCTTGAGTCGTTTTCCAGATTCGTAATGTCCATATGGATTGAGGAGCGACGTCAGATTTTAAAGGGTAACCCATAATCCCATAATTAGCAGCAAAGTAGCTGATTTTGCACAAATTTTAGCACAAATTCCGGATTTAGCAGCAAAATACAAGTTATTTCAATTCAAAAGTCACTGCTCAATCTATACATCTGAATGAAGGAACCACCTGGAACTCGGTAAGTAATAGCTTACCTACTCCTGCTAAAAATTTGGATTCAGTAGTCCTGAAATTCAAAAAATACCTTAGGTACCTACTTTTATTCCTGTAATCTTTACACAAACTTCTCAATCAATCTGCCTAGCCTTTTCCCAACTATGTTGGGGTCGGCTTACAGTCTAACCGGATGCAGCTGAATACCAGTATTTTACATGGAGCGACTGCCTATCTGACCTCCACAACCCAGTAACTGGGTAATGCGATACGCCTTGGTAAGACTGGTTGTCAGACTTTCGGGCTTCTGACGACCCGTGACGACTGTCAAAGATCCACGAATGACAGCCGGGACCAACGGCTTAACGTGCTTTCCGAGGCACGGAGAAGTCTCGGTATGTAAAGATAGGTCACCCATCCACGGACCAATCCCGGCAAGCGTAGCTTAACCTGATGCATCGACCCGTGCGGCTGTTAGTTAGCGTCAGAATGGCTGGTTGCCTATGGCAAACGCCTCTCAAAGTATATTCAAGAATTGCTACATAATTGCTTATATTTGCTACATTTCTTCAATAATTGCTACATACGATGCATTCAGAGAAAAATGAATATTTTTTTGACCAGCCATTCTGACGTCAGGATGGCTGGTCAAAAAAATATCGCCTCCGTGTTCAGCATGAAGGACGCAGAATTTCTAAAAGTTTGTTGTATCAATAATTGCTACCTAATTGCTTCATTCACGAATTTAAGTTTGAGCTTCATACATACATTAGGTAAAAAGATATAGCTTTTATTAATTTTTTTACGAAGAAGTGCCTAATAATTTGGAAAGGCAACACATTTTTTTACTACAACGCAGCGCGCGTCTTGTTTAAATCTTGCAGGCGTTTGCTTAGAGTGATGTTGTTTAATGAATAGCTTTTAAAACGTACCTACCCTCAATAACACAATACATTTCAGGTACTAGTATCAGTATGTAAAATAGCTGGGTCAGATAATACGTTGAAAACTGTTTTAACTTATTTGATAAGTACATCAAAAGAAAAATATTGCAATAAGTAGTGAAAGAACAAAGGCGAAATCGTAGCTGAATTTAATTTGAGCGACTAAAAGTGACTTATATACGAAGGCAACTCTATTATTTTTCTACGTTTTTTCAAAATATCACCTTAACTAGTTAAAAATACTAGTTTAAATGAAAAGTTATTTGTGTGAAAAGTGTTTAGTGTTGCCATTTTGTATTTATTCTTCCAAGTGACAGTAAGTACAGCATTATTGTATTATAATCAGTTTTAGTTTGTTATTGTAATAAAACGGAGTACTTAAATGAATTAACAATAATCTTTATTTCTAAGTGGTCGTTGCAGGGAGGCAACATATTTTTTTTACTACAGCGCGCGTCTTGTTTAAATCTTGCAGGCGTTCACAACGGGTATGGGTTACCCACCCCAGATCTGTTGACGCGGAATCATTTGCGTGTGGTGTGAGGGTCACTTTATTAAAACTCTTTGAAAATATGCTTAGGATTTAGTGAACATTCCCAAAGAATTGTGAAAGTTGGAATCAGATTTTGTGAAAGTCAACTTTGCGAGATATGGACTGTAAAGTGGGGCCCTCAGTTCTCACATAGAGGATTGAGGGCCCACCTGTACCTGATAAACTATGGACACTACAGATAGTCTTTATGCCAAAATCTAAGCTTTTAGCAAACAAAATTTGTGAAAACAAGATATTATCGCAAAACACTGTCCTACTTGGTATATCTTCGTTCAAAATGGGCCCTCAATCCTCACACACGTAAAAGTTTATCACGCAAATAAAACGAAACCTATATAGCTACTGTTTGTAATCCTATAAGATACTAAATAAATTGTGAAAATTTGTGATAGCAAGAGCAGGTCACCAGTTCTTGTTGTTTGAAAGTTATGACCTTGACAAAATTCGGGCCCTCAATCCTCCATTTATTTTGTTTTCCGTTTTAATACGCCTATCGTATGAAAGATTAGACAAATACAAAATAGTCTCTTTTTGTGAAAAAAATTGTGCAACAAATTGGTGTTATTTGTTACTAATAAGAATAACGATTAAACTAAAAATCTTAATATATACCGAAATCGACCATTTTTGAATGGTGTAGTAGGGTAGGGTGACAATAATTTTTGACATAAGATGCTCAGAGAACAATGTAAAGCATATATCATAATACACATAGTTGTATGGGTAATTATCTTGGAGTAGTGAATGTTGATATTTAATTTTATTTAACGATTATTATGTTCCAAACATTTTCACATAAAATCGAGGAGTTTTGGAGTTCAACCTCATTAGTTTGTCTATGTGACTACTACGAAGAAAAAGTATAGTGATGTTCTTTGTATTACAATAATATGTCATGTCAATTGATTGAGAAAACTACGAAAATAGTTACTGAAATATTATTATAGTCATACAAATAAGTACATGTAAGTTTGTTTTGATACATACTCATCTACCTATATGTTACTGTAAAAGCCCGAACTGCGGTAAATATTAGGATTTACCCGTAAATTCTAATATTTACCAAATCTCACCGGTAAAACCCCGAATTATTCTAAAACTGTCTTTAATTTCGGACTTTTACCGGCATTCAGTCGGTAAACCCTAGATTTTACCGCAGACACTGGTAAGGCCCTACGCGCACTGCCGTGCCGTGTGGGAGTGGCGCGAGGAGGCGAAACGGCGGGGCGTAACTCCGCTGCCGCGAGAAATCATGGCACCGCGGACAGAGCTCCGGCGGGATCATGGCGACATGGAGAGTGCGACTGTCGCAATCGCAACCCAGCGCTGGGCACGCCACAATTGCGACGATAAGCCCCTTCTTTGAGGAGTGGTTAGAGAGGCGCCACGGCGTCCTCATATTCCGCCTGACGCAGGTCCTCAGGCGCGGGCGGGCGTTTATACTCCCGTTGCCGCGCTTAAGGGCACGTTCTCACACATTATAAAAGGCCGCGTTACATAGGTAATTAATGATTTTATTGTTAAAATTATGTAAATACATAATTATTAATGTCGCGAATCATATTTTGATTAAGACACAACCTTACACTGACCTGTAAATTGTAAAAAACGCAAGAAAATATGAATTTCGCGGGCTACCACAGCGCAATTACCTTAACGTGTTACCACGAGTGCCCAAAAAAAGAATGTTATTTTTTTATTAGGGTTTTAGGATTTTAATTTTTTTTATCTGGTAATTTATAAATAGCGATTAAAAAGTTTCATTTTCACATTTGTTGTTTTAATCCTTGTAACATCTCCATTCTAGCCTGTTACTTTTTGTAATACACATGTGGTGGCATCTACATCGCCACATACAAACTAAGCATCACAAGGACATGACGTCCCGCAACCTGCATTGCGCAATGAGAGTTTACCGCGCGACTAGCATATAGGTATACAACAACCCGACATTAACCGTGGGGCAGTTGCCTAACAGACACAACACCCATCTGGTCGGAGGGTCCTCCCTTTTCAATAGAGGATGTGTGAACTTTACACTCTGTTCCTCATGACTCTATACGCACAATAGGTATGGACGGTAAAGATTTTGATTTTTAAGTGAAAGCTATACCTGCTGTAAGAGATACGCTGATCAATTAATAATTTGACACTTTTTTAATTTACACAGCCGAATGACGTCATAAAATGGCGGCTTGATGATTTCATGGTTTGAGAAAACGTTAAAAATACCTGAAAACTTTGAATTTAATTTTAATATTTATATTGTTATTGAACTAAAACTAATATTTCCCGACTGCTTTTGGCCTAATCTATCTAAATAATATATTTTTAGATTTTTTCTCATATAGAGTAAAATACCGTATTGTGGTCACCCTATTTCCTAATTCAGGGAACAAAAATAAAACTCGATTTTTATTTACAATAAAGGGTCTTTTAATTTCTTTCTAGTATCGAATTTGTTGCACAATTTTTTTCACAAAAAGAGACTATTTTGTATTTGTCTAATCTTTCATACGATAGGCGTATTAAAACGGAAAACAAAATAAATGGAGGATTGAGGGCCCGAATTTTGTCAAGGTCATAACTTTCAAACAACAAGAAATGGTGACCTGCTCTTGCTTTCACAAATTTTCACAATTTATTTAGTATCTTATAGGATTACAAACAGTAGCTATAAGTTAATGATTTCATTTTATTTGCGTGATAATCTTTTACGTGTGTGAGGATTGTGGGCCCATTTTGAATGAAGATATACCAAATAGGACAGTGTTTTGCGATAAATAATAAATAAATAAATAAAATTTTATTTCCCAAAAAAAACTTAATTCAATGTTACAAAACCAGTTTAGCAGTAGTTATATACAAACAAGTGGATTTAGCTTCTGTAACTGAACTAGGTAAATGCCTGTATTTCGGTTAACAGTGCCATTCCCCCGAATATTTTGAAAATAATGCTAACAAACACAAAGGACTGGTCGTACTATTTTTATATGATTATAATACGTGTAGAACTATTTTTATGCTAAATTATTACAATTACAATTACAATGCTAAATGAGAAATCTAATAAATAATCTATAATATCTTGTTTTCACAAATTTTGTTTGCTAAAAGCTTAGATTTTGGCATAAAGACTTTATCTGTAGTGTCCATAGTTTATCAGGTACAGGTGGGCCCTCAATCCTCTATGTGAGAACTGAGGGCCCCACTTTACAGTCCATATCTCGCAAAGTTGACTTTCACAAAATCTGATTCCAACTTTCACAATTCTTTGGGAATGTTCACTAAATCCTAAGCATATTTTCAAAGAGTTTTAATAAAGTGACCCTCACACCACACGCAAATGATTCCGCGTCAACAGATCTGGGGTGGGTAACCCATACCCGTTGTGAACGCCTGCAAGATTTAAACAAGACGCGCGCTGTAGTAAAAAAATATGTTGCCTCCCTGCAACGACCACTTAGAAATAAAGATTATTGTTAATTCATTTAAGTACTCCGTTTTATTACAATAACAAACTAAAACTGATTATAATACAATAATGCTGTACTTACTGTCACTTGGAAGAATAAATACAAAATGGCAACACTAAACACTTTTCACACAAATAACTTTTCATTTAAACTAGTATTTTTAACTAGTTAAGGTGATATTTTGAAAAAACGTAGAAAAATAATAGAGCTGCCTTCGTATATAAGTCACTTTTAGTCGCTCAAATTAAATTCAGCTACGATTTCGCCTTTGTTCTTTCACTACTTATTGCAATATTTTTCTTTTGATGTACTTATCAAATAAGTTAAAACAGTTTTCAACGTATTATCTGACCCAGCTATTTTACATACTGATACTAGTACCTAAAATGTATTGTGTTATTGAGGGTAGGTACGTTTTAAAAGCTATTCATTAAACAACATCACTCTAAGCAAACGCCTGCAAGATTTAAACAAGACGCGCGCTGCGTTGTAGTAAAAAAATGTGTTGCCTTTCCAAATTATTAGGCACTTCTTCGTAAAAAAATTAATAAAAGCTATATCTTTTTACCTAATGTATGTATGAAGCTCAAACTTAAATTCGTGAATGAAGCAATTAGGTAGCAATTATTGATACAACAAACTTTTAGAAATTCTGCGTCCTTCATGCTGAACACGGAGGCGATATTTTTTTGACCAGCCATCCTGACGTCAGAATGGCTGGTCAAAAAAATATTCATTTTTCTCTGAATGCATCGTATGTAGCAATTATTGAAGAAATGTAGCAAATATAAGCAATTATGTAGCAATTCTTGAATATACTTTGAGAGGCGTTTGCCATAGGCAACCAGCCATTCTGACGCTAACCGGCTGTTATTACTTAGCCACGAGCTTTACACAAACTTCTATCATATAGAATATTTGCAGATTTTTCGCTTCGCAAACTTCGGAGATAGGGGGGGGGGGACGGTATTTTTTTTTACATTTTTTTTTTTAATGTTTGAGAATGTGCAAATAGCGCTCTTTCATATGATACCCAATATACCATAGTAAACCCACTTTGAATTTTTAAGACCCCCTTTCAGTCAATGTTGCAAAAAAAGTATAAATATTTCTATTTCTTTCTTATTTGCAAAATAGTTGGGTAAACATCATCTAAAACTGTTCCTAATTTCAAGTTGATAGCATTAGTAGTTCTTGAGATATCCAGCTGTGACAGACAGACAGACAGACAGACTGAGTCACACCATAAGGGTTCCTTTTTTACCATTTTGGTACGGAACCCTAAAAAGGAACTATACCTATACTGTATGTTTTAAAAAACAGCACATAATAAGTGGTAGGTCCACTAATCGAATCGCAACCCGCGAAATACAATAATTGAGTAGTGCCGATGCCCATCTGTGGTCTCCGAGAGCAAATGCGCGAGTTAGGGTCAGCTCACACCGAGACGCGACGCAACGCGACGCGACGCTGCGCGCACATTTTAAAAGAGCGACTCAAAATATAACTTTATTTTCTACACGAAAACATACACATTTCATTGTGAGAATTTAGAATACGTTGCACCATGCAGCGCTGCGCCTCGTGATGCCTCGCAGCGTATAGCGATGCATCGCGACACAGCGGTGCTTCGCCGGTACGCGCGTTGTGCAAGAGCGGTGCTGCGCCTCACGAAGCCGCGCGACTACTCTACTACAGTCTCTACTATTTCCGTCCAGACTTCGTGTAAAATTGAAGCAGTTTGGTCGAGTGCTCGAGTGAAATTATAATGATAGACTGGGATCTTGTTATAATCGGACTTCTTGCAGAAGAGGAAGAGGAAGAAGAATACAAAAATAAAATTAAAAAGACGCAGGGCGGGGCGGGAGCACGTGGCGAATGTAGACACGTTCCGCTGCGCCGCGCGGCGTCGGCTTGAAATGGCGGCTGCGAAAATTTTTGCAGCCGCCATCTTGGATTTCCATTTTGACCTCATTATCGTTTTAGGTGTTTTTTTTTACCTCTAGTGTTTTACACCCTTAAAAAATTTCACAAGTTCCATGATGAAACTATGATGATAATGAAGTTTGCTGTGTTGACTGTACAATATAATCCAAAAAAAATAGGCTTGGTAGTGTCGTTAATTGGAAACGACACTACTGGTAGTGCGGCTGGTAGTGTCGTTGCCAATAAACGAAAATTTAAGGGATTCCCTCGATTTCCATGGGATCTCCTCATCAGATTCTGATTTGGTAACAGTGGGACCACCTCGAGAGCATAACCTTTCAAACAAAAAAAATAATTGTGCAAATCCGACTATACAGGCTGACTTTGAAAACATGCGACAAAATAGATTTTGTTTCTATAAGCCACGAAACGTACATTTTCTTTTTAAATCACGTATTCATGGTCACCCTACAAAAAAAAATCATAAGAAATTAAAGAATAGCTAATAACTTCGTAAATATGTACTTTTTTTTGTATTTTTTTATACCTACATTTTGTAGAAATTTATACAAAATATTGGGGTTTTTTGTTCCAAATTTCGTCAGATGATTATGTAGATTAGAGGCAAATCTATTTACCGAAGCATCTGAATTGAGGAGCCATATTAAATATGCTATATCTCCCATTTCTTTCTTTTGTGATTGCCGACTCTTATCCTACAAATCTAATATACTTACTACTAAATGATGTTGAAATTGCGCATTAAATTGAACTACTGCTTCTTTGAAAAATGACCAGTCGTATGTGTATGGTCTGACTGAGGAGCCACACATAATATATTGTAACTTTTTTAATTTTAACACTACCGAGCTCAGATTTTGTCTACTAAATACTACTAAATCATACCAAATTATGATAAACATTCATCCATGATGTTCTTAGTTCTGACGTGGCGACTCAGTCCAAACATTTAGATTGAGTTGCCACCTATAAGTTCATATATCTTTTGAAGTATTATACCTACAAAATCGAGGATCGAACCTACAAAATTTTTAAACTTACTACTAAATAAGTATTAAATTTCATTAAGATACGAAATTTGGCGACTCAATCCTTACGGACATCAAATTTTTGTGTGTTGCGACGCAGCCCGGCCACAGTCGATTTCGTAATTCATAGACGTATCAATTAAATGTTCTTGAATTGTTCTTGCAGTACCAATGAATAGATTAAATGTACCACAAATATATCTTGTTAAAAAAGCACTTGTTTGTGGCCGGGCAGTACCGTATACGTTGCAGCCCGGCCACGTGTATATTTTCTGGTAGGATGCTCAGAATGTTCTAAAATATAAACCAAATAAATGTTCCTTTTGCGTTCTTTATTTTTTTCAATGAAATATACCAAGAAAAACGCTAATTTAAACAAGAAATGATTTCAAATAAGAATTTTCACTAAGCGCCTGTAGAACTAAAATAGCACGTCTGCTTATTTGTACCAAGGACAATGGGTGGATTTGGTCTAAATTTCCACCACTAACGAGACCTATGTAACTAAATAGTTCGCTAAATATAGAGTAACTTTCATTATGTAGATATAGAGAGGGAGCGCAGGGCACTCGCAGTCCGGTGTAACATGTTGACCCGTAGATTTGCTCGGTGTACGGACCTAGTAAAGATCACCATTTTCAAGGCTTACTGCCAGAGTTTGTACACGAGTAATCTATGGGTCAGTTACACCAAAAAATCTTTGGATGTCCTGCGCGTCCAGTATAATAATGGGTTCAGGATGCTGTTGGGACTTCCTCGCTACTGCAGCGCGTCAGATATGTTTGCCCAAGCTCGTACCGACGGGTTTCACGCGATTGTGCGGAAAAAAAAACAGCTTCGCTGCTGAGGAGAGTTAGAGACAGTCGCTACAGCATCTTGAGAACTATAGCGGAGAGCTTCAGTTCTCCAATTATAAAACAGTTTGTGCGGAGGGTGATTGGTACTAACACTAGATAGTAAGTTGTTTTAATATTATGTTACTAACACTCTATGGATTACTTGTTCCGAAATAAAAATCATTTAATTTAATTTAATTTAATTAATTTAATTTAATTAATTAATTTAATTATGAAAGCGAACAATAAAGAATATTTATAAAGAATTTTAAAATTCAAGAAATAAAATACTTTAATAATCATTTAATTTAAATTTATTATTGATATTAAGTAACAAAACTACAAAGATATAATAGACATATTTTGCCAAATGAGACAAACGGGTTCCTAGACAAATGCGACAGGTGAAGCAAAACTAGACTCATCGGACGGCAACTTCATTATAGATTAGTAAAATGTATGCCTAACTACCCTCTAATAACAAACTATTCAATCACTACGATTTCATAGACAGAGACAGAGTTATAACGCCAAGTAGATTGATAATAATTCATTGAGTTAATAACTACCTAACTGTAACTAGCTTAGTTGGTAAGAGCTCGCGGTAATCATTGTATAACCAATGATTCGATGGTTCGAACTCGTCCGGGTATGTGAAACACTTTTTGTATTATTATTAAGGAATGTATCGTTTGAATTGCAAAGTTGTAGCAAAGTTAATTTTAATACAACTGGAGTACCCAATTGATGCAGCCCACGGTACATGGATGCGGGGCTCCACGCCGCGGCAGGCGGTGGCGCCTCCGTCAAGGAAGTGCGGTCGCGAGTCGGGTGGGTGCTCTGCCCTACGTCGATACGGTAGTATCTTCATGTAACATGAGGCAGAATAACGGGGTCAAGTGACTAACAGCTGATAGCGCGCGCCCGATTCGTACGGTTGTGTTCTCTAGGTGCAAAAGAGATGAAAAATCGTGCTATCACTCAAAACCCCGGTCCCGTGGTGGTGACAGTGACGAATAGAAAAGTAATTGAACGAAAAAAAATCTGCCTAGCCTTTTCCCAACTATGTTGGGGTCGGCTTCCAGTCTAACCGGATGCAGCTGAATATCTGTATTTTACATGGAGCGACTGCCTATCTGACCTCCTTAGCTCAGTAACTGGGTAATACGATACCTGTTGGTAAGACTGGTTGTCAGACTTTCGGGCTTCTGACAACCCGTAACGACTGTCAAAGATCCATGAATGACAGCTAAGACCAACGGCTTAAAGTGCTTTCCGAGGCACGGAGGAGTCTCGGCATGTAAAGATGGTCACCCATCCACTGACCAACACCGGCAAGCGTAGCTTAACCCAATGGATCGACCCGTGCGGCATGAAATCAGTTAATTTCATGATCCATAAACTCAAAATGACCTTGAATTCACCAAAAACTGCCACGAGCTCCTCCGAGCAATTGAATGAAAAATCAATGAAAATATTTTTTTTGTTTTATTATAACTTTCTACTGACAGCATATTTTTTTTGCTTTTATAATGAAAGTTACTCTATATTTAGCGGACTATTTAGTTACATAGGTCTCGTTAGTGGTGGACATTTGGACCAAATCCACCCATTGCCCTTTTTACAAATAAGCAGACGTGCTATTTTAGTTCTACAGGCGCTTAGTGAAAATTCTTATTTGAAATCATTTCTTGTTTAAATAAGCGTTTTTCTTGGTATATTTCATTGAAAAAAATAAAGAACGCAAAAGGAACATTTATTTGGTTTATATTTTAGAACATTCTGAGCATCCTACCAGAAAATATTCACGTGGCCGGGCTGCAACGTATACGGTACTGCCCGGCCACAAACAAGTGCTTTTTTAACAAGATTTTGTGGTACATTTAATCTATTCATTGGTACTGCAAGAACAATTTAAGAACATTTAATTGATACGTCTATAAATTACGAAATCGACTGTGGCCGGGCTGCGTCGCAACACACAAATTTTTTACTAAATGTCTGTAATCACAAAACCTTCATTTTTAAGATACTCTCCGAGATCTGGCTGATGTTGTGTGAGCAGTGTGAGGATTGAGGGACCACACTTTATGAGCTGTAGTTTTTAATATATTTGTTTACAAATTCCCAGATTCGTTCTACAATTATTAATATTTTAGTATGATTCCTCAGTCTATACAGGGTTATTTGTAATTCGACGTGTTCTTTGCAGGATGTTATAGTAGGGTTAGAATGCAATAAATTAAGCCACCAAATATTCTACCGAAATTCAGTATTTTTTTGTAATTTTTGTCTAAGAAAAATATAAATTACCTACTAAAATTATAATGTTTAATTAAAATTATAATGTAATCTTTGCCAAAGTTTCAGGCATTTTTCAACTTTTTACTACAAAGATCTGTTACGGCATCAGCTATGATAATAACTTAAATTTCAGTAAAGTCGCGCTGTAAATAATTTTTCAATCGTATTTTTCATAAAAAAAACTACAATAACTCAAAAACGATTGAATTTCGATAGAAAATTCGGTGGCTCAATTTGTTGCATTTTAACCCTACTATGACGTCTTGCAAGGAATACGTCGAATTACAAGTACCTAACCGTGTATACAGTGTGTATCTTTATAATGTGCACAAACTTAAGGATGTGGTGCAGACCATCAAACTGAACAACTTTTTCCCGGCGACCAACATCGTCATCGTAAAAAAAAAACAGTCGTCCCATACATTTGGTCAAAAGGCATTGAAATTGTGTCAAAGGTGCCAGTGAGGGGTAGGTATGAACGACGTGATAAAAAATGAACATTTTTGAAATCTGTTTATTCTAATTTAACTTTACTACATACAAATTTAAAAAAAAGTCACAAAATTAAAGGTAAGTAGTTAAAAAAAAATTTAAAAAATCGACAAGATATAAAATAATAAAATCAAACAATAGTTATGTACCGAGAGTAGATAAATAAACAGGTTGAAAAGTTAATTTTAAGAATCATTAATGGCCATTAACATGACTAAATTTAGAAGAAACCATAAAATAGTCAATTTTCCATGACAATAGTTACTCTGTCGTACAGTCGCAGACTACATAAATAATTAGGTACGCCTAAGGTTTACAATTGCTTGCACTGTTGAATAAGTACAGTAGGCCGCATGTCAGTGGTAACAAAAGCAGTATAAACTAGTCTCTGATTCTATTTTTATTGGCTTAATGCTTCCTACGCATTAGGAAGATAAATGAAAAAAATTGATATTATTATTAACACAAACGGTATTTTTACCATGTTTACTGTTATGTTCGAGTTCCCGATATTTCGGCACTGTTGCAAAGAACAAACAAATACGCAGCAAGCATAAACATAAACAAACACAGCAAACATGCAAAACACATAAACAAACAAACAAAAAACATGCATGCATGTTGCAATAAACATGGTAAATATCCCGTTTGTGTTAATAGTAATGTTAGTGACCATGACAGTTAAAAACTTAGAAAATTGATAGTTCCAAACATAGACTTTATAAGTTTATGGTTCCAAATATACAAGTTCCAATTTTTTGAGCAATCGACTTCGGTAATATGTTGACATCTCGCATTTTAACATGTCTAACTTGACAAAACCTTATGACCAATTAACGATTCAGATGAAAAAAACAAATGTGTTTCTAACCAGCTGGGCCCCGCGAGCTAGGCTCATAAAACTAGTAGCAATATGCTTCGATTGTTCAATGTGCCTCATGAATTTATCAACAAGATCCAATGTAAGTACCTCGGTCATTTTGACCGAACGAACCTATCAATTTCCTAGTGTAAAAGCAATAAAACAAAATAGTCAATTATTTTATTGGGCCACAAGCAACGGAAACATACTTAATAATATGATACGTCTTGTCATCATACAGATAAAAGTATGTAAAATACACAGTAGGTAAAATAACACCTTTCATACTTTATCTAGGCTACGTCCATATTTTTGTAAAAACATCTAACATTTCTTGTAGATTTACCACGGAACCGCAGACAAAGATGAAAAGCCCTATACCGGTAAGAACCAGCCCTCTCCAGAGCTTCCATTGCATGTCACCAAGACCTGGCCTGTTCCAAATAACCAATAGAGTGATGACATTAGGCCAAATAAACGCCATTAATGAAAGGCAGAAACATCCAATCTGAAAATCAAAAATAAATTATTGACATAGGTAAGTAATAATATTTTCAATACACTCCCTCGAAAACTGGTTCATATCGCACTACGATTAGGTTCACAATGCAATGTATTTCACACGCGTGCGATTTTTATTTTCCCGCACGTGTGCGGGAATAAAAATTGCCACTGATAACTTATACCTATACTTAGTCCAAATTGGTTCAATGCCTCTAATCACAACTGAGGTGAATGTTTTTTTTTTAATCTCGGCAAAGAGATATGCGTCTTTACGGCGTTAATATTTTTTTGAATATTTATATATTGAATATCATCAAAAACTATGATTATTACAATAAAAGAAACGTTTATGAACAAATTAACATTTATTTGTGTTCTAAACTCAAAAATATTTGAATTTTCTATTTTTCATATTAGGCTTTTTATCGGCTTTATACCTTTGCTTCTCCTTCAACCTGGCGAAAGCAAAGCGCGGAAAAAAAAAGAAAATTTAAATCATAGTTTCATAATAATTCATGACAAAAATATTGTTCGTTATTTTATTTTATTTCTTCAAAAGTGTATTGAAAAACGTCGTTTGATACTCGTGGACATTTGTTATTGCAGTTCTCGGCTCAAAAACAACCTCGCCTACGGCTCGGGTGTTAATTCCGTTCTCCACTTGTATCAAAATGTACTATTTTGTAATGCCTTCGTGCGTCAGTATGGAAAAAATTTTTACTAGAGACGGTTTTTTTTTATGGAACCAAATACGAAAGAATCTATGAAAATCTGCAGTTTGGCTGTTTTGTTAAAATGATTGTCTGTTTTTAGTAACAAGTCAATATTTTTGTTTTAATTTTTTTTTTAGATCTGCAGAACTGTTTCGGAAAAACTATGGAATACTGTGCGCTTGAAATCAGTTTTAAAATTTAAATTTTGGAAAAAATGATCTGCTATCGGAAGTCAGCAGAGCATAATATTTTCATTCGACTTTTTTCAGGCAAAAACGCTTGAACTATTTTTTTTAAGTATAAGGAACTCTAAAACTCAGCCGCATGCGAATAGAACTCATTTTTTTTTTATGCTCTGCATAGAAAATGATCTGCCAGTTCACCCACATGAAATCGGGGACGACTAAATACGACTAAACGAGAAAGGAATCGGAGGTTAACCCGTGTTGAATTGTCAAAATTCGATATACAGGTGCCATGATTAGCGTTTGTCGAGAAAACATCAAGTTTGACAAAAGGAGACTAGTATTTCGTATAGCAGCGCTGTCAGAAAACGAGAAGTCTTGCGCTGTCAGAAAATTACTCACGCGAGAGTGACTAGACTGACTAGTTATCGCGTGGGTCATGTTTTTCGATGGTACTTTATTTCTCTCTCCGGTCATTCCTTCAGGAATGAACTTAATTCCTATTAGAACAACGTTAAACACTAATCCAGCAGGATTCGTTTTCTTGTTTTTTTTTTTTTTCAAAACGACAGCATGCACATTTTTTTTATTTGGTGCACATTTACAACAGATAATGGTTAGCGTCAGAATGGCTGGTTGCCTATGGCAAACGCCTCTCAAAGTATATTCAAGAATTGCTACATAATTGCTTATATTTGCTACATTTCTTCAATAATTGCTACATACGATGCATTCAGAGAAAAATGAATATTTTTTTGACCAGCCATTCTGACGTCAGGATGGCTGGTCAAAAAAATATCGCCTCCGTGTTCAGCATGAAGGACGCAGAATTTCTAAAAGTTTGTTGTATCAATAATTGCTACCTAATTGCTTCATTCACGAATTTAAGTTTGAGCTTCATACATACATTAGGTAAAAAGATATAGCTTTTGTGGTGTCTTGGTTTTGGTTAGGTTTAGGTATCACAATAAAACACTGTTTGTATTATCACTGCGTTAGGCGTTCGGTCATAACGGCCGCCCGGACCAGACTGAGTGTGGCGCACCACTCCACAATCCCCCCACTGCGCAACCCCTACCACAGCACGCATAACTTGTTTATTAAACGTCACATCTCTTCTTTACAAAATGTAAAAAAAACAATAATAAAATCATTTGCTTATAAAATAAATGGCTGACAATATTTCAATTAATCTTGCCAGTAATTATTCAGAAAGCTAGTCGTTCGTTCACAAATCTAGGTCTTCATGGAGAAGAAGTACAATAAACTTCATGGAAACAGTATTAAAGTATTCTATCAACACATTTCTTACATTTCCATAACTTATCGTTAACTTCAAAACAGTTCTATCTCTTGGACCATTACTCAGAATAATAGCAACAATAGAACTTGAATATTGCATTATACAATTTCAACACATTAGCAATATAATATAACTTACACAAAGACATAATCATAATAAACAATAATTACGGTATAATATATGTAAATAGTTAGTTTGTGAATTAAATTCATTACTGGAATCACCAGTTTCTGATTTATGGACCGTCCATTTACTTTCTAATTTCTTTAATTGAATAATGTTTCTACGTGACGTCTGTTCTCTAATATCATCCTGTTCTTCATCACCAACTCTTCTCTTTTTTTTTAATGAGATTGTTCATTAAATTGTTAAGTTAATACATTTCCTTTAATCATTTTTGTTGTTTTCTTTGATCATAATATTGCTATGTTACTTTACTTTCAAGTAATTTCACATTTTTGCTAGTCTAGCAAAGATTTCAAATTTCAGATTTCAAATTAGCTAGCTTTGTTATTTTACTTTCAAGTAATTTGAAAATTTTTGCTAGTCATACTGCTAGTGTTGTGAAAGACATAAATCCTTTAGGCTTTATTTCTAGGCCAAAATAGATTTACAAGACTTGGGGACTATTAGTCTCAAAAGTCACGACTCCTCTGAGTCTTTTACGTCCCGAGTTCTTTGACTCTTTGAATCCTATGTCCTCTAAGTATTATATTTTAGACACACATCTAATTTTAATATTTTTTTTCTTGGCTTAACTTTAGATAAGGAGTCAGGCGACTCAAACCCAAATTCTTTGAGACATACTCGAGGAAGTAGCTATCATATGCAGGTTTGGGCAGTACCTGAATTTCTTATTATTTGAAATACGTGTTTGAAATGCAACTACCTGTTTGGTATTTGTTATCAAAGTACTACTTACTCGAGGAAGTAGCTATCATAGGCAGGTTTGGACAGTACCTGAATTTCTTGTTAGTTGAAATACAACTACCTATTTGGTATTTGTTTTCAAACTACTACTTATAAACGTAATTTGTAATTAATATTTCAAATACCTGACGCTGAAGTGTTTTGTAGCTAGTATTTCAAACACTTATGACTTCAAGATACATTTTTCCATAAATACATTTAGTGATCTTATTAATGAAAACGAAAAATAAGCTGCCTCATACATACACTAGAATCTGCACTAGAAGCAGTATATGTGTTAATGTTTAGAGCTGGCAACACTACGTGTACTGACTGAATTGTTCAATTTTCCATTGAAATAGTTATGAATTTTATATATTTGTATGCTTGTATAAATTTGAGTTATAGGGCTCTATAACTACCTATCAC
Organism: Cosmia trapezina; assembly: GCA_905163495.3. Taxonomy (NCBI): domain Eukaryota; kingdom Metazoa; phylum Arthropoda; class Insecta; order Lepidoptera; family Noctuidae; genus Cosmia; species Cosmia trapezina. Next base: position 10,568,666 of record LR991045.1, read on the forward strand.
TTGTACCATAAGTATTCCAAAATTATATAAGCATTATTAGCACTTTCAAGTGTGCAAGTTGAAATCGTTCTTACACTTACGACAGTTATAAGGGCACTTACGACAGTTATAAGGCTTTGAATGTATTTTGCATTTGAAATAAACAGAGTCAAAATATTTTGTATTTCAATCGAAGCAAAGCATATTATATTTTGCCCAGCCCTGATCACAGGTAAAATTAGCTTACAAATCTATTTACATAAATTCCCAGTTTGGCAATAAAAATGCTGCCACTGGTAAGCAAAACGATTCTGTTTTGTTTGTAAGAACCAAGCATTAGTTGCCCAGACACTAAATATAACTTGATAGTTTTTTTTTTTTAGTTTTATTGAACTCAAAAGAATTAATTAAACAAAATACTAACATTGTTCATTGCAAGATTTTGGTCACTTACCTACTTTACAAATTAAAGTGCTTTTAATTTTATTTAAATAAACAGATGTGGTCTGATTGTATCTGCACTTTTTATATTGGTAAGTGAAAACATTGACAATGACAATTTGAAGTATTTAAACAAAGTAATACCATCTGCCTAGCCTTCTCCCAACCATGTTGGGGTCGACTTCCAGTCCAACTGGATGCAGTCAAACACCGGTATTTTACATGAAGCGACTGCTATCTCACCTTCAGTTACTGGGTAATACAATACCCTTTGGTTAGACTGGTTGTCAGACTTTCGGGCTTCTGACGACCCGTAACGACTGTCTTAGTTTCACGAATTACAGCCGGGACCAACGCCTTAGCGTTTTTTTTTTTAAATATTGAAGTCACCACACATAATTACTTCTTTATTTACAGTTTCAAGTTTTGCCAAAACATTCAGTTTCAAGTTTTGCCAAAACATTCAGTTTCAAGTTTTGCCAAAACATTAATTACTGACTCAATTATAGACCATTTTTAATAATTTGTGGGTCTGTCAACGCATATGGTATATTATGACGTGCTTAACTAGCACAACACAAGAAAGTTCACAGCTAGGTATGTTCAACAGATAATTCAACTGTCTTTACGAGTTTTTGATTGAATACAACTTTTGATTAGGATTAGTGAACCAGCACACACAATATTATTTTCATGCAATTTAACTGCAATGGTTCGTGTCACTATAATGACTTGACCTTATGTTCACGTTCTGTGTCCAAACAGTTTATTCTTTCATTATTTCTTTTTTGTTTTGATATCATCTTTTTTCATTTAAAAACTATTAGAGTAATAATGGCATTAGGGTCATAAATGTATTCCTATTTGATGAAATTATGTATTTGTAGGAAGCCTGTGGCATACAATAATTTTGAGAAGAATGACTCAGTTTGTTGCAAAGTAATTTCCATAACCCCTTTTCCAAAACTATCAGAAAACATAATGGAGCAGTAAAAACTTTACTACTTACAAGGAAGAGAACTAGTTTTTAACTGAACTACTTGCAATGGACCTTATTCTATGCCTAGATGCCCTATCCTGATTGGGGATACAGACCCAAACACTTCCTAACTGGGACGGGTTCTCCGTTGCCTCAGTTTGGAGAGTGGCAAGTTTGGATTTCCTTAGCAAAGAACAATGAGAGCTGCTGAGAGTTGGCGAGTCCACTTGTCTGCATTAGGTTTGCATATGTCCACTAACTCATTTGCAGCAAGGATATGCTTCTGAATGAGTTTTTTTCCAGACCTCACATACCTAGTATAAAGTGACTGTATTGACTCTTCTTATACCTGAATTTCAGACTAAGCGTTGAGTGTCAATCTCATAAATGTTCTTACTTTAATTTGATAGTTATTTGATTTATTTAGTAGCAAAAAAAAGTTTTTTCTTATATTTGAACTGCGTTTTTTTATTTTTTTATTCCTTATTGCATCTTTTTATGATTTTATTTAGTTTTGCATATTTTTTCATTTTATTTTGAGTTACCTATTATTATTATGTTTCAATTTTCTATATAGAAACTTCAGTAAGGTCTATGTTTAGTAAGGAAGAAATGTTGAAATTGGTTTTATATTATTCAATATAAGTTACTAGTTTTCATAGCCAGAGTACATTCTTTTTGTTTTGTTTCAGTAATTTAGTAACTTGTACTTGTACCTACTTACATGTTTTCCTATTTATCTGGTACCATTCAGACTTAACTGAATTACCACATTAATAATAACTCATTTAAAATGCAACGAAAGACATTCAAAACTACTGTTCCATTTCAAACAGAACAACAAATTTATAGTATACTCGTCATAAAGAAGGATATTATTATTATAGCGTAACTAGTGAAAACCATTAAAATTGTCTGTATTTAACTGATAATTAATCTTATAAGATAACTGATAATTAATCTTATAAGATCAATGAAATAATATTGCTTGGAAAGTAGACCAAACGAAACATTGTTATTTTCACTCGAAGGCATACTTTACTTTGCAATCTTTAAAGTGTTTATTATAAATATGAAACTTTAAAAACTATATTCAAATTATAAGTTTCTTGTAACACTAAAAGGTGTTATAATAATGTTTAAATTTCGAGATAATTGTTTTGATAAAACCTAGTTGGTTTTTATTTTCACTAGCGCTGACCCAATTTCTGTTGAAATCTCGTTCTTGTGTGATACTCCCTGGCCGCGCCACAGTGGAAAATCAAAAAAACATGTTTGTAGATAAATTGTACCGTTTATGTACTATACGGAATGAGTAATGAAAAAAATTGTACCTCAAAGAATAATGAAATATAATGAAGTTTTGGTGGCGCGGCCAGGGAGTATTCTCCCTGGCCGCGCCACCACGGTTCTTGTAAACCGTCCGGCGCAGCCGAACATAGTAAACGCTAAAGAATTGTACGGAAATTGTTCTCTTCCGTACGCTATAAAGAGATTCGAAAATTTCATTACTTTAGAAATTATAGGCTTGCGAAGGTGGCGCGGCCAGGGAGTATTCTCCCTGGCCGCGCCACCAAGATTTTTAGGGCGTACCCGGACATAGTATACACTAAAGAATTGTACGGAAATTGTTCTTTTCCGTACGCTATAAAGAGATTCGAAAATTTAATTACTTTAGAAATTATAGGCTTGTGAAGTTGGCGCGGCCAGAGAGTTAGCTTCCTGGCCACGCTACCTACCTACCTGGCTCGCGAGTTATTGAGCGTACCCGGACATAGCTTACACTAAAGAATTGTACGCATTATGCACTACCCAGAAACGAAATAATATTTTGGAAAAATGTAATATCTTAAGAGAAAACATCAAATCAAAATTAAGCGCATCAGCAGAATTGCTGATCTTTGTACCTACTTACTAGATGTGGCCTTCAATTTAGAAGTATTGGGAATTATCTCAGTGAGATGTTGCATAGAAGTGCTAGAAATAAGCAACACAATACGAATCATCTACATTATTATGCATAACAGGAATAGTTGACCTTCAAGAACAATATAAGAAATTGGTAGGTACTTTTTTATTATAGAGTTTCCATTAGGTACGGTCAGCAACGAAAGTCGCTAACACTGTTACTTTTACATGTCATCTAAATTGATACAAAATGATCTATTACACTGCTTTTTACCCGACTGCGGCAAAGCCCAAAAGGAGGGTTATGTGTTTGACCTGTATGTATGTATGTCCGTTTCTTTGTTCCCTCGTAACTCTTAGACGAATGAGCGGATTGGGATAAATTATACGTCTTTAGATTTGTCTTGCTGGCGCAAGTGTCACTGGCTACATTAACATCAAAAATAAAGTAAAACGGTGGATTTGGGGTGACATATTGCGGAGTAAGAAATGTTTTTGTCTTCTAATACCATCGAGTAGGGTATCAAAATAAAGGGTTTTAAAAGGTGATTACAAAAATATATACAACTTATATGTTTAAAAGTAATTCAAAGTGACAAATCGTTTTTTCATTTTTTATTTGCTTTTAGCAGAGTTAGGACCTCGAAGGCTTGGCTATTTGTGCACTCATCCAAAAAGCTTTTAAATAACCCTCTCGGCCAAAACTCCTTGCAAGAACTAAATCGTCTGCGAAATCTTTCACATTTGTAAACTAAAAAGCTGGAAATAAAAAAAGTACCTAATTAAAAAAAACTAAAAAACCAGACTGCAGTAAAAAAACTAAAACTGAAAAGCTAAAAACAAGCCCATTTTAAATTTAATAAAAGTTGGAAGCAGGGGGGACCCGTTTGAGTTTGAAAATATAAAAAAAATGGAATGGGTCTTTTTTTACTGCAGTCGTCGGGTTTTCTAGTTTTTTTTAATTACTTTTTTTATTTCCAGCTTTTTCGTTTACAGATGTGAAAGATTTCGCAGACAATTTAGTTCTTGCAAGGAGTTTGGCCGTCAGGGTTATTTAAACGCTTTTTGGATAAGTGCACAAATAGCCAAGCCTTCGAGGTCCTAACTCTGCTAAAAGCAAATAAAAAATGAAAAAACGATTTGTCACTTCGAATTACTTTTAAACATATAAATTGTATATATTTTTGTAATTACCTTTTAAAACCCTTTATTTTGATACTCTACTCGATGGTATTAGAAGACAAAAAATTTCTTACTCCGCAATATGTCACCCCAAATCCGCCATTTTACTTTATTTTTGATGGTAATGTAGCCAGTAACACTCGCGCCAGCAAGACAAATCTAAAGACGTATAATTTATCCAAATCCGCTCATTCGTCTAAGAGTTACGAGGGAACAAAGAAACGGACATACATACATACAGGTCAAACACATAACCCTCCTTTTGGGCTTCGCCGCAGTCGGGTAAAAAGCAGTGTAATAGATCATTTTTAACCGACTTCTAAAAAAGGAGGAGGTTCTCAATTCGGATATTTGTATTTTTTTTTTTTTTTATGTTGGCGCATAACTCCGTCGCTTGCCATCCGATTTGAAAAAATATTTTTTTGTTGAAAAGGGTATACTTTCCAAATGGTCCCATTTTTGTCAAAATCCAGTTCTGATGATGGGATCCTGGAGAAATCGAAGGAACTCTTCAAATATTATAGGCACACCTATAGCGATTTGGGTATTTTTTATAGTAGCTCGTGCATTTGCTCTTGGAAAGCACCACTTGGTGAAGTGGAACTAATGATGAAGACCACAGATGGCTACCGGAACTACTCAATGATAAATATTTCTCGGGTTGCGATTCGATTACTTTAATATGGTTGCTAAGCAATTTCCGCTCGTCACACAATGCGTGTGGTGAGTTGTTGTTGAGGAGTTCTGCTGGTAAGAATACCAGCAGAACTCCTCAACAATTAACGTCCCAGCATCGGGAAAAGCAATATTTTGTAACATGTGATGAACAATTGACATTAGACTATTGTAATTTATACAAATTATAAACAGACCCACTAAAAAGCGAGAAATAAAAACTTTTTAACAAAAAAAAAACCGACTTCCAAAAATCACTACAAAGTGAAAAATAACTTTGATTTCGGAAGTCGGTGGCAAAAAAAAAGAAAGTAAATAAAAAACGAAAGACACCGACTTCCGAAATTAAAGTTATTTTTCACTTTGTAGTGATTTTTGGAAGTCGGTTTTTTTTTTTGTTAAAAAGTTTTTTGTATCAATTTAGATGATGTAAAAGTAACAGTGTTAACGACTTTCGTTGCTGACCGTACCTAATGGAACTCTATAATAATAAAAATTACCTACCAATTTCTTATATTCTGCTTGAATGTCAACTATTCCTGTTATGCATAATAATGTAGATTCGTATTGTGTTGCTTATTTCTAGCACTTCTATGCAACATTTCACTGAGATTATTCCCTATACTTCTAAATTGAAGGCCACATCTAGTAAGTAGGTACAAAGATCAGCAATTCTGCTGATGCGCTTAATTTTGATTTGATGTTTTCTCTTAAGATATTACATTTTTCCGAATTATTATTTCGTTTCTGGATAGTGCATAATGCGTACAATTCTTTAGTGTAAGCTATGTCCGGGTACGCTCAATAACTCGCCAGCCAGGTAGGTAGGTAGCGTGGCCAGGAAGCTAACTCTCTGGCCGCGCCAACTTCACAAGCCTATAATTTCTAAAGTAATTAAATTTTCGAATCTCTTTATAGCGTACGGAAAAGAACAATTTCCGTACAATTCTTTAGTGTATACTATGTCCAGGTACGCCCTAAAAATCTTGGTGGCGCGGCCAGGGAGAATACTCCCTGGCCGCGCCACCTTCGCAAGCCTATAATTTCTAAAGTAATGAAATTTTCGAATCTCTTTATAGCGTACGGAAGAGAACAATTTCCGTACAATTCTTTAGCATTTACTATGTTCGGCTGCGCCGGATACTTTACAAGAACCGTGGTGGCGCGGCCAGGGAGAATACTCCCTGGCCGCGCCACCAAAACTTCATTATATTTCATTATTCTTTGAGGTACAATTTTTTTCATTACTCATTCCGTATAGTACATAAACGGTACAATTTATCTACAAACATGTTTTTTTGATTTTCCACTGTGGCGCGGCCAGGGAGTATCACACTCGTTCTTGGGGATTAATAACGTATTTGGATTTCGTAGTCTATATTTGCAAAAATGTTTATATGATTATCTACCAATGTCCGTGGTTTTTTTGACCACAGGTATAGCGTGATTAAATACGTAACTCACTTGTTATTTTCACATTGCAAATTGTGAAAATGTGTAGGTAGGTAGGTATTTGATAATTATGCTCGAATGTTTTCAAGATTACTTTGGGCTATCTGCTACTATTGTCTTTTGTTTGTTGTTTGACATTGCTTATAATAGTTTTGTTTGTATTAACTGATTTTAGCAGTTCACTATTTAATCCATACCAATATTTTTTTTCTAGCACTAACAACTTAGCTAGTTCGTTTTTTATCCACTACCAGGTATCCAGGTAAGGTACCCATTGGATTTATTTAAGCTTATTTAGCTTACAGGTACCCACTATTCATTTGATAGTTTACCTTTTCAAATTACTTCGTAATGTTATGATATGGATTAACCAAATAATCTATCAGTTTAGGTACCCACTATTCATTTAATAGTTTACCTTTCCAAATTACGTGTAATGTTTTGATACCGATTAACCACATAATCTATCAGTTTCGCACTTTCCACGACTCATTTGCCTTTTTGGCAATTTTGTTATAGTTTAGTTGGCACACATATCAACAAATGAGGTCATTATTCTTTTGTTTTTTTTTTTTTATGTAGGTAGGTAAGTAAACATTATTTTTTATTCGTGACTACATAGTCACGGTAAATAAACAAAGAAAATTAAATGCCACTCACGAATGATTGACGATTTGATTTGATTTGACAATGATGATGATGCATTAAATGACATTCACGGTTTTCACGATTATTTACTGTCATTTCATGTGTATTTTCTTAAGAGCAATAGGTACACTCTTAGGTATTGGTAGTTTTATGAATATATGCTATGTCTTAGCACAAATTATTCAGGGGTAACTTAAACTACATGAAACCTCATTTGTTAACTTGCCAACATATCTCGCAACCATTACGTTGTTTTAATTTTAAATTTTATGCACGACATACCTTAATCCTCGTCGCCACTTGTGGTGTCTTGGTTTTGGTTAGGTTTAGGTATCACAATAAAACACTGTTTGTATTATCACTGCGTTAGGCGTTCGGTCATAACGGCCGCCCGGACCAGACTGAGTGTGGCGCACCACTCCACAATGCCCCCACTGCGCAACCCCTACCACAGCACGCATAACTTGTTTATTAAACGTCACAGTTTTTATTAATTTTTTTACGACGAAGTGCCTAATAATTTGGAAAGGCAACACATTTTTTTACTACAACGCAGCGCGCGTCTTGTTTAAATCTTGCAGGCGTTCGCTTAGAGTGATGTTGTATAATGAATAGCTTTTAAAACGTACCTACCCTCAAAAACACAATACATTTACTACTTATACCTTGAAAACTGTTTTAACTTATTTGATAAGTACATCAAAAGCAAAATATTGCAATAAGTAGTGAAAGAACAAAGGCGAAATCGTAGCTGAATTTAATTTGAGCGACTAAAAGTGACTTATATACGAAGGCAGCTCTATTATTTTTCTACGTTTTTTCAAAATATCACCTTAACTAGTTAAAAATACTAGTTTAAATGAAAAGTTATTTGTGTGAAAAGTGTTTAGTGTTGCCATTTTGTATTTATTCTTCCAAGTGACAGTAAGTACAGCATTATTGTATTATAATCAGTTTTAGTTTGTTATTGTAATAAAACGGAGTACTTAAATGAATTAACAATAATCTTTATTTCTAAGTGGTCGTTGCAGGGAGGCAACATATTTTTTTACTACAGCGCGCGTCTTGTTTAAATCTTGCAGGCGTTCACAACGGGTATGGGTTACCCACCCCAGATCTGTTGACGCGGAATCATTTGCGTGTGGTGTGAGGGTCACTTTATTAACCCCTCAAGTGTATGGCCCGGACCGCCCCCTGCGCCCCGCGTGATGCGCAAGTTTAGAAAACTTTTTGATTTTTGAGTAGGCCTTCAGAAAAACTGAGAAATCGGCAACTTATAGCCATTATCATGGTATATATTATACCTTCCTAGCTTCGTTATGAGTTTACCTAACTATTTATACTATTCAATAAACAAATAAAACTGACCTCATCTCGCAGTGATGAAATATGTTTTCACTTTTATAATTTTCACTCACATAACCATAAAACTTTATCACAATACATCGAATTCACACACATATTCACCAAAAAATCTTCATTACGATAACACAATAATGTGTAGGCAATGTTTACACATCTATTCCACTTAGAAACAATGTTCAACACTCCAAAAACGAATAAAAACTTTTTGTTTACGCAATGAAAATAAAAATGGCGCGTCACTTTGAAAATCACAGATGAATTTGTAAAAATTACGTTTCGTTAAATTTTAGTAGTGTTCCATTAAAATGTTATTAAAACTGGTCAAGTATGAATCGATTAATCGAATGATACAGCCAAATTGTGTTGAAAGTGAAAAGAAACGTAAAAAATACCATCGCCAATGAGAGCTGTGACGATGACGTAGTTATGCACACATGGGGTGCACGCGACATTTCGAGCACTTTCTCTTATGCACACATGGGGTGCAGTTGACACTTGAGGGGTTAAAACTCTTTGAAAATATGCTTAGGATTTAGTGAACATTCCCAAAGAATTGTGAAAGTTGGAATCAGATTTTGTGAAAGTCAACTTTGCGAGATATGGACTGTAAAGTGGGGCCCTCAGTTCTCACATAGAGGATTGAGGGCCCACCTGTACCTGATAAACTATGGACACTACAGATAGTCTTTATGCCAAAATCTAAGCTTTTAGCAAACAAAATTTGTGAAAACAAGATATTATCGCAAAACACTGTCCTACTTGGTATATCTTCGTTCAAAATGGGCCCTCAATCCTCACACACGTAAAAGTTTATCACTCAAATAAAACGAAATCTATATAGTTACTGTTTGTAATCCTATAAGATACTAAATAAATTGTGAAAATTTGTGATAGCAAGAGCAGGTCACCATTTCTTGTTGTTTGAAAGTTATGACCTTGACTAAATTCGGGCCCTCAATCCTCCATTTATTTTGTTTTCCGTTTTAATACGCCTATCGTATGAAAGATTAGACAAATACAAAATAGTCTCTTTTTGTGAAAAAAATTGTGCAACAAATTGGTGTTATTTGTTACTAACAAGAATAACGATTAAACTAAAAATCTTAATATATACCGAAATCGACTATTTTTGAATGGTGTAGTAGGGTAGGGTGACAATAATTTTTGACATAAGATGCTCAGAGAACAATGTAAAGCATATATTATAATACACATAGTTGTATGGGTAATCATCTTGGAGTAGTGAATGTTGATATTTAATTTTAATTAACGATTATTATGTTCCAAACATTTTCACATAAAATCGAGGAGGAGTTTTGGAGTTCAACCTCATTAGTTTGTCTATGCGACTACTACAAAGAAAAAGTACAGTGATGTTCTTTGTATTACAATAATATGTCATGTCAATTGATTGAGAAAACTACGAAAATAGTTACTGAAATATTATTATAGTCATACAAATAAGTACATGTAAGTTTGTTTTGATACATACTCATCTACCTATATGTTACTGTAAAAGCCCGAACTGCGGTAAATATTAGGATTTACCCGTAAATTCTAATATTTACCAAATCTCACCGGTAAAACCCCGAATTATTCTAAAACTGTCTTTAATTTCGGACTTTTACCGGCATTCAGTCGGTAAACCCTAGATTTTACCGCAGACACTGGTAAGGCCCTGCGCGCACTGCCGTGCCGTGTGGGAGTGGCGCGAGGAGGCGAAACGGCGGGGCGTAACTCCGCTGCCGCGAGAAATCATGGCACGGCGGACAGAGCTCCGGCAGAATCATGGCAACATGGAGAGTGCGACTATCGCAACCCAGCGCTGGGCACGCCACAATTGCGACGATAAGCCCCTTCTTTGAGGAGTGGTTAGAGAGGCGCCACGGCGTCCTCATATTCCGCCTGACGCAGGTCCTCAGGCGCGGGCGGGCGTGTATACTCCCGTTGCCGCGCTTAAGGGCACGTTCTCACACATTCTAAAAGGCCGCGTTACATAGGTAATTAATGATTTTATTGTTAAAATTATGTAAATACATAATTATTAATGTCGCGAATCATATTTTGATTAAGATACAACCTTACACTGACCTGTAAATTGTAAAAAACTCAAGAAAATATGAATTTCGCGGGCAACCACAGCGCAATTACCTTAACGTGTTACCACGAGTGCCCAAAAAAAGAATGTTATTTTTTTATTAGGGTTTTAGGATTTTAATTTTTTTTATCTGGTAATTTATAAATAGCGATTAAAAAGTTTCATTTTCACATTTGTTGTTTTAATCCTTGTAACATCTCCATTCTAGCCTGTTACTTCTTGTAATACACATGTGGTGGCATCTACATCGCCACATACAAACTAAGCATCACAAGGACATGACGTCCCGCAACCTGCATTGCGCAATGAGAGTTTACCGCGCGACTAGCATATAGGTATACAACAACCCGACATTAACCGTGGGGCAGTTGCCTAACAGACAACACCCATCTGGTCGGAGGGTCCTCCCTTTTCAATAGAGGATGTGTGAACTTTACACTCTGTTCCTCATGACTCTATACGCACAATACGTATGGACGGTAAAGATTTTGATTTTTAAGTGAAAGCTATACCTGCTGTAAGAGATACGCTGATCAATTAATAATTTGACACTTTTTTTAATTTACACAGCCGAATGACGTCATAAAATGGCGGCTTGATGATTTCATGGTTTGAGAAAACATTAAAAATACCTGAAAACTTTGAATTTAATTTTAATATTGTTATTGAACTAAAACTAATATTTTCCGACTGCTTTTGGCCTAATCTATCTAAATAATATATTTTTAGATTTTTTCTCATATAGAGTAAAATACCGTATTGTGGTCACCCTATTTCCTAATTCAGGGAACAAAAATAAAACTCGATTTTTATTTACAATAAAGGGACTTATTAGGGGGGGGGGGGGGGGGGGGGGTTTAATTTCTTTCTAGTATCGAATTTGTTGCACAATTTTTTTCACAAAAAGAGACAGACTATTTTGTATTTGTCTAATCTTTCATACGATAGGCGTATTAAAACGGAAAACAAAATAAATGGAGGATTGAGGGCCCGAATTTTGTCAAGGTCATAACTTTCAAACAACAAGAAATGGTGACCTGCTCTTACTATCACAAATTTTCACAATTTATTTAGTATCTTATAGGATTACAAACAGTAGCTATATAGATTTCGTTTTATTTGCGTGATAAACTTTTACGTGTGTGAGGATTGAGGGCCCATTTTGAACGAAGATATACCAAGTAGGACAGTGTTTTGCGATAATATCTTGTTTTCACAAATTTTGTTTGCTAAAAGCTTAGATTTTGGCATAAAGACTATCTGTAGTGTCCATAGTTTATCAGGTACAGGTGGGCCCTCAATCCTCTATGTGAGAACTGAGGGCCCCACTTTACAGTCCATATCTCGCAAAGTTGACTTTCACAAAATCTGATTCCAACTTTCACAATTCTTTGGGAATGTTCACTAAATCCTAAGCATATTTTCAAAGAGTTTTAATAAAGTGACCCTCACACCACACGCAAATGATTCCGCGTCAACAGATCTGGGGTGGGTAACCCATACCCGTTGTGAACGCCTGCAAGATTTAAACAAGACGCGCGCTGTAGTAAAAAAATATGTTGCCTCCCTGCAACGACCACTTAGAAATAAAGATTATTGTTAATTCATTTAAGTACTCCGTTTTATTACAATAACAAACTAAAACTGATTATAATACAATAATGCTGTACTTACTGTCACTTGGAAGAATAAATACAAAATGGCAACACTAAACACTTTTCACACAAATAACTTTTCATTTAAACTAGTATTTTTAACTAGTTAAGGTGATATTTTGAAAAAACGTAGAAAAATAATAGAGCTGCCTTCGTATATAAGTCACTTTTAGTCGCTCAAATTAAATTCAGCTACGATTTCGCCTTTGTTCTTTCACTACTTATTGCAATATTTTGCTTTTGATGTACTTATCAAATAAGTTAAAACAGTTTTCAAGGTATAAGTAGTAAATGTATTGTGTTTTTGAGGGTAGGTACGTTTTAAAAGCTATTCATTATACAACATCACTCTAAGCGAACGCCTGCAAGATTTAAACAAGACGCGCGCTGCGTTGTAGTAAAAAAATGTGTTGCCTTTCCAAATTATTAGGCACTTCGTCGTAAAAAAATTAATAAAAGCTATATCTTTTTACCTAATGTATGTATGAAGCTCAAACTTAAATTCGTGAATGAAGCAATTAGGTAGCAATTATTGATACAACAAACTTTTAGAAATTCTGCGTCCTTCATGCTGAACACGGAGGCGATATTTTTTTGACCAGCCATCCTGACGTCAGAATGGCTGGTCAAAAAAATATTCATTTTTCTCTGAATGCATCGTATGTAGCAATTATTGAAGAAATGTAGCAAATATAAGCAATTATGTAGCAATTCTTGAATATACTTTGAGAGGCGTTTGCCATAGGCAACCAGCCATTCTGACGCTAACAGATAATGCTCTAATTATTCGTTGAATTCAATTCATTCTAGAAGAGATTTTCTTGATGGAGTAACGGACACATGGTTTTACTTAAGAGTGTGGTTCCCTATTTTCGCGCTCGGATTTTAAACATCTGACGCTCGACGCCGCGTAGCGAGTGCGCGTGTGTGCGTTTTTCCTCATGTACGGCACACAGTTGCGAAGCTACGACGATTAAACGATCTTGATCTGTAGCTATGGCGTACCTTTATTTTTTTGAAGTAAAAGCTAGAGGTTTACGGAGAAAATAAAAAGACTGTCCACAATACGTTATTAGTGTATTTTAATTAAATTTATACAAATATGGATGAAAAAATAATATTATGTAGGTACTTATAAAAACTAAACTCATTTTACTTATTTGTTTAAGTATTTGTATACTAATAAGTAATTGAAGTTTTATAAAAGTATTTGTCTAAGGAGATCGATCGACTTTTCCTTGGATCTATAATTTCTGGGAGAACACAATCAGAATAAAATTTTGTTAACAGCGGAACCATCTTTTGACCAAAATCATTGTTTTTTTGTGTAAAACAGTTGAATTTAAGCCCTATTTCAATGTAGATAAAGACGCCACGCGCTAGCTATAATTTTTTATTTTTCTTGCGGCATTATAGGTTTAGCAACCGCATCAAGTTCATAAAACAGTTGAATTTGAACCAACAATAATACATAAATACATAAAGCCGCCTCATGCGCAAATGATTGGTTTACTGTTTTCAAATTTCAAATAGATAGGTCACCCGCTGCCACAGAATAAATAATAGTACTGCTGCGTTCGTGTGGGGTTGGTTTTATAATGTTTATTAGCCTAGGCAGGTATTGTACGTGCCCAGTCGACCTAATGACTATACAGTCGACCACACGTCGCACGTCAGTGGTAAGTGATAAGGATTTGTATAGGTATCGTTTTCATAGTTTTCGATTTCGACTATAGCCAATAGTGAAGTCAAAATTAAAATCCAAGATGGCGGCTGCGAAGATTTTAAAATTTTTCGTCATGGATGTCGTTTTCATAGTTCTCGAGGATGAAGCCGATAGTGAATCAATCATCGTAGAAGGGATGATTGACTGCACTATGCGGCCCATGAGAGCAATGCAATGGTGGCCCAATGGTAACGATCCCGACATACGAGTAGGTCATGGTTTCGAACTCAGGCAGGCACTTTGTGTAAATAATTTCATCACCACTACTCTCAAAACAGTGAAGGAAAATATCGTGAGGAAACCGCCTAGAACCAAAAATTCGAAGACATGTGACATCTACCAACCCGCACTGGGTCCTCGTGGTGTATTACGGCCCACTCCCTCTCACCGAGAGGAGCCCTGTGTCCCAGCAGTGGGAACATTATAGGCTGATTATGATTGAGACCCATTATGTTGTGAGCGAGCACGTTTCAGTGCCAGAGGTCATCACTGATGTGAGATGAGAAGATATATTACGCTCAACACCGCCGCGCGCGGCCCTTGTCCGATCAGAGCGCGGCTAGCCGCGCGTGGCAGCCGCGCTCAAATGCCGCCCTATATTTGGACACACCTTTATATAGTGCCTTTATCTATGCCTCACTCGTTTCGTATCGTTTAGTGCGGTCGCGATTTGAGTGTATTTCCCATAGTTTTATTGATGTTTTCCTCGACCCCTGTTTTCTTTCAGCGGACTTCTGATCTTGCTTCTTGTACGAACCTTGCTACCACACCGGACACGGTACGGAGAACCCCGCATAAACGTTGGGCTTGAACTTGTTATTTTGTATATTACGACCAGCCTACCGATTTCATATTGGCACCATGGATCGTTGTGTAAATTGTGGCAAAGTGACTAGAGGCTGTAGTTTACGTGGTCGTCGAGCTGAAGAACTTCAAAAATCAGCTGTTAAGTACCTATATGTAGATCGGTATGTAACCTCACTTTTATTACATCTCTTTTAACTCGGAACTCAGACCGCAAAAATCCGCAAAATGTTCAGTGATGGTTTGATAATATAGTAGCTATAAATTGACACCAATTTCATCTTTTTACAACCCAGGCCCAGGCCCAAGTTTATATGACATGGTTTCCGTCTCCTTTGTCACGGATCCACAATAGAGATTGTGGCAGTAGAGATTTCAAATAAAAATCTGATATAAATTTTTTCTCCATATTCATCATCCAAAATTCTTGTAGCCATCTTGGATTTACATTTTGACTACACTATCGACGTTAGCACCCACAAGAACCATGAAAACGATACCCATGATGAAAAATTTTAAAATGTTCGCAGCCGCCATCTTGGATTTACATTTTAACGTCACTATCTGCTTTAGCATCCTCGAGAACAATGGGAACGATCCCCATGACGAAAAATTTAAAAATTTTCGCAGCCACCATCTTGGATTTACATTTTGACCAAATTATATTGTATTATTGATAATTATTGTAATTACAATATCAATAATACAATACAAGAACCATGAAAACGATACCCATGATGAAAAATTTAAAAATTTTCGCAGCCACCATCTTGGATTTACATTTTGACCAAATTATATTGTATTATAATTAAGTATTAAATTTTTAAATTTTTCATCATGGGTATCGTTTTCATGGTTCTTGTGGGTGCTAACGTCGATAGTGTAGTCAAAATGTAAATCCAAGATGGCTACAAGAATTTTGGATGATGAATATGGAGAAAAAATTTATATCAGATTTTTATTTGAAATCTCTACTGCCACAATCTCTATTGTGGATCCGTGACAAAGGAGACGGAAACCATGTCATATAAACTTGGGCCTGGGCCTGGGTTGTAAAAAGATGAAATTGGTGTCAATTTATAGCTACTATATTATCAAACCATCACTGAACATTTTGCGGATTTTTGCGGTCTGAGTTCCGAGTTAAAAGAGATGTAATAAAAGTGAGGTTACATACCGATCTACATATAGGTACTTAACAGCTGATTTTTGAAGTTCTTCAGCTCGACGACCACGTAAACTACAGCCTCTAGTCACTTTGCCACAATTTACACAACGATCCATGGTGCCAATATGAAATCGGTAGGCTGGTCGTAATATACAAAATAACAAGTTCAAGCCCAACGTTTATGCGGGGTTCTCCGTACCGTGTCCGGTGTGGTAGCAAGGTTCGTACAAGAAGCAAGATCAGAAGTCCGCTGAAAGAAAACAGGGGTCGAGGAAAACATCAATAAAACTATGGGAAATACACTCAAATCGCGACCGCACTAAACGATACGAAACGAGTGAGGCATAGATAAAGGCACTATATAAAGGTGTGTCCAAATATAGGGCGGCATTTGAGCGCGGCTGCCACGCGCGGCTAGCCGCGCTCTGATCGGACAAGGGCCGCGCGCGGCGGTGTTGAGCGTAATATATCTTCTCATCTCACATCAGTGATGACCTCTGGCACTGAAACGTGCTCGCTCACAACATAATGGGTCTCAATCATAATCAGCCTATAATGTTCCCACTGCTGGGACACAGGGCTCCTCTCGGTGAGAGGGAGTGGGCCGTAATACACCACGAGGACCCAGTGCGGGTTGGTAGATGTCACATGTCTTCGAATTTTTGGTTCTAGGCGGTTTCCTCACGATATTTTCCTTCACTGTTTTGAGAGTAGTGGTGATGAAATTATTTACACAAAGTGCCTGCCTGAGTTCGAAACCATGACCTACTCGTATGTCGGGATCGTTACCATTGGGCCACCATTGCATTGCTCTCATGGGCCGCATAGTGCAGTCAATCATCCCTTCTACGATGATTGATTCACTATCGGCTTCATCCTCGAGAACTATGAAAACGACATCCATGACGAAAAATTTTAAAATCTTCGCAGCCGCCATCTTGGATTTTAATTTTGACTTCACTATTGGCTATAGTCGAAATCGAAAACTATGAAAACGATACCTATACAAATCCTTATCACTTACCACTGACGTGCGACGTGTGGTCGACTGTATAGTCATTAGGTCGACTGGGCACGTACAATACCTGCCTAGGCTAATAAACATTATAAAACCAACCCCACACGAACGCAGCAGTACTATTATTTATTCTGTGGCAGCGGGTGACCTATCTATTTGAAATTTGAAAACAGTAAACCAATCATTTGCGCATGAGGCGGCTTTATGTATTTATGTATTATTGTTGGTTCAAATTCAACTGTTTTATGAACTTGATGCGGTTGCTAAACCTATAATGCCGCAAGAAAAATAAAAAATTATAGCTAGCGCGTGGCGTCTTTATCTACATTGAAATAGGGCTTAAATTCAACTGTTTTACACAAAAAAACAATGATTTTGGTCAAAAGATGGTTCCGCTGTTAACAAAATTTTATTCTGATTGTGTTCTCCCAGAAATTATAGATCCAAGGAAAAGTCGATCGATCTCCTTAGACAAATACTTTTATAAAACTTCAATTACTTATTAGTATACAAATACTTAAACAAATAAGTAAAATGAGTTTAGTTTTTATAAGTACCTACATAATATTATTTTTTCATCCATATTTGTATAAATTTAATTAAAATACACTAATAACGTATTGTGGACAGTCTTTTTATTTTCTCCGTAAACCTCTAGCTTTTACTTCAAAAAAATATAGGTACGCCATAGCTACAGATCAAGATCGTTTAATCGTCGTAGCTTCGCAACTGTGTGCCGTACATGAGGAAAAACGCACACACGCGCACTCGCTACGCGGCGTCGAGCGTCAGATGTTTAAAATCCGAGCGCGAAAATAGGGAACCACACTCTTAAGTAAAACCATGTGTCCGTTACTCCATCAAGAAAATCTCTTCTAGAATGAATTGAATTCAACGAATAATTAGAGCATTATCTGTTAGCGTCAGAATGGCTGGTTGCCTATGGCAAACGCCTCTCAAAGTATATTCAAGAATTGCTACATAATTGCTTATATTTGCTACATTTCTTCAATAATTGCTACATACGATGCATTCAGAGAAAAATGAATATTTTTTTGACCAGCCATTCTGACGTCAGGATGGCTGGTCAAAAAAATATCGCCTCCGTGTTCAGCATGAAGGACGCAGAATTTCTAAAAGTTTGTTGTATCAATAATTGCTACCTAATTGCTTCATTCACGAATTTAAGTTTGAGCTTCATACATACATTAGGTAAAAAGATATAGCTTTTATTAATTTTTTTACGACGAAGTGCCTAATAATTTGGAAAGGCAACACATTTTTTTACTACAACGCAGCGCGCGTCTTGTTTAAATCTTGCAGGCGTTCGCTTAGAGTGATGTTGTATAATGAATAGCTTTTAAAACGTACCTACCCTCAAAAACACAATACATTTACTACTTATACCTTGAAAACTGTTTTAACTTATTTGATAAGTACATCAAAAGCAAAATATTGCAATAAGTAGTGAAAGAACAAAGGCGAAAAATTTAAAAATTTTCGCAGCCACCATCTTGGATTTACATTTTGACCAAATTATATTGTATTATTGATATTGTAATTACAATATCAATATTACAAGTAATACAACATAATTCAAGAATTGTAACATAATTCTCCTAAAGTAAGTGTGCCTACCACTTTAGCTTCTTAAAATATTACTTAAATGAAAGGATTAAAAATATTTAGTCGCACTACAATTTACTATATATCACGCGAGGCGCATGCGCGGTGGCGGGAGGTCAACCGACATAGGTCCTGCGTCGACGAGCGCCAGAGCGCGACTGACTTAGGCCGTTCGATGCACCCGATTTTATACTCACTTTAAAAAATTATTTTCGTAAATGATTGAAGACAGATATATTTTATTTTTTACACATATATACTACAATCTTTCTTCTTACGTATAAAATGATTTGTGTTGCCAAATGACTTTTAGATTCTGAGAAATGACGTGTTTTTTTGTAGTCGATTTCTCGATTTTTGATTATCTTAGACGTGATTAAAATACAAGTTAATGAATTAAAAATCAAACTTTTCTCAATGCATTTTAAATTTCAGGATATGCCTCTTCGAATGAATACCACTTTACCTTCTTAATTAGTAGTAATAATTGGTGTAAGATTACTTCAAAGTTGAGCCTTCGCGCGTCATCTGGAAATCGCGCCTTCGAAATCGACTGTTTTCGTAGTCAATAATTCAATTTGAACAAGTTTTTTTTAATAGACTTTAAATAAAAATATATGATAATTACGATGATTGAAGTCAAAAGAAGCTAAAAAAATAAATTATGTGACCAAAATCACTTCAAAATCTCCCAAGTTCTCGATTTACGTATGAAAAATGCAACAACGCTCTTAAGAAAACCGTACCTACGTACCTACAATATAACTACATAGGTGTTTAAGGGTCACATTTAATGCAAATAAATGTTTTTCTGTCTATTTTAGGTAGGTGCTTACAATGACAAACATCAGAATGATAACTTACGAAACCCATGAGAGCATTTATATCCGGAAATACAATAGCAATAAAGCCGAGCAAACACACAAATAGCACACGATAGATGTACTCCGCTCTAATTCGTTTCTCCGGTGCGTGTCTTTTCTTGAGGTAGTAGAAGCAGAGATTAAATGGCACCCAGAAGTTTACTGCGAAAGTCACATAGATCATCAAAGCTATAAGACCTTTCAGCAGCTTCGGCAATCTGAAATTTATAATCACAAATATTAAATTCTACAGCTTTTAACATTTGACATATCCACTAGCCCATATGTATGTTTAAGAGGTATTTAGTCAGGCAATCGTGTGGGTCCGAATGACGGGTGTCTTGTTGCAGAAATAAATATGTTATTATATGAAAGGGATGTACCAGCAATGTACTTGAACCTTTAATGAAATTCAATGTAGGTACCTCCATGAAACAAGAATAAAGAACAATTAAATAACAAACAAACAATAATAAAGAACAATTAAAATAATAAAGTGAGCCGCAGTCCTGACAGTCAGAATGACGGGTGAATACTGACAATGAATGTAATAGCTATGGTTAACTAATATTGTTGTATTAATGTACCTTCAACGTACCCTATAAAAATATAATCTGAAAATGTAATGCAACGCGTAAATAATGAGAAAGTCAAGAAAACAAATTTTGACGCCTTTCATTTTTTCATAGCAATATGAGTATAGTTTTATTTGCTCACATTGCCGTAAACCGCAAAACGCTCGAACGCCCCCGAGAGTTACCAGATAAAAAAGGGGCGGGGCGAACGCATTCCCCGTCTTAGTTTTTTATTTTTTTGTAATTTTGTGTGTGGAACCACCCCTTGCGTTCTAAGTTCTTTGGAAAGGTGGTTAGGTATAGTATATTTTGACCAAAAGCCGTGAGGTTGTATCGGCATTACGAACAAATGTTATTGAAAGAACACTAGAGGAGAAGAAGGTGTGCTCCACGGTTTTCCTTGATGTTGCACAGGCTTTCGATAAAGTATGGCACGATGGCCTCATTTATAAACTAAGAACAATGCTGCCTCAACAATTTTCAGACATCATAGAGTCCTATATATCAAATAGATTGTTTAGGATAAGACAAAGAAACGCCTATTCAGACCTAAGGCAGATAAAAGCTGGCGTACCACAAGGTAGTGTACTTGGTCCGGTCCTGTACCTTCTATACACCTGCGATATTCCAGAGCTAGAAAACAATTTCATTGCAACCTTTGCTGACGACACAGCTATCATGGCTGTTGGAAATAGTCACGAAGAAGCCGTAGAAAAGGTTCAAGAGTCCATTAATCGTATCTATGAGTGGACTGCAACATGGCGTATCAAACTTAATGAAAGTAAGTCTGTCCACATTGACTTCACCAATAAAAAGCCACAATATTTCCCGGTGTTCATGAATAATCAACCAATACCATACGCGAATACTGCTAAATATCTTGGCATGACCCTGGATGCAAAACTGAGATGGAAAGAGCATGTCAAAAAGAAAAGAGCTGAATTAGATATTAGATACAAAAAAATGTATTGGCTACTTGGTAGACAGTCGCCATTGTCAATATCTAACAAAGTGTTGTTATACAAACAAGTTTTAATGCCTGTATGGACCTATGGTATTCAGCTCTGGGGCTGCACCAGCCAAAGCAATCGTCAAATCATTCAACGACTCCAAAACAAAGTGCTCAGGGATATAGTCAACGCGCCGTGGTACATTAGAAACAGCGACCTCCACCGGGACCTCAAGATGGATTTCGTAGACATAGTAATAAAAAAATATGCAGAAGCTCATGAACACAGACTTCATCATCACGTGAATGTCGAGGCGATCCAACTCCTTGACATCACTGAATTAGTGCGAAGACTAAAAAGGGTAAAACCTTTTGAGTTAGTTTAGTGCAGTGTGAGTGAACCTAAACTGTAGTGAAAATGCTGACTAAAGAACACGTGAATTGAGTGTCTTCCCATTAACTTAAAGTGAATAAGAAAGACGTTATTGGACGATTTCTTAATTTTATAGTTACTTAGCAGTTTAAGTTATATTTAAATTACTTATTAGCGAATAGGCTAGATTGTAATATAAATAAAGTTTCACTACCCGTGGTACTTTATATAAGGAAAAAAAAAAAAATTACGAACAAAGTTAGTCTGTGGTTGAAAAAAAGTACAGTAAAAGTAGTACGATAGACCATGACCAACATTTACGGCCAAAACCGTATAAAATCGTTAGTTTAGTTAGATTATTCTGAACCCGACTCAGTGGGCAGCACCGGTCAGAAACGTCACAGTTTTATGGGAGTCCATTTCTGCTATTTAAAAAAAATCTGATGTTGTATCACAATATGTCTGATATTAGAAATTTACACAGGTTTCGTAATTTTATTACGAAAAAGTTTGTTTTGAGACATTTTGGGCGTCACATGTGATTTTATACGGTTTTGGTCGTAAAACGATAAGACAAAAGTTTTGGTCATGGGCTTTCGTACCATTTTGGTGATCACTCACACAAATGCAAAGCTCAGGTTAGGCCTCGCGGCCTGTAAATTGCTGATTATTTTCGTTGTATAAGATATTTATTTCTGCAATAATACACCCGTCATTTTGGCCCACACAGGCAATCCCAAAACTAAAACGTTAGTAAAACCATAGTCTTTTCTTCGTGTCGTTGGCACGTCAGTTATTCAAAGGAGAATGACAGGAGACGGACCCCTCTTTTTGGCGCCGTGTCAAGACCATTTATTTATCAAAAAGGATATCGTATTTTTTCACGTTTAGTTGTTTTTTATCAACATTTCTTTTACCCTGGCATTGTAAAACACAATTAATATTTTTTTCATTGAATTTATAGTAGTTCCGCCATTAAAACTTAACCTGAATGTTGCCAGACGACAGACTAAAATTAAACAATTGTAATCGATTAAAAAAATCGATATTTTACTAATCCACCGACTAAAATGACCGGAGATAGGCAACAATAGCTTTTATCCCGTCGTAATCTAGCTAACATTCTCATTACCTGATTAGGCGCTAAGTAGACGACGGGCGGGAGGGAGGGAGTGTATATTCTCCCACGGACATAATATAATATTATAATTAGGAGATTCTACCACTGGTCTTAGCTCTGCGGTGCTTGAAGCTAAAGTACGATACTGTAATGATGTGGTGGTCCTCTGTGCTACAGCGAAGAACTAAGGCGGAATAGACGCTCCGGTTGCCCTTCCGATTATCTAATCGGACTATCGAATCGGATTAACTGCACTCACGCTCCGATTTTGCCTAACCTAACCTGAATGTTGCCAGATGACAGACTATTCTAATCAAATAATTGTTATGGATTGAAAATGACGATACTTTTATTTTATTAATCCACATGGATACGAGTATGAGAAAACAGTGTCCGTGGAGTTTCTTGCCCGTTCTTCTCCATAGATCTACGTTTTGGAATGGGCAACTAGCTTCAACTTTCTGACTAACTGACCGACTCTTTGACAATTCAAAAGTGCCAGTAATTGGTTTAATTGAAATAAATGCTTTGAGTTTGAGTTTGAGTTTATGTTTTTTTCAAATGCTATTATACCCAAATACTGTAATTATATTTAAAAACCATTAAAATATTTTATCATTGTACTGACTATATTTAAAAACTTAAAAGTGTTTCGAGACAGTTGTGATAATATACATAAAAACAAATCACCCATTCGATTTAGCGAATCGATTACCAAAATAAATAAACCTAGTTACACTGGCACCACGCATAATGTTAAACTGTCAAAAGATTTCTGTCAAATCAATGGGCATTGCTGGCTGTCATACTGTTTGTTTACCTAGGTTAACGTAACGAATTCGACTGTTGATTTAAATTGAAGACTGGTAAGTTTAGTTCTTTAGATATTTTAAAGAATCCCTATGTTCAGGCAGGGGTCCGTGGTCAACAGTAAATGTCTATAGTCTGTTATAATATTATATTACGTAGGTAAATTCGATGATATTTTTTAACTTTCTTTTTCAGGTATCCTCCGATGACTTGTGTTATTGCAAAACTGGACATTGTCAAATACAACTCCCAATCCCAAAATGTTTTGCATGTGAAATATCAATTTACACAACTAATCAAGTGTTTTCAAATCGGCAGAATTACTATGAGTGATATTAAACAAAAGTAAACAAATAATAATAAGCACTTTCTTACTTTCTAGGTCATATATTGGGATCAAGTTTGTCATGCTTATTGGGAGGCTGTTACCAGAAATGTCTAGAGGCAAGCAGTTGCTTGGTGATATTATCAGACCTCTCTGGAGTGTACAAATAAGAAGACAGAGGATTTGACCTTAATATTAGGTCAAAATAATAATCAAATCACAACATGTGAGCAGCAGGACTTAGTGTAATTTAATTATTGCTAAGTGAGCAAAATAGGGCAAGTCCTTTAGAGGGTATCATTGCCTATTATTGCAGTTTTGTGGGAAAGAATTCAGTAGGGCGTCCATACCATGACTATCGTTTATATATTGAGTTTTATATGTTATAAGAATGAAGCTGGGAACGTTTCTTTTTTTCTATGAGGGATAAAATGTTTTACAGTCATTTTTGTTTCATTTTTTTAAAGTAAACCTTTCTATAGACCTCTGAAATGCTGCTGCGAAAGCCTATTTTCATCTTTAATGACACTCGCTGGTAGATAGAGCACAGTACACTTACAATCTCTAGCTAGAGAAGGAGGTAGTGAGGCTGAAGGACCTCAGTACCTCGTTCTCATGAACTTATCCTCATCGTCATCATCATCATCTTCCTGCCCTTATCCCATGTTACGTGGGGTCGGCGCAACACGTTTTCTTCTTTCATTCTCCCCTATCAACCGTCACGCTATCATTCACGAACTTAAATCCTCATATTAACCGTAAGTAAATATTTACTACAGTAACAATTAACATTGTAAATCACGACTCTACTCAAATTGGTTTGACAGACTTAAGATATTCATTTTTATAACCTCAATATCATCATCTGAAAAAATAAGATTTCTCCTAAACCTGGGTAAAAAAATTAAAACCGTTTGCAGAATATGAAAAGAAATTTTATTCCCTACAAAATAAAATAGAAACCACCGTGACACGACAATCTTTTATAGGGTCCCAAATCTCTTAACAAAATGGGCATTGTCTTTTTGTTGGCCCTAAACTTCGCCACTTGCACAGAGTTATCGGTGGCAGCGCAGAGTTCACTTTGGTTGCATGTTTTGGGGCTCATCCACACCCTGGAATGTCCGAATTCGCGGAAACACATGTCCGAGAATCCACCCGTACACTGTTTGTGCACCCCACTGTCAACGGGACGTCAACAAGAACGAGATGGTGGCGCTGAAGTAGCGACAGTACATTACTATAGCCACGTGTCCACCGCATGTCTTTAAAAATAAATAAATGCAAATATTTAATCAGCACTGCTCTCAAAACGATGAAGGAAAATATCGTGAGGAAACCGACTTGTCCTAGAACCAAAAATTCGAAGATATGTGACATCTACCAAACCGCACTGGGCCCGAGTAGGGTTACGGCCCACTCGCTCTCGCCGAGAGGAGACCTGTGTCCCAGCAGTGGGAGGATTTTAGGCTAAATGAGGCTCATTGTGAGCGACCACGTTTCAGTGCCATTTGGTCATCACTAGTACCTACGTGAGACGAGAACATATTACGAAGCTTCCCGAAAAATGTGCCCTACCTAACTGGACAGTTTTTTTTGTTTAGTTTAACATAATTGTCCACAACTTCGAGTGTAGTCTCCGATCTTCATGAAAGTGGATGTTACATGGGCATTTGACATGCCCTTCGTTTTATCCATGTTCATTTTTTTTTTGGGTTTCTATTAAATTACGTTGAAACAGACATTAACACACTAGTGCATGATTAATGAACATGGATAAAACGAACTAGTGCATGATAACTAAGAAAAGAGAAGGTACCAAAGTTAAAAAAAACCGAAACACTTACAAGGTCATAGGGAAGTTAAGTGTTATTGGCGACTCGCATTTTTCTAAGAAAGCCGCATACCCGAAGAATGCTGTCATGAATATGCAAACTATAACTAAACCCATGCCTGAAAAGATAAAGTTTAGTGAGTGATGTCGTTACCATTAGGGTGGGTCAGAAGATCGTGACTGAAAAACGCTCATAAGCCTGAATATTCTAGCTAATTTTACGAACAATTAAAACAAAATTACATAGACCTACGTGTTTGATATTATTAGTATTTAATTTCAACTTTCAACAGACACAAAGGATCACAAGTTATTTTATTTTATTTATTTATTGAAATGCCTTAAAACTACCATTACAGCACCCTAATTGCGTAACACATTATCAGCGTTCAACAACATTCATTGCGTGATTTACGTTGCCGAGCAGACAAATTTTTCGAACATATGAAGCAATGGATTAGCAATTTGTTTCAAAATGATTCAAACTCCGATCGATGATGTGTTACGCAATTAGGGTGCTGGACTTATCCTAATGCGATACACACACACAATTAAAATTAAAGTACCTACAAAATATATCTAAAAATCATTGTTTATATAACAATCTACATAAAAGTACTTTTGCGAATTCACCCCAGTAACATGTATGTACAGTTGTCCGTCTGTCTAGACGATAATTGCTCAGGTTCATCAGCACCTAATAGTACTAGTCATTTACTTTCAACTTTATTTCTAAAGAAAGGCAATGTTGAATTTGTTAGACAGTACAATGGCATTCAAGAAATTCCAGCCCAGACCACATCTAATGAATGGCTAAACAGCCGATTGTAGAAAAAACAAAAAAAAAAACCAGCCAAGTGCGTGTCGGACTACGCACAATGAAGGGTTCCGTAGTTGGGATGAATTTATCCCAAGAACAATTATTTTACCTAGCCGAAAAACATGTTCTCCCGTACATTGTAACCGCAAATGTAGGTAAGTTTTTACGCACAATATTGAGAGATTTAACTTGATAGACTTCTTATTAGCCCCGTCATTTAGGGTTCAAACAAATAAAATAAAGTTAAAATTTTAGGGGGTCTCCATACAGTAAAATATTCTTTTTTTTTTTAATTCTTACCTAGCATGTGTGTAAGTTATTGTCTAGAAATCATCGAATAGCGTACAAATATCATTTTTATTTTCAAAACTAAAGAAATAGGGGGCCGTTAAAGTTGTTCATTTTAGAGTCTAAAATAACAACTTTAACAACGGGGCTATTTCTTGCGGTTGTTATAATTTAAGATGAAAAATATTCTTCGTTTAGTATTTTCATAAAAATAATACTAGAAAATGAAATAAGAAAAAAAGATTAATAAACGAAATAATAATTTTTCAAATTAAATTGAATTAAAAATTGAAGTATTTTTATTTTAATATGTAGTGTTGAATATTAGTGTACGGTGGTACGGAACCCTTTGCGTGCAATTCCGACTCACACTTGGCCGGTTTTTTTAAATATATTTTTTCACATGACTGAAAATTAATCTATCAATACAAATATTACTCATTTGATGTAAAGTTTTCATTCTGAAATAATAAAAACAAATATAAAATATCGAAATTCAAATGATTAATCTGCTGTATGCTCGAAAATTAGTTATAACATCTATAGCACCAGAACTTAAAATTCCCGCATCACGCATCACGGAACCATAGAAAATTCCCAGCGGCCATTGTTGTTTAAAACATCTTTAGCGAAAACGACTTGTAACGAGTACGAGTACTAACGGTTTTACGTCAATCGTCAATGCCCTTTATAGTACGAGAGAGAGGCCATGACCAAAACCATGTCGCATCGTTTTGCAGCTAAAACCGCATAAAATCGTTTGTTTAGATGATTCTGCACCCGACTTAGTGGGCAGCACCGGTCATGAACGTCACAGTTTGAAGGGAGTCCATTTCTGCTATGTCAAAAAAATAGATCTGATTTAAAAATGTACACAGGTTTCGTAATTTTATTACGAAAAAGTTTTCAGACATTTTGCGCGTCAACATGTGGCGTGAGAGCATTTTCAAAAATGTCAAATAACGCCACGTAATACGATTTTTTAATAATTTTGACTATTGAAAACAAACCAGCCAAGTGTGCGTCGGACCACGCACAATAAAGGGTTCCATTCGCGTGTGGTGTGAGGGCCACTTTGTTAATACTCTTTGAAAATATGCTTAGGATTTAGTGAACATTCCCAAAGAATTGTGAAAGTTGGAATCAGGTTCTGTGAAAGTCAACTACGTGAGTTATGGACTGTAAAATCGAGCTCTCAGTTCTCACATAGAGGATTGAGGGCCCACCTGTACTTGATAAACTATGGACACTACAGAAAAAGTCGTTATGGCAAAATCTACGCTACTGCCAAACAATATTTGTGAAAAGAAGATATTATCGCAAAAGAGTGTTTTGCCTTTGTATATCTTCTTTAAAATGGGCTCTTAGTTCTAAAGTTTATTACGCAAATAAAATGAAACCATTATCTTACAGCTACTGTTTGAAATCCTTTAAGATAATAAATGAAATTGTTTTAAGAAAGTGGCCCTCACACCACACGCAAATAGGGGTCTGTAGTTGAAAATAATTTATCCCAAAAACAAACTTAAGATTGTAGTTGAAAAACTAGAAACCCCAAAAAAAAAATTTTTATGCGACAACAAAATTACAAATTAACGATTTTCGGACTTTTTCCTATACTTGTGTTGGAAGACCTTGCTTCATGCCAAATTTCATGATTCCAGGTTAACGGAAAGTACCATAGGTTTTGAGTTACTTGCGAGTATCAAAAATATATCGCATAGATGGCCGTATTTTAAATTTGAAGCTTGATTTTTTTTAGATCTTCAAGGCACTATATAGGCCTATGTATTTGATATTAATTTCAACTTGATATCTGACGCGTTCCTGAGAAAACGGGTCTTGACAGACTGATAGACTGACAGACAGAACAGTCAGACAGACAACAAAGTGATCCTATAAGGATTCCGTTTTTTCCTTTTGAGGTACGGAACCCTAAAAATTGTGTGATTAGTAAGGTGTGATACTAAAATTGTCTGATATAATTTTTTTCTACATCTGGGCAACCTTTTTCATAATTCCCAACAGTTTTCAGACACATTGGTAAGTTACTGATCGGTCAAATTTTTCGACACGTTCAAAAGGGTTTCAACGCATACGATACTCACAGTTTCTTCTGAAAATTGTTTTATTCGCATCAACTGATCAACGTACACATGAAAACAAGATTTTCAGACGGGTTGCAATGGGTTTTTTCTGCCTCATTTTTGATTTTCTCAAATGGTCGCCTGGGTACGTGTGATGCTACTAGTTTCTGAAAATTGTGTTTTCGGTATCTAAAATATATCATTCAACTACATTCTGAACATCAGACAGATTGCTATGAAATAGGTCGGTAATATTTTTTGGCATAGGTAAAAAAAAATGCGGTCATGTAAGACGTGACGCGGAAAATTTCTAAAATTAAGATTTTTGGATTCAGAATAACCAAATCTATCGATTTTATACGGTTTTGGTCGTAAAACGATAAGACAAAAATGTTGGTCATGGGCTCTCGTACCTTATGCTGTAACCCACTACCTACTTTTTAACCGACTTTTTAAAAAAAAAAGAGGAGTTTATCAATTCGTCGCGTATATATTTTTTTTCTATGTTTGTACACCGATTTCTCCGTCAATTGTGGACCGATTTTATAAATTCTTTTTTTAATTGATAGGGTATGCTTTCGAGGTGGTCCCATTGTCACCAAGTCAGAATCTGATGAGGGGATCCCATGGGAATCGAGGAAAACCCTCAAATTTTATAGGCACATCTATAGTGATTTGGGTATTTTTTATAGTAAATTGTGCATTTGCTCTCGAAAAGCACCATTTGGTGAAGTGGAACTGATGATGAAGACCACATAATTATGGCCATCGGAACTACTCAATAATAAGTATTCACGGGTTGCGATTCGATTACCAATTTATGCTCCTCCGTCACAATGCATATGGTGAAGTGGAGCTGATGGTGACTTCAACATCAGCTCCAGTTCTCCTGGTTTTTACTAGGAGAACTCCTCAACAATTAACGTCCAGGATCGGGAAAAGCAATATTTTGTAAAAGATGATGCGCAGTTGACATTAGGATATTGTTACTTAGATAAAATTACAAACTGACCCACTAAAAAGTGAAAAATAAAAACATTTTTACAAAAAAAAATAACCGACTTCCAAAAAAAAAACTGTAAAGTAAAAAATAACTTTAATTTCGGAAGTCGGTGGCAAAAAACTAAATTACAGATTCAAAGACACCGACTTCCCAAATGAAAGTTATTTTTCACTTTGCAGTTTTTTTTGGAAGTCGGTTATTTTTTTTGTAAAAAGTTTTTATATACGGTACAACTTAATACTGTCATGCTATGCGGTATAGGTATACCTACCAACGGTGATGGCTTTGTTAAAATCCTGAGGTTTATCCATGTTGCCTTCGACAGCGATAACAATTCCAGCGCAAGACATACTGAACACTGACATCCCAACGAACTCGAAGGTTTGAGATGGAGTTGTAGCCAATGTTAAGTCCGAGAAAGTTGGGTTATATTGAAACGCATAGTAAACCGTCAGCACAATGCAAAATACTAAAAAAAAAAGAAAAAAATAGCTTAAGAGCGTTGGCTCCGTACGGCATAATCATACAAACTTTTTAACGAAATGAATGAACCTATTTTAATGAAACTTCATACGCATAAGCAGGATACATAACTAGTTAGTCTAAAAAGTAAAGAATACTGTTGCAGCTAAATTCGTCCGATTTTAAATATTCCATAAAAACAGATTTCCAACTATCTTTTGTAAGTAAATAAGATATTTCGAAAATGTTCATAACTAACTTTTTAGACCTATGTATTCTGCTTATGCGTATGAAGTTTCATTAAAATCGGTTCATTCATTTCGTGATCCACCAACCACGGGCACTTTTTCTTGCCGGTGGTACACCTTTATAATAATATTGCAATCTCTTTCCTTTTGAACTTTGTTTAGTTATTAATAGAGGAATAATTTTTATCCTCCTTGGTAAGATGACGTTACTTTGATTGAGCTGTGACTTTACTATCAATTTTTCATTCATGTAATGGATTTAACAGAAAAAAAATAATGTCCCAAAATTGTGATAAAGATTTTGGTGTAGAAACCCATGTAGATCCTGAGATATCTTTTATTAATTGAAAAGGTGACACGGGTTTATTGTATGGGCCATGTCAGTTTTATAAAGTAAAAGTATACGTAGAAAGGTAGTATATAACGCCATAGCACCATAAATATGGTGCTATGGCGTTGTTCTCAATATAAAAAAAATTAATGCAGCGGAAATATTATCATGCAGGTTACAAACAACAGGCAGTGTACAACGTTTAGATCAACTATTTTAATAAAAACTGCCTTTCGATTTCATCTAGTTTAAACCTTCAGGCCTCGTTTACGGAGACGCGGGGCGAAGAGCGCCGCGTACGGCGTGGCGTATCGCGGCGAAAGAAATTTAAAGAAATTTCTGTAGGACTCGCTTTGAAAAATTTACTTTGATTGTCTCAATACTAAATCATTATTTTATTAATTAAAGTTAAAAGACCGTATAAATTTGTTTTTTCGATTTTCATTTGTTTTTTCGGCATTAATTCTTCGGCATTAATTTTTCAATGGGGAGGGGTACGGGCAAATCTAATTACCTTAGATATTCAATGTCATTGCTAATTACAGATGACGTCATCATCGCTGGTGCTTTTTTTTTTTTTTTTGTTTTTGATGGTGGGAAATCATCAAATAACTTCTCCCGCTCTGGGTGGAGCGGAAGGGCGTGTCAGACTTTTACTGACTAAAACCCACCCGTGTTCCTTCAGTTGCCTATGCCAGGGCCGCGATAACCTCTTCAGACAATCCGCGACCCCAGCGGCGTCGGCCCTATTGGACCCCGTCACTTGCTGACATCTCTTTGAGGCGCGCGTGGAACACAACGCGCCGTCGACTCGGGCCTGGTCCTTACCGGACGGCGAGCTACCCGCTGCTCACCGTCCGCAGGCCCGCGCCTACAGTGGCCGGAAATCGCCCCGCGATTCCCGCCGCCCAGGGCGTCTCCTGCGGCGACTGAGGGCGTGAGGCTGCCTCTCCCTCACGCGTTCCGCCTCCTCCTTCGCGAGCATCACTGCTTCGCAGAAGGAGGTGACGGCCTCCCATGTACTCTCGCTCCGCACCATGGCCTGGACGAGGCTCTGACGCGAGAGATCGCCGCCGCCGATTGCCTCCGTGAGAACACGGCGGTGCTCTGCCCAAGCCGGGCAGACCTCCACTGTATGCTCCACCGTGTCCTCCGGGCGATCCACACAATGGGCAAAAACACCCGGGCGTTTCCTCCCGCCTTATGCGAAACAGGAACCTCCCGAAACAACCGTGTCCGGTGAGGACCTGCGTCAGGCGGAAGGTGAGGACGCCGTGGCGCCTCTCTAACCACTCCTCAAAGAGGGGACTTATCGCCGCAATTGTGGCGTGCCCAGCGCTGGGTTGCGACAGTCGCGCTCTCCATGCCGCCATGAGATCCCGCCGGAGCTCTGTCCGCTGTACCGTGATTTCTCGCGGCAGCGGAGTTACACCCCGGCGCTTCGCCTCCTCGCGCCACTCCCACACGTGCGCGAGGACCTTTGCCTCCAGATCCCACGGCGGCAATCCGGCAAGGAGGCTCGCCGCCTCCCGGGAGACCGTGCGGTATCCCCGGACTAGCCGGATGGCCATGACCCTCTGGGACGCGTTCAACCGGCCGGCTGGCCCCAGCCTTAGGGAACGCGCCCACACCGGTGCTCCGTAAAGGGCCATGGACCGCACGACCCCCGCGTAGAGCCTCCGGCAGGAGGCGTTTGGACCCCCAGATTGGGCAGGAGCCGCCTCAAGGCAGCCCCAGCCCGTGCCAGTCTGGGAGCCAAACGTCGGAAATGCTCCACGAAGTTCCACCGGCTGTCGAGGACGAGTCCCAGGTACTTCATCGTCGACCCGACTCCGATGTGAACCCCTCCCACCGTTATTTCGGAACCCGACGGTGGCGCATTCCGAGGACCATGAAAACACATGGCCTCGGACTTGTGCAGGGCCACCTCGAGTCCCAACTGCCGGATCCTCTCCACGACTATCGCAACCCCGCGTGTCGCTAAGTCAGCCGCCGCCTGGTGCAACCTCCCTTGCGCCAGGACCAGCGTGTCGTCAGCGTAACATACTACGCTGACGCCGCTAGGGAGGTCGGCGCGCAGCACCCAGTCGTAACCGATGTCCCACAAATGCGGCCCCAGGACCGATCCCTGTGGGACACCGCACGACATCTCTCGCCGGTTCCACTCTCCCTGATGACCGGGGTAGATGACGGCCCTGTCCGTCAGATAGGCCTCGACCACTCGACAGAGGTAGGTCGGCATCCGGTGATACCTGAATGCCTCCCTGATGCAACTCCAGGGCAAGGTATTAAAGGCGTTGGCGATGTCTAGGGACACCGCCAAGATGACCCCACCCCGGGCCACTGCATCCCCCGTCGTGAGGGCTCGCACGCGCATGATGGCGTCCACCGTAGAGCGCCCCTTGCGGAAACCAAACTGGCTCTCCGCCAAATCCGGCCCCTCCTGCACCAGCCACCAGACGAGGCGATCTGCAATAACTCTTTCAAAGAGCTTGCCCACCTCGTCGAGCAACACGATGGGACCTTAGATATTCAATGTCATTGCTAATTACAGATGACGTCATCATCGCTGGTGCTTGTCAGCTGTCTATCTGTTGACGATTGTCAAGGAAACGCGCTCTCACTATAAAACAAAGTAGTACGGGGGGTAGCGTTGGTTTGAAAAAGTAATTTTATACCGGCTGAAAATCATACCAAAAATAATTTTTCCTTAGTACATATATGAGATCTGAGGGTCGGCTGCTCCAATAGTGGGGGAGTTCAAAGTTAGAGCATCTCAAAGTTGTAACAAAAAATTTTATGAAAAAGTGAAATACTGAGCCAAAACCGGTGTGGTTTTTGGGATCATCTTCAACCCAAAACAAATAGTCAGCTGGATGGGAGTGGACGGTATATAATATGTCGGTCGCGTAAATGAAATTGATTGTAGCGATGACAAATCAGGGCTAAATTGGAAACTATGGGTTAAAGCGGTAAAACAAACCATGACCTAAATTTTGAAGGACAAAAAAACCGCATTTTTTGTTTATTGAAAAAGCCTGAACCGCAAATCGAACCCTCTAATGCTAGCCATACACGCTAGGGCATGCATGACGATTATAAACTTACAGGCATAACCAACAGGCAAACCCTAGCGTGTATGCTATAAAACTGTACAGTTTTCGATGCATGTACAGTGGGCTGCATCAATTGGGTACCCCAGTTGTATTAAAAGTAACTTTGCTACAACTTTGCAATTCAAACAATACATCGTTAAGAATAATACAAAAAGTGTTTCTAATGCCCGGACGAGATTCGAACCATCGACCCATCGACTCATTGGTTATACAATGATTACCGCTAGATCTTACCAACTAAGCCAGTTAGGTAGTTAATATCTCAACGAATTATCAATCTACTTGGCGTTATAACTCTGTCTATGAAATCGCAGTGAATGAATAGTTTATTATTAGAGGGTGGTTATGCATACATTTTACTAATCTATAATGAAGTTACTGTCTGATGAGTATAGTTTTGCTTCATCTTTCGCATTTGTCTAGGAACCCATTTGTCTCAGTTGGCAAAATATGTCTAATAAGTAATAAGGTAACTGTAAATTATCAAATCAAATTATTTTAAAATATAAGTCTTTGTAGTTTTGTTACATAAAATCAATAAAAAATATTATGAAATGATTATTAAAGTATTTTATTTTTCTTGATTTTTTAATTCTTTAGAAATATTACTAAAATAAAATTAAAATAAATAAAAAAAAACAAAATAAAAAAATACAATAAAAAAATACTTACAAAAAAAAAAACCAAAAAAACAACTAAAAAACAACCAAAAAACTTAAATGTCAACCCTATTATTGCTTGTCGTTATACGCAATATTAGAAGTATTAAAGTTTTATTGAAAAAGACAATTATAAAAACAGACTTAAGTAAAAATAAATACTAACATAAACTTATTTATTCACAAAAACAATACATTAATTATAATAATATGTTTTTGCAAAATACAAAATACAAAAACCAACTTCGGACTATCGCGGATTTGAACCCACATGTCTTTTGAGGGGTACCCAATTGATGCAGCCGACTGTACATGCAACCAGATAAATATCAAAATAGATGTTATGCTCGCGAACATGCATATACCGAGCGTGATGGCGCCCGCTCGTACTTGCTCAGCATGTTTGAACATTTTTTTTTTAAAGAAAATTTTGTAAAAAGAACATACAAGGAGCTGACTACTGATAGTCTCTCATGTGGTGAAATCGCTTTTCTCATTACAGTATCTTGTCTCTCTCTCTCTTAACGGAGTGATCAAAGATAAAAAATTTTAATAAAGTTTTTCATCCATACGTAAATAATTTTTGTAATCTATTGGTGAGAATCTCAATTCATTTAACAGATTTAGGTGAGAGAACTGCTTTATTTTCAAAAGCCAGGCTTTATACCACTCAGAGCGATGTCGTCTTCTTTTTCTTTTATTTATTGCAAGTACAGCTATCACATCGTCGTCGTCCATTGTTGGTGATAACGTGCACGGCAGAGACAAATATGTCCTACGAAACACCTTCGCGTAGCTCCAACTGTTCTTAACTGAGAATTTATCGGAAGCCTGCGCATGCAAACCCTAACGTGTATGTATATTGTGAAACTTGGTTATGCCTGTCGGTTATGCCTGTAAGGTTATAACCGTCAGCCAAGCCCTAGCGTGTATGGCCACCATTATAAAAAAATACCCTGTCTATAACTGAGCGATAATGTTGCTGATATTGCAAAGGAATACTTTGTGTGAAATCAAAGAAAGTGGAAGTTTTTTTGCAATTTTTAGGGTTCCGTACCTACCCGACTGTCGATCTGTCCGTCCGTCTTTCTGTCACAGGGCTGTATATCATGAACTGTAATAGGTTGTTGAAACACAGACAGACAAAAATTTTCAGAGACTCTGTATTTCTATTAGGGCTATAACAACATAATAATAAAAATCCATTTCCTTTGATTCGTCACATTACATTTGTTCACAGCATTTGATTCATACTAGCTATCATTAATGCCTAGGCCGCACACATCGCGATGACATTCGGGCGATAAACTTCGTGTTCGGTCTACAGCGAAGCTGCGCGGCCACATAGTGCGTGTTGTCAAGTTTATCGTGATGTACGAGCGATGTACAAACGCAAAAACAAAATGGACGCCGCGGTTGCTCTGTATTTTATGGCAGCAAATAATTATTTTTTACATTTATGTCATGTAAAAAACAAATTAAAAGCAAGAAAAAGGAGGAAGTGGATGATAACTATTCACAAATCTAGCTATATTATGCACTGTAGTTTAACTAAACACGTCGACTAGGTACGCACGAAGGGTGGGGCATAGACTAGTATGGGTGGGGGCCGACTGAAGTGTGGCCGCGCAAGCGAAGTTCATCGCGATAAAACGCTTTGATCTGCGAGAGTTTACCGACAGCGGAGCGAAGTCGTTGCGACTACGCACGAAACTCCGAAGTATACGCGAATACTTGGCTACATACATCGCAATTACGCGAATCTTCGGGTTATCGCGATGTGTGCGGCCTAGGCATATCAAATAGTGCAGTAAAAAAGGGTGCCGTTTTTGTAAAGAAACGGGTTGGATTCCTGGCTGTGGCAGAAGCTTTTACAAAAAACCAAAAATGCTGTTTTATTTTGCTTCAAAATTGAGATTATGGTTCCTTTGAACACTTTGCCCTATTACCCATAGTTTCGAATTTTAACCTGTGGCATTTCAACAATTATGTTAATTTACGCGACTGACATAATTATTCCCCACTTCCATGAAGCTGAGTATTTCTTTTTTGTAGAAGATGATCCCAAAAATCGTCACAAAGTTTTGGTGCGGTATGAAATTTTAACAATTTTGACATGACTTTTTTGAGACTTTGGATTCCCTCATGTGTGTAGCGGCTGACTCTCACTCATTCATGATCAGTGAATATTAAACAACTACTAGAATTGAAATTTATTCGTTATAAAATAGGTCGCAAAAATCGAGCAGTAGCTCCCCTACTAATAATGTTGTTTGACAGGTAAACAGCACCAGCGACGCGACGATGTGACTCATAGCGGGATAAATTGGCAGTGTACCTCCCCATTGTAGTAAAATGACAGGATCAGGTTCAGGAAGATGATTTTATTTCCGTGGAATTAATTTTAGGTGGACCATGGCCAATAGACATTTTTTATTTACATATTCCTCATCATTTATGTGATCCACCGGCACGAAAAAGTGCCCATGGTCCACCCAGGTGAACTAAGCAGGTGGACCACGACCGAATCCCGCACCCTAATTGCGTAACACATTATCAATCGGAGTTTGAATCATTTTGACACAAATTGCTAATCCATTACTTAACATGTTCGAGAAATTCGTCTGCTCGACAACGTCACTAACGCAATGAATGTTGTTGAACTGTCAAAATGAAACCAACTCCGATTGATAAGTGTTACGCAATTAGGGTGCTGGTCACAAACACAGTGACATCTCTTTTGGTTCAAACATAAATACCTATCAATTTACATAGTTATCCCCCGTTTCTGAAGGATTATAATGCTTAATAGCTATTAATTCGACAACGCTCGGTTTTTGAGGTCCTCAGATTAACCCTCGATACTAATTCACTCAACTTTAGCTAAATTATTTTCTTATTCTATGTTCAGAAACACGATAAAAACCTCAGAAACTGGGTATTAGTCAAGCACCTCCTTTACAATTATAATAAATATGCATGTGATGCGGAGGAATGAGGAAAATGTCAAGAGGAAAGGTTTGAGTATGAATGTCGATGGCTATAAGAGTAGGGGAAGACCAAAGAAACGATGGATGGACTTTGTGAAATATGATATGGCTAGAAAGGGAATGACTACCGAGATGACGACTAATAGAGAAGTATGAGAGAAAGGGACATGTTGCGCTGATCCCAAATCAATTGGTATAAGGGCAGGAGAATGATAAAGAATCAAAAACTCGTAAGTACTCACGTATCACAAAATTAGCGGCTATTGAGAACGGCGCCAATACTTTTAGATGTCTTATTAAACATATTAAAACAATAAAAGGTATGGCGATGGCTAGGTAAACTCTCAAACCCGGATATCCTTAAAAAAATAAATAAAACAATTAAACTATTTTTTTTTTCGCTAAAAAAAAGTTTGATATAAGTAGGTAGGTACTCCCTGGCCTCCCGGGCCGGTGGTCAACTTTTTTTTTTATTGCCTAGTGCAAAGCGATGAACGAGCGTGCTGATGTCATTTGACATCTATTTTTGGCTAATTATGTAATGGTGGTTTATGTTCATTTACCTACCTTCAATACCGTCAAAAGTAATTTCATGGGTATTTTCAACAAGCTGTTTCATGGTTTTCGCTATAATTATTTGATAGCAACAGCATGAACCGAAGAGATCAATACATATTATGGAGTCTATAAAGTACCTATAAAGAAATAAACAAGATAAATCTTATGATCCTAAAAATGGTAGGGAATCTGGCTAAACGTGAAATTAGCTAAAGTTCCTCAATTTAAAGTAATTTTATAATTTTTATTAATTTTTACATTAATATTTTTCCATGACTGGAGTTGCTATGTAAAATAATAAATCTTATAAAGGAGACCAGTCACGTTTCATACAGTTGGGCCCCTACCAAATAGGTAGGTCTGTTCCCAAAGTTGTAAATCGTTATTGCACGAGAAAATCGCGAATCCAAATCGAATTTTGCAATAGTGTAAGGTAAATAGTTATTTATGCTCGTGACTGTACCTGTCTACTAACAGATAGGTAACATCAGCCCCAAAAAGATGTATACATGGACAAGAAACTATGTTATTGTCTGCAACCATTGTTCCATAACGACATTTTATAATCTAAGTCCATAACATTGTACCATCCACCGTACAAAACATAGTATGAAAGGAGAATATTGCACAAAGTTAATTTTTAGCATTATACATTTGTAGACTATGTCGGTCTTTGTTGCCCTCCTCGAATAGTTTAATTAATTCTAAAGGTGAGTATAGACTAGAGCATTTTCTCGAGCATTTCTGTGTAATGTAACGTTTACGAATGGTACAACACAGGTAAAAGCTCGGTTTCCAAAGCATTTCCATTTAGTGTAACCATCCATTTAGTGACCTAGAATAATGAAACTTGGCAAGAATCAAGGTTTTACAGCACAAGTAAAGTATGTTTTATTATTTTTATTTTAAATTATTGTATTGTCATTTGTCACCGGGGCATGATAAGTGTGCAAAATTTCGAATTAATGTGACCATATAGGGTAAAATAATTTATTTATGGTAAAAACCATGGTAAAAACCGAGTTCAAAGATTCTGTTACTATACAAACATACAGGTGAAGGTATTAATAATAAAAAAAGCGTTTTAAAAAAAATTGCCGATTTGGTCCAGCCGTTCTCGAGTGTTGCGATGAGTAATACGTTTAGCCATTCATTTATAGGGTTCCATACCCAAAGGCTAAAACGGGACCCTATTACTAAGACTCCGCTGTCCGTCTGTCTGTCCATCTGTCACCAGGCTGTATCTCATGAACCGTGATAGTTAGACAGTTGAAATTTTCACAGATGATGTATTTCTGTTGCCGCTATCGTAACAACCTCCTTACAACAAATGTTGTGAAACAAAAGTTGTTGACAATCGAACACAGGTACAGCTTTTTGGGGCTGACTGTACCAACAATTAATATAGAAGTTTGATGTAAATATTAACCTGAAAGGTTTTGCACATTTTTGGATCGTCTCGTTCTGGTGTGTCATACAAGATGCTTCTCCCACGTCTGCATACGACATATAAGGTATTCTTGTACGTCTATAAAGTATTTGCGTAGATTGTAAAAGTAGCTGAAATAAATTATCCGTAAGTCAAAATCAATCTGCCTAGCCTTTTCCCAACTTTATTGGTGTCGGCTTCCAGTCTAACCGGATGCAGCTGAATATCTGTATTTTACATGGAGCGACTGCCTATCTGACCTCCACAACCCAGTAACTGAGTAATACGATACCCCTTGGTAAGACTGGTTGTCAGACTTTCGGGCTTCTGACGACCCGTAACGACTGTCAAAGATCCACGAATGACAACCGGGACCAACGGCTTAGCGTGCTTTCCGAGGCACTGACCTACCCCGGCAAGCGTAGCTTAACCTGACAGATCAACCCGTGCGGCTGTTACTACTTAGTAAATTATCAGTAAGTATAATAATATTATTTAACATAGGTGCAGTCAATCTTAAGAGCGAGCGCGCACTGCGGTGCGTTTCCGTTAGTTCTGCCGCACTGGGCGGGGCCTACAGTAACAAAACGCATGACCGCAGTGCGCGCACTTCAAAGACATTCCATACTTCACCCTCCCCCCCTCCCCTCCCCCTCCTTCTCCCTCTCCTTCGCCCTTAGACAACGCTTTGTCCTTGAGGATCTCAGACGGGTAACTATGAAAAACAGACATTCTCGATCACGTCAGTTTTCAAACAAAAACAAAAAACCGCATCAAAATCGGTCCATTTGTTTAGGTTCGATGATCGTAGGTACGATGCAACACAGATACCTACGTCGAACTTATAATAACCCTCTTTTTGTGTCGGGCGTTAAAAATAGACAGTCATGGGGACTGCCAACAGAAGTGCAAACATAAACGTGTCATGTCATGTCGGTAACGCGAACCCATAAGATTTCCCCCTACCAAAAATCGCTCAAAGCGGCTAGAGAAGTTTTCACTTCAATGAGAAAGACCAAAAAGGCTCCTATCTCAGCAAAATGCTGCGATATTTAAACAATAAATATCATAGCGCCAGTATTCTGATAGGGCCCGCTGCGATAACACAGACACACCTACGGAAATAATTTTAACAAAAAAAAAAATGGATGACTGGTAATTAGTGACCGATACCTAAACACATGATTGTGCTCATGATAACAAACAACTTTTACTATGGGACGAAACCTGCAAGCT
The DNA here is from genome assembly GCA_905163495.3 of Cosmia trapezina. NCBI lineage: Eukaryota > Metazoa > Arthropoda > Insecta > Lepidoptera > Noctuidae > Cosmia > Cosmia trapezina. The sequence goes on from LR991045.1 coordinate 10,609,466, forward strand.
CGTGATAACAAACAACTTTTACTATGGGACCAAACCTGACATCACAAAAAAAAATTAGCTGCTCCCTACATTTTGACGAGTTATGCGAACTTATATGTATGAGGCAGCTGATTTTTTTTCGCTATTTCAGGTTTGGTCCCATAGCAAAAGTTGTTTGGTATCACGAGCATAATCATGTGTTTAGGTATCGGTCACTAATTACCAGTCACCCTATACAAGGTGTAAAATAAATAACCCACAACCTCTTAAGGGGTCATTGTACTCATCATTATGAACAACTTTTACTAAGGGACCAAACCTGGAGTCGCGAAAAAAAAATCAGCTGCTCCCTACATTTTGACGAGTTTGATGTAGATAAATGCTGATTTTTTTTCGCGATTTCAGGTTTGGTCCCATAGTAAAAGTTGTTCATAATGATGAGTACAATGACCCCTTAAGAGGTTGTGGGTTATTTATTTTACACCTTGTATACAGGGTGTAAGGGACAGCCCTCCGCAAACTGATAGGGTGAATTCAGTATGTCTTACTAAGATGACTGGTACATGAATTTTTTTCAGGAACGTTAAGGGAATCCAATAAACCTGATTTGTTTGTGTTTTTGTACACAAATCGGAACGTCTATTACTGGTTGGGAGGGGTATGCGGTGAGTTCGATGAACTCTGTAGCTAGACAGAAAGTGAACAGCTGATTACTCGCGTCGTTGGTTAGAGTATTTCAACATCCATTGCTGGTTTTTTTTTGCTGTTTTTTTTTGCAGTTTTTTTTTACATAAATGGAATGCTGCGAACACACAATGCAATTTTACATTGAAATAATGAAAAAGTAACTGAAAAAAAAATTGATAAAATGAAAATTTTCCTGAGAAAATTTCCGGTAGAATATGATATGAAACTAACAGGGTGCATTCAGCTCCTCATTTTGAATGAGGAGCTGAATGCACCCTGTTAGTTTGCGGAGGGCTGTCCCTTACACCCTGTATTATTATTTTAAATATTAAAAAAAAAACTTAATATTAAAAAAATAAAAAATAGCAGGCAGCTAATACTTACATAAAGGCAGTAACTCATGTAAACACCGAAGAAAACGTTAAGGGGGATAGCTACTAACACACCGGCCTTCATGTAGGCGGCATGGCTGCTGAGGATTCCACCTCCAAGAGCTCCCTTCACTATATGTGCGGTGGCACCCACTGTACTGAAATCAGTTAAATAAGAGTTGGTTGCATCAAAGGATATTTTATGATATTGTTTCAGTTATGAATAACCGGCTTATTTAGGAGGTACATTTTAAAACAAACGGTTTATCAAAAATCAATTTAACGCTAAAGTAGATAATTAAGTGACAATTACACGCAAGCCATCCGAATTGGGTACCTATGATATTCTTTATGCAGAAGTTTAGGAACTACTAATTACCATAATGACATTTTGCAAATATTTAAATCGTTAGATCTGCCATACCGCGTCAAAAAATTATCACGTTTCTGTTTCGTTGACCTTAGAATAGTATTGACTCTCTCACTCATACTGAAAATGGGATCCATCGTTCCATGCTGTATGTGCGAAGTCACTCTTCTCAGTGTAAAAACTTTTATCGCGATTAAACTACGGTGAGGGCACATCTAACCATTTAAATCTTTGACATTTTGTGGTTACCTGGTGAATGTGACATCTGGGCCCTCTCTTGCCTTCCGGTAGTCGAAGGCATCCTCATCAGCCTGCGTTTTTGCGATAACCCTGAAGTCTCTGCTAGGTCGCGGCTACGAATAAGTAAATAAGTCAGGAAATGTAACTGCGCTAACAAAATGACCTAACGAAAGTCGTGTCCAAGTAGGCGGGGCTTAAAAGTCGTGCCCAGCGCGTCATCAGTCGGACATTTTTCTTGCAAGCGAGCACACGTCAAATCTTCGCGTACGTTTTCGTTTTTATTATTGTAAACAGCTGTAAATCATCATGCCAGCATGTGTTGTGAAGTGGTGCAGGAGCCATACAAGGTTAAAATGTCCAGGGATCACTTTTCACTAGTAAGTAGTAGCAAAATGATAATTATATTCAAAGATGTTCAAATACGTTATCAAACCGAGATGGTTAATACTATGTAAAATGAAATCAGTCAATTTTTGACCTAATTGAGAAGGTATTTTTTTTTCCTTCTTGATGAAATATCTATCTATATAAATAAAAAGAGAAGTCTCGACTGACTGACTGACTGACTGATTGACTGGCTCATCAACGCCCAGCCAAAACCCTTGGACCTAGAAAGCTGAAATTTTGCACAGAGGTTCACTTTATAATGTAGACAAGGAATATAAGGAAGGAATTCCCAGTAGCAGGTTCCCTTGGGATATTTTCCAACATCCACGCGGGCGAAGCCGCGGGCAAAAGCTAGTTGAAATATAAATCGATAAAATTTATACATTTTGAAAACAGCAATGTATTTTACTTATTTTGTTTTCTTTTAGTTTCCCTGCCGATCCAATTCGGCAAAATAAGTGAATAGCTGCAGTTAAAGCTAGAAAGACAAGGGTATTGACTGGGATGGCTGTGAAAACCAGCAGAGTATGCTCCGTTCTTTTTGACGAAAAAGGTTTTTATACATCATTAAAAGGATATACCATGTTACACAAAACTGCAGTACCTACCAGTTTGTACCAGTAAGTACAGTGGTACCCAACTGCTAAGGCACGTCGTGAATCTTCGTTCGCACAGAAAAGAAAGTAGAGATACCATAAGGTAGATGATACCAGTCATATTTTAGCGGAATGTGTCCGGAACGAGGTTGAGAGGAGTAGCTATTTCATAGAAAATGGTTTTAATTCTATTAATGTTGGCATGTATAATAGTACATATCTTGGCTGCTCCCTTGTCCGGGACAGCAAAAAAATTATATAAAATTGTACATCTAGGTATTAAGCGTAGATAGACATAGAATGCCTGTCATACTGATCAAACCCCCTTTATACTTAAATTAATAAAGATTTAAAAAAAAAATACTCACCGGCTCGGACTTGAGCATGTTCTGGAACACGAGAAATTAAGTTAAAACTAGGGAAAAGGAGTGTTTTCGATGAACTCAGGCACCCAAAATAAGATTTAATTTAATATTACCTTAACCTCGGGACTAAATAAAAAACCCAGACATAACATACAGTGAAGCGCAAAACTATACCTCGCTCCGTTCATACACGCTCACATGTTTACGAAACCCGAAGCGCGGCCTCACTGTTTGACAGCACTAAGTATGTCTTGATATGATAAAGCGTAATAAAATATGATTCGTTTTGGGGTCATCGATTGATTTTATAAACTCATATCCTATGCTGGACATAGGCGGTCAAAGTGGCAGTGCTTGGGGGAGCCCAAGCACCGCCACTTCGACCAGTTCTGTTTCCCGCATCCAGCGGATTCCTGCGGCCTTTACAAGGTCATCGGTCCACCTTGTGGGAGGCCTCCCAACGTTACGTCTTCCGGTACGCGGCCGCCACTCCAGAACCTTTGAGACCCATCGGCCATCTGTTCTGCGAGCAATGTGCCCTGCCCCCTGACTGACTGATTTTCTAAATTTTTTAAGTCAGTTAAAAACTATTTCAAATAAATAATGCTAAGAATAAAGCTAAATGAAAGAATGAAATAACACAATTATATCATACCGTTTGTAAAATCTATGTAGAATAACACATTTAGTAAAATCTTTCACAAAAGTCGTTTATTTAAAGAATCTTGACAGATACTCTAAACAATTGGCAATATTTTTCTTATCTGGAAAAATGGGCATCTTCTTAAAAAGAACTTCAGAGAAAAGGTTTGTTTGTACTATATAACTTCTTGTTCGGACTGACCACATGGCCCATACATGGCCACATGTACCTACGAGTACAAGGAACTGTACAAGGCATCCTTTATACAGAAGGGTCCCAGGGCCCCATTAAGGCGGTGTGCGTACTCCCAGCGGAAAAGTGTCAAATTTCATGACTTCAGTTCAGCAAATGCTCTAAGAGTTCAGCAGATTTTCAGTGTATGGCGTCCTGTAAATGCGTATGAAAATTTTAAATTTTTGCGTCCAGCCATTTTTGAGATATTTGCGAAAAACACTTTCCGCTGGAGGAACGTTCTCCCAGCTGATTTTTTTTCTCAAAACGGACACACGAGAAAAATAAATATGCCAACAATTAGTGTATAATGAGAGGTAAATGCTTGTGTGTGCTTAAATGGAATTTGTTGATATAATTGATTTACTTACTTACAAAAATCAATCTTTAGTCGATTCTGCAATAATCGATATATCGTAGGTACTTATTATATAAATACTACCCACCATTATTATTACCTTACTTCATGTTTGAGCCTTGATAAAGACGGACGTATAACCTTCCTAGTGACTTATAATTGGCTAATAATAATCTATACATTTTAAAAAGCCAGTAACTCGTTTTATTGAAGTGTTAGAACCTAGATTTCCAACAGGTTATGGGACCAGGTTACGTTTTTACTGCAATATAAGTGGTTAAAAATTTAAATAAAAATACGGGCTTTGTCAAGTGAAATGGACGTGATAAAAGGTGCAAAAAGTGTTCATCATCGAATTGTTAGCCGGCACCAAAGACTACAGTATATTATAGGGTACGGCAAGACGACACGCCGCCGCCAAACCACGCCACGCGAGGTAGCACATTTGTTGCTCAACCTACCCCCATCTAATGATGGCGTGATAATTGCGATTGCAACTTTAACAGATGATAAGTTAATGCTAGCATTCGTTAAACCAAGGCTTTTGGATCACGAAGTCAAGTTTAAAAATGAGTCCAGTGATACCAGTGTCAAAAGTTTTGCAAGTTGAGAGGAAAAATGGACAGGAATTTCGAAAAACAAAATTCGATAATTCTCAAAATAATAAAGGGAATAATAGCTTCAAGTAGAAGGTTAACAAGCAGAAGAATAAGTCTCAGTTCATGAAGTGTTGTCACTGTGGCCGCAAGGAGCATGTGAAAAACGGCAGCAGCAGAAAATACGGAGAGGACAAGGACGGTCCAGGCAGTTGAGATCAGTGAACCATCCACGTCGAACTATTTTTCTGGCTTTGCTTTTATGATGACAGACTATCAAGCGGATCATGATGGCAGCAAAGTTACTTTCCTGTTGGATTCTGGAGCATCGGACCATATTATAAACAGGGAAGATCTTTTCATTAGTCACACCGTCTTGCAAACGCCATTAAAATTTCTATTGCTTAAAATGGTGAATTTATTTCAGGGAACGATGTATGTGACCAGCAACATGGGCGTTCAAGAAGTTTTGGAGAACGTGTTCTTCTATGCTGCGGTACCACCGGTGCGGTGCGGTGCGGTTCTTAAGGCGGGGTGAAAGCAAGCGCCGTAGGTATTAAATGCTTACCGCAGCCCCCGCAAGGAGTAGCGATACGTAATAAATTACGATGCGCGGGAAACGCGCGCCAAGCGCACCGCTCATGAGTTCATGAACTCGAGTAGGTACTATGTTGCGTCACAGAATAGAGCAATGCAGTAGATAAACTTGAACTGATTAGTATACAAGTTTATTTTATTTTATTTTTCTAGTAAGTATTTTTTAAAGTTTTAGACAGATTAGGTATGCATTGTAAACTTGAACAGTTAAAATAAATAAAAATAACTACTTATACATATTTATTTTCGTGAATAAGGTGGATTTAAAATCTGACTGACACGAAGACCTTTACCCGTACGATTCAAAACTACGCGCCGCGCACCATTTTACTTTACGAAGGTGTCGCATGGCGTGGGGAATAGTAGTTTCTGTCATTCCCCACGATACTACACCAGTGGTATCGTTTTCAGTGGTGTCGCTGTCGTGGGGAATGACAGAAACTACTATTCCCCACGCCATGCGACACCACCGACTGTATTGTGCTGTTAGTGATGTCCAGCTACATAACAATGATGTGTTACATAACAATTTAGACCTTATTGACATTCATGTTTTTTTGTTAAATTTAGCTTCCAGACCATTTACCAAGTATCTTGGACCAAAAAAACAAATGGTTTGTAAAATGTCTATAAGGTCGAAATTAGCTTGACACCCTAGAAATGATGTGCATAATAATCTAGACACTTTCTGAGGTGTCAAGCGAATTTAGACCTTATTGACATTCATGTTTTTTGTTAAATTCAGCTTCCAGATCATTTACCAAGTATCTTGGGCCAAAAAAACAAAGGGTTTGTAAAATATCAATAAGGTCGAAATTAGCTTGACACCCTAAAAATGATGTGCATAATAATCTAGACACTTTCTGAGGTGTCAAGCGAATTTAGACCTTATTGACATTCATGTTTTTTTGTTAAATTCAGCTTCCAGATCATTTACCGAGTATTCTGGACCAAAAAAACAAAGGGTTTGTAAAATGTCAATAAGGTCGAAATTAGCTTGAGACCTTTATCGTTTTGGTGTCGTCGGGAATGACAGAAACTAGTATTCCCCACGACACCAATGACTGCATTGTGAGTGATGTCCAGCTAATTTTTAAACGTAACAATGATGTGTTATTTTTAAACGACTTCAAAAACGGAGGAGAATATCAATTCAGTTGTATTTTTTTTTTTTTTTTATGTTTGTTACTGCAGTACTCCGTCATTTAGAAGCCGATTTGGAAAGTTCTTTTTTTATTTTATTCGTTATGTCAACACAAAAAAAAAAAACGGAGGGGCATAACTTCTTACGCTCTACTTTTTTTTTTCTTGAGAGGATGTGATTACGGTCAAAATGAAAATCCAAGACGGCGGCTGCAAAAATTTTCGAATTTTTCGACATGGGCAACAATTTCGTGATATTTGAGGTCGCTGAAAACGATAATGGGGTCAAAATGAAAATCCAAGATGGCGGCTGCGAAAATTTTCTAATTTTTCGTCATGGGTGTCATTTTCGTGATATTTGAGGTCGCTGAAAACGATAGTGGGGTCAAAATGAAAATCCAAGATGGCGGCTGCGAAAATTTTTAAATTTTTCAACATGGGTGTCATTTTCGTGATATTTGAGGTCGCTGAAAACGATAGTGGGGCCAATATGAAAATCCAAGATGGCGGCTGCGAAAATTTCCTAATTTTCGGTCATGGGTATCATTTTCGTGATATTTGAGGTCGCTGAAAACGATAGTGGGGTCAAAATGAGAATCCAAGATGGCGGCTGCGAAAATTTCCTAATTTTTCGTCATGGGTGTCATTTTCGTGATATTTTAGGTCACTGAAAGCGATAGTGGGGTCAAAATGAAAATCCAAGATGGCGGCTGCGAAAATTTCGTAATTTTTTGTCATGGGTGTCATTTTCGTGATATTTGAGGTCGCTGAAAACGATATTGGGGTCAAAATGAAAATCCAAGATGGCGGCTGCGAAAATTTTTAAATTTTTCAACATGGGTTTCATTTTCGTGATATTTGAGGTCGCTGAAAACGATAGTGGGGCCAATATGAAAATCCAAGATGGCGGCTGCGAAAATTTCCTAATTTTCGGTCATGGGTATCATTTTCGTGATATTTGAGGTCGCTGAAAACGATAGTGGGGTCAAAATGAGAATCCAAGATGGTGGCTGCGAAAATTTCCTAATTTTTCGTCATGGGTGTCATTTTCGTGATATTTTAGGTCACTGAAAGCGATAGTGGGGTCAAAATGAAAATCCAAGATGGCGGCTGCGAAAATTTCGTAATTTTTTGTCATGGGTGTCATTGTCACCCATGACATTGGATTTTCATTTTGACCCCACTATCGTTTGCAGCGACCTAAAATATCACGAAAATGACACCCATGACGAAAAATTAGGATTTTCGCAGCCGCCATCTTGGATTTTCATTTTGACCTCACTATCGTTTTCAGCGACCTAAAATATCACGAAAATGACATCCATGACCGAAAATTAGGAAATTTTCGCAGCCGCCATCTTGGATTTTCATTTTGACCCCACTATCGTTTTCAGCGACCTAAAATATCACGAAAATGACATCCATGACCGAAAATTAGGAAATTTTGGCAGCCGCCATCTTGGATTTTCATTTTGACCCCACTATCGTTTTCAGCGACCTAAAATATCACGAAAACGACACCCATGTCGAAAAATTTGAAAATTTTCGCAGCTGCCATCTTGGATTTTCATTTTGACCCCACTATCGTTTTCAGCGACCTAAAATATCACGAAAATAACACCCATGACGAAAAATTTGGAAATTTTCGCAGCCGCCATCTTGGATTTTCATTTTGACCCCACTATCGTTTTCAGCGACCTAAAATATCACGAAAACGACACCTATGACGAAAAATTAGGAAATTTTCGCAGCCGCCATCTTGGATTTTCAGTTTGACCCCACTATCGTTTTCAGCGACCTAAAATATCACGAAAATGACACCCATGACGAAAAGTTAGGAAATTTTCGCAGCCGCCATCTTGGATTTTCATTTTGACCCCACTATCGTTTTCAGCGACCTCAAATATCACGAATATGACACCCATGTCGAAAAATTTGAAAATTTTCGCAGCCGCCATCTTGGATTTTCATTTTGACCCCACTATCGTTTTCAGCAACCTAAAATATCACGAAAATAACACCCATGACGAAAAATTTGGAAATTTTCGCAGCCGCCATCTTGGATTTTCATTTTGACCCCACTATCGTTTTCAGCGACCTAAAATATCACGAAAATAACACCCATGACGAAAAATTTGGAAATTTTCGCAGCCGCCATCTTGGATTTTCATTTTGACCCCACTATCGTTTTCAGCGACCTAAAATATCACGAAAACGACACCCATGACGAAAAATTGGAAATTTTTGCAGCCGCCATCTTGGATTTTCATTTTGACCTTGAAATACAAAAAAAAATAAGAAGATACCTAATTAGAAAAAAACATAATTTAAAAAAAAAATACATTTGAGGGCCTACTTATTTTCTGAACATCCCTGCCCAACCCTTTGAAAGAATTCAGGCGTGATGTTATGAAGAAATCTCATTTCCTATCCGATATTCATTATAAAACCACCCGTACTAACTTTATTCTGTGGCACCTACCTATTTGAGATTTGAAAATAGTGAACCAAAAATTTGCGCGTCAGGCGGCTTTATAAGCTCCAGTGTAAAGGGTTCAAATTCAACTGTTTTACACACTTGATGCGATTGGTAAACATAGGCCGTGATAAAAATAAATACCAATAAAGCTTTTGCGCGCGTGACGTCTTTATTTACATAGGCATAGCGTTTAAATTCAACTGTTTTCAACACATGTTAATTTGTGCCGGTCGCAGCCGGTGACAGAAGTTAGCGGGGTGGCGGGTTCGAAAAATTGGCACACGTCCGACCTCCATCACGTTCCGCTCGGGACTAAACGACACGGAGCGAGCGCAAAACACTTGACATTGGAATTAGTGATATAAATATTTTGATATTTCAAATTATGATAGCCGTTATAAATTACATTTTTTACGACCTTTATTATGGCATAAGTTTTATTGTTCAAAGCCTAATATAAATCAAATGAAATAAGATATAGATCATAATTTAGACTTGTCTTTGCGATTTAATTGGATGCAGTAAAGTGCAAGTAATCGTGTATCGGACGGCCGACATTTGTAGATGGAAGTCTGAACTAAGTAATATATTTTTTTCAAAATTTAAATCCGTGTTATCTACGAATAAAACACTAAACAAAACGACGTTTTTACGGCTCTCACCGCCTTAACGAAAATGCAACGTGCGGGGTTGGCAGTCATTTTCGACCAGCAAGGAGCACAATACGTAAGGTTAATAAAACTATCATGCAAGGTATGTTGAAAAATAATTTAATTGCTGTAGACTTAATGGCATCTGTAAATAAGTGTTATTCTGTTTCTCAAGTATGCAGTAATAAAAATATGTACAAATGTATGGCTTTGGTCATAATAAAAAAAAAAAAAAATAATTCATCGAAATTAAAAAAAAAATAATAATAAAATGGTTGATGACACCAGCCAAATCGAAACTGTTATGAGAGCCTGGATGATAAATTGTGTGAGGCCCACGGAGGTGAGGCCTGTATAAATAGGAAACAAAAGCGATTTCCGTTCATATCAGGTCAAAAATAAAAGTCATGTTAAACAGCTATTATTTATTGTGCACTCAGATATTTGTGGACTATTGTTACTGTTTATAACCCCAACTAACGACAAATAAAAAAAAAACTACTTTGCACTTTTTGTTAATGAGTATACGCATTAGGTACTTTGTTACGTACTGTTTAACCCACCTATAAATCAGACGTGTTTTCTGTTTTTAAAGATTTCGTGGCTAAAAGCGAGGCTAAGTTTAATTTAAAATTAGTCAACTTGTACTGCGATAATGGTGGCAAACATTTATCGACTGAAATGAAAGGTTATTTATTGTGTAGAGAGAGGGATATCAAAAAAAAAAAAAAAAAAAAAAATATCATATCATTTAATAGTTCCGAGAACACCACAGTTGAATGGCGTTTCTGAATGTATGGTCTAAATCTGATGAGCACTGAAGGGAATATTAAAAAAAAAAAAAAAATCTCACGGCAAAGCTGATGATGTAATATCCAAGTCAGTGCCGGTCAAGTGTCATAACTCTGACAGTTCTAAATCAGATAATCATACGTCTATGGTCTAAATCTGATGAGCACTGAAGGGAATATTATAAAAAAAATTCTCACGGCAAAGCTGATGATGTAATATCCAAGTCAGTGCCGGTCAAGTCTCATAACTCTGACAGTAATCATACGTCTATGGTCTAAATCTGATGAACACCAGTGTCCTAGTAAAGTTCGCAAACTAAACCATGATAATATAAAGTTGAATCGGAGCAAATAAATGATATACTTTTTGATAACCCATCTTCACAAAAAAAAAAAAAAAAAAAAAAAAAACACAAATAAAATCCTGACGTTAAAAAAAAAAAAACAAGAGGCCAAAAATCGTCCGCGTATTTCCTATAATGAAGACGATGATGATGATTGCCATTTTGTGTGCTCAGTCTATTCTATGTAAAATAACAAATTCATTAGAAGAAATCAAAACAGATCTCAGTGAGAAAGTGCAATTAGGGACGAACTAAATTCTCTAAATAATACTTGGGCTTTAGTACCAAGAGCTGAAAATAAAAACATTGTCAATTTATTGTAAATGGATATTTCCTATAAAACATGATGAATTTGGAAAACCTTTAAGATAAAAAAAAAACACTACTTGTTGCAAGGGGTTTCAGTCAAGAATACCTCACGGACTATAATAAAACTTTGGCACCAGTAGCATGAGTAGCGATAGCAGTTTCAGATGTATCTTGCTTTTGTGAATCAGTTTAATTGCTAGTTCATCTTAGGGATGTCAAAACTGCCTTCTTAAATGACGAATTAAAGGAAGATATTTATATGAAAGTCCCTGAGGCTATCTCTGGTCCAGATAATTATGTGTGTAAATTAAATAAAGCACTTTACGGGCTGAAACAGGCAGCTAGGTGTTGGTTTGAAGTCTTTGAGAGATCACATAAAGAAAAAGGTTTTCAAAATTCTTCATTCAAATATTTGCTAGACAATGGAGATATACATACCTAAGCATATAATTATGTCATTTTATTTAAAGGTGTTTTAACATAATAGTATGTGCTGATATTGAAACAATTAATAATTTTAGACAGATTTAAAAAAAAAAATGTTTCTTGGTATAAAAAAAAATTACAAGAATGTAATGAAATAACATTAGATCAAAGTGCATACAGTACGTGAAACAGTATTAAATAAATTTAATATGCACTATTGTAAACCTATCATAATGTATGAGGATAACAATGGCTGTATACGCATTGCAAATAATCCAACCAATCACAAAACATAGATATAAAGTATTATCTAGCTAAGGAACAGATTGAAAAAAAAATGTAATAAAATAAAATTACATTCCAACAGTTCAGCAGCTGGCAGATGTTCTGACCCGCTATCACTTTTCAAGAGATGAGAAGTAAAATGGGCTTAGAATAAGATACTGATTTAATGTTTTGTGATTCTACATAATAATATGATTTATGATTAATTTAATTATTACTAAGAATAATTTAATGAAATGGTTTGATTAAGGTTTTCTGGGTTTTCCTTAATCCTTGGCAGCAAATGTTGGACCGTGAGATATATTTCCCAGCAAACACTAGGAAGTGAATATGTTCCGGTCATTTAGGTATTACTTTGATTTATTTTGTTTGTATAATTAGGTAGATCACTTTTTGAGGGGGCGTGTTGATATAATTGATTTACTTACTTACAAAAATCAATCTTTAGTCGATTCTGCAATAATCGATATATCGTAGGTACTTATTATATAAATACTACCCACCATTATTATTACCTTACTTCATGTTTGAGCCTTGATAAAGACGGACGTATAACCTTCCTAGTGACTTATAATTGGCTAATAATAATCTATACATTTTAAAAAGCCAGTAACTCGTTTTATTGAAGTGTTAGAACCTAGATTTCCAACAGAATTTGTGTGTCGTAAGACTCTGAAGATATTCAAGATGCCGCTGGAGGAACGTTTGGCTTTTGCCTGGATATCCTAAACGATTAGACGCACAGTTATGATTTTTTTACACATGTTGCTATCAATTTGTGTGTAACGATTGTGAAAAAAGAATTAAGAAAAACAATTACGAGGTTTTCTGGGCCTGTAGGCATTTGAAGCGCTACCTCCGCCGCCCCAAATGCAGATCGAAGTATTTATTTACTGTACGCCGACCATTTCGCGGAAAATTCATGCATGCCACAATATTACTTACATAATCACTCCACGACAGTTGAGGAGGTCGTGCAGTATGTGAAAGTGAAGACCAACTGGACTCTGAGGGTCGCAAGGTTGGAGTCGCCACGACGTCAACTTTAAGACATTCGTGGTGCGAGTTCCAACTCAACATCTGCAAACCTTCTTGAAAGAGGACTTTTGGCCGAAAGGTGTCGTATTCCAACGTTTGCGAGGACAGTCACGCGACTCCGTGCAGCGAAACACGACGCTGACAACATTACGTTTACGTGTTTATTTATAGCTTCTGCCCGCGGCTTCGCCCGCGTGGATGTCGGATTTCATGGGTTTTAATTTTCTTGCGCAGAAACCCAATTATTTTTTTAAAAAGAAGTCTAAGTTAGGTACTCCTTATAACATCAGCTATCTGCCAGTGAATATACCGTCAAAATCGGTCTTGCCGTTTTGGAGATTAGCCGGAACAAACAAACAAACAGACAGACAGACATTGCCTGCCCGCGCTATCACTTCATTTTCGATTAAGGGTCGTTGCGTGATAATAAATATCCTATAGCCTTTCTTAACAATTGGGCTATTAAATGCAAAAAGATTTTTTTTAATCCGACTGGTAGTTCCAGAGATTAGCCGTTCACACAAACAAAAAAAACCGGCCAAGTGCGTGTTGGACCACGCACAATGAAGGGTTCCGTAGTTGAAAAGAATTTATACCAGACAAACTTAACATTGAGTTGTCACGGATAATTCTCCAACTGCATATTTAAGTTTGTATTCGCAAAAAAAAATTCTTAAACATAACATCACGCCTTGTTTCCCCGAAGGCTTGGGCAGAGGTGTACCTATTAGTACACCCACATTTTGCCAGAAAAAAAACTAAAAACTATTTTTTTATATGTGACAAAACTACAAATAATAAATTTTTGGACTTTTTCCTTTAATTGTGCTGTGAGACCTAGCATCTTGCCAAATTTCATGATTCTAAGTCAACGAGAAGTACCCTATAGGTTTTGATTTACTAACGAGTAACAAAATAGTGCGTTGACTTAGAAGCTTGATTTTTTTAGAACTCCAAGGGACTATATACTTACGTCTTAGATACTTACGTATTTGATATTAATCGAATTTTATATACGAGTATAAGTATATTATGTATTAGTTTATAATTGTTGTTTATATTATTTTGTGTATTTTTAGGGTTCCGTACCTCAAAAGAAAAAACGGAACCCTTATAGGATCACTTGTTTATCCGTCTGTCTGTCTGTCTGTCAGTCTGTCAAGATCGTTTTTCTTATTAACGCGTGAAGGTATCCAGCTGAAATTAATATCAAATACGTAGGTCTATGGTCCTTGGAGTTCTAAAAAGATCAAACTTCTAAGTCAACGCAATAAAAAAATACGGCCATTTATGCGACATTTTTTGATACTCGGAAGCACAGAACATATAAAGGAGGTAGGAGAAGGACCTCCTTTATATGTTCTGTGCTCGGAAGTAAATCAAAACCTATAGGGTACTTCCCGTCGTCCTAGAATCACGAAATTTGGCAAAAAGCAAGGTCTCACAACACAAATATAGAAAAATGTCCTAAAATTGTTAACTTGTAATTCTATCACATAAAAAAATATTTTCAAAGTTGTCAGTATGTCAAGACCCTTTTCTGAGGAACGCATACAGGCATCAACTTGAAATTAAAATCAAATTCGTAAGTCTATGGTCTCTTAAAGTACTAAAAAACTCAAGATTCTAAGTCAATGCAATAAAAAATACGACCATTTTGCGACACATTTTGATACTCGCAACTGTCGCAAGTAAATCAAAACCTATAGGTACGTTAGTACTATTATTTATTCTGTGCTATAGGGTACTTTCCGCTGACCTACAATAATGAAATTTGGCAAGAAGCAAGGTCTCCCAGCAAGGAAAAAGTCCGAAAATTGTGAATTTGTAATTTTATGACATACATTTTTTTTTTTTTGATATCCAAAGTAGTTTGTTTTTGGGTTAAATTCTTTTGAACTACGGAACCCTTCATTGTGCGTGGTCCGACACGCCCTTGGCCGGTTTTTTTTCTATGGGCTATCAGTTGCCTGAAAATTATTGATTGATTGATAAAATATTTGCAGTTGATCAACTGAATAGTTTTTCTTTTTTTTTCTTAGGTTTACATGTGCCTGATGCGTGGTTGTATCCAATCGCAACATTTACTTTGTTTGGCAAAAAGTTTAATAATTTGTATATTATTTATTAGAGGGTGCAAATGAATAGGCATAGCTGCCATAATAGGACTAGAGGGCGTTGTGTGAAATGTCCAAGGATATTTATTTATTTATTTATAATAGGGCATTTACTGTTCATGTGTAGTCGGTAAAAGGACTCTCGGATATTGTTGCCCTATCATATTGTGGTAAGTATATGCGCTGGGAGATACGAGGAGCTCGTGGCTAAGTACTAACAGCTGCAAGGATTGGTCCATCAGGTTAAGCTACGCTTGCCGGAAATGGTCAATGGATGGGTGACCATCTTTACATACCGAGACTACGCCATGCCTCGGAAAGAATGTTAAGCCGTTGGTCCCGGCTATAATACATGGATCTTTGACAGTCGTTAAGGGTCGTCAGAAGCCCGAGTCTGACAACCAGCGTTCCTTCCTCGTGGTCAAACTTAATGGTCAAACTGATTTAACCACGAGGAATTCTGTTCCGGATAGTCAAACTATTTCTTTAGTTTAACGAAAAATATCCACCCTTTGTTTACTTTTGCAGTCATTACCACCCTTTGTTTACTTTTGCAGTCATTAACAAAAATAATTTCCTTCCTCGTGGTCAAACTTAATGGTGGCTCTTTCGTTATATTAAGTAGTTTCACTATCCGGAACAGAATTCCTCGTGGTTAAATCAGTTTGATCATTAAGTTTGACCACGAGGAAGGAACGGATTTATAGTTATACACCGCTGCGAAAATTTATAATATGATCGTTTTGAGAAAAAGCAAATTCTGCAAAAAAAAAAAATTAAAAGTCCCTTCCCTTGGCGCTGAGTGTGTTAAGAACGGTAACTGTTAGCCCGTTGACATTTTCATAGAATATGTGTTGTGTGTTGTGTGTGTTGTGTGTGTGTGTGTTGTGTGCCGATATAATGGCAAAAAGAATAACAAAAGGCCTAATTAATAAAATTCCTTTTTAATATTAACAGTTTTATTATTTAAATTTATTAATATTACAGTATTAAAAGTCAAAATTCAAGGGTAGGGGTAAAGGTTGATTAGCTAAAAAGTAAAACAAATTGTAAACATTTTAGTCCTTTGTCTAACTCAACAATCCACCGAACAGTTCCATCCCATTCACCAAGGAACCGCAGATAAAGATGAAAATCCCGATACCTATAAGAACCACCCCTCTCCAGAGCCTCCACTTCATGGCACCAAGACCTGGCCTGTGCCAAACAACCAATAGAGTGATGATATTAGGCCAAATAAACGCCATGTTTGCAACAGCGCAACATCCAACCTGAAATCAAAAATAAATAATTGAAAGAATAATCTGAAATGGCTCTGTAGATCCGTAGGTAAGTATGGACAAAAAAAAACTATTACATACAGCGCAATCTTAGAAGTGCCTTTAGACAGCTATCAAAATAGTGATGGGAAAAAATCGGTTGCTTTAAAAACAGATTCTCAAGACTTATCGATTTATCGTACTAATTCATATCAATTTCATCTATTCATCATGAATTTCATATTTAATGTGTTCTTCTTTTATTTGATTTTTTTTACAATGGCAGGGAGAGCGAATTTAAAAAAAAATTACACAGGTCCAACCTCGATAACGCCCCGCAGGACACTGAGCCGCTGAGCGCGAGCCGATTTAGCCCGATTTACTTTGTTTGTGTTTATTAAAAAAAAATGTATTATGTACCTACACTAAAAATCCAACCGTTAAATTCTCTCTGAAATACGATTATCTCATGGTAGGTACATGCAATTTTCATATAATTTTGTGCTGTAAGTAGGAAATGAAACGAAAAATGGTTTTGAAATCGACCCCATTTCGGATTTTTTTGTTCATGGAGCAAATTACAATTTATCGTGTTTTGAGCCGTTAATTTCCCCAAAACAAGAATATATCTATGACATACATTTTTTTCAGGACCTAGATATACTAATTTGACCATTTTAAATTGATTCTAAAACCGGCAAATCTTTCCAAATACGGAACCCTTCATTGTGCGTGGTCCCACGCGCACTTCGGCGGTTTTTTCTTTCTAATTTAGTTAGGTGCTTACAATGACAAAAGTCAGAATGATAACTTACGAAACCCATGATAGCATTTATATTCGGAAATATTATTGCCACGATGCCAAGGAAAACCACAAGTAAGGTACGATAAACGTACTCCACACGAATTTGTCTCTCCGGTTTATATCTTCTCTTGACGTAGTAGAAGAGGAGATTGAATGGCGCCCAGAAGTTAAGTGCGTGAGTCACATAGATCATCACAGCTATAAGACCTTTCAGTATCTTCGGCATTCTGAAATAATCATAAATACAGCTTTTAACATTCGACACATACATTACCCCCCCATGTGTTCGTTTAGAAAGTATTTAGTTAAGCAATCCCAAAACTGAAACGCTAGTAAAACCTTAATAATAATATATAATTGGTTTTACTTAGGTACTGCTCGATTTTTGCGAACTATTTATACCGAATAAATTTAATTTCTAGTATCTAATGCCTAATGATGCCTACAGATTTGCTCGATTTTTTACATCATTATTGCCACTCGACATGCTGTGTTTTGACGATCAATAAGTCAGTTTATTTTAGATTTACAACGAAAAATACGATGTCGATCGTCAAAAACCGACCAAATCTGAAGACACCTTAACCAAACCAATGCGTCTAACCAGCAGCGTGTACAGCCTTATGAAATTAAATAAAAGGAACTTTGAACCTCGTAATTGCTTTAGCACTTTTGACAACAGGTAACCTAGTAACCTAGTAAGTTGAACTTCACGAATAGAAGGTTGAAACTATGCAATTAGCGCATGTCTGAGAATCCACCCGCCTATATATTCCGTTTATCCAACTAGGCCTAGGGTGAATTATTCTCGGCCACACGTTTCCGCCTATCCACTTTAGGGTGAATTTTTGGGGGTGGATAAACGGAATAACCATCATTTTATGATGTGCAATTGACATTAAAACCATGGAGTGGTAAAGGTGACCCATTTGTTGGAATTGTTTACATTTCTATTAAATTACGTTGAAACAGACACAAACATACTAGTGCATACTATAACTAAAAAAAACGTTAAAAAAAATCTGAACACTTACAAGGTCATAGGGAAGTTAAGTGTTAAAGGCGACACGCACGTTTCCAAGAAAGCCGAATACCCGAAGAAGGATGTCAAGAATATGAAAATTATAATTATACCAAATGCTGAAATGATAATAAAGCTAAGTGAGTGTCAAAGTTAACATTAGGGTGGGGCAGAAGATCTTAACTGAAAAGCGCTCATAAAACTGAGCATTCTAGCTAATTTTACCAACATTAAAACAAAATTACAACTTAATTTACAACTTTGTGTACAGTAGCAGGCATACAATAGCACGGATAAAGATTTTATACAATTGTCTAGTATTTAGAGCCACGATTTAAATTTTTCGATATTAATGTCGTAACCGGAAACAGCTTCAGAGTATTGTGTCCAAATATTTGATGAGGGTCACATTTTTACCGGTAATATTGGCACTAAGCTTAGGTTTCCCAAAAAATCTACGGGTGCGGGCAGTATTATTGCAAATTTTTTTTTTGTGACTTGTTTTTGCCAAGATATAAGCTATTTAAAAAAAAAAACACCGTTTTTAGCTCCTGAATATTATATCAAAAAACGCCGATATGCGTCCTCCGCAGCGAATGGGGGTAGCTTCATCTTTTCATTTCATTCTTGAAAATTTGGTACACAAGAGCAAGAGAGGTGACAAAATGCGACAGCCCTCGTAAGCTGTAACCACTACCTATTTTTATACTGTACAACTTAAATACTGTCATGCTATGCAGTTTATACGTACCAATGGTGAGGGCCAAGCTAAACTGATGAGGTTTATCCATGTTGCCTTCGACGGCAACAACAATTCCACAGCAAGACATACTGAACACTGACATCCCAACGTACTCAAAGGTGCCATATAAAGATGTAGTCAATGTTAAGTTTGAGAATGTTGGGTTATATTGAAATGCGTAGTAAATCGTCAGCGCAATGCAAAATACTAAAAAAAAGAAAGAAAAGGTTAAGAGCATGCTACTTAATTTTAGTAAAGGTGTTTTTAAACGAGCTGGTTTTTGGCAATTATGTAGCCGTCGAGTTAAGCTCATGCCAAACTGAGGAGAATCCCGCGCAGGATGCGGGACGAAATTCGGTCGCACCATTTAGGTCAACTTACTTGTACGAAGGTGTGAACCTTAGGCAGGTTTACACCTTCGTACAAATAAGTTGACCTAATTGGTGCAACCGAATTTCGTACCTACATCGTTCTACACCATATCATACAATGAAGTGTTGATCAGGCAAAAACATTTTTTATTTATTGAAAAGTATGTGTGTGCATGGCTTTCGTCGACTACGAGAAGGCTTTCGACAGTATCGAGCATTAGGCCGTGTTCTACGCTCTCCATCACTACCACATCGATTCCCATTACATTGATGTGCTGCCGGCTGCGGGAACTATACACCTCGGCTACTACGGGTCTGCATCATTCATACCCCGCTATCGAAACCCGTACCGATAAAGCGAGGAGTGAGACAGGGTGACACCATTTCACCGAAACGTTTCACAGCAGTCCTAGAATGGATTGAAAAGCATGAGACTATGCCCATTATGGTCGGACTTTTAATTAGCTGCAGTAAAATGACACTTCTTACTGTCATTTCGTAAAAAAACGTTGCCACACTATCTCTACAAGTGATGTGATTAAAAAGCGTTAAAAAATCGTTTTAAGGCCCGATATTCGAAATTGAACAATTTTGACTTATCCGTAAACAATCAAATATTCTTTGTATTGATCGAATAAATATATAATTTAATCTGTTGTAGTTTCATTCAGTCTTGATCCTTATGGTTCAAAACATAATATTTACAACTGTACTTGATCATAATAAAATTGGGAAGACTGGACGATTTTGATTGTTTTTCTAGTATTTTTTTTCAAACTTTTTCTCACAAAGACAAAGTAGTCATTCATAAAAATCTGCTTATAAAATCCCACTGGCAAAGGAAAACGCCTAATAATAAACTATATGCCGGGGAAGAAGGCTTTCTAGAAGACGGACTTCGTATGTTTGAATTGAACCTAAGAAAGGAACTGAAAACTACCATGATGAAATGACCTCGGAATGTTTTGAGAAGCGGTTCGCTGGAATTCTACCTAAACTCAAGCCAAACCAGTGTAAGGCACATTGTCCATAACTACCAGCCAAACGCAGTAGTAGTTATGGACAATGCACCTTGCCATTCCAGAAAGATTGAAACAACACCGAAAATGTCATGAACTAAAACAAAAATACAAGAGTGTATGATGAAAAACACATTTCTTTCGAACTAGTTAAGATAAACTGGTAAAGGCCACACTTTTCACACTTCATGTTGCATTACACAAATTAGGACGGCTAATTTGTGTTACATTTCATGTTACGTTTTACAGTATTAGGTCTGTAAATGGCTATCCCGGTGATATTACACTATGTGTTCAGTGTAATGACACCGAACAACACCGAACACTTGTTAGGCTCTTTTTACACTAGTCACAACACAATGACATCTATTTTGGTTAAAACATAAATATCAATTTACACTTATTTAGTCAAGTACCTACCTATATCCTTTACAAACTCGTAAGTACTCACATATCACCAAATTAGCGGCTATTGAGAACGGCGCCAATACTTTCAGATGCCTGATTAAACATATTGCAACAACAAAAGGTATCAGTATGGCTAGGTACATTCTCAAACTCGGATATCCTGAAAAGTGAAATAAAACAATTAAACATTATTTCTTTTTTCTTCGCTAAAAATAACTACTACTTGAAAACTACATCTATATGTATAAAAGAAAGTCGTGTTAGTTACACTATTAAGGCCGTGCGCTGCGTTAGGCGTGCGCACGGCGCGGGTGCCCGCGTGGCGTACTGTTTCATGTGTGCTGCGCTGCGCTGATCTATGAGATTACATGAAAACAGCACGCCACGCGAACGCCCGCGCCGTGCGCACGCCTAACGCAGCGCACGGCCTTATAACTCAAGAACGGCTGAACCGATTTGGCTGAAAATTAGTGGGGAGGTAGCTTAGAACCAGGTGACGGACATAGGATACTTTTATACATGTAATTCTTCTGTACGTGTATTTGTCACCTAACTCCTCCTAAACGGCTGGACCGATTTTTCAATTCGTTAGGGTACAAATTTTATTTTATGATTGATTCTAGTATTGTTTTACATACTTAACCGTAACCGACTCGTGGGCAAAAATTTGGAGGAAGACCTCAAAAACCAAGGGCTTCTACTTCGCAACGCTACAACCCAACATCCAGCGGAAACCTTGGTGTTTCGAATGCCCAAAATTGTCCAAAAGAACTGTTTCGTCACTTTGTAGACTGAGACTTCTTTGCACGGATTATGGTTCAGTATATCAAAAGGTTACATGGCTCGGTGACGTGACTAGTTAGCACTTTGGCAGCGGCCTCGTCCATAATTCTCTTTATTCCCTATCCCGTCGGATTTTCTTAAACATCGGACCTTCTTTAATTTTTTGTCAACATCATACATTCAATGGAGAGGTTCAATTCGTCGCGGTCGAGTTATCGGGATCGAGTTATCGGGGTAATTTTTTCCGGATCGAGCTGTCTCGGCGTCGACTTTATTTTTTATGATTTTTTTTATTGGATACTAATGAGCCTGCTCTTGATCACGATCGCGCCTGATGGAAAACAAAGGACGAGGTCTACGATTAAACGAGCGTGCTCAGATGTCGTTCATCTGTTTTCGGCTAATAATAAGTCATGGTGATTTATGTTCCTTTACCTTCATGAGCTGCTTCAATAGAAGTTTCAGGGGTATTTTCGACAAGCTGTTTAACGGTTTTCGCTATAATTATTTGGTAGCAAATGCATGCACCGAGGAGATCCATACATACGAAAGTATCTATAGCATACCTATAAATGAACAAACAAGGGATTAAATATAATGACTACCAAAAAAATTAAATGCTCACCAAATCTGCGTCGACCTGCTGACGAAAAACTATTTCTAACACCTGTTGGAAATAAGTATTTAGTTGAAAATGGTATTTTATTGCCATTTACTCAAACAGGTCAGACTAAAATATCATTATTGTCATGAAAACGATCACGTCTTGTAGTAGATAGTCCTCACCGGGAGCTGGCGGGAAATACTGGAATCTGAACTGTTACATTACACGCGTTCAGATTCAGCAGTGAACGAATCCAGGCGAGCATACAGTGCGTACCTGTATTATTACAATTCGTAACATTGCAGCAAGGAGTGCGGTGTAAAACCCCAAGTCTGCTATTTTTTACATTCCAACACGATCCCATTGTCACTGCATTGTCATTTTGCTAAAAGTTAATCTGTTAAATTCATAATTTCATACAATGGAGTGTCAGTGGTTGACCATGGAAAGTCATAATGACGCCATTATGACGCCATTATATTAGTAGATTACCAAACTTGTCAAAATCAACAATTATGAAATCAATGATAGACCATTCTGACACTATTGTAATAGCAGACTTGAGGCCCTGAATCGATGTTGCATGTACGAATACTGATAGCTCGAGCGGTTACAAAAGCGATCAATGCTCCTTAGTCAGTGCGTCTAATTGGATGGCGTCCACCAATACAACACCTGTATTGTACAATCAGCAACAAAATTCGATTAATACTTGTGTTTTCTAAAAATCTTAATTATAGAGAAAACTTCATTAAAATTGGAACAGATGTAAATTTGAAAGAAAATTAACTTTTATCTAATAAATGAAATGCTAAAAAGCAGGTTATCCTATCATTTTATGTTAATTTAGATGATGTCAAAAAGTAGCAGTGTTAACCGACTTATGTTGCTGACCGTACCACAATGCTAAAATTAAATACACGCGAACACCCGGTGAGTGACCACCTTAAAAAACTGAAGCGACATTCGTTATGAATATTTATAATTTACCTATTATTATTTCAAAAATCCTAAAAACAAATGAGACGTCATAGTAAAATCATACATGAAATTAATAGGACAAAAATAAAATTATTGTTCATAAATTAAACGAAGTTAAAAGTCGTCTCATTCGATATAAGTCGTATGATGTTGTCAGTCTTGTTTCCTTAGTCCTTGTTCTGAAAATATCACTGAGTACAGTACTATGTTTTGTACTATTCGGTGGGCACAGTGTTATGAAACAAAAGTTGTTGACAATAAAATGGTTTCTTGTCCATGTATACATCTTTTTGGAGATGAAGCTGACTGTACCAACAATGAATATAGAAGAAATTTTACGTAAATAGTAACCTGAAAGGCTTTGAATATTTTTGAATCGACTGGTTCGGATGTGTCATAATAGCTGCTTCTCCCACGTCTGCATACGACATATAAGGTATTCTTGTACGTCTATAAAGTATTTGCGAAGATTTTAAAAGTAACTGAAATAAATGAACACATATAATAATAATAATAAAAAAGAAAAAAAAAAAGAAAGAGACAAGGTAAAAGTGCTTTGTCCTTCAGGGTGATACATAGTGTGGAACTATGGAAAAAGGACCATTTTCACCAATAAACATCGCCTAACAAAGCCAGGTGGATTCAAGAAGGGATTTGGGAGGTGGGAGTAACTAGGAGCGTGGGAGAACACCATGGGTCCCCATGACTCCCATGGTCAGCGATCATAAGGTAAATGTCAGTCACAAAAAAAATCCTGGGCAAACATTGCTCCCCCAGAAGCCGTTCACCTGATAAAACCATAAAAACTATGTACCTATTAAGAAGTTTTAAAATATCAGACAGAAGTCTTTTTAGGGTTCCGTACCAAAATGGTAAAAAAGGAACCCTTATGGTGTGACTCAGTCTGTCTGTCTGTCTGTATGTCTGTCACAGCTGTATATCTCAAGAACTACTAATGCTATCAACTTGTTTGGAACAGTTTTAGATGACGTTTACTCAATTATTTTGCAAATAATAAAGAAATAAAAATATTTATGTTTTTTTTGCAACAGCTGCTGAAAGGAGGTCTTAAAAATTCAAAGTAGTCCTACTAGGGCATGTGGGGTATCATATGAAAGAACGCTGTTTGCCCATCCTCAAACATTTTTTTTTTTTTTTACGTTTATGAAATAGTACGCCGATACAGCTCCATAGTAATTTTATGTAGTAAAAAACTTGCAATTTGTGACGAAAGACAAAAAATACTAATTTTTTTACGATTTTGGGGTCATTATTTAAGTATGGTACAAGATTTCTTTTATTTTATGTTAGTATTGTTGTTAAGTGACATGAACAAGGACTAATTAGAAAAGCAAAAAAAAAACCACTAAGTAGTCACATTAGTTTTTTTTTAAATAAATTTCCAAAGGAGAATGCCCATTTTCTTATGAGATTTGGGCCCCTAAAAGATTGTCATGTCACGGTGGTTTCAATTTTATTTTGTAGAAAATAAAATTTATTTTAATATTTTTAGTTTTTTCACCCAGGTTTTTGAGAAATCTTAATTTTTCAGATGATGATATTGAGGTTTTAAAAATGATTTGATACCTAATTACCTCTACTATCACCCCTTAAAGGAATCGTGACATGTTTCCAGTAACCCTGTATAATTCCTATTAGGAGGATAATAATAAAAAAAATAAAAAATAGCAGGCAGCTAATACTTACATGAAGGCAGTAACCCATGTAAAAACCGAAAAAAACGTTAAGGGGGATAGCTACTAACACGCCACCCTTCATGTAGGCGGCATGACTGCCGAGGATTCCGCCTCCAAGAGCTCCCTTCACTATATGTGCGCAGGCACCCACTGTACTGAAATCAGTAAGACTTGGTTGCATCAAAGGCTATTTTATGTTATTGTCACTGTAAAAAACAACTTAAGGTGAGGTTTTTCGGGCCTGTATGTTCTAAAATGCTACTTCTGCCTCCCAGAAATGCAGAGTGGCGTATTTATTTACGATGCGCTGCCGACTCATTCTGCCTAGCCTTTTCCCAACTATGTTGGCGTCGGCTTCCAGTCTAACTGGATGCAGCTGAAAACCTGTATTTTACATGGAGCGACTGCCTATCTGACCTCCAAAACACAGTAATTGGGTAATACGATACCCCTTGGTAAGACTGGTTGTCAGACTTTCAGGCTTCTGACGACCCATAACGACTGTTCAAAGATCCAGGAATGACAGCCGGGACCAACGGCTTAACGTGCTTTCCGAGGCACGGAGTAGTTTCAGTATGTAAAGATGGTCACCCATCCACTGACCAACCCCAGCAAGCGTAGCTTAACCTGATGGATCGACCCGTGCGGCTGTTATTACTTAGCTACGAGCCCCGATGCGCTGAGACTATTTCGCGGAAAATCTATGCCACAGATATTTGCAGTTGATCAACTGATTTAGTTTTTCTTAGGTTCGATATTTTTTCCTTACTGTGACTGTACACAGTACGTACTTACCATAAAATGTAAACATTTTATGGTAAGTACGTACTGTGTACAGTCCGCGAGGTCTAAGCTGAGCTTTGCATTTGTGTGAGTGCACATAGATAGTGTAGGTGTGACGTCCGATTGCTTGGCTTAAACCTTTTAGTACGATAGGCCATGACCAAAACCATGTCGCATCGTTGTACGATTGAAGATTTTGTCTTAAGTAAAACGATAAGACTAAAATTTTGGTCATGGCCTCTCGTACTATTTTGGTGATCACTCACACAATTTAAGCTCATCTTAGGCTTCGTGGACTGTAGTGAACTAAATTATAACTTAAAATGTCCTGTGTAATCAAGGGTGGGTATACGTTGAGAAGGAGGCGGCGCAGTGCAGCGAAGCGCAGATTTTGTGGTTCCTGCGTCACGAGTGTGGCAGGCGGACATTTTGTGGTTCCTGCGTCACGAGTGTGGCAGGCGGACATTTTGTGGTTCCTGCGTCACGAGTGTGGCAGGCGGACATTTTGTGGTTCCTGCGTCACGAGTGTGGCAGGCGGACATTTTGTGGTTCCTGCGTCACGAGTGTGGCAGGCGGACATTTTGTGGTTCCTGCGTCACGAGTGTGGCAGGCGGACATTTTGTGGTTCCTGCGTCACGAGTGTGGCAGGCGGACATTTTGTGGTTCCTGCGTCACGAGTGTGGCAGGCGGACATTTTTGTGTGACTTTTTAGATTTTTTTTTTCACCGGTTTTTTTTACACCTTATAAGTACTTAGAAACGACCTCTTGCTACCGTTTCCGCTTGCCAAGATACTGCCCCTTCAGAATTAAAATATTTTTTTATTTTACGAAAGCTTGTGCTGTATAAATATACAGGGTGAAATTGAATAGATGCGACAAAATTTAAGGGGGCGTTCTACGCATCAATATGAACAACTTTTACTATGGGACCAAACCTGAAATCGCGAAAAAAAAATCAGCTGTTCAGTACATTTAATGTTCGCATAATTCGTCAAAATGTACTGAACAGCTGATTTTTTTTTCGCGATTTCAGGTTTGGTCCCATAGTAAAAGTTGTTCATATTGATGCGTAGAACACCCCCTTAAATTTTGTCGCATCCATTCAATTTCACCCTGTATAGCGTTGTAGCCCTACATCTATTTGCGTTTACTGGAATAAGTTGTCTCTCAAAAAGACCATCAGTAATTCGTACATCTAAAAAATTTTGTCATGACTTCTTCTCTCAAATAATTGTGAAGAACACAAATGTTGTCTTCACAACTTTGACTACTTACAATTTTTACTTATATTTCAAATTGCTTCCTGAAAACTCTAAAGTGGTTGGCGATTATACCAAATGTTCATTCTACTGTTTGTCGTGCACGAGACAACCTGTAATATCAACCTGTATATCTTGTTTTTTTTGTCGTTCAGTGACTGTTTTTGAGTCATTAATGGAAACGCTTCAGCACCAACGAAAACGTATGGTGTTGGTTTAGTAATGGTTTTAGATTTGGCAGGTGTAGGGAAATATTTCGCAACTTGCATGACACGAAGTATACGCAACCCTACAAACTGTCGGAATTAAAAAAAAATGTACAGGTTATTTTAAATTGGCTAGCTAAACTCCACAGACGCGATGGGTATCGATATCTAAACATGATAAAACAAGAATAAATAAATTAGATTTTATTTTGGGGTCATCGACCGGAGTTATTGCAGTCACTTGAAATATCAGTTTATAAAATCTGTTATTCTCTGTGGACCCTCAACAGACGCGATGAGTATCGATATTATTTTTTATTCTATTGTGTTTAAATATTAGAGGAGCTCGTGGCTAAGTAATAACAGCCGCACGGGTCGATCCATCAGGTTAAGCTACGCTTGCCGGGGTTGGTCAGTGGATGGGTGACCATCTTTACATACCGAGACTCCTCCGTGCCTCGGAAAGCACGTTAAGAGGAAACGTGGGTGCTCTTTTCTCCATACAAACAGATACAAACGCTCTCGCCTGTTTTCTTTCTGGTTAATGACCATAAAGCAATGATTTTTTACAGAAATACAAATAACAGCTACTTGTATGCCCCTATGTTTTCCTTTTTGATGATATATTATTTTTATAAGAACTAGAACCCTACAAAAATGCTCAAAATTACCTATTCAGACCGCTGTGAACAGACGCCTAGTGTCCCAATTTGACAACTATTAAGGAAAAAATAAAAACATAGGGGCATAGTAGTTATATAATATCCTTCTTATTCAGTTTATGAAATATCTTTTAAATTGGTCCAATATTGGAGGAGGAAATAGGCGAGAGCCAAACCTCTAAATGTGACTTTTTACATAGGCTATTTAGTCGGATCTGCAGTTGTCCTTATCGCACGAATGCGAGGGCGGAGCGCTCGCAGAGCGACAGCAATACCTTCTTAAAATACCTAATTTTCAAAAGTCTGGTCGCCCCCATTTCCTCTTAAGCCGTTGGTCCCGGCTGTCATTCGTGGATCTTTGACAGTCGTTACGGGTCGTCAGAAGCCCGAAAGTCTGACAACCAGTCTTACCAAGGGGTATCGTATTGCCCAGTTACTGGGTTGTGGAGGTCAGACAGGCAGTCGCTCCATGTAAAATACTGGTATACAGCTGCATCCGGTTAGACTGGGAGCTGACCCCAACATAGTTGGGAAAAGGCTAGGCAGATTTTTTATTGTGTTTAGATATCGATCAAATAAATAGTTTGATAAATAGCTAGTGTTCGCGACGAAGCGTCACCAATAATAGTGATATAGTTTTTTTTATTTATTCTCAACTTAACATAGAATCATAGTCGGCGACGAGACCCTATCTGCGCACATAGGCGCAAGTAGCGGGGGACCGTCGTAGTTCACGTCAGTGCGATCGCGAATCAGACGGGACTTATAAGTTAGGAAATCAAAGAGATTTTGTTAATATAGTTTTTATTTATTTGATTTATTTATTTATTGAGCAAGGCACACCAACGATATATTTACAAGGGTAAATAACAATAGGTAATTCAGTCTTCAGTACTGTGTAAATACATCACTTATACATCACTTAACTTAAATTCAAACGCTAAAGTGTTCTTATAGCCTGTGATAGTGTAATAGTGAAGTTACATAAGGAAAACTGTAAGTACAACCTCTATAAACCTCAATTAAGTGGGCTATATAGCCGTTTTCATAGTTTTGTTGGTGCGCCCAGGTACCCTAGATCAAGACCTAGACCTGGGCGTAATGTTAGACCTGTAGTTTATCTGCAAAAGCCACTTAATTGGGTTTATAGAGGTTGAAACTGTATTTTTGTTAATATGTTTTAACGTTTTAGGTTTTCAGGGCGCGTAGTGCCGATATTTAAATTATCGTATTGTTCTAGGTCATTAGACCAGCTTGAGATACCTGTAAAGACCATTGAAATAGCTTCAGTAGTTTTCAAGTAATTTAGCTTGCAAAATATTTTAAAATTAAAATAATCGAATTTTTTGTGTTTACACAGTAATATCTTTTCAGTAAATAACCTTACAGGAATTTCAAGTATCTCAATAGTTGCGCGGTCTAATGACGATTCTGACAATGTGTCACATGTTGTATTTCATGAAATATTTAAGCTAGTTATAAGCGATTTTGTGATTTTTTTTAAATAAAACTTAGATGAAAATAAAGTTGAAAACGGGAGACGATTTGCGGTCCTCAGTAAGGTAAAGTTTCGAGGTACCTAAGCGCGCAAGCCAAAATAGCAAATCGTAGCCATCGGCATGGTACCATCTGTTTTCTAAAGAGTGCGCCAGTCGTCTACTGAAATCCGCTGAAGACTTATCAAGATGCTGTTTCATTGAAAATAATCCTTCAGAACCTCACAAGAACATAGCTGCTGGTCATCGGTTGCAGATAGCCGAGCCTATAGGTGCAGGACGTCAGCGCCATATGGACTAGGAGGCCTAATCACATACATAGGTATACACCTGGATAGGCTTACACACTCCTTTCACCTCACCGTGTCCATCGATCACGCCCGTCCGGCACAGCTAGAATAGTATTGTCTCGCTCACTCATACTGAAAATGGCATTCATGCTGTATGTACGAGGTATTTCTCTCTTCAGTGTAGATAAATACTTTTTCGCGCGACCAAATTACGGTGAGGGAACATCTAACCATTTAAATCTTTGACATTTTGTGGTTACCTGGTGAATTTGGCATCCGGGTGCTCTCTTGCCTTCCGGTAGTCGAAGGAATCCTCATCAGCCTGGGACGTCGTGAGGTTCCTGAAGTTTCTGCTAGCTCTCGGAACAGCAGGAGGAGCCTATTCATAACAAAAAAAACTACTTTACTTAACAATAAAAGACGCTTACTAATGAACAAAGTAAAGTTAAAGAGTGATCTCTGAATTTTGCCCTGAGGGCCATTTAATTTGATTGACAAAAAAATCCGTTTCACTTCACGACGTTATTTTTATTGCTGCCCAAAATCCGCCATGTTAAAAATTGATGTCATCAGATTTCGGAAGGGTCCTATGACTCTTCACCAAGTTTTACCAAAGCTAAAATATACTTCATAATACAATTTAATAATTATCACGTAAAAAATTAAGTTACATTAAAATTGCTTATTAGTCTTGTAGGCTAGATTGTAATTAATTATTAAGAACCTGGTTCTTTTTAATAAAGGATAAAAAAAAAAATACAATTTGGTACTGATTTGACCCCAGGGGGTTTTTAAGCAAGCATATGCAGGACGAAACGTTGATAGCTGTGTTGGTGCGGCATGTTGTAGAGGACACTGAATATTTATTTGAAAAGTTTCAGATAGGAGCCCCTTAGTCAGGAATCCACGTTCAGATTTCGAAAATGGACCAAAAATAAAGTGATCTTCAGAGCCGTTGATTTTCTTATGATCGTGTGCGGCCTAACCTACAATGACTTAAATCGGCAAATCTGATGAAGAAAGGCTTTCCCTAAATCTGACGACTTTGAAAATTCAGATTTGGACAATTTTTAATAGGATATTCAGGGCGATTAGAAGTTATTCTGTGCAATAGTGTAACATATCCTGATAGTGAAAATCATTTGACGGATTGATGGAGCCTTTTGGGAAATAAAACGAAACATTGATTTAGGAAATGTACCTAAAAGTGGTAATAATTTTGCATTTATCTGTAAATCAACGAACCGAATAGCTTTGAGTGATATTTGAATTTGTCCTTTTAAAAATTGTCCAAATCTGAGTTTTCAAAGTCAAATTTTGGAAAAGCCCACAATTTCTTCATCCAGATTTGCCGATTTAAGTCATTATGGGTTAGGCCGCACACGATCATAAGAAGATCACTTTATTTTTGGTCCATTTTGAAATCAGAAAGTGGACTCCTGTCCACGGGGCTCCTATCTGAAACTTTTCAAATATTTATATTTGGTGTCCTCTACAAATGCCGCACTTACTCAGCTTTCAACTTTTCGCCCTGGATATGCTTGCTCAAACTCTTTGGGCTGGAACCCATTGTTTTATTTGTCTATTCCAAACCGAGCTTGTATGGGATCGTTATCCGTCTCCTTTGAGGCTGTAATATACAAGTTAAATAATCAATTTAGGTATTCATATCAGTAGTTTAAAATTTTCGATCTTCTTTTCTATGAATACAGGATCAAATTAAATAAGCTAGCGAAACTCTTCATATTACGTAAAGGGTTTCGACCTAAACATGATAAAATGAAAAAAAAATATGGTTTGTTGTTTTTTTTTTTTTTGGGTAAAAATCGCAGTTACAAGACTGATTGGCTCCACTCATAGACGTATAAAAAAAGATGGACTCCGCGCCGCGCATATCGAAAGTGAAGCACCGTACCGATCTATGTGTGCATGATTTGAGTACTTACCTGCAAAGATGCTGTCGCTCGTGTCACGTAATGGCGGCCGGTCGGCATACTATGACGTAAATGTGTGCGTGAGGCGTGTTTGTACAAACGGTCCGGCATACTTACTGTGCTTCACTTTCGATATGCGTGGCGCGGAGTCCATCTTTTTTTATAAGTCTATGGCTCCACTGTACTTTTTTTTTTTTTTTTTTATTTATTTAATCCATATTGTTACAATTACAAACATTTATTTAACACCTGCCAAACTGCAGAGCAATTTGTCGGCAGTAGGTTCTCGTGGATTTTGCACGAATGTTCACTTAACTACATATTAAAAATTAATTAATTCTAAGTTAAAAACTAAGACCGTGGCTCTTTATCAACCGCGCGTCCGAAACTAGGTGAATCGTTTGGGTTAGGTTAGAATAGTGATCATTACCTTTAATGCTGGTGAATCATTTGGGTTAGGTTAGGTTAACCGGTTTTCTAAACTCGTACCTACTAGTTCAGTCTTTTTTGAAGTCGATTAAAACGATTTAAATAATTGAGAGAGTCGGACTTAGTCATTCCTTTATCAGCGAATAGGTACCTCTGATCTCATCATAAAATAACTAGATTGAGCAAATAAAAATAGCTAAATAAAAGAATTAAATAACACAATTATACCATACCATTTGTAAAATTTATGCAGAAAAACACATTTAGTAAAATTGTTCTCAAAAGTCGTTTATTGAAAGTAGGATTGACAGATACCTACTTTATACAATAGGCAATATTTTTCTTCTCGCAAAAATGGGCGTCTTACTAAAAAGAACTTCAGAAAAAAGGTCTGTTTGTATTTTACAAACAAACCTTTTTTCTGAACTTCTTTTTCAGTTTGGTCTTTGTAAGCCATAATGAATTACTTAAGTACTTGGGTACGTTTTTTACTTATTGCAATCTTATCAATAAGAATTTGAGCTCCAGGGTATAAGCTATCTACATACCAAATTTCATCCAAATCGGTCCAGACGTTTGAGCGTGAAGAAGTATAGGTCCACACACACACTCACAATCTTTCGCCTTTATAATATTAGTGTGATTACACTGCACCTTACCATTTTGCACAGTTGCACAAATGTAGTTTATATTATTAGAATTGAGCACGAAAAGGTCGTATTTTGTGTATAATCTCGATGTAATTATTATTACACAATTGGATTTCAGGATTTCAATCTGCAACCGCCATAAACGTCAAACTTCTTACGCACATTGATGGTCACAGCCGACACGTGATAAAGGACAGAAAACTTAAGCCTCTCATAAACTTGTCCAAGTTTTACCAGTTTTTGAAAGTAATTGAAATCAAAATGTAGTTTGGTGTGTACAATGCGATTCAACTAAGAATAGGAACGTCAATGACCTCTAACTGTCAACTGAAGCTAAAAATCTAAGGCTTGCAAAGTTTTGTAGTGTTATCCTTATCCATTTTAGTTCTGTTTTTGGAATTTATTTTTGTTAAAATAAGTCACTGACTTTGCAAATGTGTAAACGAGGTGCTGTTTAGCTAAATCTTCACAATATGGCGCAAGGTCATTCCTATTCTTAGTTGAAACGCATTGTAGCCTATTATTAACTTTGTAGATTTATCTGTAGACTTGTGGTGTTAGGTTTAGGTTGAAGTAGAAAAAAAAAACTGTTTACTAACAAAAATCGTCCTTTCAGCTACTAACATATAAATAGGTAACTATCACGAAGTGCAAAGTTCAACGTCTCATCTCACTGCGTCGCCGCCGTCACCGCAGAGCATGTAACTTTGCCGTCACCACATGACGCTGGCAGAATAGTCTACATCGGCTCCTATCGGCTCAGTTGCCAACGACAAAGAGGAAAAAAAAATGGCCGCAAATATTTTTACCTTAGTTAACTTTTAGATATACCTACATCTAGATCGAGCCACCGCGTGGCCGGTCATGAGACAGAAATATAATACTTTTTCTAGGTTATGTGCTATGAGAAATGAGGTTTAACGGAAGAAATCTTCCTTAGATTGGACTGGAACCTATGTCAATACATTCGCACAATGCAAAAACTGTCCAAAAAAGTTAAATTAATCGACGCATGTTATATTTTGTTTGGATAACATATTATGAAAGTTCACCAAGCAAAAATACGGCACGCCGTAAGAGACAGAAGATACGATGCTTTGTCCCAATTTTCCTACTAATTTCGTATCGTCTCACTTCCACACTTCACACTGTAATCATGGCAACGTCTAGATATTTAACGTCATTGATTTTTACTCCGTCTCTTTTCTTTGCTAGTGACGTAGCCTTAGATAATATACATCTAGATCGAGCCACCACGTGGCCGCTCATGAGACAGCAATATTAACAGTGAAAGTACTTTTTTTGGCAACATTATTTAATTTTGCCATGCAAAGTACTTTGTTTGGCAACATTTTTAAAGCAAAAATAGGGAACGTCGTAAGGGACAGAAGATACGACGCTTTGTCTCAATTTTCCTAATTATTTCGTATATAATTGTGTCTCACTTCCACACTTCACACTGTAATCATGGCAACGTCTAGATGTACAGGGTGATTGGAAGATGGGTGCAAAGCTTTAAGGCGAAGATAGTACAGACAGTTTAGAACCATTTAAGCCATGGTTGTCTTAGACGAAGTCTTACTATTTTTTTAACCTAATATTTATGATTTATATCGAAAATTCCCAAAATTTTAAATAAACTGCTTATTTATGGCCAAATTGAATGATAAATGAATTCTTTTTTATTTTATTTTATTAAATTAATGTGTAAGCAAACTAGCAAAACATATTTTAGGCCTTTAATTAGTCTGCCTAAAATTTAAAATTTCTCCCTCAAATTGGTTTGTATGTCCTAATTTGAATAATCTGTAAGATATCTACGTAAGTTATACCTCAAAAGAAAGAGCGATTATCAAACATGGTTCCAAAAAGGTTTGAAAAAAAAAAAATTCACGCCTCGTTTTTTTTTAAATACGGTTTACAAATAGTAGATTATGCACCGAGGGGCTAAAGTTGTGTCTTATGTCACGGGCGTCATATTGAATCTCGAGCGCAATGAAGGATTCGGGATTTAACTCCCGAGCGTAGTGAGGGAGTTAAGAGTTTAACTCACGAGCGAAGCGAGGGAGTTAATACAAGAATCCTGAATGCAGCGAGGGATTCAAGCTAGCCCAAGGCAAAGACACCTTTAGCCCAGAGGAGGATACTCTACTTTTTACACCTACTGTGAGAAAATAATAGCCATAGTACGAAAAACAAAGTATTTATTAAATAAACAAACAGTAAGAATAACATATTTAGAACTAGTTAGTTATATGCACTTACATATTAATTAAAGTTAACGGTAAGATTTGAGACATTAGTCCAGTTGTGCAAAGATAAAGTTAAGTTTTTATTTGGTACGGTTATAGATGTTGATCAATCAATCTGCCTAGCCTTTTCCCAACTATGTTGGGGTCGGCTTCCAGTCTAACCGGATGCAGCTGAATACCAGTATTTTACATGGAGCGACTGCCTGTCTGACCTCCACAACCCAGTAACTGGGTAATACGATACCCCTTGGTAAGACTGGTTGTCAGACTTTCGGGCTTCTGACGACCCGTAACGACTGTCAAAGATCCACGAATGACAACCGGGACCAACGGCTTAACGTGCTTTCCGAGGCACGGAGGAGTCTCGGTATGTAAAGATGGTCACCCATCCACTGACCAACCCCGGCAAGCGTAGCTTAACCTCATGGATCGACCCGTGCGGCTGTTATTACTTAGCCACGAGCTCCTCTCACGGTTATAGATGTTGATGTGGAATTAAAAAAAAAAATTAAAAAAAAAAAAAAAAATGGTTCGTAGTTATCTAATTATTCTTACAATATTATGTGTTCGAAAACATGGCAACGATATGAAGAAGCAGTCTTTATGATTTTGTAGGAAATCGAGAATATCATCCACGCGTAGTAAGGGTTTCGAGAATAGCTTTCCTCTTTCTGGACCCAAAGAGTGTTTGTTAGTACTATACTGCCAATTTAGCTGAGCATGTGAGATTCCAAATTCAAATCACATTATTGACCAGCGGGTCATAATGAAATCCAGTACAACATTATTGACCGGCTGTGCCCCGGCCACTAATGACTCACTTTAGGTTAAGGTTGCTTGACATATAATTTGACATTTTCGAGCAGGTGGTGTGAAAAAGTATTTATAAATTTTTATTTTTTTTATGAACTATAAATGTCTGTAAAAAAAAGTCTAACAACACAGAGGCCTAAAACATGTTTTGCTAGATTGCTTACACATTAATTTAATTAAATAAAATAAAAATTAATTAATTTATCATTCTATTTGGCTGTAAATAAGCAGGTCAGTTAAAATTTTGGGAGTTTTCGAAAAAAATAATAAGTTTTAGCTTATAAAAAAATGGTAAGACTTCGTCTATCTAAGACAACCATGGCTTAAATGGTTCTAAATTGTCTGTACTATCTTCGCTTTAAAGCTTTGCACCCATCTGCCAATCACCCTGTATATTGTCATTGGACGTAGGTGACGTTAATATGTTCTTCTTTTTCTTGTGTGAATGCAAAGTTATCCAGCAGTCTAGAGAATTCTCTGTCTACGAAACAAAATTAAAAAAAAAGTAAGACAATTTTAATTTCGCGGGCTACATTATATTATAACTGTTTTGCATTAAAACAAAACAGTTAATAATATTATGTTATGAAAAACATAATAAATCTAATAAATCTAAAATAATAATCTTCGATATGAGTAAGGCATTTGATTTTGTGGATCATAGCATCTTACTTAACAAATGTGAAAAATATGGTATCCGTGGTGTCGCTCTAGATTGGATAAAAAGTTTTCTAACAGGCCGACAGCAATGTGTTGAAGTTACTAACTTAAATACAAACCTTGAATCCACTGTCTACAGATCTTCATCTAAACTAAATAAATATGGCGTACCACAAGGTAGCGTTTTGGGCCCCTTACTATTTTTACTGTACATTAATGATTTACCCGACTCAATTAAGTATGATAGTGTCCTATTCGCTGACGATATCTCTGTTATAGTGCCTAATAAAACTAAAAGTTCAAGTCATGAAAGTAAAATATTCGAAGCCGTACAGTCTGTAATCAAATGGCTTGAATCAAATAACCTATGTGTAAATATATCTAAAACAAAACTAATTAAATTTCGTACATAAAAAAATAAACTCCACGATAGTATTAACATTAAAATAAACGATAAAAACATAGAAGAAACAGAAAATACTAAATTCTTAGGTATAACTTTAGACAAATTTTGTAATTGGAAACAAAACATAAACACCGTATGCAATAAACTGAATAGATTTGTGTACGCACTAAGGAAACTTCGTACTGTGTCAGATGAAAAAAACAGCCCGTATAGCATATATAGTGGATATGTTGAATCAATATTAAGATACGGAATTATAATATGGGGAAATTCAACAGATAACGATAAAACATTTATTGTACAAAAGAAATGTGTAAGAGCTATATGCGGTGTCGGTCCACTTGAATCTTGTAGGCCTTTATTTAAAAAGCTGCAATTATTGACTTTGACCGGCATGTATTTGTTTGAGGTATTAGTTTTTGTAAGGAAGCATACAGAATTCTTTAGATTCAAAGGTGACACAGAGACCAAGAGATGCAACAAAAATTTTAATTCCATTTTGTAATATAGCGTTATCTAAAAATAATGTTTATCATATATGTGCATTACTATTTTTAATAAATTACCAAAGTCTATAAGAGAACTAC
This sequence comes from Cosmia trapezina, assembly GCA_905163495.3. Taxonomy (NCBI): domain Eukaryota; kingdom Metazoa; phylum Arthropoda; class Insecta; order Lepidoptera; family Noctuidae; genus Cosmia; species Cosmia trapezina. The sequence goes on from LR991045.1 coordinate 10,646,586, forward strand.
CATTTAAATATTTTTCACACCACCTGCTCGAAAATGTCAAATTATATGTCAAGCAACCTTAACCTAAAGTGAGTCATTAGTGGCCGGGGGCACAGCCGGTCAATAATGTTGTACTGGATTTCATTATGACCCGCTGGTCAATAATGTGATTTGAATTTGGAATCTCACATGCTCAGCTAAATTGGCAGTATAGTACTAACAAACACCTTTTGGTGCCAGAAAGAGGAAAGCTATTCTCGAAACCCTTACTACGCGTGGATGATATTCTCGATTTCCTACAAAATCATAACGACTGCTTCTTCATATCGTTGCCATGTTTTCGAAGACATAATATTGTAAGAATAATTAGATAACTACGAACCATTTTTCATTTTTTTTAATTTTTTTTTTTTAATTTTGGAACGAAGTTCCTTATCGCGCGTTGTGAAAGGGGGCTAGACGGAAAAAAGTCTCACGAAAAGTTGTCACGACACTTTTTGCTATAGGTAGCTATTGTAAGCCGTGCGGCGTGCGCATGTTTCTCTGTCTGTCTCTCTCTCTCTCTCTCTTATAGAAAGCAAGCCAGATATTTTCATTTCTATTTCGCATTGAACAGTGTGGTGTCGCGATGAAGATGATGATGGTGATGATGATGATGATGGTGATGATGATGATGGTGATGATAATGATGATGATGATGATGGTGATGATGATGGTGATGATGATGGTGGTGATGATGATGATGATGATGATGATGATGATGATGATAAGTATAAAAATAAAATTTTGTTACAATTCCTTCACTAATTAATCGAAAGGAACATGGTGATGATGATGGTGATGATGATGATGATGATGATGATGATGATGATGATGATGATGATGATGATGATGATGAAGTTTCTCAAGTTTTTTTTTTTTTTAAATTACACATCAACATCTATAAACGTACCAAATAAAAACTTAACTTTATCTTTGCACAACTGGACTAATGTCTCAAATGTTACCATTAACTTCAATTAATATGTAAGTGCATATAACTAACTAGTTCTAAATATGTTATTCTTACTGTTTGTTTATTTAATAAATACTTTGTTTTTCGTACTATGGCTATTATTTTCTCACAGTAGGTGTAAAAAGTAGAGTATCCTCCTCTGGGCTAAAGGTGTCTTTGCCTTGGGCTAGCTTGAATCCCTCGCTGCATTCAGGATTCTTGTATTAACTCCCTCGCTTCGCTCGTGAGTTAAACTCTTAACTACCTCGCTGCGCTCGGGAGTTAAATCCCGAATCCTTCATTGCGCTCGAGATTCAATATGACGCCCGTGACATAAGACACAACTTTAGCCCCTCGGTGCATAATCTACTATTTCACACCACCTGCTCGAAAATGTCAAATTATATGTCAAGCAACCTTAACCTAAAGTGAGTCATTAGTGGCCGGGGGCACAGCCGGTCAATAATGTTGTACTGGATTTCATTATGACCCGCTGGTCAATAATGTGATTTGAATTTGGAATCTCACATGCTCAGCTAAATTGGCAGTATAGTACTAACAAACACCTTTTGGTGCCAGAAAGAGGAAAGCTATTCTCGAAACCCTTACTACGCGTGGATGATATTCTCGATTTCCTACAAAATCATAACGACTGCTTCTTCATATCGTTGCCATGTTTTCGAAGACATAATATTGTAAGAATAATTAGATAACTACGAACCATTTTTCATTTTTTTTTTTTTTTTTTTTTTTTTTGGAACGAAGTTCCTTATCGCGCGTTGTGAAAGGGGGCTAGACGGAAAAAAGTCTCACGAAAAGTTGTCACGACACTTTTTGCTATAGGTAGCTATTGTAAGCCGTGCGGCGTGCGCATGTTTCTCTGTCTGTCTCTCTCTCTCTCTCTCTTATAGAAAGCAATCCAGATATTTTCATTTCTATTTCGCATTGAACAGTGTGGTGTCGCGATGATGATGATGATGATGATGATGATGGTGATGATGATGATGATGGTGATAATGATGATGATAATGATGATGATGGTGATAATGATGATGATGGTGATGATGATGATGATGATGGTGATGATGATGGTGATGATGATGATGATGATGATGATAAGTATAAAAATAAAATTTTGTTACAATTCCTTCACTAATTAATCGAAAGGAACTTCGTTCCATCCGGGTGTCCCTTGACACCTCTCAAGTTTTTTTTTTTTTTAAATTACACATCAACATCTATAAACGTACCTACCAAATAAAAACTTAACTTTATCTTTGTACAACTGGACTAATGTCTCAAATGTTACCATTAACTTCGTGCATATAACTAACTAGTTCTAAATATGTTATTCTTACTGTTTGTTTATTTAATAAATACTTTGTTTTTCGTACTATGGCTATTATTTTCTCACAGTAGGTGTAAAAAGTAGAGTATCCTCCTCTGGGCTAAAGGTGTCTTTGCCTTGGGCTAGCTTGAATCCCTCGCTGCATTCAGGATTCTTGTATTAACTCCCTCGCTACGCTCGTGAGTTAAACTCTTAACTACCTCGCTGCGCTCGGGAATTAAATCCCGAATCCTTCATTGCGCTCGAGATTCAATATGACGCCCGTGACATAAGACACAACTTTAGCCCCTCGGTGCATAATCTACTATTAGAGTAAAACTGCACAGATGGTTAATAGAAAATTGTTTTTATACACAGAATTTCTGGAACACAGGGAAAAAGACGTTATTTTAGGGTAAATATTATAAGTAAATAAAAATTGTTATGTTAAGGCTGCTTTGTAAATAATTTATGTTAGATTATATTAAGGTTGTTTGTATTAGATTAGATTATATTATATTAAGGTTTATTATATTTTAAACTAAGGTTGACAAGTTTGTAATTCATATTAGATTAGGTGTGTTAAATTTTTGTTTTAGAGTGTGTGTATTGCAATTTATATTATTAAGTACATAGTTGCACCTATTATTAAGAACTAATTTGCATGCCCTAAACAGGCAAAATATGGAATGTACTTAAACCACCAATTTTTACATCTGGTAAAACCTATATTTTCAGCAAATAAATTATTCTTATTCTTATTCTTAAAGAATTTGAATTTGAATAATTACCCTAGCGCATCCCCAGGTTGATTGGAATTAATTAAATGATTAAAATAAAAAAAATAAAACTCAACCTCATGATTTCATGAAATTGCTAGATTTGTGGTCAATGGGGAGGAAAACTAACTTTTTATCACGCTAGGTGGCACATGATCGACTGTACTTTTTTCATTGATTTGACGCGAAGACAATTCTCTGTCTACGATTTGACGTAACGAACGATTGTCAAATTGTATGGATTTGTTTGTAAAACAATGTACAGTCGTTCAGAGCGCCATCTACAAACAGCTTTGCGTGTGGCTCCCCATTGTAACTTATGGAGTTGTATTTCTGATTGTAATGAGTATAATTCTGTAAAACTATATTAGTCACGGCCGCGAATAATATTTTAACCAACATACATCCTGACACTGACCTGCAAATTGCAAATAACGTAAGAAATTTAGAATTTCGCGGCCCTGGCGCTTTTGCTTTCTTTCTTTCTTTATCTGATTGAAAGACTTGTATCTATTGTCATGAATAAAAAAAAAAAAAAAGGATAATCGTATAATCGAAGAATCGTCAGTGTTGCCGTTTTAGCCACTTTGTGGCTAGATCTAGCGGATTTTCGACGATTTTAGCCAATAAATAATCTCTTTTAGCCACCAAAATGAATCTAGCTATTTCTGGCTACTTTTTAGATTATTACTAGGTACATACACTTACTTTTAATACTGTTTTGCCACCTGAAGTTTTAACCAAGGTCACAAAAACGGTCAAAGCATTAAAACAACTGAAATACTATCCATAACCATTAACGAAGAGATTCCAGAATTTCCAGATGACATTGGAAACTTTCAAACAGGTTTTTATTGTTTTTACTAAAAAAACAGTAATTAATTTTAATGTTTTTAGTTAAAAACTTGTAACTACTTTTTAATATTTTTTTAAAAAACACTATTAAATATTGTTTTATTAAATCCACTTATGCCCATCCATATAGTAACTATATTAAAATTATATTATCAATGTTAATAGGATAAAGTAAGCCAAAAATACTTTAGCCACTTTTAGCCGAATTTCGAAAGTAATTTATTTACAAAACTGGCAACTTTTTTCTTTGATGCAGCCAAAAAGTAGATGGTCCTAACGGCAACACTGAGAATCGTATGTAGTCTGTGGTCGTCTAATAATTTGACATTCAAGTAGTTATGTCAGCTGAACAATGCATTTTATTTATTTACAAAAAGATACATAGAATCATCCCGTTAATGTTATTTCGCTTGTTTATATTGCTAATGTGATATCCTATTTTCAAATCGACATTGTGTTGCTTGCTGAGGTACTTGAGTACCTTTGTTATTTTACTGTCGTAGGAATTTGTTGAAAAATGTTTGGGAGGCCGAGATGCAGAGAGTGGACTCCACTAGCCACCCAGCAACTACGACTTCGAAGTTTGATACAGGTAATATAGTATTATAGAGGCACATTGGAAAGTTTTGTATTATGATTTCTAGGCAGAGGTTTACTAACAGACGCCCACGCCAACAACACTGTTCGACTACTTACGTGATATTATTTTATTGTCATCATTGACATTATTATTTAATCTACTCTATTTTTATGTAGAAGTGCTCGCAAGCCCTACTTACAGTTAATAATCTCCCTATCTGAATTTGGTAGATACTTAACCAAATTTTTTTTTCATTAGTTTTCCTGCTTTGTATTTTCAGGCACACTTTAGAAGATTAATTAATCAATCATTGATAGATTTAATATTATTAGCAATAAGGGCCTATTATCAACCACAATATCATGCATCTGAAATACTTTGTTAAATTATTTAAAAAACAACTTAACACATTGAAAACGCTACTCATAAATACCTTCTACTATCTAAGACAATGTTATCCCTTTGTAATCAGTTGAGCAGGCGCTCGACTGATCACAAAGGGAGGGAAATGGAATAAAGCTTAATATTGGTCATAATTTGTGGAAATGACTTCATATGTTTTAGTATTAGTATTAGTATTTTAAACAAAGCTCAAGTTATTCTAAACGGAGTCTCCGAACACAGGCATTGTTTGCTTAAAAGGAGGCTCCAAACACTGACACCCTGTTTTTGTAAACGGAAGCATTAATAATAAACTTTTATTTAATATTTATTATTATTCTCATAGTGCCTATAAGAGAACAGAATGTAATATTATTAACTTATCTTATGGCACTTCAACATCTTACTTACTAAAACATTAATACACAATCAAAAATCACATACACTTTTAGGTATTGTGAGTTTGTCACTTACATAAGAGTATAGCACTATTAGAGAACTTAATGTTTAAAGGATGTGTAAGATACTGTTTGTTGAATTACATATGTTACATTATAAACCGAAAATAATGAGTTATGGTCACAAGTATGGGAAATACAGAAATATTTATTAAAATAAGAAACAAGGGAATGGCAGTGTATAAAATTATTAATAGGTGGCTCGTGTCGTACAATGCTCCAAGCGGGGTTAAAGTCTCGTACGGAATATATTTTCTAAAACATTGCCAATATTTTAACCACACCCGCACAATGACGTATTATAGATAGACGCGTCATACACGAACATCAGTGCTTTCAAAAACAGCGTAAGCCATGATGTACCAAAATACCAGTATATACTGGCCGCAAAGAAAAGGAAAGACGCATGCCGATACCTGTTGTAAGAAAGAGATGAATATACCTATTTAATTACGTCACTAGCTGCTGCATGTTCACTGGCGCGCGTGCGTGACTGATATCACGCCGGGCAATTACCCTTCATTTAATTTCCCATTTTTGAGCCCAGGTAACGCATCTAAAGGTAATATATCATTGCACCAGCATCATTAATTCGATTATTAACTGAATATCTCTAATTTTCCAGATTGTGGGCTACAATATCAGGCCACCTGAATGGTGTACGTCTCCGTGCAGTTTCTATCTGACACTGCATCACACCACTATGTCAGCTCCATTCTATACCAGTGAGCGGATATCCTCACCTCATCCCAAATGGAAGGAGATCGATTCAGGTAATACTGTAATTTTAAACTCGTAAGACATTTACACGTATACTAGAAAGGTTTAGGTAGTTAAATAAAGGTAAAAAATCTTGATGTGACTTTTTACTAATAAATTACTGCTTAAAATACTGGTTTGTCTGTCTTTTTCTGATTTCAGATGAGAATATTTTCTTGTTTCATATTTTTTAGAGCGTAATTTTTCAGTAGTTCTTGTTTCATACTTTTTAAAGCATCATTTTTCAGTAGTTGGGTTTTTCATAATAAATAAATAAATAATAGTATGTAAAGTCGACCTCCTGGGTTGTGAATGTCAACGTCATAAAACAACAATTCCAAGGAACTCCAACACCTCCACGCATCCCAGAGAAAAAGGGTTTTGACAGACTGACAGACAGACAGACAACGAAGTGATCCTATACAGGTTCCGTTTTTTTCCTCCTGAGGTACGGAACCCTAAAAAGGGCTAAGGTCTCCCCATAGTTTTCCAGTTTCCTTACTTATACTAGAAAGGTTAAGGTTTTTATTTTAAAACCTCAGTTTAAAAATAAAATGCAACTAAAAATCAATGTAAATACAACAATAGTGATTACTAAATCAATTGAACCATTAGTTTAAGCAGTAGTTTATTTGTTTAATATGTGTAAAAAGTCACATCAAGATTGTTTAACTACCTAAACCTTTGTAGTATAGGAGTAAAGTAATCTAAATTGTCTGACTCAGATCTAGAATTAGATATTGCATGAAGTTACCCTTAACCCAAACATCACACACATATTTGCAAAACAATTAATCCTACATAATAATTAACACAGAAACAAACAGCAATTCATATCATTGGTACCGCTGACTCATTTGACTATTACGTGTAACTGTTTATGTGTCAATCGTTATCATGCAATATGCCTAATTAATCAACTGTTGATGTTGTTATCCGAATATTGTACACAACGACCTTTGTGCGTAAAAATGCGTTTTTTTAAAATAGTAAGGCGAAATGGTTCCCAAAGAAGATATTTTGACGCATTTCGGCTGCACACAAAATCAATTTTGTCCTCCCAAAACTACAAAGCCTTATTCTTTTTCATATTTATAAAAATTGAAGAGAAACTTTAGCAAATTATGAGTGCCAAAACACGACTTACATAATTTCGCTCGTTACAAAAAAAAGCAGTTTCCTCAAAATTAGCATTTTTTATGAGAAAAACTGTCTACACGCTCACCATTAAAGACATAAGGGGATTCATCATCTGCCTAGCCTTTTCCCAACTATGTTGGTGTTGGCATCCTGTCTAACCGGATGCAGCTGAATACCTAAATACGGGGATTATGGGTTTTTAATGTAACAGAGCATATACATATAATTTAAAAAAATATATTTAAAATTCTATATGCTCCGTTAGACCATACCAATGCTCCAAACCCCGTTACGATACCATTTCGCCTTAAGAGGCCGTACACGAAATTTCGCTGTAAGCTGGTACGGAACCCTTCGTGTGAGTCCGACTCGCACTTGGCTGTTTTTTTTGTGTGACGTTTTAAAATCAACACAAATGGACTCAATTGAATTAGGTCGGCTGAACGCCTGAACAGAATGTCTTTAATGTGACCTATGCGGGCTTTGAACCCTGTTCCCAAAAAATAAAGATTATGGTAAGTCATTGTCATTTAAATTGCGACAAAATTGTATTATTGATACGCGAAATATGCTGCTTGGTACCTACAATAATGAAGCCTTATGGAAAAAATTCGTAAAATCATTTGACATTATTGATTAATGAAATAGACATTTGAATAATTTATGTAATACTAGCAGACCCGACAGACGTTGTCCTATCCCAACTTCAATAATTCAAAATTCCCATAGAAAATCCACTTTCAGTTTTCCTGAATTTTCCAATTTTCCCGGCAACTTTCCAGTTTTTCTCACCTTTAACCTTCCCTGGACAACGACAAACACTTCAAAACCAGAATCAGCTAAATCGGCCCAGCCGTTCTCGAGTTTTAACGAACAGCAATTGATTTTTATATATATAAAGAGATAACTTTCTTTCACCATTGACTGTATAGAAAGTACCTAAGTCAGATAAAACAACATTTTTATACTATCTCGCCTCTTCAGATAAAAGAATTATATTATCACTAAAATTGGCACATCAAATATACTGTTTACACTCGTGTTATCATCTCCCAACAGTCCCAACTATTAGGAAATCCAATTGCGTCATACTCTGAATCATACCCGTCCTTTTTACAGAATCGACGCATCGCATGTCGTCAAGCAACGTCGTCATACGAATATGGTGTCATATACTACATCCGAATGACGACAACAATAAACTACCACAGGATACTGTCATACAAACTTGGGGAGTCTATTTCAGTGGCTTGAGGTACATAGGAGCTAATCTCGCTTTAAATTTTACCTCCGACTGCTTCAAAAGCAACACTTTAGTCTTACAAATGCAAGGTGGATACTTCTGCTCATACAAAAGTCTCAAGCTTGATATCATACCCCCAGAATACGAATTAGAACATTGTTCTATATCTTCAGACTCCTCTGAAAGGACCAATCTATCTAAAATCAATTTAGAAGCTAAACATATACTCAATCATAAGTTAGGCAAAGAATCGAGGTCCATTTCTCCTAGTAAATACACTAAAAAGGCTGATAAAGAGTATTCGAAAAGTCACAGTCCTATAGAAAGAGGATTTCAGCAGAATTTTCCGACGTTGAGGTCGTCTGCTAGTTTAAACATTGGCCAAAGTCAAAGAGATAATTACAGACGAAGAGAAGAGGGTTCCGAGTATGGGAAAGGCGATCCTAACACGACGAACCATATATACGAACATTCGCCAGACAATTTAGAAGTAAAGGAATACACTTCGACTGTAAACTGTGATAATGTGTGTAAAAACGCGTCAAAAGAAGATTTAACTTGTAACGTAGACCTAAGTGAAACAGCCGAGAATTATGACTTGAGAAATGAAGCCGACGGAGTTCCGAAGTATAGGTACATGGCTCTGAACTTCTTGAAGTCAGAAATAAGGCCAAGCTACAATGCGACGAAGTTACAAAAGTTGCATTTACTGCAATATTCAATCAAGAAGAGACAGGAGGCCGTCCAGGATATAAAGGAGAGGATATACAAGAAGTCTGCGTTGACGAACGATGATTGGCCGTCACCGGATGATGCCTGTGACGTCAGATTGAAGTTCAAGATTAGATCTCAAAGGAACCTGTTTTCTCCTGATGATAGTGATAGTTTAAGTAAGGATAAGTCTTCGTCACAAAGGGATCTGAGCGTTAAGAATGGAAGGATTAAGGAGGATAGGCCTATCGTGTCCAATGGGCCGAGGCTGACTCTGAAATTGAATGATCTCTTATCTTTTAAGGTTGGTATAAAACGAGTTTTTTTTTATTGTTAGTTCAAAACACTGCTCTGATTTTCCCTATGACCCTATGTCACACTAAAACCAATAATTAATCACATTAACTCTCTTACAGCACTCATCACGATGTGTTTGCGCTAAATAATATAAAACTATAGTAATCATAATCCTTTGTTGATCCTGTAATTCTAGAATAAGTAAATCACTGAATTTGCGTTGGTCGAAGTCCAAAAAAATAAAAAGGGTAAAAAAAAAGAAGAAAAAAAAGGTTAAAGGCTAGGCAGATGATGATGAAGGGCTTGTGACTAAGTAATAACAGCCGCACGGAGCGACCGATTAGGTTAAGCTACGCTTGCTGCGGTTGGTTCGTGAATGGGTGACCATCTTTACATACCAAGACCCCTCCGTGTCTCGGAAAGCACGTTAAGCTGTGATGGTCTCGGCTGTCACTCATGGATCTTTGACAGTCGTTACAGCTCATCTGAAGCCCGAAAGTCTGACAACCAGTCTTACTAAGGGGTATCGTATTACCCAGTAACTGGGTTGTGGAGGTGAGATAGGCAGTCGCTCCGTGTAAAATACTGGTCTTCAGCTGCATCCGGTTTGACTGGAAGCCGACCCCAACATAGTTAGGCTAGGCAGGTGATTACTTTATCTACGGTATTGTAGATGACCACTGACCCTCATTTCCCACCCAAAAACATTTCAATCATTAATAATAATGTTCTTTAATATTTCAGGCAAAACCTTCGCCTTTCCAAAGGGCGGAACATGTAAGGCTGACGAAACAGCTGGAGATCCTAAGGTTCAAACGCATCATACTATCAGACGAAAGAGATAGCAAGTTGACAAACATTAGGAAACTGAAAGAGAGGCATGCTAAACTGTTCGAAGAGAACCAGGATGTTGGTGAGTGTAAGGATATTTTTTTGTTTAAAGGGGGTTTTGGGTTTTTGTACTTATTGTGTAAGGGATGGTTCCAATTTGGAACAGTCAGCGTCAACCATATCGGGACGAACAGACTATTCAAAATGATCTAAACAACTCAGAAAATGAAATATTAACTCAATGACACAAGGAATGTTTTAGAATGAAGACAGTGCACGGCAACTGTCATTCTGACAAAAACTTTATCTAATTGAGGTAAAGTTTAATTTTCTTAGTTGTTAAGATCATTTTGAACAGTCTGTTTGGACCAATATTTTTGACGCTGACTGTTCATTTGCATTTTAAAGTCCATATATTATTGAGTGTTTAAAAATGAACCTTAAGCTGTGAGGCCTATGGTCTATTATTCATTATACTCTATTGTGATGTGAGGTACTGGTTTAATAAATGCACCTTTAAATTCACATTGCTTGTCACAACTGGTATGGTGTATGTTTAATATAAAGAGAAATCATCATGGAGTATGCACACTAAAGTGACCTTGTATCGCCTCTCTCAGTAATTTCGCAAACAGATACAGAATCAGCCTTTTCGTTGCGGGTTGGTCAATATCACGTCTTGAAAGTTTGAAGAGCAATGCTCATGAAATAAATTGCATAAAAAACTTTGTCTTGTTTGCCTGCCTACGTTCTAACCTATACTTGAATTCAGTATGTGTATATTCCAAAATTATCATGTGAAAGTGTACACAAACCCTGTTCAGATTAAATTCTTACGCAATCACCTAGCCTTGCCTAACCTACATTTGCTGTTGATGGGAGAATATGTTTTTTAACTACAATATTAAGTTTGTTCTTGGGATAAATTCATCCCAACTACGGAACTCTTCATTGTGCGTAGTCCGGCACGTACTTGGCCGGTTTTAGGGTTCCGTACCAAAACGGTAAAAAAGGAACCCTTATGGTGTGACTCAGTCTGTCTGTCACAGCTGGATATCTCAAGAACTACTAATGTTATCAACTTGAAATTTGGAATAGTTTTAGATGACATTTAACCAACTATTTTGAAAATAAGAAAGAATTAAAAATATTTATATTTTTTTTGTAACAGGGACTGAAAGGGGGTCTTAAAAATTCAAAGTGGGGCTACTAGGGCATGTGGGGTATCATATGAAAGAGCACAGAGAGAGCTATTTGCACATTCTCAAACATTTTTTATTTTTTTTTAGGCCGCATAGTTTTTGACTTGTGATGAAAAATGTAAAAAAAAAAACCGTTCCCCCCCCTTATCTCCGAAGTTTGCAAAGATAAAAATCTGAAATTATTCTATGTGATAGAAGTTTATGTAAACATTACAGGAAAAATAAAACGATGTCTCTAAATAGCACACTTTTTCAGAAATCGGAACGGAACCCTCGGTGCGCGAGTCCGACTCGCTCTTGACCGGTTTTTTTTATGTAAGACATTGCGTTTGACAATGGTCTAAGATTCTGAATTCTAGTTAAATCAAAGTTCATTTTCAGGGACGGAACTAATGCAGAACTACCACTCACTCTCCCGACGAAATGAGAGCGTTAAAGAGACGCGACAATCCTGCGCAGCGATTCGTGAGCTAGCAGCGTCGTCGCACCATGCCTTGTGTGCCCAAAGGACCGAACTGCTCAAACAGTTGCACCAGATATTCTATATTGAGCAGGTGAGAATTTATTATCTTATGGCATAATGCGAGGAAAATTAGACCTTCGCTGGAGTCAATAAGACTCAATATTGAAAGTTTCGTTAGAACAATCGACCAAGTGCGTGCGTCTACGCACAGTGAAGGATTCCGTAGTTTGGATTAATATGTAAGCATGCACAGAATTGATTTTATCGATCGCAAAAGTAAGTTTGTATGTATTTCATAGTATTTCTCGAGCGTAGTAAGCGCTAATAATTTTGGCTAGGTTTGTTTTGTTCCGTGTGTGATCCTTTGATTTCTTGTGTTTAACCGCCAAAAGATTCATCGGGGAAGCTGGATTTGAAGAAACATGGCAGCAACGTCGTCGTAAAAAAGCCCATCCATAATTATATCACCAGTCTCTCCACTATTCCAAGGCATACTTTATGGTGCATACTGGGTAGGCTCTTTATCCCCTCCATATCCTAAGGGCATGTCTTCCCTACCATTACCGCAGTGGCGGCATCTACATCGCCACATACGAACTACGCATCACAATGACATGACGTCACGCAACCTGCATCGCACAATTAGAGTTTAACGCGCGACTAGCATATATACAACATCCCGACATCCATAAGCCGACATAGGCCAACAAAATGAGGGGCCCGTATTGACGGACCACTGTATAGCTTCCGCGGGACGGGGCTACGCCCCGGGACCGCAAGTCACATCCCTGACCGGGGTGGAGTGACGGCCATCAGTCCGTCGGGCAGTAGCCCACCAGACACGACACCCGTCTGGTCGGAGGATCCTCCCTTTTCAATAGAGTATGAGTGAATTTTACACCCTGTTCCTCATGCCTCTATACCGCGACCCCCGGTCTACTCACAGATATACAATGGTCTATGTTGCACCATGTAACATGAGGCAACAGGGTCTAAAGTGTAATTATTAATTCACTGCAGTAAACTGACAGATGCTAATGTCACTTTGTAAAATAATGGTGCCATATTTATTGTAATAGTGATGCGTTTCGTTCCTTGTGCTTCAGTTCATTCACACAAAGTTAATAGGAACATTTATTATAAAAAGTAATTAATTATAATACATACAGGGTGTAAGTGTAAATTACCCCTTAAAAGATTGTGATACTTACACTTACACCCTGTAAGTATACCTACATAAATTCAATGCATTTTTATTTCATATTATATAATTCGCTTTTTGAAAGTCATCATGAATCGGCCTATAAACTCGTAGGTACTACAAATATTTTTATATCGATTAAACAAAACTAACCTGGGAGATTTCTTATTAAAATAAATAAAATAATGTGATTTGATTTAGAACGTAATAAGAATGAATGAGCGAGTGATTGATGTCAATCTTCTTGTCACAACACTATTTTCTTTTCATCCGAAAATGGTAACACCGTAAACGTCAGATTACTGCAGTGAATTAATAATTAGACTTTAGTGTGAATCTCTGGGTTCATTCGAGTAATCGAGTCTGGTTAAACCACGCGTCGGTGCAATTCATTCATTCATTCAATATAAATAAACTTAACAGAAGGACCTGTCAACATGGACGATATGCAGCGTCCCGCTCGCGGTGTGCGGCGACGACAGTCCCCGCGGCTCCAGCCCGCTCAGCGACTCTGTGGCCGCAGGTTTCGTGGCCCAATCGACCTGTTTAGCCGCTGCGCTATTAAACCAGCCACTGAGGTACAAGATCACGTTGTTGGGATCGGCCAGCAAGATTTTGGATGTGACCCCGGATTTGCCGGATCCGAAGTGAGTGGATTTTTTTTTGTACGATTTGATTTACAAAGAAAAATGAAAGATTTTTTTTTACCCAGGTTAACACAAAAAAAAAAAAACAGAAAACGGAAATATTAAGAAAGAGAGCAGATTCCTTCTCTGCAAAATTCTTGTTCTTGGTCTTGGGTCCGATTTCCGGGTTAAAACCTACGAATAATTGGTTAAAACAGTGTTATTGAGTTTTTCCATAAAGAGTTTTTTGTAGTAGACTGGAGTCTGGATTTTTTAACCGGATATTGGCAATATTAGACTCGTCGTTTATTATAAATGTGATGACATGGCGGTATGACATAACTGGCGAAATGTATGAAAGGGTTTTAAACACCTTAATTTAATTTTCAAATATTTATTTAATATTTTACTAAAAAATCTCATGTCGATTTCAGCATACCACTTTTCCCTCGAGGCGGAGACACCACTTTATTCCGATACGCCTTGTTTCTGCTCAACAAGTGTATCGGCCAACTTGTGGTTGGTCGTGGCCTACCTTTGTCAGACATACGGCCAACATTGGCCAATCTACAGAGGCTGCTTACTACGCCCGCTAATATGTAAGTTTAATACCGTAATTCACTTCTGTACTTACAACAAAAATAAAACCTTTAGATATCAAGCTAAATTAAACCTTTGGTACTCCTCTTAAAAACTATTTTCTCACAGACTATAAAACTGGTGACATACTAAACTGCACCTTATGTTCAAGGTCGGACACCACAAAGTTGTATGGCACGTATAGATGGCTGGTGGACAATCAGTGTCCTCGAACGCAGTCGTTGAGAAGTCTCGTCGCATCAGAGAGGTGCAAGTATAGACAGTTCAACAGGTTTAAGGTATGAAGCACTCAAAACTAATACGTGGTTCTTTTGGTTTGGCGCATGGCCGAAACTGGAACTAACGCCGCCGTCTTGTTTTTAGGACAGACACGAGTGGTGTGTCTGTCCGTCTGTCACAGAAAATGGGGGTCACTAATGTGGGGCAAATAAAAAAAATAAAATAAAAAGTTTGGCAAACTGTACCGTGTGACTTATCAAATGAAAGGCCTTATTGTGAGGGTATCAAATAGATTTTTTTTTTAAATAATTTTAAAATTAACTGACGAAAATTTAGGTACCTACCATTACAAACCCCGAAACTACTAAACTTAACATTTTGAAAGAAATACAGAAAATAGTTCTATACTTATAGATTACAGGAAAATTTATAAGAAAGCGTAGGTTTTGCACTTTGTAGAGAACAGCTGATTTTCTTTTTCATATTTCAGTGTTAGTGTGGTGTGGTGTGTTTAGTTCCATGGTAAAAGTTTTTCATTTTCATGAGTACTACACTCCGTTAAAGTATGTCTCTCGTTTAGCCTAACACCCTATTATAAATAGCAAAACATGCAGGCCACTATTTAAAACTTAACACCTTACCTTACAAACTCCAGTGTGTACTGTATACTCATGTTTTACAAATAATTTATCTTTTAACTTTGCCAGGACGCCGTCGACGGTCAGTCTCCACAATCAGCGATGAACAAGCGACACAGGCACTCTCGAAGCGTCGGAAGTTATCACGATGATCAGGTACATTTTAAACCATAAAAGTCATGTACTTATCCATACTTAATATTATAAATTCGAAAGTAACTCGTGTCTGTCTGTCTGTCTGTCTGTTACCTTTTCACGCCTAAACCACTGAACGGATTTCGATAAAATTTGGCAAGGCTATAGATGGTATCCTGGGGACGGACATAGGCTACTTTTTTTTCAAAAATAATCCTACAGGGGGTGATATAGGGGATGAAAGTTTGTATGGGAAACTCAGTATTTCTTAAGTTAGGGATGTGAAAATTAAAATGTATGCTTTTAATAGGAAATAAAGAAATATGCGGTTCAGCGTTTTTGAAAAATCATCCCCTAAGGGGGTAAAATAGGGGTTCATTTTAAAATTTACAAAACTGGTCGGATTTCTATAAAATTTGGCAAGGCTTCATATAGCATCCTGGGGAAGGACATATGATACTATTTTTTTCAAAAATAATACTACAGGGGGTGACATAGGGGCTGAAAGTTTGTAAGGGAAACCCAGTATTTCTTATGTTAGGGATAACTTTATGCTATTGGTAGGAAATTAAGAAATATGCGGTTCAGCGTTTTTGAAAAATCGTCCCCTAAGGGGGTAAAGTAGGGGTTGATTTTAAAATTAACAAAACTGCACGGATTTCTACAAAATTTGGCAAGGCTTTATTATAGCATCCTGGGGAAGGACATAGGATAATATTTTTTCAAAAATAATATTACAGGGGGTGATATAGGTGATGAAAGTTTGTAAGGGAAACCCAGTATTTCTTAAGTTAGCGATAACTTTATGCTATGGGTAGGAAATTAAGAACTATGCGGTTCAGCGTTTTTGAAAAATCATACCTTAAGGGGGTAAAATAGGGGTTGATTTTGTAATTTACAAAACTGCACGGATTTCGATAAAATTTGGCAAGGCTTTATAAAGCATCCTGGGGAAGGACATAGGCTACTTTTTGTCTTAAAAAATAATCCTACAGGGGGTGATATAGGGGATGAAAGTTTGTAAGGGAAACCCAGTATTTCTTAAGTTAGGGATAACTTTATGCTATTGGTAGGAAATTAAGAAATATGCGGTTCAGCGTTTTTGAAAAATCGTCCCCTAAGGGGGTAAAGTAGGGGTTGATTTTAAAATTAACAAAACTGCACGGATTTCTACAAAATTTGGCAAGGTTTTATTATAGCATCCTGGGGAAGGACATAGGATAATATTTTTTCAAAAATAATATTACAGGGGGTGATATAGGTGATGAAAGTTTGTAAGGGAAACCCAGTATTTCTTAAGTTAGGGATAACAAATTTATGCTATTGGTAGGAAATTAAGAAATATGCGGTTCAGCGTTTTTAAAAATTATCCCCTAAGTGGGTAAAATAGGGGTTTATTTTAAAATTTACAAAACTGCAGGGATTTCGATAAAAATTTGGCAAGGCTATAGATAGCATCCTGGGAAAGGACATGGGCTACTTTTTGTCTTAAAACATAATCCTACAAGGGGTGATATAAGGGATTAAAGTTTGTATGGGAAACCCAGCATTTCTTAAGTTAGGGGTATGAAAATTCAAAATGCTTTTGGTAGGAAATAAAGAAATATATGGTACAGCGTTTTTTAAAAATCGTCCCCTAAGGGGTACAATAGGGGTTGACAAATGTTTGTGTACCTACCTCCACGCGAGCGAAGCCGCGGGCAAAAGCTAGTATGATAATATGTTAGAAGCCATCCATAAATTACGTCATACGAATTTCATGATTTTTGAACTCCCTTCCTAGTCACAGATGGAGTTGAAGCTCTGAGATTTAATACTTTAGATTTACACATGTGCTGTCACGAAGATTTGTCACACGATGTCACACTTTGTTGACCCCGTCCCTCCCGCTTATGCCTTCGGGGCCACATTTTACGTCAACGTCAATGCCCATAAACGCTTTAAACATCGCGGTAGTTATATTCGGTCAAGATTCGGTCAAATTATCGCGGTAAGTGGTGGCTACACCTACAGTTATCGCCCTTCAACGCGATACGATAATCGACGACACATCCCGTATAATGTGGCCCCGGCATTAACGTGTGACGTTATTAATATGGATGGCACTTATTAGCCAAATCACACATTATCCACCTTTTGTTTTTTTAACGAGCCGTTGCATTTTGGCGGACGTCACAAATGTCTTTTGGCATACGCGAAAAGCGAAGATTAGCGTGGAAAGCCAAACGAATGCGTAGGATGGTCAATATTTTCAAAATTACTTACGTGTTTTTGTTGTTTTGTTTAATGCGCCCCGATATTTTGTGACGTAGTTAATTCTCTATTATGTTTTTGTGTTCACTTTCCTTTTATTTTCAGTGTAAGTCACTTTTCTTTTTTTATTGTATTTTGAAATGTAGTTTTGTAGAAACACAGTAGCATAGTCTGGATTTAACCCCATTATAGACCGATGGCCTGAAAAGATAGGGAATATGCACTACTTACTTAATTCAAAACTTATTAATTATTTAAATATACATTGTATATGAAACTTTCAATATTTTTTTAATGCATTACTTATTTTACAATTCATTGTTTTATTTTGCGTTTTTTTTGTGGAACGGAATGCAAACTCAAAACGCGTCGCTTTCGATAATGCCGGAAGTGACGTAAAAAACTGTGAATATAAATCTATTATTTGCAAAATGCTTGAAATCTCACTAAGGTAACTAAGTGCGATTCCTACTTGAGTAAAGCACATAAAAATAATTTAATAAAATGATTTAGGGCTGAAAAACCTTATAACAATAGATTTGAACAAAAGAAGTAACGAGGTAAATGATGTCACATCATGGCCGCGACAGAAACGTACGTTTGAACTGTAGTAGAAAATTGTAGGAGTTTCATAATTTTTTGAGCAACAAAGTTAAATTTGACTTTTAATACTTTTCTTGGTTTTATTATACTGTCTTTTATTGATTTTACGGGGGAAAATACATGCATATTCCTTATTCGTTTGTCGAAACTTGAAGAGGCTAATTTGTAAAATGAACTAGTGGTGACAGAGGTGCTGTCTCGACTATTCATTCATAGTTATCATTAAGTAGTAGTTTGAAAAGTAGATACTGTAGGAAGTAGGTACCTAGTATGAAAACTCATTTATATTTGTCAGTACATAATCAATATAAATTAACAGCCCAACGCAAGATACCTACTCATAAAAAAAATATTGACAAATGTAAATAATCCATAGACCCACAGTAACATACAGTACTGCAAGGATCTTTAGCGCCTGAATAACATTGGCAGGAGGGCGTTGTTGGTAAACTTGAAATTTTTACTCATAAAAAAAATATTGACAAATGTAAATAATCCATAGACCCACAGTAACATACAGTACTGCAAGGATCTTTAGCGCCTGAATAACATTGGCAGGAGGGCGTTGTTGGTAAACTTGAAATTTTATTTTTTTTAAATACCCAAATTGCCATAATTATAAATATTTGAAGAGTTCCCTCGATTTCTCCAGGATTTCATCATCAGATCCGACCTGATGACAATGGGACTACTAATGAAGTATACCCATAAAAAAATAATTTTCGAAATCGGTACATCCGTCTTCGAGTAATCGGGTAATCGAGTAACATACATTAAAAAAAAACTGACGAACTGATAACCTTCTCCTTTTTTTGAAGTCAATTAAAATAATGGCGGCATTAGTTCCGATTTTTGCCACGCGCCAAAAGATTCTTGTACAGTTGTAATGTAGCTCCACAGTAATCAACATACTAATAAAAATTACCCTCCAGGAGCTGCCAACATTAGAAGACTCAACGACTTCAATAATGGGCAGCGAACCAAACATCTACAACAGGAAACTAACACAAGTCGACAACACAGACTTACCACAGAGTCTGAAGTCTCACAATTCTGACTCAGAAATACTCAGACTGAACGAAAACGAACACAATCAATCGAAAGTCGTATTCACTTTAGGCAGCGATTCGACTATCGACTTAACTGAGAAACTAGTCAGAATATCGACTAACAATCAAGACGAGTTAATCACAACACTAATGGATGAAAACGTCAAAAAGATATGTTCGGAGATTACAGATTTTTGTTCTGCTGACAAAATTCATGAAGGTTTAGATATCGCTAAGCATTTAGAGTCAAATTCGGTTAAGGGTGTTGAGGAAATTGATATAGCTGATTATTTAGAGAAAAAAGGTAGTACGGAGGGTGATATTGTCTGTGATGCAGAGTGTGCTGAAGTTGTTGACGTTATAGTCATACCTAGTGCTGAAGCTATACTAGATACGGGACAAAGTGTAATTCAAGATGATGACGCTAAATAGTGGTTTTCGTGGTAGCCGTTGGGCGAATTGGGAGTTTGTTATTTGTAACATCATAATTATACACCGTGTTTTTTTTTTTATTTGCGTTAACTTCCAGTTAACATTCTTTGGGTCTAATTAAGTATTTTCTCCAAGAAACTAATGTCCTAAGTCATACCGTTTTTTCAAAACCTTAATTTAATAACATAAACCAGCCAACCTATAAATGTTAAACCAGTGCAAAATCTTTTTAATCCCTAATCAAATATTATTTCCTTTTCATTGTTAGGTAAAGAGTTATCAATACTTACATATTATCCTCTGACAATAAGGTCAAAGATAATGAGTTCGTTTGATGTTGCCTTTTAAACACTCATGTCAACTATGACAGTGTTTAAAAGGCAACATAGGCAGCAGACAACTAACTTTTGCTTAACTCAAAAGTGCCTTTTACAATGGTCATCCACTCAATATTTATTTATTTTGTATGAAAAAGCAAAAAGGTTAATTTTTTTAATTAACCAATAACGGATTTATTTTATTTCATTTATTTTTACAATTTTAAGAAAGCTTACAGACTAATACAGGTAAATGGTAACCAAGTAATAACAACAGACAATTACAAGATGGTTTCTATTAATGTACGATCAGCAACAGAAGTTGGTTAACACTGCTACTTTTTGACATCATCTAAATTAGCTCAAAATAATTCGATAAACTGTTTTTTTGTCGTTTAACTGTTAAGAGTTAATGTTGGAATAGATGATTTCAAAAGAATACTATTCGTAGCATGTTTTTTTTTATACTTACACAAGTTTTGGGGTTTGACGCAGAATGTGCACTTCGCAAAATGTGCACTTCGCATAATATGCATTTCGCAAAATGTGCACTTCCCAAAACTACTGTTATCGTGCAAAACAATTTAAAAAAAAATGTAAGCAAACGGTTTTTATTTTGACCCCTTGTGATAAAATTCACACTCATTTTGAGATGTGCTCATTTTCAGAAGTGCTCATTTTGAGAAGTGCTATATTGAGAAGTGCACATTTTGCGAAGTGCACATTATGCAAAGTGCACATTTTGCGTCAAGTGCACATTTTGCGATGTGCACATTCTGCGTCAAACCCGTACCCAATTGATGCAGCCCACTGTACATCTGCCTAACCCTTCGTGGATTATAGGCGTGATATTATGTTATGTGCTATGTTATGCTTTTTTATTTTCCTTTGTCGAATTTGAAAATGTGATATGTAGTCGATTTTATAGTAATAATGATGATGATTTTGCCTCTTTAAAGTTTGTAATTGACAATATAATAAATAGAAAATAATATAAAGTATCAATTTTTACCAATGGCTACCTTGTAAATAAGTAGGTTTTGTATGTGCTTGTTCTAATGGAATTTATTAAAGAAACCCTCGTATAGTTAGTACTCGTGTATTGTTGGTTAGACCGTTGAAATGATATAAAATAAATAAATTATTGATTGTTTTTTTTTTTGTGAAATACATTTTTGTAAAGCCTGGTTTATATTACGACAAGAAATAGAGATGTTTCAGTGAAATACACAAAAAAAAAACAAAGAAGATCAGATAAGATCAGCAAAAACATTATGTATTAACCTAAATCCCGAAATTTAGGATTTAGGTTAATACATAATGTTTTTGCTGATCTTACCCTTTTTCCTTTGGCAAAGTATTGGGTTTGATTTTTGTAGTTCAGACACTGTATTATTTCGGTTTTCCGGTATTCTATGAAGCAACTAGAAAAACCTTTTTTCGGTACTTTTCGTAATTTAAACCTGGCTAAAATTGAGAACAGATTAAATAAACTTCTGATTTTTTAAAAAATAATATGTGCACTATGTGTAGTGCTATATTGTGTTACTGAAGCTTCTATCTTCGGAGTATTTCTAAATAATAAAACTTGACAGCACATCATGGCTCTAAAAATCGATATAGTGATGATCAGCTATCGATACCACTGTATCCGCGTTTTCATTTGATGTTTCATCGATAACTTATCGATATCGGTGCTAGAGCGAATGAGGCTCTAAAATTTCAAAACTCATGAGTATGTAATATGCAATAAATTAATAATAAGAGAGAAAATTTTGTGTTCATCGTCAATAATGATAAATCGAACTAATCGAATTGCCCTTAGATTTATTGAAGAGAACATTAACTGTTGCCAGAAATACAAAATTTAAAAAGACTTAGTACAGTACCCGGTTGTAAATATGGCTCATCGAGCTTTAGAAGACGCCAAGTCTGCCTCGTTGGTGTAGTGGAAGAGCTACTGCTGAGCATGAAGTTCCGGGTTCGATTCCCGGGTCGGGCAAAGTGTTATGGATTTTTCCATCTGGAATGTCGCGGTAACAGCCCCGAGTCTGTATTAGTGCCCGGTTGATGGCAATAGGCTCGCCCCTATTACATGGGATTTAAACATAACTGACGAAATGTGGGTGTACACACGGCTACACATCAAGCTATACAATTCCAGTTTACACTGACCTCTCATTGTAAGGAAATCCTATACAATGCGAGATCAGCTTATACTGGAAATGTATAGCTTGATCTGTAGCCGTGCGTGCTATTAGTTACACCTATGCCTGACCGTTCGGGGAACACAGGCTTGATGTTGCTAAGCGAGCTGTAGAAAACGTTGGGCTTTGTAGAGCGTTGTCTCTTTCACTCATACCTGTGTGTCGGTCTCTTTCTAACACTGTGATGTGTCATATTTACGCCCCGGCACTGTACAGGATTGCTGTGCATTCCTTTATACAGGGTGGCAGGGACATCGACGCACAACCTGTTACAGTAGTACCCAACTGATATTGCTTACCGATGTACCTGCGCAGAAGATGAATTTTCAAAGCGCGGAAAATGCTGTTGACCAATCGGCACGGACCGCGCTTCTTTTTCCTGTACCGCTATTGGTCGGCAGCTGCCGCTATGTTAGCACGCGCCGCGTGTCATGTTAGTCAACCGCCATACTTGCGAGTGAGGCGGAACTAACAGCTGCAGTATATTATGAACCTTATAGTAGTGATCTAAGGTTGATTGTAAGTTTTAAGCATTCTTTCCTTAATTTTCGTGGCCATACCTTCTTTTCTGTGCGAATGAAGATTCACGACGCGCCTTATCAGTTGGGTACCACTGTACCATGGATTCAGTACCAACCTAAGATGAAATTTTTCGTCGGTTATTAAAAAAAAATCTGCTGTTTCCTATAAAAGTGGCAATATCTACACAGTATATCTATGGAACAGCAAAAAATTTTTTTTAACCTACGAAAAATTAGAACTTAGGGGGATCCAGGATGAATCTGTATACTGAATGGTAACAAGTTGCGCGTCGATATCCCTGCCACCCTGCATAGTTCTAACAAGGTTATTGGTTATGCTAAACCATCTGTTACTTGGATTTGGCTATGCCTTAACTTCAGTGATGTATTTGCTACTTTATACTTTGAATATACAGGATGTAAAGTGTAAACAGTGGCGAATTTTTAAGGGGGCAAAATTTGTCAAAATGTAGGGATCAGCTGATTTTTTTTTCGCGATTTCAGGTTTGGTCCCACCTTTTCACAACTTTTACTATGGGACCAAACCTGAAATCGCGAAAAAAAAATCAGCTGATCCCTACATTTTGACGAATTTTGCGAACATAAATGTACTGACATAAATGTACGCGGTTTGGTCCCATAGTAAAAGTTGTTCATAATGATGAGTACAATGACCCCTTAAAAGACTGCCACTGTTTACACAAGTTTCTGTCTACCCCTATGGAAAAAAGGCGTATGTGAGTATTTGTGTAATAAAAGTGGGTTTGGGTTTTTCTGTCAGGAATTTCTCAGTAGTAGTCCAGAGTCGAGATTTGGGTCCGATTGATGGCAATACGATCGCCCCCTATTACTCATAACTGGCGGAGAAGCTCGTGGCTAAGTAATAACAGCCGCACGGGTCGATTTATCAGGTTAAGCTACGCTTGCCGGACTTGGTCCATGGATGGGTGACCATCTTTACATACCGAGTCTCCGTGCCTCGGAAAGCCCGTTAAGCCGTTGGTCCCGGCTGACATTCGTGGATCTTTGACAGTCGTTACGGGTCGTCAGAAGCCCGAAAGTCTGACAACCATTCATACCAAGGGGTATCATATTACCCAGTTACTGGGTTGTGGAGGTCAGATAGGCAGTCGCTCCATGTAACATACTGGTATTCAGCTGCATTCGGTTAGACTGGAAGGCGACCCCAACATAGTTAGGAAAAGGCTAGGCGGGGGCCCGCCGTGTACTTGTAGCAACATACCTAAACTGCGGAGTGTCCCATCTGTACTAATCTGTGCTTCTACTGTCATTTCGCTATCAAATAGGAATATTTTTTAACGAAATGACAGTTAAAAAGTGTCATTTTACTGCAGCTAATAATAATTAAAGTCTGAGCATAGTGTGCAAAGCACAATTTTGCCTGCAGTTTCGCCGCTTAAAGTTCATTGAATACATCACTGAAGTTAAGTATTTGAATTAAAAGCATAATTTGTTTGTAGGTGGGTACACCTTGCCTAAATAATTATAAAACGTGTAAAAATTTATGTAAATTGTAAATAAGTATCGGATATTCTACTTGTACTGCGTCTTTCATAATAGCCTGTTGTTATAATTAAATATTTATTTCAATTCTCTGTTCATTTGTTTTATTTAATCCTGAATAGTCGACCTCGTGGTTCTTTTGTCACTCTGGCCCACTTCATTTTACTTAACGTGCTACACAAACGCCAGTTCGACTGTGACTAAGGTCAATTGTGAGCGGTTAACTCTATGCGGGCCACGTCGAGGAGCGCGAACCCTATCTTCCTAATGTATACATCAATGTGTGCAACGCCTCAAAAAAATATATAGGCTTTTGGTTTATGTTTTGAGAAAACACCCCAGTTTTTCCGCGTTGAAATTAAATGAAACATTCAATTTGTAGCGTGACAATTTGTCATGTCGACCTCTTCACACGTGCGAAAAAGAATTTTTGGTGTTTAGCTATTGGTTATTCGAATAATGCATCGAAGAGGACCTAAAATAAAATTATATTAAATTTGTAAAGATACGTTTATCTTATTCGGAAGACATTTTAATATTATACCAAAAGTCATAAACTCCCAGGTTCGATCAAGAGTTTCTCAGTCAAAATAATGACAACGCCCAAAATTGATTGAGCTCCGGCTAGGTATAGAAGTACCTCACATTATATTGTATAACACGGGAAGGAGGTGTCTTACTAAACTGGCCGGTATTTGGCCCAGCGAAAATATAAATAGCGCGGCACCGGCACGCATGCGCGTTCCCGATCTGTTCTAAATTCAAATAGTCCGGCGCTCGGGCAGCCCGGACGTTTGAAAATCGGATTTTAAATCCAAATTTCGAAATTCCAATCCCGACTCCGACTGGAAAGGCCACGTGATTGGTACATTTTGTATAAGGAACGTGTGTTTTCTCGAATTTAGAATCTTTAGTGTTGTGAACGGTGAAAAATGTGTGAACAGTGCGTGCAGCGTTGATTCCAGAAAAAAAGGATTTATTTATGCGTTTCGACGCATGTGGTAAGTACATTTTCTACTGTTACCAGCTTTGCATGAAAATTCCAGGAGTAAAATCGTCGAAATTATCAAAAATCCGATTATTTCAGTTACAAATAAGTCTAAAAATCTGAATAAAACCTCGTTACATAACTATAAATAATTCGTTGCCCAGGCAATTAATTTTATTCGGCAATTTGGCTGAGCGCCGGGTTTAGATTATGCTAATCTGTAGGTCATCTAATTAATGGATTGATAGTGCTATAAAAGAGATCTGACACATGATCGGTCTTCTCGTAGTATCTATAGTTAGGCTAATTGTCTATTGGTTCACACGGTAACAGAAATAGGATACTTTTCGATTCCTAAAGATGTTCTGATTCTGAGTATGTGATACCAATTCTTGGCTGTATTGCCAGTGTCAAAAATTTCAAGTGCTTATGTATAAAATGTTGTTTTTTACGTAGAAATATGCAACATAGACTACTATATATAAATATGCAAGACGAGCAAGGTCGTTGACTCTTGAAGTACGCATTTTTTTTTACAGATCAATAATGATC
Source organism: Cosmia trapezina (assembly GCA_905163495.3). Taxonomy (NCBI): domain Eukaryota; kingdom Metazoa; phylum Arthropoda; class Insecta; order Lepidoptera; family Noctuidae; genus Cosmia; species Cosmia trapezina. Next base: position 10,672,450 of record LR991045.1, read on the forward strand.
ACATTATAAGGTAGTAGGTTCTAGGTAAGTATATTCTAATTATTCATTAGTACCTAATTAAAAGAACATTTGGGAGCTTGAGTTCAACCAACTCTCGATATTTTTAAAGCTACCTGTTTGTCTAATACGGATACGTAACTAAATATTCTTGTATTTATTGATCTTAACAGATCTATCTCAAAATGTTTGGAACAAAATTTGTCTCTTATGCTCTACAATTTTTATAGTAGATGTTAACATCATTGGGAGGGGCTTGTAGCTAAGTAATAACAGCAGCACGGGGCGATCGATCAGGTAAAGCTACGCTTGCCGGGGTTGGTCCGTGGATGGGTGACATCAAGACCCCTCCGTGTCTCGGAAAGCACGTTAAGCCGTTGGTCACAACTGTCATTCGTGGATTCTTTGACAGTCGTTACGGGTCGCCAGAAGCCCGAAAGTTGACAGCCAGTCTTACCAAGGGGTATCGTATTGCCCAGTTACTGGGTTGTGGAGGTCAGATAGGCAGTCGCTCCATGTAAAATACTGGTATTCAGTTGCATCCAGTTAGATTGGAAGCTGTACCGGCTAGGGCTTTGCAAGTAGACTAAGCAGATCGTCAACTGTTAGGTAGTGTAGAGAGATAATCGAAACAAGCAGGATAGGTCAACACAATTAAACAGGTAGTACTTCTACCTATTTAATTAAACGTGTTGACCTATCCTGCTAGGACACGGCTAGGTCGCGGGAAAAGTTTACATTACAAGCGATGCCGATGCCGAATAATCTTGTTTTTCGTTGACGTCCGGTTCCCGGTGCGGTGAACAAACAGTCGTGTCCTAACCCGGTTCATGGTCAATCCGAAGGTAACAGACAGACAGCGTTAGTTTGGCCACTATTTCACTTATTTGATGTTATGGCGATATACGACAGACCACGCTTGGCATAATCAGCCTATAATGTTCCAACTGCTGGGACTGGGACACAGGCCTCCTCTCAGTGAGAGGGAGCGAGCCGTAATCCACCACGCGGGCCCAGTGCGAGTTGGTAGTGATTTTTTTGTTCTAGGATATGCCGGTTTCCTCACTATTTTTTTCTTCGCCGTTTTGAGAGCAGTGGTGATGAAATAATGTACACAAAGTAAAGCGCCTGTCGGGGTTGGAACCTACCACCTACAACTAGGTAAGTCGCGGCCGTTACCTTTGAGCCACCACTGCTCTCCACCACAACGCTTGCCTAGAACCAAGTTTACTAAATTGCTTGGCTTTTCTATGGTTATACAATTCAATTACCTATACTTTAACGGTCTTATTGCAAAACGAGGCTATTCTTATGTCATGGTTTAACCATCGAGCCAGTTTTTGTAATAAGAACCTAGACGTGATAGAAATACAGTTCTTTATACAAAACTGGCACTTAGTCCGGTACTAAGTTGTCAGTTTTGTAAAACTGACATCTTAATGTGTCAGAATAAAGTTCTAAATTCAAAAAAGGGTCCATGGTTTACACCTGGGTTTGAAAATGAACCTGGTTTTGTAATAAGACGGTAAATGTTTCGTATTATAAATCGCAGTCCTAAATAGATTTGTTAGTCAGAATACAACGCTAGCCAAAAAATATGGACTTCCTGTCTAGTCGGTGACGAAATGACGACAATACTTTTCCCGGGATTTATAAAGCTTTTTACCCGACTGCGCCAGAAGGAGGGTTATGTTTTTCGAGAGTATGTATGTATGTATAATTGTTTGGCACGCTCTGCGGCCTGAACGGCTCGATGGATTTTAGCTTGAGAGGTGTCGTTAGATTCGTATTTACTGTGAGAGTGACACTGGGTATATCAAAATAAAAAAAAACAAAATGGCGGATTTTTGGCGCCAAATTATGTCTTAAAATTATTTTTTTTTCTCAAATCTGTCGATTGGGGTATCAAAATAAAGGATTTTAAAAGGTGATAACAAAAATATACACAACTTATATGGTTAAAAGTACCTCGAAGTGAGAAATCGTAAAAAGCACGTACAATAAAAACGTCTGCGAAATCTTTCACATTTGTAAACTAAAAAGCTGGAAATAAAAAAAGTAATTAAAAAAAATTTAAAAACCCGACTGCGGTAAAAGACTTTTTTTTAAACTTAAGAGCGTAGACGGGCTGCGCGGGAATTGAAAAATAGGTATTTGAAGAAACTATTGCCGTCGCGCTGCGCTCTAGCAACCGGGCGGTATCAATATGTGAGTGAGTCTGTATTAGTGTGCGTAGCTCAGTAGCGCGCATCTCCCGCCCGCTCGCGCCAATCAAACTACCTAAGTTACGTTCGTTTCTGTCTCAGTCGGATTGAAAATATCGGCGTGCGCAGTGTTTCGTGTGATCGTGCTATTTATACTAAATTTTTCCATGAATGCCTTCTCCCTGAAATAATTGACGGTCGGATACCAAGAAATTTACCTGTAAGAGAAAGGATGGAAATGACGACAGAATAAATGTACATATTATTATATAACTTTTGTATTATTTAAAATACCCACAAGCACCTTTTCTGCGTCTTCTGCATAAATATTAAGAACTAGCTTTTGCCCACGGCTTCGCTCCCGACAACTGACTACTACCCTACTTACCTAAACAAATAATTAAAAAAAACTTATTATCCTATTTCGGACGACGGCGACGGCTAATCCAAAAACGCAAAAATATAAAAATCGGTGTAATTAACACGATTGTCGACTTCCTTTTATATAATAGGTCTTTACCTATGAAATTGCCGTTTTGTATGAAAAAATTTAAACGAATTTTTTTCATGTACCTATTTTTTATTTGTATTAATAGAAGTAATCACCCATGCAATCAATGCATCTTTGCCAACGCAGTGGCAGTTTATTGATGCCCTTCTTAAAGAAATCAGCTGGTCGGGAGGCAACAAATTCTTCAAAGGCATTTTGTACTGCCTCTCGGGTATTGAATTTTTTTCCCGCCAAGAAGTTATCCAAATTCTGAAAAAGTATTAGTCTGTAGGCGCAAGGTCTGGTGAGTAGGGTGGATGACGGAGAGCTTCCAACCCCAGTTCTTGCAACTTGGAGACCGTCTGCTGTGCAGTATGAGGTCGCGCGTTGTCGTGCAGGAGCAGCGGAGACGAGCGATTGACCAATGCTGGTTGGAGATGTGCCAGCTTCTCCATCATTGTGTTTAGTTCTTCACAGTCTACATCTGCAGTAATGCTCACCCCGTTTGGTAAGAAGCTGTGATGAATCACACCGGCGCTAGACCACCAAACAGTGACCATCACTTTTCTAGGGGTAAGTTTTCGTTTAGGGCATTGTTTAGGTGCTGAACCAGGATCCAACCAACTTGCTGAGCGCTTGCGGTTATCGAACAGAATCCATTTTTCATCGCAGGTAACAATGCGGTTCAAAATTCCTTCATTTGTGTGTCTGTTGAGCAGTGCAAGGCACGTCTCGACGCGTACTTCGCGCTGGCGATCATTGAGTTCGTGGGGCACCCATTTGTCAAGCTTTTTTACCTTGCCAATTTGACGCAAATGGACCAAGATTGTTTTGACGCTAACGTCGAAAGCTGCTGCTAATTCAGCCGTAGATTGTGTATCATCAGCTTCCACAATCGCCTTTAATTCGTAATTGTCGACCAAAGTCTTCGGACGACCGCGAGGTTCATTTTTCAGGTCGAAATTTCCAGAACGGAAGCGAGCAAACCAATAACAGGTGGTGCGTTGGTTTGTAGTGTTAGCTCCGTAAACGTCGTTGATGTTGCGTGCCGCTTGTGCCGCGTTGCTGCCACGACGGTACTCATATTCCATAATTACTCGAATTTTTAACGTATCCATGATGACGAAAAAGATTGAAATGCGATGAAAATGTAACACTAATCAATAAACAAATGACTACTTTTGGAAAAAAAAAACCATGTTTTTAAAATAAAATTAATTTTAAATTAGAATTCTTAGCCAAACAAAAATTATTTTGATTTGAAATGGCCAGTACTGCAGAACGGCAATTTCATAGGTAAAGACCTAATATATAGATTTACTTGATAAGAGCAGTCATTATTTTATAAACTCCCCTGTAAATATTTATGTCAAGTCAAAAGCAGAATTATCACACCAAGCAGTATAGTGCAAACTTTAGTTACGTAGTATACCTAATGCTTACGGTTTGTATTTTTGTAAGAGACACTTCGCTAAAGTTCATTTCAATTATTAGTTAATTATAAACCCTAAAAATGTCATTGAATTGTTACTTTCGTCTCTTAAAAAAAAACAAAATGGGCATCAAACACTATTCAGTAAATCAGTATAGGATAAACGTCGATATCGACTGACATCACTATGATTTCGATAAAAACTTCGACACTAGTCACTTCCCTAATTGTGTACGTATTAGTCTAACCCTCCCTCACCTCTCGTCTCCCCCCGTAGAGTGCGATAGAGACAACTGCAGCTCAGAACGATTTTACCTATACAAAACCTTGACCGATCGACGTTTCGTATTCTCCTGTTTTCTCCTCGAAACCTAAGCCAATTAAATTATATTTGGTATCAAAATTTAAAGGAAGAATAGATCTATGCCCCTATTACTTGTTTTTATTTTAAAAACTTTTCAATTTTCTTTGGTAGTCGTCTGATTACGTAGGTAAAAACGGGGTATTTTTTTAGGTTTTCGGTAAGTCATATTTATTTTTGTAATAAATTTTTTGAAAAAAAAAAAATGACAGGGGCATGCCTTCAATAGACCTGGATTTTTATAAATAAAAACGATTACTCTAGAGGCATTATCCAGGAAGAGAATAGGGGAATACATTTGTATGGAAAAATGCAGCCCGTCTACGCTCTTAAGTCTTTTACCGCAGTCGGTTTTTTTAAATTTTTTTAAATTACTTTTTTTTATTTTCTAGGTAATCTGTGATCGCTAAAAACTATGCGATGTTATGTCTTGATAAATCATCGAGGTGTAAGTAATATGAATGTAGGTAAAATACACAAACCATCCGGATTTATTCCCGATGGTTTGTGTACCTATCTAAAAGATAGTGAAAACTTCATCACAATCCATTGTTTAGTTTAAAGAGCTAAGGGGTAAAGACACATACACACATGGCAAGGCAAGACCATACGGTAATAAATGGAACGTTTTGTGAAATCGAAGCGGTACATAACTTTTATTGCGGGACTACCATAATAACTTCTGATTGGTGAATGTTACAATGGTATGCAAGCTACTTGCATAGTTTTGTACAGTCCGCGAGGTCTAAGCTGAGTGCACATAGATAGTGTAGGTGTGACGTCCGACATAGAGCGCGACGCGTTCTTTGTTTGGTTTATACTGCTTTTTGGCAACAGGCTTTTGTTCTTTTAGTACGAGAGGCCATGACCAAAACCATGTTGCATCGTTGTAAAACGATAAGACGATTGATGATTTTGTCTTACGTAAAACGATAGGACAAAAATTTTGTTCATGGCTCTCGTACCATTTTGGTGATTACTCCAACAAATGCAAAGCTCATCTTAGGCCTCGCGGACTGTACCTATCTATACCCATCACGTCTGCGTCTCGCTAGCTAATTTAATTTGACGCTGTAGAAACTGACGGCTTTGAAGGCGGTTCGTGACAGAAGCTGTGCTCTAAACGCACTTTTGCGTCTCTAATTTTATTAGTACTGTGGCGGCATCTACATCACAATGACATGACGTCACGCAATCCTGCATCGCGCAATTATAGTTTACCGCGCGGTTAGCATACAGGGTGTAAGGGACAGCCCTCCGCAAACTGATAGGGTGAATTCAGTATGTCATATATACTAAGATGACCGGTACATGAAATTTTTTCAGGAACGTTGTGGGAATCCAATAAACCTGATTTGTTTGTGTTTTTGTGCACAAATCGGAGTGTATATTACTGGTTGGGAGGGGTAGGTAATAAGTATGCGGTGAGTTCGATGAACTCTGTAGCTAGACAGAAAGTGAACAGCTGATTTCACGCGTCGTTCGTTAGAGTATTTCTACATCCATTGCTGGTTTTTTTGTTTTCAGTTTTGTTTTTTGCTGTTTTTAGGGTTCCGTACCAAAATGGTAAAAAAGGAACCCTTATGGTGTGACTCAGTCAGTCTGTCTGTCTGTCACAGCTGGATATCTCAAGAACTACTAATGCTATCAACTTGAAATTTGGAACAGTTTCAGATGACGTTTACCCAACTATTTTGGAAATAAGAAAGTAATAAAAATATTTATATTTTTTTTGCGACAGGTACTGAAAGCGGGTCTTAAAAATTCAAAGTGGGGCTACTAAGGCATGTGGGGTATCATATGAAAGAGCGCTGTTTGCACATTCTCAAACAATTTTTTCTTTTTTTTAGGATGCATAGTTTTCGAGTTTTGATGAAAAATGTAAAAAAAATACCGTTCCCCCCCCCTTATCTCCGAAGTTTGCAAAGAGAAAAATCTGAAATTATTCTATGTAATAGAAGTTTATGTAAAGATTACAGGAAAAATAAAACGATGTCTCTAAATAGCACATTTTTGCAGAAATCGGAACGGAACCCTCGGTGCGTGAGTCCGACTCGCTCTTGACCGGTTTTTTTTTACATAAATGGAGTGCTGCGAACACACAATGTAATTTTACATTGAAATAAAGAAAATGTAAGTAACTGAAAAAAATATTTAAAAAATGAAAATTTTCCTGAGAAAATTTCCGCTGGAATATGATTCAAAATGAGGAGCTGAATGCACCCTGTTAGTTTGCGGAGAGCTGTCCCTTACACCCTGTATACATATACAACGGCCCGACATCAACCGTCGGGCAGTAGTCCACCGGACACGACACCAGTCTGGTCGGAGGATCCTCTCTTTTCTATGGAGGATGAGTGAACTTTACACCCTGTTCCTCATGCCTCTAACGTACTGCTGTCTCTAGACGCTGCCGGCGCTGGTGCTGCGATTCCGTGCTCTGCGCAGCTCCAAGATATCCGAACAGTATTCAATCTGCCTAGCCTTTTCCCAACTATGTTGGGGTCGGCCTCCAGTCTAACCGGATGCTGCTGAATACCAGTATTTTATATGGAGCGACTGCCTGTCTGACCTCCACAACCCAGTAACTGGGTAATAAATACGATACCGCTTGGTAAGACTGGTTGTCAGACTTTCGGGCTTCTGACGACCCGTAACGACTGTCAAAGATCCACGAATGACAGCCGGGACCAACTGCTTAACGTGCTTTACGAGGCACGGAGGAGTCTCGGTGTGTAAAGAATGTCACCCATCCACTGACCAACCCCGGCAATTGTAGCTTAACCTGATGGATCGACCCGTGCGCCTGTTATTACTTAGCCACGAGCTCCTCATGTCTTTTAATCGAGTGACGTAATTGAACTGCTGTCTTTAAAGCTGCTGTCCCTGACCCATTACACCCGATTGTGAAAAAGTGGGTTGTTTTTAACAATATACGTACATTGTTGCCAAGTTGCTTTTATTGACCATTTTTGACACTAGTTATCGGGTTGGTCTAGATTGCTGGTATTGGGTCCTTGATTTAGAATTCTCAATACTAGAGTATATTTAAGTACCTAGGGTACCTACATATTGGTTTCGAGGATAACAGTAACTGACGTTTTCAAAGCTTGCCTGGTTAAACTATCGTTTTTATATCTGAAAAGAGAAACCTGCCGCAAAATATTTATTTAAAAGGGAAACCTAAATATCATTTATTCAGTACTAGCGGACCTGACAGACGTTGTCCTGTCCCAATTTCAATAATTCAAAATTCCCATAGAAAATCCAGTTTTAGTTTTCCCGAATTTTACAATTTTCCTGGCAAATTTTCCCATTTTTCTCACCGTTTAAACCTTCCCTGGACTACGACAAACACCTCAAAACTAAAATCAGCTAAATCGGCCCGGCCGATCTCGAGTTTTAGCGAGACAAACTAACAGCAATTGATTTTTATATATAAGAGAAGATAGATTGACTTCCTTTCTATTAGACGAATCTAATTACTCCAAATGACTGAGCTAGGAATGAAACCTGTTGCATTCAGATCTACTGTGGTTTAGTTGGCTATCCGTTTTTTGACCACAGCTTATGGATGGGTATCCTCCACTCCTCCACTCCTCAGACTTGTTTTGTTTGCCCCACGGAATGTGCCCACCAGCAGGTTTCTAAAGATAGAGGAAGATCAATTCCCGTTATTAAAAACGTTCACAATCTAATCGCAGTCTCATCTCAGTGACAAGCAATGTCAAAACTTGACATAGATGTACTTAGTTAAATTACAGGTAATTTTGTTTGACATAATTGAGTCTGCGATTACAATGTGACCGATCTTAAAATACGGGAAGAGGCATTTCATGAAAATTCTTGACAAGAGGTCTTCTATTTCGACAAAATCAATCTGCCTAGCCTTTTCCCAACTATGTTGGTGTCGGCTTCCAGTCTGACCGGATGCAGCTGAATATCAGTATTTTACATGGAGCGACTGCCTATCTGACGTCCACAACCCAGTGACTGGGCAATACGCCCTTGGTAAGACTGGTTGTCAGACTTTTGGGCTTCTGACGACCCGTAACGACTGTCAAAGATCCACGAATGACAACCAGGACCAACGGCTCCTATTTCGACAATGCATATAAAATTTAAGATGACTTTAATCATTCGTTCACCATTCAGTCACGATTGAAGAAAATATAGGCGCTTTGACATTTGACAGATGCCCGAACCTGACATCTCAGTGCTGCCACCAGTGAACGTCATTTCAGAAAACCCTCATTGCCCCCTGATAATAACTTCGAGCTCTATTTATATTGGCAGTAGATTTTATTTTAACAAATTTTAAAATCGGCAACTACAAAGTACTTTCATCATACCATTTTCCGCTAGTGAAAAAGCGGGTCAGTTGAAGTGCAAATAAATGACCTGGAATACATTCACACGTTCAGCGCAAAATGGTTTAAAGGTTGCAACCACAGAGTACATTATACTATACTGAAAGTTGCAACTGTGCAATTGAGTAAACAAGGGTTGCTAGCCTTCCAATTCTAAACACCTTTAAAAAAATATGGTATTTATTAAAAGTTAATATTGAATAGGTATCGTTACCGTGACTTACGTACAGTAAAGGAACAATGGGACACTTAATATCGTGTCCAGCGTGTCCTGTTTTCTGCACGTTACACGAGCTGATAGAGCTACTGAAGGTGGCAACGAGTTTGGCCAATAAGGGCGAGTCGAAGCTTCGAGAACATTCTAGAAGCTTCTCTAAAACAGATGACTGAGACATTTTTAGCTGTCTGTCATCCGTCAACTGGGCTGTGCACATCTTGGATAATATTTTTACAAAACTTTAGCTTCGTCCCGAATCCTATTATTTTAATAAAGGACTACATCAGAACGGTGTTTATGTTACAATACTTATTTATGAGTCACCAAATGATGAACGTCTAAAGTTCATGGTAGAGGGAAATGTAAATTGGTCAAAATTATTTTCGTCACATTGAATTGACGTCATAACTTATTAGTGTATCATCTACATTGTACGTAATTTTAGACTTATAATGTCCGCACATGTTGTTTGCCTCATTATCTATCTGACGTACAACATACTTATATTTTGAATTTTTTACTGCACTGCATGCGCAAAATGCTTTATCAATTTGATCATTCATTCATACATAGAGTTTCTTAATTATATAGGTATTTTACATGAGCTTTTAACATTCACAGATATGGCACTAAAATATCTTAATATAAATACCGTGTTTCCATAATTTTTTCCACAATTCGGGGTAATTTATCAGTGCTGGCAACAACGGTTACAGCGAAAGCTTTATCGTTTTGCAGATTTCAGTTTTCTGCGGCACCCGGCCGCGGTGTGACGTGTGTTAACGGAATTTTTCGTCCAAGTCCTAACAATAAATTACAATTAAGTTGTTCGTAGTTTTGTGCAGTGCCGTTACGTTCAAAAGTTGTTTATGTGTGTGTTTTGTGCATGTAGTTGGTGAAAAGTGATGTTAAAAAGGTTGGTTCAGTATGTTTATTTTGTTATGTTAGTTTTAGAATAAAACTAGCGGTAATTGTTATTTTCCGTGTTTTAGGTCAAAAGGCTTGGCTCGGGAAGTATTTCTTTGTTTTAAAGGAAGTAATTTTTACACTGTCCCATTTTCATTCTCATAACTTTTAAGTCAATCTGCCCAGCCTTTTCACAACTATGTTGGGGTCGGCTTCCAGTCTAACCGGATGCAGCTGAATACCAGTATTTTACATGGAGCGACTAGGTGTAGGTACCTATCTGAACTCCACAACCCAGTAACTGGGTAATACGATACCCCTTGGTAAGACGGGAGCTTTTAAGTCTGGGTCTTTATTTCTTATCACAAACTTGGTAAACTGCATTCAACTTAATAATTCTGTAAGAGACAAAGAACTGGCTACAAACTTATTTGCATAGGCAAAGTTTCTTTGCCATCAATTATTTTGAACTCTATTTTTGATACAAGAAGGGTGATAATCCTTGAGCAACTCTTTCAGGTCGTAAAGGATGGTTTATTCAGCATTTATGACTGCGAATTTGTACGTTTAAGCGTTTCATGCCCCAGAGATAACTTAAAGTGTACCTTTTTAGCGCTTTTCTCAATGTCGTTGGTATGCCTGAATTACCTTTAGTAGAAAGTTATGATAATATGCGACTGAAATAAGAAAGAAAAGTATGGTTTGTTTTTCTGGTTCAGAATCCGCTCAATGCGGGCGGATCATGACTGGGCGTTGAAACATTATATCCGGCTATGGCAGTCTTAGCTAAGATGCTGATGATTAGGTACAGTCAGCAACAAAAGTCGATTAACACTTGTGTTTTCTAAATCTCAATTAATTAGAAAAATACTTCATTAAAATCGGAACAGATGTAAATTTTAAAGAAAATTAACTCTTAGCTATCATTTTGTGTTAATTTAGATGATGTCAAAAAGTAGCATTGTTAACCGACCTCTGTTGCTGACCGTACCGAAATTTTATAGGCTGCCTAGGCCACAGGTGTGGTCGACAGGAAACACACACACACACACACACATGAAATTCAGCTGCATAGGTTTCACATACACACAAATAAGATTACGCCTTTAACCCCCGAAGGGTGAAGCAGAGGTGTAGGTACCTGTTAGTATACATCCACATTTCGCCAGTCCGAAATAAAAATCGAAGATCCGGAAATAAAGAATTGCCAACAATCAGTAGAACCACAAATCTTTGTTAAGAAGGGAAGTACTAATATACTACCATACCTATTACTTCTGTCAAACTGTTGCTGTACTCGGAAGGATGGGTGCCGGTGTAATTACGGGCCAGGAGATATTTCAGCTTTGTAGGTTGGCTACGCATCTGCGGTGCCTCTGCTATTGCAGATGTATACCATAGGATGTGATGATCTTACCGATGTCCATCTACCTACTTCTAAAAAGTACTAAATTCCTTCGTCTGAAGCCAATCCTGGATGTAGAATCAGGGCCTCAAGTCTGCTAATACAATAGTGTCAGAATGGTCTATCATTGATTTCATAATTGTTGATTTTGACAAGTTTGGTAATCTACTAGTATAATGGCGTCATAATGACGCCATTATGACTTTCCAATGGTCAACCACTGACACTCCATTGTATGAAATTATAAATTTAGCAGATTACGAACTTTTAGCAAAATGACAATTCAGTGACAATGGGATCGTGTTGGAATGTAAAAAATAGCAGACTTGGGGCCCTGTTCATGTTTACCTATCATAAAAATGCATTCGAAACAGAATCAACATGTATTTCACAAGCCATAACTTATTGAATAATATATCGGCCAGTGCATCGTCCTTCATTGTGGGTTGCCTACAAAGACGTATAGGCTATTTCCTCCACTACGATTGCGTGGGTGGAACACCGATATAATAAAGTCGTAAATCGACAAGGAACTATTTTTATACTCAGTACATTGATGCCAAAGAGAAGTTATTGTTTTAGCGATTATAATGCATAAGAATAGAAATTTTAATTTTATGTGAACTGATGATGCTGTACCTACTAGGTATTATTTAGTGAACTTATCAGACAGAAAAAGTAAGCAAGAAAATATTAGGAACCTACGCAAGTGCAAATGTTAGTAGGTACAAATAACTCTTTAAACGTCGATTGATACCCAGGTGTGCAGATAACAATAAAAATTATATTGTGTCTGCTAATTGGCGTGCGACGGGTTAATTTATCTCACGAAAGCGGGTTAGTTATTGTAATTTAAACCTTATGACTAACAACATAAAGGCTTCAAGACACGCCTTCATGAGATAAATTAACTCTACCTACTATTGCTTATTTTTAAAGAAATAAGACCTACAAAAGGATGGTTTAAAAAAGCTTAAGGTGCAATTTATACTGAAAATAAAGCCAAATTCACGAATACTTACGTTTTTTTAAATTCCGTTCGCGTTTCAATTAAGCTTCCAGCTTTTGTATTTTATACCTTTCCACGTCCTTTTCTCTACCTGGAGATATTTATCCAGCTCGACTCAGCAGAAAAAAATCATGACCAGGCTGCTGTGAAAGAAAATACATTTTTTTATTAAAGTTATGATTGAAAAATCAGTGACGAAAATTGAATGATAGGTAGCGCGACGTTGACAGGGGAGAATGGAAGAAGAAAACGTGGAAGATGATGATGACTTTATGAACAGACCATACCTACCTAACTACTACTGAATCTATAACCTAAGGGTGGCCAGGTGTTACGAGCCACCACAAGCTAATATAGCATTACGAGGCTATTAATATTCATACAGTTTAACATAATATCCCGTGGCACATAATTAGAAACTACCTATACATATTCATAGGCGCTGTTTTCCTAGGAACGAAGTACGAGCAAGAATAATGTTTTAGTATTCCATGTTAGGTAGTTAGTTTGTTTTTTGGAAAGGGAATTTTGCGTTTTTAAAAGGTTGACTGGCACCCATGTTTAATCCGTGGAATAAAAGAGACGTTTCCATACAAACATTAAAAAAAAACTCTAAAATTATTCCTCAGACCAGATAAAGATATCAGATGGTCAATTCTCGTACCTAAAAACGTTCACAATCTCATGCCAGCGTCAATCAAATGTCAAAAATGTGGGTAAACGCTATACAATTTTTGACAGATTGAGACTGAGATGAGATTGCGAATTGCCCCCCCCCCCCTGTTGGAAAAGCAGCCCTTAGTTAACGCTTCCAAGGAGACTCAACGAGTCGCAATTGAAGTTTTATTGTTATGACGTCTATGGGCGTTATGTGTACGAACCAACGAAAGCGGTAATTAAATATAATTACCGCTTTCGTTGGTTCGTTTAATGGGCGTTAAAGTCTTACGTACTTTTTAGTTTCGTCCTATATTCAACCTCTATTACTAGATTCTGCCCCAGACTCCGTCCGTGTAAAATTACTTGTTGTTCTCCCGTCCGTCGCACCGCATCGCCTGCCCGCGCTATTACTTCGTTTTCGCTTAGCGTACTTTCGGACTTTTTTTCTTTTTGCTCGGCACCTAAAGGTCATAGCGTGATGTTAAATAGCCTATAGCCCTCCTCATGAATTGGGCTAACAAATGCAAAAAGAACTTTTTAAATCCGATTAAAACTTTATGTACAAGTAAAAAAATACTGTACAAAGGCGGACTTAATGCCTGAAAAAAATACTGTACAAAGGCGGACTTAATGCCTGAAAAAAATACTGTACAAAGGCGGACCTAATGCCTGATTTTCTACCAGTCAACCTTAGTGGTGATGCAGAGAGAAAACATGATAGGTCAACTTAAGGGATAGATAACTTGAAAAAGAATAAATACTAATAAAACATACATACCTACGAAACAGAATAAACTTTGTCACGAGAAATAACAATAGGAAGAGGAGAAAAAGAATCCAGCAAATCCAGCGCTGGGATGATTCTGCCAATTTTTTACGAATAAGTTCATGAAGTTAAGTTTATGTTTTCAATTATCTGTTTGCTCTTTTGATATCTGTGGTAAACAATAAAGTTTTTAATAAATAAAAAAATTTCTTTTTTTTTTAATTAATTAAAAACTTACGTTCAAAGAAAAGCGATAAACAGATAACGCTTCCAAAACGCCAGTCTGGTTTTCATTTATATTCAAAGTACTTTAACATCCAGTAATAATTTCGCGAATAATGGGCACCGAATTTACATTTTCGATTGTAGTTTTTCATTAAATTTACATAATTTTATACAGAACTGAGCGTTAACCAGAAAATACAGTTTTCACTGGAAAAACGCTTATTTTCCTGCGAAAATTGTGTGAGTCCGGTAAAGGGTCAAGAGGAAAATCCTTTAGAAATCCCTTAGCAACGGGAAATCCATAGTGCCGTATAAAATCCCTATTTACGCGGTTACTAATACCATTCTAGTTAACTAAGGGTCATATGATTAGATTCGGTGGGACAATGTCACAAAAGTGTCCTTTGTAACCTCTATACACAGTACTATTAACCGGCGTTTTTTGATTTAATATTCAGATGCGAAATACGCCCATCGGCGTTTTTTTAAATTGCTTTTATCTCGGAAAAAACAAGTCACAAAAAATTATACTTGCAATATATGCACATTTTCTAAAAATACAACAAGGTACCTACTACCCGCCGTTTCCGAAATTTCAACTTTTTGAAAAATTGTGGATTCCTTGCTAGGTGCGGAAGACGCCTTACGGCGTTTTCCAGGATTTAACAACCTTTGATTCTAAATAAATGCCTATTATGTTTTTTGCAATATTTCCTAAACGTATTTACTTAATTAATATATTTTTTCTATATTGGAGGTATTTATTATTACGTTAAAATTCACTAAAACTGAACGATTACTCAATAACAACACTAGTCTTATCGCTGTGGAATGGGGTTTCTGTTCTTCTCTCGGCTAAGCTCGAACCGCGTGCTGCTCGGCGCAGGTGTAGGGTGGGGGTATGACACCGGCAGGCGTGCACTTAAAAATGATGATGTATTTTTAGGCTTTCTCCACAAATAAGCGTCTTGCATACACAACGATTGCTCTGAAATACAACCACTGAGAGCCGGCAGACCAACTCGTTTCACTTGTGGAGACACCATACTTCGAATGGGTACTAAAAGTGGCCATTTCTCTTATCGTTTTATTTTCGCAATAATGTTGCGCGCATCATAGCTCTGAAATGCAACCACTGAAAGCCGGCAGACCAACTTTTTTTATCTGCGGAGACGCCATACTTTGAATGTGTACCAAAACTGACCATTTCTCTGATCGTTTTTTTTTTTCGCAACAAAGACGCCTCTTGTAAGCGCTATAACTCGAAGTTGCAACCACTCAGAGCAGGCAGACCGACGTCATTCGCATTAGGGGACTACTCTACAACCCATCGAAGTAAATCTAACCGTATCCATGATCGTTATGAAAAATCCTGTGACCTCTTAGTCTAATCGTAGATAACGCAATAAAAGTGACTGGACAATATGAAAGAAGATGAGATCGATTATCATTTTACGTGTATTCCGCAAATACCCCGCAGATCTCATTAAAGTTATTTTTTTTAAGAATGTGACTATTCTTTCGGTGATGAGATTATTAACGGATACTTACAGTCCTTTCTAACTTATTTTACCTCTGACAGCAACAACCCAATAGCAAAGTTATCGTAACGAGAATAAAGATTAGGTACCTACTGTAATTTTAACAGTGATGCAAAATTAGAGGCAAATTAACTGTGAACTGACCATTGATTTATTAAATTAGGGAAGATACGGTACTGTCTAATGTCACATAAATATTATTGGACTAGAAATATTAGAAGTATCTTTGACAGATTGAGGGTGAGACTGGGATCTAAATGCAAACGTTCTTCAAAATGATTGAAGCACCCCTCAGATCTTACAACCAGGCAATCCCAGTAGCGTCGATCCAGCAATAGATTTACCCAGACGGTAACTGTTTTTAACAAACACCGAATTAGGTCAGCTTTCGTACGTTCGACATAAAATAGTTCGCCGCTTGTCTCTCTTCGATGTAATTTACAACTTGTTTTGATGTCAGCCATGTTTATTACGGTAAGTTACTGCTTTTGATCTATCGCCAGTGCAGTAGATAAAGTTATAGTCAATTATTTTATTTGCACGAAGTACATGATGGATACAGGACCTTCGGAAACTTTGCCACTGTGGTGATGGATGTCCCTTTGGATATGCTTGCTTCGCCTTGACCTTCTAAAGACCTAAACCTTTTATATACAGGGTCAAATTAAATTAGCTAGAGAAACTCCGCAGACGTGATGGGTATCGATATCTAAAAACGACAAAATAAAAATAATAAAAAAGACATTTTTACATGGAGCGACTGCCTATCTGACTTTCACAACCCAGTTACGGTAGTACGATACCCCTTGGTAAGACTGGTTGTCAAGACTTTCGGGATTCTGACGACCCGTAACGACTGTCAATGATCCACGAATGACAGCTTCTTGAGATTACTTCTATCAGTTCTGCAGAAACTTGGGTTGAATATACAATCACATGTGCGATCGATAGACTTCAAATATGCTTTTTACTAAGCTATGTACTCTCGATGTGGAGATTCGTAACGTGCAAGTGAATGTCTATTCAAATATACTCGTCACGATTCTCATTTCCTAAGGGGAAGGTTGGTACTAGCATGCCACGACCCCTTAGTTCAAAAGAATTTGGAAACTCATGGTAAGGAAATCGCTTTCATTGACGGAATTGAGTTTGTTCCGCGGTTTTGAACTACTTATTGCTGCTGTTCATTTTCTTAATAATTACAAATCAAATGCCAATTCCCTTACGGTTTATCCGCTGTGGTAGTGGTAGAAGTTGAAATTATCTTGCGTTTTTTGCAATTCACAGGGGGTCTAAAACAGCCACTTTGGCAGAATCCTATTAGGATTATAGGTATTTATGAATCATATTTGAAATCGTATCACGGTCACAAACTGACAATTCGTAATTTATCTGCGTACAATTCATAGCATGCAATTTATCTGTTTTACAGTTTTTTATGGACATTCGTAAAATGGTCTACAAACTGTGAATTGCCTTATTGAAGTTTAATGTCAAATAGCACAATCATACCTAATAAATTGCTGGGAATTCAGGAAATGAATAGCTTTTAGAGGAATTGCTGAATGGGGCCGGTACAGTCGTACTTGATTAATGCCCGGTTTCTGAAGAAGTCTTAAATGGAGTTAAAAATTTTAATAGCAGTCATGTTACTATTGCATAATAAAAAATTAAAAAAAGCGTTTATTCGTGGTGACATCATAATAAAAAAACTTTATGTAAGTTTTACTTCTGCCAAACTGCACAGCAGTACACGAAACCCCTAATGTTCTTTGTTACGATTAAGAATCCCAGAGGCATCATTACCAACATATAGGTAGACCCTCGTTTATGCGAGGGTCAGAATGTGTTCTAGTGGCATCGATTTAAATTAAGCCTTGGTACACATAAAACGGGTGAAATAACTAAAGTGTTAGGCAACTAGCGTAGTATATCCAGCTTTCTAAGCTCTCTCAAACATTACCGAACATTCATCCTTATCAACCGCAGTGCCTTTTCTTTTTTTTTTGAGGGTGGGAAATCATCAAATAACTTCTCCCGCTCTGGGTGGAGCGGAAGGGCGTGTCAGACTTTTACTGACTAAAACCCACCCGTGTTCCTTCAGTTGCCTATGCCAGGGCCGCGGTATCTTCTTCAAACAACCCGCGACCCCAGCGGCGTCGGCCCTTTTGGACCCCATCACTTGCTGACATCTCTTTGAGGCGCGCGTGGAACACAACGCGCCGTCGACTCGGGCCTGCAGTGTGATTCTGTAACTATCTCACCGTGAAAACTTAGGTGAAGTGAGCGTGGAGTGAGCTGTCAGTAGGTCAATAGTGTCAATTCCTAGCAAAACAAACTCACTTCACCTAAGTTTTCACGGTGAGATTTTTACAGAATCGACCGGCTGGTCCTTACCGGACGGCGAGCTACCCGCTGCTCACCGTCCGCAGGCCCGCGCCTACGGTGGCCGGAAATCGCCCCGCGATTCCCGCCGCCCAGGGCGTCTCCTGCGGCGATTGAGGCCGTGAGGCTGCCTCTCCACACGCGTTCCGCCTCCTCCTTCGTGAGCATCACTGCTTCGCAGAAGGAGGTGACGGCCTCCCATGCACTCTCGCTCCGCACCATGGCCTGGACCAGGCTCGGACGCGAGAGATCGCCGCCGCCGATTGCCTCCGTGAGAACATGGCGGTGCTCTGCCCAAGCCGGGCAGACCTCCACTGTATGCTCCACCGTGTCCTCCGGGCGATCCACACAATGGTAACACCCGGGCGTTTCCTCCCGCCTTATGCGAAACAGGAACCTCCCGAAACAACCGTGTCCGGTGAGGACCTGCGTCAGGCGGAAGGTGAGGACGCCGTGGCGCCTCTCTAACCACTCCTCAAAGAGGGGACTTATCGCCGAAATTGTGGCGTGCCCAGCGCTGGGTTGCGACAGTCGCGCTCTCCATGCCGCCATGAGATCCCGCCGGAGCTCTGTCCGCTGTACCGTGATTTCTCGCGGCAGCGGAGTTACACCCCGGCGCTTCGCCTCTTCGCGCCACTCCCACACGTGCGCGAGGATCAACCGCAGTGCCTGACTTGGGCAATTTGGTACCTAGTTTTGAATGTCTGAAAACGGCGAGCTTTTTTCTACAAAAAGTTTACGAAAGACCGTTTCAAAAATGTAAACTACGTTCGCAATTTAGTTTCCAAACATGTAAACAATTATGACGCGTTTGTGGAAACTTTAATATCTACACCCTACACATAAAGTTTCGTTTGCGATACGACTTCAAACATTTTTATGACTTTTTCAATAGTACCTGTACTAGTAATTCTAAAATCAACGTAATTTAACACATTCGTAAAGATGGTGTTTGTTTCTTATTGTATTTATTTTCGGAAGGCTAGCAGACTAATAGCATTATAATATCAATAAATATACAAGTAAATTGCTAATTGCAAGCCTCCACCCACCATTGCTAATTACAATACTTTTAAGTGGGAATAACATCAATTGGAAATAAGGATTTGAATAAAATGTATAGTCGTTTACTTTCTATGTCGGTTTCCCATCATCCTTAAAAGGACGATACATACATGTTACTCTTCAAATAACGTCAACAACACAATGCACTTTAGCGTTTCATTTTTCACAACAATAGAATGTTTTCCTTTTGCTCACTTACTACGGAAAATTGAAAGTATGAATCCATTTGTTTCCAAACTTTTGGGAAACCCCGCTGGTTGTGAATTTGTACTCGTAGATTTTTTCCACGTCGTTCTGAACTATTAATCAAGTTACTGGTTTTACAAAAGGATGATAAACTCTTTCAGTTACACTCGTGAGTCGGAAGACATATCCACTACTAGCCTTTGCTCGCAGTTTTACTCGCATACTAATTATGCTTCTTTTTGAACCCGGATAAAAATCCATACTTACTTAATATTATAAATGCGAAAAGTAAAAGCGATTGGCTATCCGCCAGATCCTTAAATAAGATATATCTTCTTTCAGAATTAAAATTATATTCTACAGACAAAATTTCGAATATAATAAAATGTATGAAGTAGTATAGATTGAGAAAGCAGCTAGATTCAGAACAATGCAATGTTACTTCCTCACCTTGAGTTTTAACTCTTAAAGCCTTGGCCGGAACACCTACATTTTTAGGTTAAATATTTTAATGCAGCGAGGTTGCAATAAAACCTTGGTAGTCACGACAATACTAGTGATTTCTGAACGTAGAAGTTTTCGATAAAACTTCGAGATTTGTTTAACACAGTTTTTATAACTGAATGTTTTGCGAGTGAAAGTTTGATAAAAAATATTGTTGTCGAAGATATTACCGGCATTCCTTTATCTGATTGAAGTTAATTTAGTGACTTTAGTAGTAGGAATTTCATTAAAAAAAGTAGTAAAGGCTAAGCATGTACCTATCTAATCAATTAAAGTCGTAATTAAAAATGCAATAGGTACCTAATAAGTAATTGAGTAATTTGTAACACGTAGGTACATTCTGACCATGCAAAAACTACAGAACGCCACCTTCTAAGAAAAAGTAAATTTAAAGTAAAACAAGATAAAAGAACGAACGAATACACGAATACGAACGAATTACAATTCGTAGGTATTATACGAATTTGTAAAATTTACATGAAATTCACGTTAGATTGGTTTGAAAACTAATATACCTCTTCCTATATCATCATGTGAATAAAAACCAAATCTACATACAGTCAGCAACAAAAGTTGATTAACACTTTTGTTTTCTAAATCTTAATCATTGAGAAAAATACTTCATTAAAATCGGAACAGATGTCAATTTTAAAGAAAATTAACTCTTATTTAATAAATGAAATGATATAAAGCAGGTTATCGTATAATTTTGTGTTAATTTAGATGATGTCAAAAAGTAGCAGTGTTAACAGACTTCTGTTGCTGACCGTACCACTTACTTAATTAAAATACCTAACCAAAAATTTGCAAAAACTCGTATCCCTAAATCACCCAAAACTTTTGCATCACCCATGCGAAACTTCTACCGAAAATACCATCCCTAGAGCCATAGAGAATTCCCTCGAATTCTTTTTCGTTTTATTAAATTCCTCGTGAAATTCGACGCCTTGCCTGAACAGCGAAAGGGAGGCCTAAAGCATAGATTTTATTAAAAAAGCTTAAAAAGGACTACCTATTGCAGATACCTACTTCAGTTGTTATTTGGCAAACGTTGACCCACATTGGTTTTATTATTCTGTTTTCTTTTCGTCTAAGACTAAGTTGGAAATAGTGTGTTTGTACGACATTTTGTTGCTTTGAGGTTAGTCACCTGTGACTATTCTTTGAAACGGAGTCGGTGCATGTTTAGTTGAAAATATTTTTACGAGATGTTGCGTGTTAGTGAAATGTAATTTTATGAAGTTTAATCAATGATGTATAAATTAAGAAGATAAGGTTCGCGCTCCTCGACGTGTATCGCATAAATTGAGTTAACCGCACACAATTGACCTTAGTCACAATTGAACTGGCGTTTGTGTAGTGCATTAAGTAAAATTACCATGATGGTCTAAATAAGCTGCTACAATTCTTCATGTCTTTTCAAAATGTGCACAAATAGTTCAAAAACCAAAAAACAAGTTCCACGGGATTAGTTTTCACTCGTAAGTACATGTTAATTTGTTGAAAATTATAATAGGTAATATTTGATGTCTGCCTCGCCATGTTTGTGAGAGCGAGATAGACATGCAATGTCATTCATAATCGTAAGCATTCGGCGGCTAACGTGATTTCGCTTGCACGACGGCGCCAGCTCCTAGCTCTGTCCTTGTCTATTGGTAACTGTAGGTTTATACTGTGTGTAGTACTGTGATCAACTGATCACAGATGTGCGAGTTTCGGTGCATGTAGTCGTGCGCCGAGTCCAGGTTTAGTGATTGCGTTGTTAGCGCGTAACATATCTACCTCTAATATATCAATGAGTTTAATAAAACAGTCGGCATTAACACAAGAACTAAATTGTGCCTATTCCTAACCTTTCTCAATAAACAAACAAGAATTAATTTAGAACTACAGTGAATAATAATTCGAAAGCCCGGACATTTTCTCTGTGTACTAACATCATGTGCCAAAAACTAACGCAAACCAGAATTGAAATATTTTGAAGAGAAGTATTAGGTACCTAGTGAGAAAGAAAGCTGGACATTTGGCATATTTCCATACCACTAATAAATTCATCGTACACAACACATAATACTTAGCACCACTAACTAGAAAGCAAAAAAGTTGTAATAGGTTAGAAGAATCTAACTGTGAAATGGTTTGGTTAGTACCTACCTAATTAAATTAGTCTTACCTAACCAATCTTCTATCTATATATTTTCTTACTAGCTTTTGCCCGCGGCTTCACCCGCGTGGTCGTCGGAAAATATCCCACGGAAACCTGCTACCGGGAATTCCTTCCTTATTCCTTGTATACATTATAAAGGGAAGCTCTATGCAAAATTTCAGCTTTCTAGATCCAAGGGTTTGGGCTGGGCGTTGATGAGTCAGTCAGTCAGTCAGGACTTCTCTTTTTATTTATATAAGTAGATAGATGAAGGGTGAGAACATAGACGTCCAAAAAAAATTTTGGTCCCTCGTATGGTGGGGTATCCGAAATAATCCGAATAACCCCCATGTATGTTCCGCGACTTTTCATAGTTTTCGAGTTATGATTTTTTTTCTTGCAACTGAATCCATAATATATGTGTAGTACTTTTATACATAAAATAATCAGCTCCGTAACTGTGATGAAAGTTATGAAAATGTTGGTCTAAATACGTTCGTTGAATTATTATGACTTAGATTTTCAACTTTAAATTAAAAATCTAAACAGGTGACGATTCCTAAGTATGGTTTTATGAATAATACAGTAGTTCATTTTCGAATCTTATTGTAATACTCACGCGAAGTTATATATAAGTTATCAATATAGATATTAATAGTAGTACGTATACAAGTAGTATATTATTATTTTACCTCATCACTACATTGGCAGCCTTGTTGCACCCACTGCTGAGTACAGGCCTCTTGCTTTTTAACCGACTTCAAAAAGGAGGAGGTTCTCAATTCGTCGGAACCTTTTTTTTTTTCTTTTTTTTTATGTATGTTCCCCGATTACTCGAAAATGGCTGAACCGATTTGAATTTTTCTTATTTTGTTCGAAAGGGTATACTTCCCAAGTGGTCCCATGATCATCAAGTCGGGATCTGATGATGGAATCCCATGGAAATCGAGGGAAACCCTCAAATTTTATGGGCACACTTATATCGATTTCATTATTTTTGTGCATTTGCTCTCTGAAAGTACCATTTGGTGAACTGGAACTGATGATGAAGACCACAGATGGCCATCGGAAATACTCAATTATATCTAAGTATATCACAGGTTGCGATTCGATTACTTTAATATGGTTTATGCTCGTCAAAATGCATAATGGTGATGGTGCCTTCACCATGAGCTCCAGTTCTCCTGGTTCTTACTAGGAGAACTCCTCAAAAATTAACGTCCCTGCATCGGGAAAAGCAATATTTTGTAAAACGTGATGAGCAGTTGACATTGGGTTATTGTAACTTAGATAAATTACAAACTGACCCACTGAAAAGTGAAAAATAAAAACTTTTTTACAAAAAACAAAACCGACTTCCAAAAAAAACACTACAAAGTGAAAAATAACATTAATTTCGGAAGTCGGTGGCAAAAAACTAAAATACAGATCCAAACACACCGACTTCCGAAATTAAAGTTATTTTTCACTTTGTAGTGTTTTTTTTGGAAGTCGGTTTTGTTTTTTGTAAAAAAGTTTTTACGCTATACGTCCCTGGTCTGTGCGAGTCTCATCCATTTCCGCCATGTTCTTTATCGCTGTGCACTAAAACTGCTTTTATGACATGGTGTCAAACCCATTACTAATTGACTTTTATATGTGGCAGCCGTGGCAGCTACTAAAGTCGTGGTCGTAAAGGAGGGGCTTGTCTAATAACAGGCGCACGGGTCGATCGATCAGATTGGTCCGTGGATGGATGGCCATCTTTACATACCAAGACCCTTTCGTCCCACGGAAAGCACGTTAAACCGTTGGTCCCGATTGTTCCCGTGGATATTTGACAGTCAGTACGGGTCGTAAGAAGCCTGAAAGTCTGGCAACCAGTCTTACTAAGAGGTATCGTATTACCCAGTAAATGGGTGGTGGAGGTCAGATAGGCAGTCGCCCCATGTACTTAAATACTGGTATTTAGCTGCAACCGGTTAGACTGGAAGCTGATCCCGACATTGTTGTTAAAAGGCAGATGATGAGCGTAGAGGTCGTATCAAATATTGCTACAAATGGCTCATGTTTTCCACAAGATTCGGCGATTGTAGATGAGCAATAAATAGCTCTAACAGAGTTCAGCGGTTGCCCGGAGGCAATAAATGGTTCTCTAAATTGCTTGTATCACAAATAACACTTTCGGAAACAACTGGCTATTGCTCGGTACAAGCCTGGGATTAGACGGGGCGATAAACACTTTTTCCATTCTTTGTTTTTCCCTGATCTAGGTTCAAGGACTAGACAACTTGAATTGTTCTCAATGTCAATGTAAACAGAGATATAAATGTAAATGGGGTTGGCTCCTTAAAACTTTTGGCAGATGACGCTAGCATAGCTTTCACCTGTCACATTTGTTTACTCAATTTGTGTGTTCGGTTTTGTATATTTTTTCATTAAAATACCCGGATGGATGATAAGATAAACATGTACTCAACATGGAGAATAAGCGAGCTAAAGGCTGAACTGAAAAAAACGAGGTGCTTCTTTACAAGGAAGAAAAGCAGACCTTATTGAAAGGTATACTCTTAAAATTATACATCAAGCTATTTTATTTATGAAATAGTTTTGTTTGTGGGAAGTATACATTTCATAATACTTTTCGCCAATATAAATTACTACAAAAAGCCGAATTAAACCACTTTTTTTAATTACTTTTTTTAACCACTTTTTTTTAAAATTCTACAGCTATCGGAAATTGGTGTGGTCCTATTTCTTTGCAATAAGGCACTTCAAATTTCTTATGCATTTTGTAAAATCTTAAACAAACAAATACTTCATACAAATGAATATAATTTTGGTTAAAGCTATGCTAGCGCCACTTTGACAGTAGCCAACCCCATTGCACTGGATACTCGAGAAGTTGTTACTCATTTGTTTACAAGCACTAACACTCGTTTGCTCAATTTGTTTTTACTACATTCGAAGCGTGACAAGCACTAGACATGCTAGGTTTTGGTTTTAATTTGAATAATGTGGCTGTCGCTTTTTGAGGGTTAAAAGGGTGTTGTATCTGGTTGTTTTTGTACTGTGAAATGTGTAGTTTGTAGTAGGTAGAAAAAATATAAATATTTATTTATTTAATACTAGCTGACTCGACAGACGTTGTCCTGTCCCAATTTTAATAATTCAAATTTACCATAGAAAATCCACTTTCAGTTTTCCCGAATTTTCCAATTTTCCCGGCAACTTTTCCAAATTTTAGCGAGTTTTAGCGAGACAAACGAACAGCAATTGATTTTTATATATACATATAGATTTCAAGCACAGAAATGTTCTGAAAGTGGACAAATTATATTTTAAATTATTGGTTCATGTTTTTTTTTTTTCACGAAAACACATAAAATATTTTCATAAATTCCATCCAAAAATCAAGAAAATATAAAAATTTATTTGTTTGAGCCGTTTGGGGTTGAAACACTAGGGCCTTGGGGTCCGAGTGCTCAACGAGTATTTCGGGACATCGCCAAGCGGTTGGTCGACTTCACACGGGACCAGAGAGCTGGCCTATTTTTAGCCCAAAGAATTAGCATTGCCATCCAGCGTGGCAATGCCGCCAGTCTTTTGGGCACTTTTCCCACTGACAGCGATGCGGACGAATTTTTTAATGCCCTATGAGCTCTTTTTTATTTTTTTTATACACCTACTTGTACATAGTATAAATAATTTAATATTACCATTGATTGTGTAAAATAAGAAAATATTGAATATGAATAAGCTACTAAGAAAATACAGTACTTATTTTTATTAAATTCAGTACAAACGTAAATCAATTTAAATGGTTACTTATTCGGGTAGTGCAGCAATTTACGGGGTCCGAAATTAAAATTCTGCATTCAATATTTCGGGAAAACCGGTGGAGGCATAATTCTGTATGAGATACAAGCAAGCTTATTTCCCAAGCGGTCGCTAGTGATGTAAACATTCGATTTTTGATATCGATTGTCGAGTATCGATATGTCTTGGTTTCTTTACGATGTCTCGTAAAACTAAACTACTCTAAGAGGGTCGCTCGGGATCGTTATCTGGCTCAATGACGTTCGTTGGTAGGTATATTGTTTTTAGTTTATTCTGTTAGTAAGATGTCATTGGTTTTTATAGTGGGGGAGATAAGATAGTTGACGCATTAGGCAGAGCCTTTAATTAATTTTTGACATACATAAGCATAAGGAAGGCGGCATAGTGGGTATATCCTAAGTAGGCACCAAGGCCGTCACCAAATACACCACCTCCAAGTGAGTGAGCGGTCGGACGCTCCACCCAAGTTATTTGATGATTTCCCACCCTCAAAAAAAAAAAAAAAAAAAAGGCTAGCAACAATCAAAGATGTTCTATAACTATTGCCATCTTACTTTTATTGACATTAAAATGACAAGAACACTGGTAGTTTATAGTTTGTTAATTTTATTAAAAACCCTGTAAAGTACCGGTGTCGTTTTTGAGGCTTATATGAATAAGTTCGAATCGCTATATTAAGACTACTTACGTAAAATGTTGGCCTTAGCATTCCTGTCGAATTAGACAAGGTCAGTAAGTAATTACTTTACATTTACTACTAACTCCTATTGCATGAACATATTCGAATAATTATGTATTTAGTACATGTTCGAAATGATCTAAATAATTACGAAAATGAAATATTATTCTATTCTATTCTTAAAAAATGGCAAGCAAAGCCGATGTCGACTATTCTGCCAATGTATAAAGTGAGCTAGAGAAACAAGTGTGCATGAGAAAAAAAAAAAAAAAAAAAATTGGTTGATCCAGTTGATACAACTTGCAATGAAATATTAACTCAATGACACAAGGAATGTTTCAGAATGAAGACAGTACACGACAACTGTCATTCTGACAAGAACTTTATCCAATTGAGATAAAGTTTAATTTTCTTAGTTGTCGAGATCATTTTGAACAGTCTGTTCGTCCCGATATTATTGACGCTGACTGTACATATTCAAAACATTACTACACGCGAGTTACATGGAGTAAAGTTATTTTCGCATATCCGTTGCATCGCGGTCGTTTACTCTTCAAGGCTCGTTCATTTTGGGGCAAATTATTTGAAGTAAGTATTTATATATTTCTGGGAACTACAAAATAGCTTTGCTTGTGAAAATGGTGTTTAGGAAAGTAATAGAAATATATCTAAGACGAGCCTACTGTTAATTGTTCTTACAAAGAACGTTTGCTGATTTGCTGTCTCCACTCCAGGACTCGTTAACTCCAACAGCCATCGGTTCTTCGACGGAAGTGGCGATCTCACTGCCACTGCTTTCAAATTCTGCAAGCTGTATCAGTATATTCTGTTTCTTTACTAAGAAAGAAAGAAAGAAAAGAAAGAAAAAATGTTTATTTGCGGTAAACATGACACAAATTACAATAAAATAAACTATTTAAATACAATATGGGGGAAAATATGCGTCACATCTACTAAACAATTAAAGTCGGTTTTCGTGTCTGTGTGGCCGCGTTGTTCTTCTAAACTACGCAACAGATTTTGATGCGGATTTCACTATCATTAAGATAACTTATTCCGAAGGTTTATTATCATAATACATCAATTTACTTAGACATAATATAGAAACCTTCATATTTTGTCAAGTCGTAAAAACCTGGTCTCAGTTACTAAATAATTAAATTACTTACCTATCCTTTAAAAAGAGTCAGGACTGTTACGACGATCGACGGTTAAGCTATGCTTGCTGCGGTCGGTTCGTGGATGGGTCCATGGTGGATGAAACCGACCTTCAATGTCCACATCAATAGCAACCGCATAGAAGACATTCAGCAACAAATAGTTAGTTAGAAGTGAAGGTAGCTTCACATGAACCATTGTGATGCAGTCCACCAGTCTCTATGCCCGCCTAGTTGGACATCTCGTTACTCTACACATCCCTAGTTCGCATGACAAGCGTGTCGGGCACGATAATAACCCCCTTGACCGTTTGGTTGGCAGGCTACCTAACCCTGGATATTACGCTGTGCCTAACTAGGAGATATAAATGTGTATGGCGAACGCACTACCGGCTATATTGTACCGAGACTTATTAATAGTCTACCCTCAGAAATAAACAAATGTATTACAGATAAAAATATCAAATGTAAACTTAAGCAATATTACTTAAGTATTATGTAGGAATGATTGTAACTCTATTAAAAAGACCTAAATATGTTAAGTAGCAATTGTATCGATATCAATAACGAAATGCATCATTGTACAGTTCGATATTGAGATAGCACAAGCATGATAGCACAAGTTTAAACCTTAGTGGTTTTTGTTTGCTATTTGTATGTATAATTCTGTATTCTTTTGTGTAAACGTTAAATAAATTTAATTTAAAAAAAAAAAAAAGGTATATGCTAGGCGGAGGCCGCGGAGGACAGCCTAGGAGAGGCCTATGTCCATTATGTCCAGCAGTGGACTGCGATGGATGAGTTGATTGGTTGATTGAGGTATGCAATTAATTATCTCGTTGGTCTAATGGTTGCAAGTTCTTTCATAATCTCAGATAATCTATATCTATAAAAATCAAAGCCACTTTTCGTTGTAATTTTTTAACTCGAAGAACGGCTGGGTCGATTTAGCTGATTTTGGTTTTGTAATGTTTGACGTAGTCCAGGGAAGGTTTAAACGATGAGAAAAATTGGAAAAGTTGCCGGGAAAATTGGAAAATTCTGGAAAACTGAAAGTGGATTTTATATGGGAATATTGAAATTGGGACAGGACAACGTCTGGCGGGTCAGCTAGTATAGTATACAGAATGGTGTAAGTGTAAAGGTAAACAGTGGCAATCTTTTAAGGGGTCATTGTACTCATCATAAACAACTTTTACTATGGGACCAAACCTGAAATCGCGAAAAAAAAATCAGCTGTTCAGTACATTTATGTTCGCATAATTTTGGTCCCATATTAAAAGTTGTTCATAATGATAAGTACAATGACCCCTTAAAAGATTGCAATAGCTTACACTTACACCCTGTAGGTATACAATGTGTCTATAATGTATACTCACTACCTAATTTAGCGTAATGTATTGTAAGTTGATGTTTGAGTGCCCATTTATAAAAAATGTCCTAAAAAAAATTGATTCCAATGGAATTTGACCTTTGTCTTGTTTGACATTGAGTTTGTTGTTCAAAAACTAGAAAATTCTCTCTGATTCTGCATCCAAATTTAAGAATTTATCCATGGGTCGATCGGGCAAAGTTAAGCTGGTGTTGCCAATGGAAAAATTACTTGCAGCCCAGAGTCTGGGGTTGTGCCAGGTTGATAACAAAGGCTTAACTTCTTACAACAAAACTAACTCTGCCTCACCCTTCGGTGAATACTGGCGAGATGTTAATGTTATCAAAACAACAACGTAAAACTTTTGTTTGGATAAACTTTGTACTAAGCATCATCTTGTTTAATACAGTGCGAGTCTACATAATGTACACAATCTTAAGGATGTGGTGCAGACCATCAAACTGAACAACTTTTTCTCGGGGACCAACATCGTAATCTTAAAAAAAAACAGTCGTCGCATACATTTTGTCAAGTAGGTATTGAAATTTTGTAAGGGACGACTGTTTTTTTTCCACGATTACGATGTTGGTCGCCGGGGAAAAGTTGTTCAGTTTGATGGTCCGCGCCACATGCTTAAGTTTGTGCACTTTATGCAGACTCACACCGTATTGTTTCTTAACATTTCTGTTTAATGTCTACGCATTTATTCGTTCAGCTGAAAGTCACAAATTGTTACGGCTGGATTTACTTGAAAATAAACTTTTTTTGTCGTGTTGTGATTCACGTTGCACAAACAGAATGCTGAAGTTTTACAATTTTGCTCTGTCTTATTACGTAACTGAGACGAGAATTATTTTTCCCGTTTCTAGTTTTAGACGAAGTGAGAAATCCATTATTTATTCCGGATATAAAAACCCTTTTCTTTGGTAGCGGTGGCACATTTCGCCGGTTTTGTTATTACTTAAAAGTTATGCTACAGATCAATCCTATTGCAAAGATTAGGCCACTATCCGGGTACAAATCCAGACGGTCAGGGCTGGTGCGGAGATTTTTCTGCTGAACACCCCTCAAATCATATGGAACCATAAATATCCGGAGATATGCCTTCACTCTATATTTGTCCAAGTTCAAGTGTCTCCCTCCACCTCACACAAAAACAAAAGAAATAGATTAGTACGGTACACATGATGAGTTTTTCGACGCACACTTATTGCACACATACAGTATGGAACCAACACCATGTGCAATGAATCAAACTACTGGAAATACTCGTCCACAGAAATATAGCAAAATTAAAAACCGTAAATTAAGAAAGTAATTTTTTAAAACAAAATAAATATCAAAATAAATTCAGTAAAAGTAATCACTCTGTTTAGACAACCGAGCTGGCCACCTGCGGTGCACCATAGTGCCCAATCCATTGTTCGCCGAACATGGTTTTTTTTTGTTTGCACACATGTTCAAGGATTCAAGTTCTTTGACTCACTGACCTAGTGATCCAATTCTACAGAGTGTTCAAATTTACTTAAAATTATATGTCTACTTTTTGACCTAATTACTGGACCGATTTCGTTAATTTTTTGTATATCGTCAGCAAAGAAGATATCAAGAATGTGGTTGGATTTATTGCATAGATGTGAGCTACATACCGTATATTATGTACGGTTGAAACCGCGTGGATGCGACATGTGCCACGCCTCCATGCAATATCCCTCGATATCCGTGCATGGAACCAATCCTTGTCAAATGCTTTGCAAACGGTCTAATTATGACACACATAAAGCCTGTCTCATTCAGTCGTTTTTATCTAGAACAGGTATGTCGATTATCTAAGCGTCTTGTCCATCGCAGTTTTAAAAAGAGTATCCTCTACAGCAAGCAAACATAACGCGACAGTCTTCATTTGAAAGGTACGGTCATAAATCACGTTGTCTTGTGCCTTTAATCACAGTTTGTGTGTCGGCTTTGTTTCGACGAACCCTCGGGAATGCTTTGCCGTGTGGGGTGTAACGTTAGTTGGCTGGTGGTTACAGGGTAGGCACGTATTGATGCCATTATAGGATTTTGGGGGGAAACGTTTAGCTCGTATCTTTTTGGGTGGTCTCTGTATAAGGTGTTAAAAAATGAACTATACAAACTTTAAGGAGGCTCTAGTATATGAACTGAATAACTTTTACTACGGGACCAACTTTGAAATCGCGAAAAAAACAGCTATTGCCTACATTAATTATGTTCGCTTATCTCGTCAAAATATACGGAACAGCAGATTATTTTTCGCGATTTCAATGTTGGTTCCATAGATACCTACTACTCAGTTCGATGGTCTAAAGCAGTCCTTACAGTTTATAAAGTAAATTTCTTAACACCTGATATTGTTCGTATAATCCTTGTCCATACCCAAAGGGCACGTTTCCCTGACATTATCGCGCCCCCCGGTCTGCTCCTTGATAAGCAATTGTCACTTTTGCGCCATGTAACATGGCAACGGGGGCTAGTGTGAATCTTTGGGTTCATTCGAGTAATCGAGTCTGGTTAAACCACGCTAGGGTCAGTGCATTCATTCATAACTAAGCATAATAAAAGGAAGGAATGTTCTTGGACCCTTGGTCATCCCTTTAAAATTCCTTATAAGATAAATGCGACTTAATTTCTTAAGCAAATCATCAGAGTAAATTCATCTATTTACTTGCAGCTATAAATCTATAAAACCTATATAGCTGCTTCTATAAAAACTGTTCGACATGACAAGCCACTCAACCCGGTGGCATTACCAATGTCACTGCTAGCCACTAAGAGGCTTTATCTGTATCTACTCTCATATTAGTGTCGGAACTACTCGGCATTTTTCTGTCCATTTCATTCGTACACACGGCTACACATAAAGCTATACATTTCCAGTATAAGCTGACCTCTTATTGTGCGGAAATCCTAAACAATGCGAGATCAGCTTATACTGGAAAATGTAGCCGGGCGTACCAGTTTTGTGAGTGGACGCATTTTTAAAGGACATCACTATTTGATGAAACTGCGGGTGTGAGACTAATTCCCGGTTTATTTTGTTTTTTGGTACCTACCTCGAATTTACTACCTCTTGTTCGCAATTTCGATGTTGATTCTTTGCTTCTATGTATTTTGTTTTTGATCATTTGTAAGTTTAGTTAGTAATTTGGTGTTTTAAAGCTCCTATACACTATGCCGGCGGCAATACCGACGAGTTCAATGTGGCTGTTGGCTTGCACCAAGGGTCTGCTTTAAGTCCTTACCTCTTCCTGTTGATTATGGATGCTCTGACGTCGAATCTACAGGAAGAGGCACCCTGGTGCATGCTGTTTGCCGATGACATTGTTCTTGTCGGTGAAGATGTACCTGAGATTCGGAGCAGATTGGAGAAATGGCAACAGAAGCTGGAGAATGTTGGCTTGAAAATCAGCAGAACCAAAACCGAATACATGTTCTGCGATTTCGGCGGTATCTCCAGTGCTGGAGCCATAGCGCTTGATGGCGCGCTTCTCCCAGTCTGCTCCGACTTTCGGTATCTCGGTTCACTCGTCCAAAGCGATGGCGAAGTAGATCGGACGGTTAAGCACAGAATTAACACTGGATGGATGAAATGGCGGCAGGTCACGGGAACAATCTGCGACTCCCGCATTCCCCTTAAACTTAAGGGGAAGATATATAAAACAATGGTTAGACCTGCTGTCTTGTATGGATCAGAATGTTGGGCCACAAAAGGTATGAATGAAAAGCAACTGCATGCAACTGAGATGAGAATGCTAAGAGGAATGTGTGGTGTTACACGAATGGATAGAATAAGAAATGAGTACATAAGAGGAAGTTTGAAAGTGGCACCGGTGACTGAAAAGTTGTGCGGAAATCGGTTGTCATGGTATGGGCATGTGATGCGGAGGAATGAGGAAAATGTGGTGAGGAAAGTTTTGAGTATGAATGTCGATGGCTATAAGAGTAGGGGAAGACCAAAGAAACGATGGATGGACTGTGTGAAAGATGACATGGCTAGAAAGGGTGTGACTACCGAGATGACGACTAATAGAGAAGTATGGAAAAAAAGGACATGTTGCGCCGACCCCAAATAAATTGGGATAAGGGCAGGAGAATGATGATGATGACACTATGCCGGCGGCATAGCCGGCGGGTTTTAGTCGTGCGGGTATACGCCCCTTGTGCGGCAAGCTCGCCGGCTCAAAATCCCACCCGGGGCACAGATCACAGATCTGTGACCTACCCTTCCCTGTCCTAATAACCAACACAAAGTGAGCTAAGTGAACAGAACGAAATATTTAAGATAAGCACATTGCACGTTTTATAGCACCAATAAAGATGATGCCTGGGTAAAAAATTAGAAATTCTATTTAGTCCTTCAATGAAAAAATATTAGACACGTATTTTTTTTTGTTTTATCTTAATGATAAAAAACCTGCCAAGGGCGTGTCGGACCACGCACAATGAAAGGTTCCGTAGTTCAAAAGAATTTATAAGTCTGTGATTTATCCCAAAAACAAAATTAACATTGGAATCCCAAAAAAATGTTTTATATGTCATAAATTTACAAAATAACAATTTTCTCTAAGCAGAGGAATGTAATGGGTTAAAAATGACAAAGTTCTTGTTTTGTACTTATATACCAAAAAGTCCCGGGTTGTACTCGTAACATAAAGCTTCAAGTGCTCAAATGTTTCACATTGTTTTACCTGACCTTCCATAAATTCGCATGTTACGAATTATGTTCCGTAGTAAAATTTTATTACGTATGTCTTAATGTATGAGCAAGACAAACTTATCTCCGCTTTTAGTAAACAAGTGAGATACAGAGTTATATTTATGAAGCCAGTAAATACCATGTGCGTAGGTATAACTTTACGAAGTTGTAAGATCAGATACTCTGCTTGGAAAGAAAAATGGCACAGAATTTTCGTTCTCCATTATTACTATTGGAACTTGTAAAACTTGATTTGGTGGGATATGGGCTGTCATTCGTGGATCTGACAGTCGTTACAGGTCGTCAGAAGCCCGAAAGTCTGACAACAAGTGTTACTAAGTGGTATCGTATTACCCAGTAACTAGGGTTGCGGAGGTCAGATGTTGGAGGATGTTGGTATTCAGCTGCATCCGGTTAGACTGGAAGCCGACCCCAACATAGTTGGGAAAAGACTAGGCAGATTGATTGTTATAGGGGGTGCCTATTGCCACCAATCGGGCACAACTCCAGAAACCGGGCTGCTGCTGAGAAATTGCCACACATTATATTCACTCACAGAAAACCATGTTAAGGCTTGTCCGTCGTAAAAAGCGCGGTCACTGTCGGACTGCATAGAAAAGAAAGAGAAGCGCGATGACACAACGCTTGCAAAATATAAAGTAATTATCGATTTACAAAAAATCTGTTGAATAAACTAAAAAAGTAATGACAAGAAATCATTCCTTAATAGTTTGTAATCTATACATATAATAAAACAGTAACGAAAGAAAAACTGTACATTGAGAATTTTCGAGAAAAAATAAGTGGCTTTTGTTAGAAAAACGTAACTGATGACAAAAAGTGACTTTTTAGAATTTTTGTCTGTTTGTCCGGTTGTCTGTGTGTATGGTACGGCTTCACGGCAAAACTACTGGATAGATTGAATTGAAATTCAGCAAAAATGTTCTTTGTAAACCAAGGAAGGCTTTAGGCTACATATTATCACGCCGTATGTTATGGGAGGTAAGCAATATTGGTTTTAAAATGTTTTTGTTCGTAATTGAATGCACAAAATTACATGTTAATAATCAAAATTTAACTCTGGGAACATAATAATCACGCTATTTTTATAAAGGAGCGGGGCAGTAATATTATAAATTGCAAGGAAACAGCTATTTCAACAATATGTCAACGGGGAATTTAGCGGAAAGGTCAGGTGACCGTTTCCCGCACTAAATGGTGCGAGTTCAAATCCCATAATATTGTTTTAAAAAATCGTAAAATCCTTTTTTTTTAGTTTTTGCATTTTTTATGTGCATTACATGTCCTATCTAATTGTATGGAGAGTTTCACACCAATATTACTAAACAGATTGATTGGTGGTACAACAAGCTACACTATCATGAAGTCAAGTCAAACTTTTGGTTTTAAGTTATAAGTATCTTGTGCAAGCACATTTGTTGTAGGTAATTGATTTAAAACTAAATTGTCGTTAATTTAACAGCAATTAACGACTTTTTAGTTTTATTCATAATTTAATTTGGGTAAATAATATGTAGTTTTCGTTTTCTAACTAGATGGCGTTGGCGTCGAGTTAGATCAGAGGAATTTTAGCTATGCCTTCTAAAAAAAGATCAAATCTGACTCGAAACTCAAGGGTTTCTAAGATGCGCAGGTCAGTTCGATCTCTCGAAACCGACACAGAGCGTGAACAACGGCTAGGTGCTAAGCGTGAGCGTAATGTACTAAGTTTGTCCGCAGAAACTAGCACGCAGCGCCAATTACGACTAGAATTTAAACGAGTCCGCACTACTCCTTCTCGATCTCAGCAAAGAGTGGAACAACTAGAAATGCGTTTAGCTATCAACCGGGATAGTCATTCTTTGTCTCGCGCATCCGAAACGGTTACACAGAGGGATCAGAGGTTGAGTCTTCAGAATATCCGCTCTGAGACTGCTCGATCACTTGAGAGCAGTCAGGAGTGTGAGATACGACTTGCGCGTGACCGAGAGCGTCATTTTTTATCTCGCGCTTCCGAAACGGATACAGAGAGAGAGCAGAGATTAAGTCTTCAGCTTTTCAGCCGAGCAGACTGCTCGGTCGCTCGAGAACAGTCAGGAGCGCGATACACGCCAAGCAAGCGATCGCGAGCGCCACGCAGTATCTCGCGCTTCGGAGACTTACACGCAGAGAGACTCGCGTTTAAGCTCCCAGCGTATTCGCACTGCCACATCTCGATCACTTGAGAATCCTGAAGAGCATGAGACGCGCCTTAGTGCAGACCGCTCACAGCATGCTCTAGCTCGGTCTTTGGAGACAGACGAGCAGCGCGAGCAACGCAACGCACTTGCTCGGCAAAGATATCACGACATGCGTGTCGAGGTGTCTGCTCATTCCACGCAAGAACGTGAGCGGATTCAGGAAATTCGGGCAAGTCAGTCAGTCAAACAGCGTGTGGCCCAAATTGATCTAGACCGTATACGTCGCAATTTTCGCAATTCATCCTCATGTGATACTGATTCTATGGTTTATGATCCTGAAGAGCAACCGTGGTACAATAAAGAAAGGAGCGCGTTTTATAGGAAAACCCGCTCCTTTCTTTATTGATTACATCGAACACGGAGACATTGGCACCATGTCTGAGGTGTGTGCACACTGTCACGCGCGTAAGTGGAAGGGAGAGACCAAGGGAATAGATAGATAGAATACTCTTTATTATGCACACCATAAAAATTACAGATATAAATGTTGAAATTTAGAAAGGAATGGATCAAGGGAATGTGTTTTGCGTCTGGAAAGGTACGATTAAACTCTATGCAAGAGCTACCGGAGATCTTACGTGTTCTTTTGAATGGCGAGCATCCCAAGTCCAGCCATTTCTTAAGCAATCTTCGAGCCTACAACAGTGCTTTCCAGATGACTTCATTTGGACCTCATCAAGTCACTGAATATGGATTCATGCCGACTTTTAAAATTCAGGGGCAAGTCTACCATCGGATAGGTTCCCTGCTTCCCACCGAAATGCCGAAATTTTTGCAAATATATTTCATTGCAGATTTTGCTGAACAGGCTAATGTCCGATGCCGGCAAATTCCTAATTTAGACTTGAGCCTTATAAGGGCATTACAAAACACTCTGCGCAGTGTCAACCCATACGTTACCGATTTCAAAACCGCTCTGGAATCGGTGCCTGAACACGAGCGCGATAATTTTAAATTCGTTATTAGCGTAGACAAATGACCGACCGCAGCCCATCCAGGACGATATAACACACCAACGTCAAACGAGGTTGACCAGGAATGCGACAAAAGACATTGTTTTACGCACACGTGATGATCGCCTGCAGCGTATCAGCGAGACACATCGCGCTTATGATACCCTACAGTATCTCCTAATGTTTTGTCGCGGAGAGGATGGCTACCACTTTGCCGTATACAATGTAGACCCGCAGACAAGTGCCTCAAATTATACCAAAAAGACTTCCGCCCTCCAGTTTTACAGTTACATTATTCTGCTCCGTTCCAACGACAACTCTCATCTCCATTATTACCGTGCACTCTTTAGTCAATTTGCAATATTATTTTTAATTCAGTGTACCCTTGGGATTCACTGCGAAATTACGATTACGGGAAGAAAAGTTTTTTCACAGACACAAACCAACTAAAGTATAAGAGATATAAAAATGGTGCCATAGTAAAAAATATTCCACGTGAAGAGCATTTTCTGCTGTGAGAATAAATTGAAGATCTGGAACACCTGTTGTGGAACTCCAAAGCCCAGCGACACTATAACATATATAAGAATGACGTCTTAGCAAAAGTGTTTAGTCTGATGGGCATTTCCTGTTGACTTACAAAAATGAAAGATCTGGAACGTCTCGAATCGTCCCGTCCCCGGGAAAACAGCGTGATGCGCGAGACGATTCTCTTCTTTTAGAATTCGACATCAGACGTTTCAGATCTTCGATTTTGACGACCCCGTTGTCTCTGGCATAAGCAACAGGATCCGCGTACGAAGTCGCGGGCAGAAGCTAGTTGTAAATAACTGTATAAATTTATGAACACTTTTAATGAAAACTGTAGGAGTAATATGGTAACAAGTCGAATAAATAGACCAAAATAGACCTGGATTTAGGTTTTTTTTCCTTGTTTCTACAAACTAAAATAAATTTCAGGACACATGAAATCACTTCTTATGAATTGTAGATTACTGTGTATTTTTTCCTATCAGAAAGATGCTATAGTTACTGTAAAAGATGGTTACAAAGTTACTTAGTTTCGCCGTATTTTAGGAAGGAGCAGCCTTAAAATATGATCATGTGCGGTCCCAACAAAAATGTGTTACTATATTTCCTGAGATTTTCTTTGCAAAAGCCTGGTCGACTTCTTACGTGGAATGAATTAAACATAACATCAGCTTCTTTCACTTGCATGAAACATAGAATATGAACCGACGACAATAAGAAACGAAATATTTTCATTCCCATAATGCTGGTACCTACATGGAATGTTTTATTATTTCAGTGTTTTATTTGCGTTAGCTCATGCCTCTCGGCATTCTAAAACAAAAGACAGTTCGTCTCTCCATCTTCGATTAACAAACAAGAATAAAGTTTAAAAACTTGTAACCCGACTTACGGAAAAATAAAATTGATCTAAGAAGTTCAAAATATTTATTTACTTAAACAATAATGACATATTTGTAATGTGCTCATGAAGACCTTTCTTTTGATACCCCGCATGTCATGATTATCTCAATTTAATTTTTTTCGAGGTCAGAAATTTACGTGTAAAGTTCACCATATTAAATTTAGGAAGAATTTATGTAGCCTAGGTATGTCACCTGGACCATTATTACGAATCTATCGATAGGTACCTCATTCATCAAAATCGGTGCAGTAATTTAGGTGTTACGGTGGAACACACGTAAATACATAAGTATTTATATACATACTTGCATACTTACATACAAACATAGACTGCTAAAACCATAACCCTTCCTTTTGGCTTTGCCGTAGTCGAGTAAAAACTTAAATTCAGTAACAGACAACGCACAGCCTAAACCGCTGGGTCTTGTGTTCTTTATGGCGGGAATACACATGCCTGTAGCTTGTACAAAAGGCGCTAAGGTAATTAATGCCCATTCATTAATTACGTGAGGAGATTTTGGCGATATTTAGACCCCCACACCCCTTGGTGAGATGTCGTGAGATTTGGCTCGACCCCTCCCTCTCCTAATCTCGCGTGTGATTTTTCAAAATGTGTATTTTTGTAAATACTTGCTTGTATAATAATTTGCTTAATTATTAGATAGATAGAATACTCTTTATTATGCACACCATAAAAATTACAGATATAAATGAGATTCGGGTCAACCCTCCCCCCCCCCCCCCCCCCTCCCTCAATCCCCTAAACGCCTCACGTAATTAATGATTACCCTCTAAGCAGTGCGTTGAAAATCGCAGAAAAAAACTCTCCCATTGTACCTGGGCTTATGCGCCAGAACTAATCCTACATAATATTTCGGTATAAACCTTAAACCATCATAACCTTAACCATATAAACCTTATGCCGTCTTCAATTTCCCTACTAAAGTCTCCTTCAAACAGGCGAATAGTACATAAAAAACAGGAGAATAGTAGAGGGGGCGAATCTGTGTCCGCGCGACATGCTCAGTATGAGCCGTTCATAGTCAAATGGCCGTCTCCGCGAACTAGTGCGCTTTCGACTGTGACCGTGACAATTTATAAGAACGCCGTGTTGTTCAGTGGCTTCTTGTAAAAACCGAAGCCAAAACAATAACTATGTCAATTATGGAATCACTTTCCATATGTAAGTACAAGTATTTTACCGTATTTGTCTTTACAATCATGAAAGTGACAAAGGGACAAAGTGTAGACACATGGTTCCGATACATTTTAACATACTGGGCACATCTTCTTTCTTATATCTGTGGTCGCGTGCTATTCACGTTGCTTGTCGCGCCTGTTTGTAGGAGCCTTAATGCATTGTGATAATAAAAGCTAAAAGATAGAACGGCAATAAACCGCTTGTTCTCTAAGAAAGAAAGTAGTTTGCAGTCGTAAATCTCGTGGCTAGTGGAGTAATTAAATATTTAGTAGGCACAATGTAATGTATTTCCTTTGTTAGGGTTCCGTAGTCAACAAGGAACCCTTATAGTTTCGCTATGTCCGTCGGTCTGTCCGTCCGCAGCTTAGCTCAGAGACTCTTACAAAACAATATCGAGAACAGGTCTTATCGCGATATTCCTTTTTTACGAGGTAAACAGGTAGGTACCTACTTGTTTCCCGACGTGCGTTCGAGAGACTCTTAGTAAAAAAAATTCAGAGCGAATTTCAACTTGCCTAAAGAGTGTTAATTCCACACTTGTACCTAGATCTATGCGTGGCTAGGTACTTATATGACATCCAGGACAATTTATGAGGGCTAGGTACAAACCTAAACTCGCGGAGAAGTATGTTTGTCTCGTGAAGTTATGTCGGGTCGCATCTGCTCGACGCACCAGAAGGCTTGAACACCGGTATTTAGGTAATGGGTGTGTGGGTATTTACAGGAGTCGTCGTGAAGAATACCTACATGTGAGTCGGTAGGTGTAATTATTTGACTTTTCTTGTAATGAATAGGCTACTTATGGCAGTTAGGCGATTCTGTGGTAGTATAGGTACGTTTCAATGAGCATGTGGGCAACGTCTTACATAACCAATACACATCTTCTAAGTCTCGTAGTCAAATAATTAAACTTTCGCGATTTGTAGGTACACATTATAAAACAACATCGAGAACGGGTCTTATCGCGATATTCCTTTTTACGAGGTAAACAGGTACCTACTTGTAAATAATTAGCTAATTTGAACGTTTCTACGTACAGTTAATACTGTAATTCAATGAGTAGGATCTTTTAAATCTAAATGAAGTCTGACTAAGGGCAGATTTTTCAATCGTCAGATAACTTTTATCGGTGGAATAAAAAATATGGTGGTTTGACATATTTTCTATACAAAAGCTGTCAAAACGTCAAACATGTTCCCTAGATAAAAGTTATCTGACGATTGAAAAATGAAATAACGATTTTTTTCAAAATGAAATTATGTGCGTTTAATGTTTTTATCGATATGAAAGTTTGGTTCGCCTGAAAATCAATAAATAAACACCAATTTAATCCGATAATTCCGTCCCTAAATAAACAAAATATATATTCTATAAATCCTGTATTTTCAGCCCGGCTCGACGATTTATAGTATACCGTTGGAAACTGGTTGAAATATTATACTACCATTCATTTTTACGCCCCGCCGCGCCGCGACGCCTAAAAGTTTTTTTTGTATGTAAGTACAGATTTGATTAAATGTTATCCTCGAAATTATGGTTTGAATATGTATATAATGGTTACGGTTGGTTATGTATGTAGGTCATTAATTACTATCGATATTGCTTTAGTTTTAGATACGGGAATGATTTTTTTGTTTTTTGTAGACTCGGACCAAATAAAAGACCAAGACAATAGCGCTGCGAACAATACAGTCACAGTATAATAATGTTACAGTAGTTTATCTTCATAGGAAACGGCCGAAAAACGCCGCGCTTCGCTACCAATAGACAACAGGAGGAATCTACTCCGTCCGTCCGTCTGACATAACGATCCATCAAAACAAGTGCAAAAGTTAATTTTTTCGGACGGGCAAAAACACATCGGGAGTAGGGACAACTGTCAAATCGTGTTTTCAGTCATACTTTGTTCGGGAACTGAACCAATCATCCATCCATAGGTGATACGGAGTAGGAAACGCCCGCAACGAAGGCCGAAACAACGGGCTTCGCTTAGGGAGTAGACCCCCAGTTCGAGTGCGCGGCAGTTGCGCACGGACGGACGCGTATTTATCTACGGTACCAACCAGCACAGACCAGCGTGCCCATGCACCAAAGAGTAAAGTAAGTATAGAGAGACCATGCACGCAGCGTGCGCGTGTTCCATAGTAAAAATTGGTTTTTCCGACACACACTACGCTATCACACTGATTTACAAGTAGTTTTGCTGGGTTAATGCACTTTTATTAGCAAAAGAAATCCCACCGCTGCCACCATGAAGTGAAACACACGCTAGTTGGTTGAACACTAATATTTATTACTCATCAATAGTGAGGGTAGGCCGACTACCCACTCAAATATACTACAGTTTAGAACCACGTTCAAGAGCTGTCAGTATCAATATTCCACAGTAAAGATGACACTGACACTACTGACAGCTATTAAACGCGGGTTTTTCAGTTTCATTGGTGAACTTCGCCCGATATCTAACATACTAGCAGTGTCCCCGGTTTTACCCGCGTAAGTCTGGAACCCGGAGGAATATCGGGATAAAAAGTAGCCTGTGTGTAAATTCAGAGTGTCGGCTACCTCCATACCCAATTTTATACAAATTAGTCCAGCCGTGAGGAAACCGGCATGTCCTAGAACCAAAAATTCGAAGACATGTGACATCTACCAACCCGCGCTGGGCCCGCGTGGTGGATTACGGCCCACTCCCTCTCACCGAGAGGAGGCCTGTGTCCCATCAGTGGGAACATTATAGGCTGATTATGTGAGTCCAGCCGTTTGAGCGTGAAGAAGTAACAAACACACTCATACACTCACAAACTTTTGCCTTTCAAATAGTAGTGTGATTATAACAGTACAAACGTAGGTTTTGTTGCTTAAAAACCTTCTTGAAAACATGCCTAACACTACTATTTTACTGAAGTCACAATATTATTTTCCACAACAAAATGGCGGTGGATAAGGTCACGTTGCTTCCTTCCGGGCAATCTTAGCCGGAGTAAGACGTGTCCGGAGTCCGGATAAATGCTTTTCGTTATAGATTATGTGAGATTGAATAGTTTGTAGATAGACCGACCTACTTCTTTAGTAGGTAGGTAATTTTTAGATTATTGAAACATATTCCAATACTTATGATCTTTACGGGTAGTCAAAAGCCCAAAACTTTCACAACCAGTCGTGTACCAGTAACTGGGTTGTGAAGTTCAGATAGGCAGTCGCTCCATTTAAAATACTGCTTTTCAGCTGCATCCGGTTAGACTGGAAGCCGACCTCCATATAGTTGGGAAAAGGCTGATTAATTTTTAATCCCAATATGGATACCGTATTGTCTCAAATCAGTCAAAATCTTAAGCAAGGCTTACTAGGTACTTTTTGTAACAAGCTCTTTGATCCTTTAGGGCTAAAATACATATTATGCTATCGAGAAAAGCATGCTTGTTTATAGCATGCTCTCCGTGTGTGTAAAATAATCATACTCTTTTCGACATACAGTGACCGTATTGGTAATGTTCTTCAGAAAGGTCAGGTGCCTAGTACTTGCAACCGGCGTGCGTGTATGACCACATGTATGAACGTAACCGAGGCAAAAAGTATGTAAGGATCTTAGGTTACGTTCTGTAGTTTCTGCCTATCCTGTTGGGAATAAAGTGTGAGTTTATGTAGGTATGTGAATAATTTAAAGGTGGTTCGAAATATTTTTTTTGATCCGTAAATATCGGAATCCGATAAAAAAGATGTAAGGCTCGGAAAAATACTCTCTCTTTAACTCTTTTACATAA
Organism: Cosmia trapezina; assembly: GCA_905163495.3. Lineage (NCBI taxonomy): Eukaryota > Metazoa > Arthropoda > Insecta > Lepidoptera > Noctuidae > Cosmia > Cosmia trapezina. The sequence goes on from LR991045.1 coordinate 10,715,655, forward strand.
TACAGCTGTCACGTGTCGAGCTTTTTATTCACGTTTTCGTGTCCAAAATGTAAATCTGTTTGTCTGAAACGCGAGGCTCTCATTTTATGTCTGCCGCATTCTATCCGCGGTCATTTCGGGTTTATGCTCTTTTTGTCACGCTCATTGTTAGGTTGGTACTGTAACAAACTTTAGTGTGAATATGATAATAAAGGCAGACTCTTTGACGGTATTTAAATAAAAAAATGTTTTGTTGGTATGCTTATTTCAGGCACTCATGCAAGCCATAGATAATCTAGAATCTATAACGTTAGTTAACCTTATACAGAATAGTTATAAACTGGTTCATGTGTTTATGTATGTGTGTTCATTGATGGCTTTAGCTTTATAAGTATTTTTCTGAGTGTAGCGTTCCTACGCAAATAAGGAATTTGAGAGTTTTCTTCTGTAACTTTATGCTGTAACCTATCTACAATTAGGTAAAAGGGTTTATGGTCTAATAATTTTTGCTAAACTTTTCTTTGGGCATTCCATAAGCGTACACTTAATCGCGTTGAGATCTATTTTATTATTGGCTTTACTGCTATTTAATTTAGTGCCTTATGTTGGCATCGTCTTCCTCATTCTGTCATGTCAATTTGTTAGCACCTAATACCTAAATACGTTACTGTGTATCTTTCAGAGTTCTGCATAATTCTCCAATTATATCCACCCAAAATATCAACAAATTTTCTCTAAAAATTCATCATCATCATCATCATCATCATCATCATCATCATTATTTCAGCCGAAAGACGTCCACTGCTGGACATAGGACTCCCCCAAGCACTGTCACTTCGACCGGTCCGGTCCAAAAAAGAGCTTGCCATGTAAAATATTATAATATCATGCATGAAAACTATAGCTATACAAGACATTGACCTGTAGGTACTCACACTACACGCAGGTGCGACAAACCCGCGAGTAACATTTTTGCATAATTAATAACCAAAGTTAAGTAATTCCCCAGGGATAGTCAAAAACTTACACTACACTGGGCTTGCTAGTACAATACTGTAGAGGTTTTAGCCTGATGGCTTCCCCCATGCGACCTCTGTGAATATTTTATGAGTTTATGGCATATTATAATGATATATATTCCATAATCAGCCTATAATGTTCCTACTGCTGGGACACAGGCTTCCTCTCTGTGAGAGGGAGTGGCCCGTAATTCACCACGCGGGCCCAGTGTGGGTTGGTAGATGTCTTAGTAGAAGGTTAGAAAAAAGATGAAGATCATCTTGAACAGCTGACAGAGCGTGTCATGATTCAAAAGAAGTAGCATCTTTTATAGAAATAATTACCTAACTATGATGTCATATAGGTGAATATACTTATGAGACATTAGCTAATATTAAACGCACATCATTATCATAATTTATCGTGTTAAGTATAAAAATGAGGGTAGGTTGATTATTCTTGTAGAATGATTGACGTTCGCGTGAGCTGTCAGAATATAATTAAGGCCATCAATATGTTAACAACTTGTTTTCTACCAGATAGGTATTGTTCAACATTAATTTGGTAGGTAGCAATACCTACAATAAATATAGTGTAGGTACCTACACTATATTTATTGTGTTAACATATTGATGGCCTTAATTATATTCTTACATCAATCGATTCAGACATTTTCGATGGTTCATTGCGATACTCAGTGAAATAAACGAATTTTGAACCGATAATAAACCTACTATTATCTTCCACTGAAAGGTTTTCAGATTATCTGGGTAAAAAAACTAGCGAGAGCACTAATTTAACCCTCTAGATTACCCTTCTAAAACAACGAATATTCTCGAGCTACTCAACCTATAAAAATAAACTAAAATACCAAACTGAGGATACTGTATTTTCACTATACGCAGGTGCATCTCATTTTGACTTTCAATGGTAAGTGGTCCCTAGGATAATGGTCATCTACAACAGTAAAACCTTATACCTGATGCCATTAAGGCTTACCCACGTTCGTTTTCGCAAAAAAACAAACTCAAATCCGAATGACACGATCGGATTAGAGTTTGTTTTTTGCGACCATTAAGTCTGTATGTAGGTATGTCTGGCTAATCTTTACAAAATGACAAGCTTTTTTAATGATCTACTCACAACCGCAGTACCTACTTACATCTGGAAAAGTGACAAGTGGAAGCTTTTTTTAAACCGGGAAGACCCTGCAGTGAGGCAGCATATCACAAAACACACGTACCGATCAATAAGAAAAACTGTTTTTATGCAAATTTCTATCATTACGAGCGTAATAAATTGATGGATCTTACTAGCAACAAGTCGCTTATTACGATTTTCTCACGTACCTCATTGAACTGTTCATACTAGGTATACCTACTCTTTACTAAGCTATTAATTAATAGACGTGTAAATAGTTCTACCATAAATTATTTTTTTAATTGTTGTTTGTCATGTCTAGACTTCACGTCTAGGTCTCCAGGGTGACCTAATCTATTGGTATTAATTTCTATAGTATCATAAAAACATCGGTTATTCCGGTGAACCTGATATTGATAGACCATAAGCATTTATTTCAAGAAGAAATTGGCCAGAACCAGTAACATATCTTCAAGAATTTGTGCACCTACTCTGTAACGGATGCTAAGTAATAACAGCCGCACGGGTCGTTAAGCTAACCTTGCCGGAGTTGGTCCGTGGATGGATGACCATCTTTACATACGGAGACTCGTCCGTGCCTCGGAAAGCACTTTAAGCCGTTAGTCCCGGCTGTCATTCGTGGATCTTTAAACAGTCGTTACGGGTCGTCAGAAGCCCGAAAGTCTGACAACCAGTCTTACCAAGGGGTAATCATAATTATTACCCAGTTACTGGGTTGTGGACGTCAGATAGGCAGTCGCTCCATGTAAAATTCTGATATTCAGCTGCATCCGGTTGGACTGGAAGCTGACCCCAACATAGTTGGTAAAAGACTAGGCAGATTGATTGATACTTTAAGGGAGTGTATAGGTACTTATGTCGCTTACACTTTGTATATCTACTCTGTGCTCTATAGGCCCCCGCCAAGACGAGCCAAGTGAAACGCAAGGGCACCTACAACCTACCTTTTCTCGAAGCACTTCGTCGTATTTTTGAACCTTCTTAACTTGGGTTTGGATTATACCAGAGAAACAAAATTTTCGGGAAATGTGTCAGTGGTTGACTTATTAAACCTGTAAAGTTTCAATTGCATAGCTCTTATACTTTAAATTTTATTGATATCTAAAATACTCCGATTTCGTCACTGACTCACTGATGATCATAAAAATTCTTAGGGTACTTCCTGAAGTCCTAGAAAGCTGAAATTTGGTATGTAAGCTAGTATTAGTACACAAACAACAAAAAAATTCTAAAACTTGGAACTTTTACCCCCCAACCCCTTAAACTAGGGGATGGAAATTTGTATGAGACTCCGCAAATAAAGTCCTAGAAAGCTGAAATTTGGTATGTAAGCTAGTATTAGTACACAAACAACAAAAAAATTCTAAAACTTGGAACTTTTACCACCTCCCCCAACCCCCCTAAAACTAGGGGATGGAAATTTGTATGAGACTTCCGCAAATAATAAGTACTTATACTTACGAATAATATTAATACACTTGTACATACTTCGATAAGTGTTTATTAATCTCCTACCTATCAACCTATATATGTATAGGTTGATAGGCTAAAATATGTGGCTTGGCCGTTTCGCTACCATCACATTGGCGCAAGGTGAAAAATGTATTCACTGTTCATTACTTTTCTGTAATACGGCCAAGCCTCATATTTTGACTAAGGTGTAGAGTTTGTGAAGTTAGGGCGTGTAGAGTTAGAAGCTTGGCTCTACATGAGATCTAATAGCTTTTTGTCAGTGCGAGCTATTGTGGTCTCGTCTTGGCAAAATTTTACATGAAAATGTTTTTGGTGGGTCTAAATTTCTTTACTCGATTGACGTTCCTTTACTTACCATATTGCCAATATGGTAGCGAATTCATTTTTTACTCAGTAGCTGTTATTCAACGCGACTTATAAGTGTTTGCAAGAGATAGCCAATATCATCACTCTGACAACAGCTAGCCTTTACTTTCCATAATTATCTTGTCAATTACTTATGAATTACGTCAGTCAGACGAACTGTGTTTGTGACTCCTATTTATTTGTCAACCACTTTCTTCTGACATAACCGGGGCAATACCCTCTGTATGTATAAAAAAATATTTTTCCTGTTCCCGCTATTTCTTTTGCGAATCTTTACTTATCTTTTGTGGAATAGGATATTTTGCCGTCGTATCCGGTAGTAAAAGAAATGAATTCGGTATAGTAGGCCGTCTTAGATAGGTTTACAATTCAGTTTTATTTTGTTAAAATATAATTAAGTTTTTTTGATGTCAGAGGCCTTAGTACTAGTTTTTATACTTACTCGATCACGTTAACGTATTCTTCAATTTGTACTGAAAGTGAATAAGCGCCGTCTGGTGACTATAGTGGGAAACACAATTATTCCATACAAATTGACGTAAGTTGTCGTTAACGTAAACGCTCGAGGAAGTATAAAAACTCGCACTAAGGCCACAGATCTTGTTTCATTGATCGTGTTAGGATGATTGATTACATTTCGCGTGGCATTGGCTGTCTATATTTTTTTTTATTAGACTGGCTAGGTACTCAATATTTTAGGGCGGAAGGTCTCCTGAATATTATGAATACGAAACGTAATTCTTGTTCTACATACAGGGTGTTTCTTTTAAGGTGTCAAGCCAGTGCGAGCTGATAGCAGAGTACCATACCTATCGATTTAACCCCCATGTATGTTCTACGATTTTTTGTAGTTTTCGAGTTATAATTTTTTTTCGATATTTTTCCTGATTCAACGAGATGATGGCTTTAAAAAATTATATCTTTTTTTTGGGTGAACTTTGAACAAGAATGTAATAAATAGGGCATTATTTGCTGAAATCTGTCGGTGAATCTGTATCTGAAATCTTGTGATTTTCATATTTTATAATTTATTAAGTATTTTCTTTGCATATTTTTGTCAATCCGGATATTTACTGTTCCTCTACGTTTAAGCAGAGTTCACTTGATAATAAAAACATACATTTTATACTTACTACTATCCCTAACCAATACCATGGATATCAAATGAGGGATCCAAAATAACAGGAAAACAACAAAAAATCGTGGGGTTGAATCGATAGGTATGGTACTCTGCTATCAGCTCGCATAGGCTTGACACCTTAAACGAAACAGCCTATATATACAAAACTTACCTTAAACAAAAATTTGGAGAAATTAAAAGTAAAGAATCAAGGAGACTAATCAAATTCAGGTACACCCTAGGTCTATCTAAATATCTAACTTATACACAAAACTAACAAATTTATTCAAATGATCACAACGGCAGGCTATCTGTTAAATAAAAGCATATAGTTTATTTGTCCTTGAGCAGGTCTGTGACCTCTGAAACTTATTAATATGGATGTCTAGACAAAACGAGTGTCATACGTAACTTGTCAAATCAATAAACACGACCTCAGAGAGTCGAGGAATATGGTAAAAATGTTCAGATCGATAAAATGGTTCACGATATTTCCAAATTTGAAGGAAGACGAGCACTGTTTCGATAAACATTTTTGGTCACGTAGGTGACGAGAAGGTTGGAAATATATAATATCTCTCAGGGTGTATATGGTTCCGCCGGGGTTGCGGGTTGTTCGAAGTCCGGCACAGGCAACTGAAGGAACACGGGTGGGTTTTAGTCAGTCCTACTCCGCCCAGAGCGGTAGAAGTCATTTGATGATTTCCCATCCACAAAAGGGTTAAGAGGCATCGAAGCATGGTTTAGCTCGATGTGTAAGTGAAATGGCGTTATGGCTGTCTAGTTTGTCTAAGCATACATTTTTAAATTTTTGTCACTACTTACCATTAATCAACTTCAAACTTTATTAAACTTGCATTTCGGCTCCATCTTTATCTCCATAATTATTTAATCCTGAGCTCAGTATGATACCTTTGAGAACCTTAGTACAGTTAAGCTCATAAATATTCAAGCGGTCCGGAATTGCTGCAACTTGGTGTGCTAACTTATTTAAGTGGCCAAGTATACTTTGATGCTGGTTGGTTTAATAAAACCTTGGGCAACTGTTCGACGGTTGATGTCGGGATGTTGTATATATGCAAGTCACGCGGTAAACTATGTTTGCGCGATGCAGGATTTTGCGTGACGTCAGTGTGATGCGTAGTTTGCATGTGGTGATATAGATGCTGCCACACTTATTTCTGTTTATGTTTATTGCAAGAAAATGTGAATAAAATGTTTTTCGTTATGAAGCTCGCATATACTAACAAGTAACCAGCAGTGTGACTTTTGCAATCTTGATACCTAGACTTAATTCCTGATCAATGCTCGATTACAATAAAACGGTATTCAAAGCCTGAAATAAAACACAAAGTACATAAATAAATAAACCCTTACCTAGACAAGCCTATAAAACATTATCAGCTCGACACGATCGACACCAACCATCAGTGCTTGTCAAACGCAACCACAAACCAAGAGGCACTCCAATCTATAACATTCAGAATACCTCGGCAATTCAATTTATCACTGACAACTGTGTACGAAAACATTTGGAAACATGTCGAAAAAGACAGAGACATGTGTGGTTTCACAAAAATAGTCTCCAAGGAAATTCAGATACATTTGCTTCCCTTTAAAAGTTTGGTTTGTAACTTGGTACAAGTTGTTTTATCTCACGAAAGGAGCCAATGCGTATAGACACGCGCTCTTGTGTGCGTACCTGCAGGTAGCGCGCTCCCGAGCTTACAATGCGTTTCAAATAAGAATAGGAACGTCAATGACCTCTATCTGTCAAATGTTGATTGAAAAGTACGGTTTGCAAAGAAAACTTATTTGCGTATCAATAACGTTTTGTTTTGTCTTAGCTAAATCAAAGTGAAAACAGACATCAAAAAATTATTCATAATTAGTTTTTTATAAATTATGCTTCTTTCTTTCATATTTTCATTGTTGGTAACAATTTTTTTCATTTTTTTCAAATTCTTCATTCGTGATTCGTAAATAAATGTTAACTAAAAAATATCTTGTTTTGCTCACCCTACCCAATTCAGTCGATTTGACAGCTATGACGTCACAACATGGCGCTGAGTCGATCCTATTCTTATTTGAAACGCACTGTACACTTTTTTCGTGAGATAAAACAACTACTATATTATCCTCCCTTAGGTACTTATTCCTTAAAGTACGATTACGTTGCTATTTCTAAAATAAGGAAGGTAGGTACGACTTCTTTATATTAGAAATAGCTACGTAATCTGGAATGTCATTACTTTGCATATATGCTAAAACCGACGATATATGCGCACAGTGCCATTACACGTTTAATTTTGCTCGAAAGTTAATTGTGAAGGTAAATTGGGCTTGCAAAGTTAGAACACGGAGTTGCCTCGACGGCCGCTGCTAGAAGCGGTACTAGCTGTCAATACTTTTCACACTAAAACGCACTTTGGGCACCACATATTTTATCTTTTTTTTTTCTCTAGTCACCTTATTGTTCTAGTAGTCGGAAGCGCTACTTCTGAACACGAGGTTCCATTCCTGGGTCGGCCAGTGTTATTGGGTTCTATGTTCTATGTTAAGGATTTGGTTTCCGCACTTACACTCGTATATAAAGTCATGTAAAAGTAATTACTTCAGTACAAGTAATTACTCAAGTAATGATTTTCATTCTATAGTTTAGTAATTGCTTGAAGTTAGAACTGTCAAAGCTTAGAATTCTTAGCCAAGTAATAGTCACCATTTTCTTTACTTATGAATTCTACCCTCAAGTAATGACTTCATTAAGAAATTACTATTAGCAAGTAATTACTTGATTATAAATATGAGCCTTAGTCCATCATGTGGACCATTGTGCGTGGGCCATGGCGGCCGTCCGGGGTTTATTCCAACATTCCAACCAGCCCACCTCCCTCCAGAAAATAATCAAATCTCCGGGTCTAAGAACATCTGTGAAAGATCGGGGTATTCCGAGAGCTTCTGTTCTAATCTGGGTGGTGTGTGTCTGGATTTGTGCCTTGTTGATGGCAATAGGCTCGCCCCGTGTTACATAGGACTTAAAACATAGGTAACTGGCGAAATGTGGCTCTAGACATCTGCCTATCCCTACGGGGAAACAAGGCGTATTGTATGTACGTTGTAGCAAGAGTCGCTTTTTAGGGTTCCGTACCTAAAAAGGAAAAAATGTCTGTCTGTCTGTCTGTCTGTCCGTCTGTCACAGCCAATTTGCTCCGACTCTAATGAACCGATTAAGTTGAAATTTGGTACACATATGGATTTCTGTGACCCTAACACGTATGGTTAAAGTAAATAAATGATTTTTTAATATAGAGGTCACTTTTAGGGGGCAAATAAGAAAATTAGGGGGAAAAAAAAATTTTGCAAACTATACCGTGTGACATGTCAAATGAAAGGGTCTATGAGGGTCTCAAATATATTTTTTTTATAATTTTAAATTAAATAGTTTTAAAGTTATTTAAGAAAATTTACGAAAATTGACCATCCCCCCCCCCTTATCTCCGAAACTACTGAGCCTAAAATTTTGCAAAAAAATACAGAAAATAGTTCTATACCTGTAGATTACAGGAAAACCTATAAGAAGTTTGTGGTCTTAAAATAACATGGGAAATCTCTCAATATTGCGAGTACAAACTTACATTTACTGTTGGAATGTATGGGAGAACATGTTTTCCAACTGTAATGTTAAGTTTGTTCTTGGGATAATTTCATCCCAACTACGGAACCCTTCATTGTGCGTAGTCCGACACGAACTTGGCCGGTTTTTATTTAAATGATTTTGCGGAGTGTCCCATCTGTATTAATCTGTGCCGCTACCAAGTTCTCTTGGCCATTTTATTAAAATCTTTTGGTAGTGACTAAAAGGTACCGAACAGCCACTATTGCGTAAAAATAATAAGTTAATTTAATATTGCGTTGCCCATAACTACACCAACCAAATTATTTTTAACGAAACCCAATTGGACCAAACTTTTCGCTAACAATTTTTGCAGCAAAAAGTCGTAGCAAAACCGCAAATATAGATTTGTGCTCCACGCAACAAAGTCAAGTAAATTATTCAGAAGGAGCGGCATAGTTTTAATATGAGGGTTTTTGTGTGGAAACGGGCGAATCCTGACATTTGCCAAGGGAATTGCGAAATGACGGACGGAAAATGTTGGCTACCCCTGAATTTATGGCTTATGTACGTGTGTTGTGGTAGGTTAATTTTCCCTTGGAATAAGGAAGTAGGTAATTTGTTAAACCTTTTTTTTTGCCGTATGACTGAGATTGGGTGTCATTCCAGCAAGAATACTGCGGATATAGCCGAAAAACAACCACTCTTCTAAAATTGGAGTAAACACAAAGTGGCCTTAGTGCATATGCCTGGGTAGAATAATTAGTCCACTTGTACGCACGGCTATCGGCTACAGATCAAGCTATACATTTCCAGTATAAGCTGATCTCGCATTGTATAGGATTTGCTTATAATGAGAGGTCAGTGTAAACTACACACATAACATAACATTACGCATGTAATACCAATAGGGTTAGGCAGAAGTGTACGGTCAGCAATATAAGGCGATTAACACTGCTACTTTTACACAACATGTAAATTGATACAAAATGATTTGATTATCTCCTTTTTTCCTAAAATACATAAGAGTAGATCTTTAAATTTTACTTCTGTTCCGATTTTAATTAAATGTCTTGCTCAATAATTAAGATTTAAAAAATTTAAGTGTTAATCGACTTTTGCTACTAACTGTACGTACACACACACACACACACACACACACACATTTCTACACTTATAAGTCCCATGAAATAGGGGCTGGGGAGGGTCTAATAGAGTATACCTAGAAGGCATGGCCCGATCGAATACTTTTTACGAGTTTTCCATGAAATAAAATCTCTTTTCTTAGCGCAGTTCAATCCTCGGAAAGTACTGCAATAAAAAAACTAATTAGCTAAAACAATAAGCCCGAGTTAATGTGTGGATTTAAAGCAAGAAAAAACTAAAATCAGTTGCCCATAGATAAATATTTCTGTGACCTACTGAGATAATTCCTTCGTCCCAGTAATTGTTCTACTATTTCTAGATTTATAGAATATTCTAAGTTTTTCAACCGATTAAGAGTTAACTAAAACACGAAAAAACTTTATAATTTAAAAAAGTCGTTTTTCTGTTCGTGGTGAATCAAAATTAGGCCTTGAAAATCGGGTAAATAATTGAATAAAAAAATGAATTAATAAAAGAGGTAAGGTAGGTAGGTGGTAAGGTAAATATTTCAATTTTTGTTTTTTTTTTCTATCTAACTATCTATCTATCTATTTATATAATTTATACCACTATCATGTTGACATTTATATCTAATAACCCATTTGTATTCTATTAATGTTGACATTTCCGTAACTGAATTAATAGATTCAATCTCAGTTAGAACTCAATTCCAAAGGTCGTAGCAACAGGCTACGAAGGCTCTACGAGCGCTACGAGAAATCTACGCTCCGTAGCTCCCATGTTTTGATGTAATTTTATGAACGTTAGCGTTTATTCGTCTTATATTTTATGTTACTAAAGCTTAGAAGAGACTTATTTGTTTACTTTTAACTTAGTATGTGGCTATATGTTTTAATTAAATGCTTTTGTTGAAATATATTGAGGACAAAACTGCTACGCGCTTTATTCTGCGTAGCTTTTTTCGCTACGAGTATGCTACGTTTCGTAGCAGTGTGACCGTTTTCGGTATTTTTAGTACTAAATTGGTATGTTTGAGGCTCCGAAGAATGACGATAGCATATTTTTAGTAGACTAAACATCGGTATAATATTGGTACAATTTCAACAGTCATTGTATTTTTTTGGTATATTCACCTGGCAACAGCTGAAAAGGAAAATACGTAGGTTTATACAATTAGAAACGGTCGCACTGTTTGTAGGTCTTATATTGATGATGTTACGACTTATATGAGCGTTACGACTCCATTCATCGGTTTTATGAACAGGTCTTTTAATTGATAAAAAACCGGCCAAGTGCGAGTCGGACTCGCACACGAAGGGTTCCGTGCCATATATGTTTATCAATCGCAAAGATAACTTTGTATTTCATAATGATACTGTGAATTACAAGGTTATTTTTTGCAGTTGCAGAAAATCTCCCAAAACACGGCAAAATCGCCGTTATAGTATTTGTTGATCAAACACAATATGTGGTACATGATATACAGAACTTTCAAATTCCTAACTTGTTTAATTGTTGCGATAGAGCTCGTACAAAAATGCTCTAAAGTTGACAACTTTTACGGCCCCCTATTCCTTCATTTTTGAAGATAAAAAAAAAATTAAAAATATATTTGTGCTCTCTCAATGCTCTTTGCTAGAATTTTTTTTTTCATTTTCATTAAAACTAGCGGCTTAACGAGCTCTCACTCACGTAGTAGTTGAAAGACGTAACATTTCGTCGTATCGTGTGAGCCAGTCTTTAGCTTTACCCACTTGTAGTCCACTTCAACACTCGGTTAGTTCTCACACTTTAGGAATAAATACCTCGTTTGTGGAATCGAGTGAAGACTCGGGACCCTCTTTATAGTGCTAAATGGTGTTGTGTCCAAGGAAGAATGAGCGAACTTTTATAGTAGGATACTTATTTATTAACATTTTACCCAAGTTTTTATTTGGATCGTTTCTATTGTAACGTAACGTGCAGTATTTTTAACAGTTTTTGTGTATTAGCTGTAACCAAGTAAGCTGTAAGCTGACCTCGCCTCCCGCGCTCTTTCCGCCGCCCCGATGACGCCCGGTCCCTTCCCGCGCTCAGACCTCATACCGCTAAAGAGACCAAATCGTCTACTGCGTCTGATTTTGGCCTCACACCGTTGTAGCTGGAAATTAATCCACTTATCGGTAATTAATCCACTTATCGGTAATCCCGTAGGAAATTCTTATCTCTCTGATAATAATGTGACCTTGACTGCCGAATAGCCGATCCAGATTGTCTTAATAAATCCCAAGAGGTCAATATCGTAATAGCTTTTCGTAAGCCGTAGAGCTGGTAAAATATTCGATTTTTATAAGTTCCAAATGGCGAGAAATATTGTCGTTACGAGGCAGGGCGGCATAGAAATTGACTCATTTGAATTTTAATCATAATCTAATCTGACCTTTTTGTTAAGATATTATGAAAAAAGTTATTGATGGAGACTCATTAATCAAAACATTTTTATGATGGTTTTACAAACAATCTTTGGGTAGAGGCTTCACACGAAGGCAGGACATAGACAAGGGTTAGTAATAATCCTATAAACAAAAGTCGCATGCAATTATTTAGTGGCAAAACTTGCATTCAATTATTATATGCCATTTTATGGAAATTGCACGCGTATAAAATAAAAAAAACAAACATTAAAAAACATAAAGAAACATAAAACACACATACACACACATAAACATACACATACAACATACAAAACACACACACACATACAACATACACATTACAACACATACACATTACATAACAAACATCATCATCATCATTAATTCATTTTTTTTTTCATTTACATTAAATAAACATTTGTAAGTATGCAATTCCTGAATGGCAATAATTAAACTTGCTTTATGGCATGCGATTATTGCTTTTGAACGTTCCAAAAACTTGCACCGTCTAAACGGCTTAACTATCTCAAATTCCAAATGCCTTTATCAGGTAGTTGATCCACATGACTGGAAGCGTGTCACATTCACGCTGTATTAGGCGATTTTCAATCTTCACTGAAGTAGATCGGCCATCATTCCGACGTCCGGGGAGAAACATCTTAAACCAGGCATAAATGCCCAATAAATTCTTCATTCGACTTCAATCTGGAATTCCCATGAAAATCGTATAAAAGGAATATGGAATTAATTGGATTCCACAGCCGTTTTCCAAAAGATTTCATTCCTAAAACGCCAATTATGTCATGTATTTAAATCGGATTGTAATTTTGGTTTTCGGGTTTCTGATGTATTTGTAAATTCACACTTGATTTAGGATAAATGGGAAGTCACACATAATTAGTCTTCTTTTAACACTTAAAACGATTTTTTTAATAAACATTCACTCTCTTCCCACCAAGATATCGAACCGTGTTTGAGTGTTTTTGGCAGAGAAATAGGGAATGATACTTCGGAAAAAATTCAGGGTAGTAGCTGTACTTATCAGCCCGGATATAATTAAACATTCAAACGCTGGAACCGAGGTGTAAATTCAGATTTACTCAAAGATTTTTCTCACTCATACATAAACTCGGCGTGAGTTTATGTATGAGTCTTCCCATGGGGGTAGAAACTACAAAACGCCGACTGCTAAGTCTTCTTCACAGTAACGTTTCACCATCGTATTATTAAGGTTCTCCTTGTCTATACAAACTTACGATGAGCACATTAGTAAGCACGCTACAGTATCCTTAATTAATGTCACGAATCTCTTTTCTTTATATAAGTCTTTTCAAAGACAGTTCATTATTATCTCAAGCTACGATTGGTAAGAAGCAGATAAAGAAACCGGGCAAACTGGTCACACATGAATAAATAATGGATATTATCTGCGTCTTTTTACTTATAATGTCATTGTCTCCAGCAGCCTAGAGGTAACTAATGTTAATAGTACTAATTATAATCACTTAAGTATTCTCATTATAAGCGAACTGTAAGTTCATATGAGAAATAAAGTTCTTTAAACCCATAATAAAATTTTGAAAATAAATTCGTCACATTTATTAAGGAAACTGTAGCACGCTTACTAATAAGCTCATCGTAAGTTATTCGGTTCCTTTTTAAACGAGACCGAAAGCACGTTAAGCCGGCTGTCATTCGACAGTCGGCAGATCTTTGACAGTAGTTGGAAACCCAAAAGTCTGATTAGTCTTACCAAGAGGTATATGGTCTTACCCAGTAACTGGGTTGTGGAGGTCAGATAGGCAGTCGCTCCATGTAAAATACTGGTATTCACCTGCATCCGGTTAGGCTGGATGCCGACCGGACCCCAACATCGTTGGGAAATGGCTAGGCAGATTGAAAGGATGCAAGCAAAAAGCTTTTTTGTCATTTGTCAATCATGGTGATTTATTAGAAATATTAAAATAACTCTTCAAGATAGCCTGGCTTTCTTTCGCCTAACCTAAGAAAAAAACTGCGTGTAGGACTACGCACAATGAAGGGTTTCGTAGTTAAAAAGAATTTATCCCAAAAACAAACTCTTAACATTGTAACTAATCCTATGTGTGAGATAAAATTACAAATTAACAATTTTCGGACTCTTTCCTTTACTTATGCTTTAAGACTTTGCTTCTTGCCAAATTTCATGATTCTAGGTCAACGGGAATTACCGTATAGGTTTTCATTCACTTGCGAGTATCAAAATCTTATGTCGCATAAATGGCAGTATTTTTTTATTGCTTTGACTTAGAAGTTTGATTTTTTTTAGAACTCCAAGGGATCATAGACCTACGTATTTGATATTAATTTCAACTTGATACCTCCACGCGTTCTGCGAAAAAGCGGCTTGACAGACTGACAGACAGACAAACGGACAACGAAGTGGTCCTAAATCAAATCAAATCAAATCAAATTATTTATTTTTGCAGAAAACACTGGAAAGGGTTCCGTTTTTTTCTTTTTGAGGTACGGAACCCTAAAAACGTACAAATATTCGCCTACTTTATTCCTGAAACATCCTTCAGCATAAAAACTAGAATACACATCCCTTCCGTTTCACACGCACAGTTTATTCATGCAGGCGAGAGAGTGAATTCTGATGATGATGAATGGAAGCCTCGGGCTCCGTACATGTCTATACATATTTATGTGGATACAAAATATGAGTATCGATATTGTAAATGTTGCCGTCAGAGTACGAACATGATTGATGAAACTAGAAAGACCGTGAATCATCTGATCGAATGTTTTGACTGAAATTTTAGTATTTGGTTGATTTTTTTGCGGATTTACACTAAAAGAACTGAAGATTCTGAGATGACTGCATTAGTAGTCAAATTAATTTTTATTTTGATATCGTATCAATCTCATAATTATGCTTAGAAGCTTCCGGAATTTCGCAACCTCAATCAACATTAACTACGAAGCCTCACCACTTCTAGAATATTGATTGAAGTAAGTTGGCTGGTGAAGTTATGTTCCGGCGGTTGGCTCTTAAAAGAGCCGTTTGGTATGGTTCTTGAGCAGGGTCTAGATGTGGAGCTGTGCCGCAAACTGTGCTCCACCTCCTATCCTGCCCTGTGTCCCAAAATATGAAGTCAAAGTGACTGCGCTACCACAATGACGACGTCGTAGTGGCAAAGTTTTAGGGTTACAAGACTTGAAATACTGTCGTACCAGCGACCCAAAGAAGAAGAGACCACTTCTAGGAAGAACATTTATTTCCCGAATGCCGATGTTTACAGTAACATGACAACAATATATCGAGTTTCGATTTCACATGACAGTACTGTTTGTACCCTGCCGCGAACAAAAAAAAACTCAATATGCGGGTACCACTATTTTTTAACATAGTCTATGTATGACATAGCAACATCAGTCATTATGGATAGCTATGTCATGCATAACGTGATATTTTATTAAAGGACAGCGAGATCAAATGTTTGATCGTATTATTTACATTTGTCACAGAATCATTCACAGATTATCTCAAACAGTGCCCGTTGTTATTCCCATCCTTGTCCTCCATTATCCGTAATCGGCCTATAATGTTCCCACTGCTGGGACACAGGGCCTCCTCTCTGTGAGGGGATCCTTGTCCTTACCTACATAATATTATGAAATGCCTGCATAATATAATTTTGTAAAAGCAATTTGTGTTCCTCTGGTATTGCCTATATTTTTATTGGCACTTAGATAATATCCATTCAAACCCGAATTTCCCAAATCATAAATTCTAAATACGTTCATGGTGACAGCGAAAAGTTGAGAAACAGGATGATAAGTACTCAAAGCTCTTCGAAATCAAAATTCATAAAATGGGAAACAATACTGAAATTACAGGATATTTTTAAGTTACCAAAATTTTTCGAAACGTCATGCATGTTGTCAATTACAAAAAGATTTCTAGACCAGCGGTTTGCAGTGCAAGAGACAGATTAAAAATACTTTCCAAATTATTTTCCCATTTAAGTTTTTTTTCGGTAAATTTTCTAGTTTTCAGACCTATCTTTTTTCTTCAAAACTTTCCAGTATAAACCTAACGTTATATAAAGTAATAAAGTCCGCAATAGCACGGCAATGCTAGCAAAATTCTCGTGTTTGTGACTGCGAAGTATAAATCACGTTTACGAAGCACTGTTGCATAGTCAGTTGCTGGATTTTGCATGCAACTGCAGTATAACCTTTTGGCAGAGCCTTTTTATCTACGTACATAATCTTACGTTTATATTCACGTGTAGGTAGGTGAAAACAACCTCTGGGAAGACGGCGCACAGTGGTCAAGTGCGACCTTGCACATTTGCATAGTTAGATTTCGGGGAGGCCCTTTAGAGTCTCCCTAGAGATGAGCCCTAACAGGCGTTGCACAGAGGGTGTTCCGGATTGGTCTTTTGAGAGGTAAAAATCCCATACTCCCCGATCTTTTCCCCAAATCCCCCCTTTTGAAGTTTTCCCCCGAAAACAAAAAATAAAATGAAATTAGTAGGTACTAGCTTATGCCCGCGGCTTCGCCCGCGTGAATGTCTGTAATTATCCCACGGGAACGTACCTACATAAAAAGTATCCTACCTATATCCTAATCCAGATCATGGTCTGCCCGTGTGCCAAATTTCGTCCAAATCCGTTCAGCCGTTTTAACGTGAAAGCGTAACAAGGAAACAAACAAACACACTTTAGCATTTATAATATTATCTATTAGTTATAGGGTCGTAACGCCATGTTTTCATTTCAATTACGAGGAAATTATACAAAACATGAAACCACAAATTCATCAATTACAATACAATACCTACAATTCAAAAACAAATACGAAACCTAGTAATATTGTAATACAAACGTATTCGTAACATAATCGCAATGTAATACCCGAGCTGGCATTGAACCGCTTATAAATAGTGTTGGGTACACACCGCACACCGTACATAATGTACACAAGGCTATGTATTACTGTAGTATGTTCAAGGGTCAGGGCAGGCCCGGCTCAGGGCATCGGCTTGCTTTGGCCGGTCGTTGTTTTGGCAGACTTCTGCATAGCACCGAGGTCGTCGGTCATGACCTGATAATTGGTGTGATGTGTGTAGGGTTCCGTACCTAAATGGTAAAAAAGGTGATGTGACTCAGTCTGTCTGTCTGTCTGTCACAGCTGATGGAATGGATGACGTTTGGCCAAAACCGCACTGGGTTCCTGGATGGTTTGAAAACACAATTGGACCCGATGGGTGGCGCTGAAGTCGGGTTGTAGGATCGTTCAGACAGGACAACGTCTGTCGGGTCCGCTAGTAACGATATAAATCTTTGCCTGTATGCTTACATTACTTACTTACATTATTACGAGTAGGTATTGTAGTAGAAGCTACTGGAATGCGGCTGCGAATTTGACGGTCAATTAGGCAGGAATTCAGGGCCTTTATAGCCATATGTAACGTGCTCATGTAAGTCAAGGTCTCGTACCTTAGGGAAGGCATGGTTCTGTATTAATTGATACTGATATGAGAATAAATATAGCTAACTAACGTGTTGCAGTTGTGGTTACCTAAGTTAGTTTTGTTCATGTAGAGCTGTTCGTTTGTTAGTAATAATAGTAAATTAATAATTTCCTTATTTACACTTCAAAGTCACAGACATCTCTCTTTTGTATTAGGAGTTCCTGTATCACCGAGCCAATAGTAATAAAACTGTGTAAATCAAATGATTTGGAGCGATCACGCTATTTAATTTTTGAGGTGAAAACTTCTATAATGCGCGTTGAGCTACTTTTGGTAGGGGGAAATATTACGGGTTCGCGTCACGTGACGCATCACCGACATGCTAATGTTATTGAAGTGAAAACTTCTTTATTCGCGTTGAGCGATTTTTGGTAGGGCGAAATCTTACGGGTTCTAGTCACTGACATACGACATGCAAATGTGACGTGTTGTGCTGTTAAGTTTTCAGTTCTGTCGGCAGTCCCCATGACTGCGAATTTTTTAAAATGAAAATTTCTTTAAGCGCGCTGAGCGATTTTTGGTAGGGGAAACTCTTACGGGTTCACACAGTTTTAAGTTTAAGTTCAGTTTTTCACTTCTGTCGGCAGTCCCATGACTGCCAATTTTTTTTATTATTTTTTAACTCATCATCGTCCTGCACGCTCTTATTCAATTTTATTTGGGGTCGGTGCAACATGTTTTCTGCCATACATCTCCATTTCTACCATAGGTACTTTTACAGTACGTTTTAAGAGGGGAGGTAGCCTACGATTCTCCATACAAAAGTATTCGCCGTTTTTCTTCCTGAATCAGACTCTAGAGCAATATTTTTTTTTTCATAAAATCTAAGTCAGCTGTAGACACGTCCCTGTCATTTCCTTTTTTTCAGGAACTAATTTGTAAAGAAAATATGACCGTCCAAAAATTACTAAAAATGTCCCATTTTTACCGCCGTGATTAAAGGACTACCAGACAAATTCAAAAAGTTTTTAACATAAAAGAAAATTATAGGAACCTAGACATACTCTTTCTTAAAATTTTAATGAAAAAAATAATTGAATCGGCTCAGTTTTTGAAGAGAAAAAAGGGGAATACGAAACGTCGATCTCGTCGGTCTGAGCTGCAGCTGTCCCTATCGCACTCTCTTATCACGTTCAGGCACAGCGTGACGGCAATAGTTGCTTCAAATACCTATTTTTCAAATTCCTCGTAAGCCACCTCCCTTCTTAACTAAAGTAACTTCCTTAGTTCCTATTTTCCTGTCCACACTTCCTAAAACGTAATCACTTAAAACCCTTCTCACTCCCACAAGTTCCAGGTAGTTAACCCTACAAGTAGCGCGGTAAAACTAACCCTTCAGCGCTATATCACGAAGGTATTATTATTTGTGTACAACAGGTTGGTGGCGGTATTCAGGATAGTGAGTCGACATTAATGATTGAATAAGGGTTAAAAGAAATATGGCGTGTGTGGTGACTTGGTTTTTCGTTTGGTAGGTGAAAAGGGTAAGGAAAAATGATGATTGCGTGCTAAGCATTCCTTTGTACAAACATCGAGTCGAAAATAAACGCTACGTTTTCGGGATTCAAAAATATGTAAAAACCAATGGTTAGGTATACATACCTATTGGTTTTTACATATTTTTGAATTCTTCTTCTTGCATATTTCTTCATATCTTACGAGATATGAAGAAATATGCAAGACGAAGAATATGTCAAATATATATGAATCCTACGGGATTCATATATATTTGACATATTCTTCGTTCATTCAAAAATGTGTATGTGGATCTCAATTTTGATGCTTCGTTGAAAGGGGTCTAGATGCTAAGTTGAAAAGACTATGTTTCGATAGTTGGAAAAAAGCTAGGCAGATGATGATCAGATAAAATGGTATTTTTCATATAAATCGCTTGAAAGAAACAACTTTTAGTACTTATAATTCTCTAAACGGTCGTGTCACGTGTCTCCACACTACAGTTGATTTATATCGTGTACCCGTATGTTACAACAAACGCGGCGCTAATAAATAAAACTGTTATTTGTGCCTCTAATAAATTACACTATTATTTACTATTATTGCCTCTTATTTTCATTAGTGTGAACTATTATTTAGGTAATATAACAACGGTTAGCTGAAAGCTCTAAGTAATAATGTTATTATAGCGTACATAAAGTTTGAATTATAATGTAAATGACGTGTCTATCGTGACTATCGTAATATATTGCACCTGCTCTTCAACACATTGTAGGGGGACATATCTAATCATTATAGTTTTTGTGTCTGCAAGGTGTAAAAACTAAATATTTGATGTAGATTAAAAAAAAAAACAATCTAAAAACCACGTTTTTATGCGTCTTAAAAATAATAAAATATTTCGTATCTGTACTGTTGACCGTTGAGGAGTTCCCTGGTCTGGAGCCAATCTTGGGTGCAGCAAATAGGTCATGGTGGACTTAAGACCGCATTGTCATCGGGTTGTAAGCTACCCTGAAAGTTTCAACCGGATAGCTAATCGGGAAGTGCTCGAAATTTGAGTTGCAAGTTCAAAACTAAATATAATAATATTTGACTAAATATAATTTAATGTATTGTGTTGCGTAAATTATTTTGCATAGGTACTATTGTATAGAATCTAGTTCTTCTAACTGATCAGACAGCTGTGCTGCTGGGGAGTTTGTTCCGCTACTTCTTCTTCCCAGCTAAAGCACTAGGAAGTGGTGAAGGGCGGGCGTTTTGTGGGGACTGTCTTACTGTAATTTTGACGTTCAAAAAGTGCTGATTCTCAGCCTAATTTGAATAAAGGACTTTTGATTTTGATTTTGATTTTGACCCAGAACGACAGACAGACAAACAAGAAAGTGACTTAATAAAAACGTGGTAAAATGAGACACAGTTTAGCAAACCAACCGCTCAGCCATTGCGCCAATAATAATAATCCTCCAGTTAAGTATGTAATTATGTTCCGGCTTACGTGTTTGAGAGATAAAGTCATACAAATTATTTCCCATTTCTCATATTTTTTTTTTTTGTACTTTTGACACTATGATATTATACTTATCCAAGCGGATACTATGACAAAACTAGTCTTAATTTTAATTTGATTACATACTTTATCTTTTAAAAAAGTAGTTTATGCTTGTATTAAAATCTAATTTCTTTGTTCACAGTGATGCATTTCGAGTGTTATGGCAACGTTGCAGTAACGCACTGACAGTCGACTAATCCAAGATGGCGGAAGCAGAGGGAGGAGCAAGCGAGCAAGATGATGTTTCATTCTTGCGCACGGTGAGTGACTTGCGTGTTTATTTTATTGTTAAAGGATGGTAATTAGATGGAGGAAGCTTTTAGAAGCATGGAACCAACCAAAAAAAAGGAAAAGATAAGAATGGGAAAGGATGGTTTTACAAGATATATAGGAGCTAACGATCTTTTTATGATAATCCAATTTAGAAGAAGGATCTCGGTTTGGTTTCAAATACTGCGTAGAGAACTGTCGAGGTACACAGATTTTGGTTTTGTAGGATTAAAGCTCACCACAAGAGCGAAAACATAGTAATTTTTAGCACAAAACCATGCATAATTATTTAAAATCATAGAGAGTAAGCTCAGAAGTTTACTCTTTGCTTTTTTGTTAAATCAGGATAGAAAATATATGTGTTAAGTAATCAGTTTTCACTCACAAATACAATAACAAAACTGTCTATCAATAAAGGTCCTAAATAACAAGCCTTATCACGAAGGCGACGTCAGGCTAGCGGCAGTCAATGTGATTAACGCCGACCGTCTCAGTAATAAACTGTCAAAACTGTCGGTAGTGACGATGTTTGCGAAAACATTATCGATAAACCAGTTTAGTAGGTATCGATTAACCTTAAAATGTTTAGTATCGGTTCATTTGAAAACGGGTGTAGTGATGTAAAGGAGCTTGTAAACTGTTGATGTTAACATGATGATAGACATGCTTAATGGACGGTGTAAGTCGATTAATGTTGCCTCTTTTGATTTTTTAAGTGGATAGTTCTTTAGGGGCGTTGAGCGATTTTTGGTAGGGGAAAATCTTATGGGTTCGCGTCACGTCACGCGACAGAGACATGCTAATGTAACTAAAGTGAAAACTTCAATCGCGTTGAGCGATTTTTGGTAGGGGAAAATCTTATGAGTTCACGTCACGTTACTCGTCACCGACATGCTAATGTTACTGAAGTGAAAACTTCTTTTGGCGCGTTGAGCGATTTTTGGTACGGGAAAATCTTATGAGCTCGCGACAGGTTACGTGACATGCTAATGTGACACTGTCGTCTATACTATTGCCATATCTGGCATCGACGGTGCTGTCCTCTTTCAGTTCACAGATAAGTTGGTAGGACTGTACTATTCTAGCTTCTGCCCGCGATTTCTTGTTCCTCCGGCCTATACCGTCGCATCGCATCGCCTGCCCGTGCTATTAATTCGTTTTCGCTTAGTGTTCTTTCTGACTTTTTTCTTTTTGCGCGGCTCCTAAAGGTCATAGCATGATGTTAAATAGCCTATAGCCTTCCTCAAGAACTGGGCTATCAAACACAAATTTTTTTTTTAATTTAGTAATATTTACCCCTGCACCTAACATGTCTACATAAAACCAAAGGTTATTGATAACATGCCACCGTGTTGTAGATTCATATGTAAGCAGCCGTATATCAGAACATGACACATATTTATGTACACTCGCCACGAACATAGTTAATCAAACAGCTTGACAGTTACGGCGACAGATCGTTGTTACATCTGTGTGCGAGGTGTTATTGAGAACTAGCGACGCGACCCTGCTTTGCACGGTTTTTGTGACTTTAAAAACATCGAGATTTCTTTACTGTAGCACAGATTAATACAGATGGGACAATCCGCAAAATCAAAAAGCGACTCTTGCTACGACACAATAAATGCAATTCAGGTCGCACAACGCTTATTACCTACAGTTATATTCAACTACAAGTTGCCTCTCTTTCTATCGCGTAACTCTTATACCTTCTGACCTACTGAATTGGCCCCGTGAGAGGGGCCCGCCGCGTACTTGTAGCTTCATACCTAAACTGCGGAGTGTCCCATCTGTATTAATTTGTGACTGTAGGCAAGGGGATGGCCCACTAGGTCTCTGAGAAACGTCAGATTACGTACCTACTCATCGCTACATTTAACTATAGTTGTCACGTTTTAGCATGGTAATAGCGGTCATTGCCCTTCCCATAATATCTCTCCGTAGGAACCCAAACAATCAATTACGGTTTTTCGTTATTAAATGACGATTGAAATTGATTCAGGACGTCAACGGAGTTTCTCAAAATGCTAGAAAATGCAGGTGGGGGTCAATGACCGCTATTACCATTCTAAAATGCGACAACTATAGATAAGTGTTGCGATGAGTACCTACGAAATCTGACCTTTTGAATCCAGGATCATGCTCGATTAGGTACTTTATGTGCTAGAAATAAGGCCATTGAATATTCTTAAAAACAGCTGCCTCAATGTAAATTTCACATATCCTAAGGATTAGGAAGAGGTGTACCTATATTACACCCACACACCGAATAACACTGCCCGACCTTGGAATCGAACCCAGGGCCTCAGGCTCAACACTAGCGCTTGCTAGACTAACGAGGCAACGAGTATAGGCAAATTACGTCATTTGTAATACCAACAGTTCTTAAAGTCAGCATAAATCACTCCAAACGAGACTAATTTAATACGGACCGAAAGACTAATTCTAAGATTTCTTCGGCAACTCCTTAAAACGGCCAAAAATCCGACCGTCTCATTCCCAAATCCAGCGCCCCTATAGTAATTAACAGTTGACCTTATTACCGAGAGCTATTTAATGGCGGTCGAGCCAAAAGTCTTGCAAACTTCAATTCTTAATGAAATTCTTTACGACCTTGAGACCGTAATCAATGGTTAGTTATTCATAATATTTTCAGATTGGTTTTTCATTCATTGAATTTCGGGGTTATAATTTATTATAGTGCAAATTTTATTTAAAACGAAGAATTTCTCAAAATTATTATATGTTTGGGGGTCCCGAAGTTAAACGAATCACATCGGCTTATATTTGAAGATAGTCTTGTAGGTATTTCCTATTCAAAATTAATTAACTTTCAATCAATCTGCCTATCCTTTTCCCAACTATGTTGGGGTTGGCTTCCAGTCTAACCGGATGCAGCTGAATACCAGTATTTTACATGGATCCCTCCATGTAAAATACTATCTGCTACTGCTACTGCCTATCTGACCTCCACAACCCAGTAACTGGGTTGGATATTATGTATGACTAGCTTTTGCCCGCGGCTTTGCCCGCGTAGATGTTGGAAAATATCCCACGGGAACGTACTACTAGGAAATCCTTCCTTATTCCTTGCTTACATTATAAAGGGAACCTCTGTGCAAAATTTCACCTTTCTAGGTCTAAGGGTTTGGGATTCTGACGACCCGTAACGAGTTTCAAAGATCCCGGGACAACGGCTTAACGTGCTTTCCGAGGCAGGAGTATCGGTATATAAAGATGGTCATAAACCCACAGACCAAGTCCGGCAAGCGTAGCTTAACCTGACGGATCGAACCGTGAAGCTGTTATTACTTAGCCACGAGCAAATTAATTAACTTTAACGTAAAGTTTTCTTGTCATTAGTTCTAGGTTTACACTGTTTGTCTACCGCACCGAGAACGTTACGTCAATGAGAAAACAGATGACGGCGCCCCATAGTAAATGTTTCATGATACCCCTTGGTAAGACTTTCGGGCTTCTGACGGCCACAAAGCTTCTGACAGCCGGGACCAACTGCTTAACGTGCTTTCCGAGGCACGGAGGGGTCTTGGTATGTAACGATGGTCACCCATCCACGAACCAACCGCGGCAAGCGTACCTAGCTTAATCTGATCGATCGACCCATACGGCTGTTATTACTTAGCCACAAGCCTTCTCATTAGTTTTAAATCTATGTAAATAAAAAGAGAAGTCCTGACTGACTGACTGATTGACTGACTCATCAACGCCCAGCCCAAACCCTTGGATCTAGAAAGCTGAAATTTTGCACAGAGATTCCCTTTATAATGTTGACAAGGAATAAGGAAGGAATTCCCGGTAGTATGTTTCCGTGGGATATTTTCCGACATCCACGCGGGCGAAGCCGCGGGCATAAGCCAGTTAATTAAATTTTAACTTATTGCAATAAGTAGGTAGGTACCTATATCGACGATAAATTCCACCCTTATCCCATGACAAGTTCCAATATAGGCCTTGTAAATAATAACACTGTTATTCGACCACAAAATAATCACTCACCATAATTAAGGACGCCACAACGCCCATGGTTATAATTAAAAGTCTGTGACCAGCCCTGGCCGAATTACACTGTGTTCCATGTACCTAATTTATGGTTTAACCCCATTCAAATTAGTTATCTGTGCTATTCTATTATTAACTATGTGTGTGTGTATAATTGATATGATTCTGTTGCTAGGCTTGATTTAATTAATTATAGTGTTAGTGTTTAGTGTTGTGTGTATATGTGGGGGTAGTATTTCTGTGCAGTAATGTTTTGTTACTGAGAGATTCCTAAAGGCGTGTACGCACGAGCAAAACAAAACATGGTGAACACGACCATCGAACACGGATCATCTGAACAAACTCAGGACCCTGTTGAACATTTAAAGTGTTCGATGTTCGTGTTCACCATGTTTTTGTTCCCTCGTGCGTACACGGCTTAAAGGCGTGTACGCGCGAACGAACAAAACATGGTGAACACAGACATCGAACACGGAACATTTGGTTCGTACGTGTGTACTTAAATTATCAAAGCGAACACGAACCCCATACGAACACAGTTCGACTTGTGTTTGCGCTCAGCCCCGCTCTCTTTAGTAGCCACATGGTAGCCATGGATTCGCCGTTGGAAGTGGGCACCGCGCGCTCACCCCTCGCGTCAAATTTCTCCGAACACCGTCTACACAGAACAATTGAATTGGATCGCCACGAACATTTTTGACGAATACAGCGTTTGATGTTCGTTAGTGGTGATGTGCACCATGGTTTTGTTCGTTCGTGTGTACACGGCTTTAGATTCCTACGTCTGACACGATAAACACGTTGTAAAAATCCAACCTTTAAAACCTTCGGAGATCAGACGGTAGTCTTTCTAAGAATGTGAAATTGATGACAGACCTCAGAAACCCTAGATACACTTTTCCTCAACCATGATAATACTGAACCAGAAAATCTTACGCCAGTTTTCTCGTTTGAATGCCCATTATACCCGTGTCAACCTTAAATGATAACAAAAGCGCCTCGATCGCGATAAAGCTATAGAATTAGCCTCAAACTGCCAGTGATAAGGGTAGCACAGGTAGACATTGAAGTCAGTAGCTAAAGACCTAGAAGCTTATAATATTTTTACCTGTAAAGTCTGTTCAAATCCTTGTTAGGGTTCCGTACTAAAAAAGGAACCCTTATGGTGTGACTCAGTCTGTCTGTCTGTCACAGCTGGATATCTCAAGAACTACTGATGCTATCAACTTGGAATTTGGAATAGTTTTAGATGACGTTTACCCAACTATTTTGCAAATAAGAAAGAAATAAAAATATTTATATTTTTTTGCAACAGTGACTGAAAGGGGGTCTTAAAAATTTAAAGTAAGGCTACTAGGGCATGTGGGGTATCATATGAAAGAGCGTTGTTTGCACATTCTCAAACTATTTTTTATTTTTTTTTAGGCCGCATAGTTTTCGACTATTGATGAAAAATGTAAAAAAAAAATACTGTTCCCCCCCCCCCCCCTTATCTCCGAAGTTTGCAAAGAGAAAAATCTGAAATTATTCTATGTGATAGAAGTTTATGTAAAGATTACAGGAAAAATAAAACGATGTCTCTAAGTAGCACACTTTTTCAGAAATCGGAATGGAACCCTGCCTCGGTGCGCGAGTCCGACTCGCTCTTGACCGGTTTTTTTCCAATTGAAGACACTGATTCTTGTAACACAGGTACCACCTAGCTCAGGAGTCCGGCTTCAATTGAAAATGTTACTCCATTTTTATGTCAATAAAATATTTTTTATTTTATTTTCAATTGATGTCACTTCCACTTAAACGAATATCAACTTTATGTTATTGTAAAGAACTCAGAATGACTAGCACTATTAAAAAAGTCATAAAAATGTTTGAAATTGTCGTGCGTACCGAGCTATAAAGTAAAAATATTACGAGTAAGTAGTAGTAGAATTAAAGTTTTTTAGAGTAGGTATAGGTATGTATTATATAAGTTAGGTTTTATGCCTATGTGCACCTATTGTAAATATTCGTATGCCGCTTTTAGCGGCGGATGTGTCCTGAACCAAAATTATAAATACCAGCTTTGTTGTACCATATCCGACGAATAAATGTCTTTGTCTTTGTCTTTGTCTTTGTCTTTGAAAGATGTTTTTCTGAAAAATGTTTTGGAAACTAAGTCGGCGAACAGAGCATAGGTATTTAACTTGAATTTAGACTCGGGTTGACGAGTGATGTAGCGGTTACTATCAAGGAGAAAAGCCAAAGTTATGTTTTGCGTTGATAAAAATACTACAATCACTAAACGTGGTACTATCTCCACCACATTTGATGCAGAGATAATTATGAAAAAATGTTTGCTCAAGCCTACACCACACTCGATAAGTTTACATTATGGATATGACGATCGTTATGTGGTGAGAGTTAAATTATCTGAACTCGATAAAATAAAAAAAACAAAATTTTGTTAAACTTTTTAAACTTTCGCGATTTGCACACATTATAAAACAACATCGAAAAAGGAAAAAAAATATCACGATAAAAAAAGGAATACCTATCTAAAAAATTTTTTTTTTAAATAACAAAATTTTATAAAACAATATCGAAAACGGGTCTTATGGCAGACCCGTTTTCGATATTGTTTTATAAAATTTTGTTATTTTAAAAAAAATTTTTTTTCAACGACTGCTGTTAATGTAGCTACTTACTTAAATAAATAAATAAATAAGTAAATATCCTTGGACATTTCACACAACGCCATCTAGTCCCAAGCTAAGCAACCTAATGCTTGTGTTATGGTAACGAGATGGCTGATAAACTACTTATATACATTTTTTTTTTTGTAAATACATACATATTATAGATAGAAAAACACCCAGACTCGGAACAAATACTTGTAGGTCGTACAAATATTTGTTCCGTGCGGGAATCGAACCCCGAACTTAAATTATGAATTGAGAAAATCTTTTTTTTTATACTTTGGTATAACGTCTGTGAAGTTTACACTACACTGATATTAAACGTGATACCTATTTCTAGTAACTGCACTACCTAAGTGGTCATTGATCCAAAATAAAAGTATCATCGAATTTTTTTTTTCGCTTACCATGTTTACATATTGATAGCATCATCTCTGCGGTGTTTCACTAGCTAATTTAATTTGACCCTGTCGAGTCCGTGCTGGTACAGTCAGCAGCAAAAGTATATTAACACTTCCAGTTTTTTAATATCTTAATTATTAAGCGAAATATTTAATTCAAATCGGAACAGAAGTACTTAACATTTTAAGGTTTATCAAATCATTTTGTGTTAATTTAGGTGATGTCAAAAAGTAGCAGTGTTAACCGACTTCCGTTGCTGACCGTACGATAGAAGAAGACGTATATAGAAACGCGCATAGCCATCTGTAACATTTAACAGTTGACATGGACCCTAAATCTAATAATACCCATCTTAATGTAACCTAGTGATTCAATCCGGGACTTGGCAAGCGTCTGGACCAAGTGTGTTGTCAAAAACGACAGCTATTTATAGAGGACAGCAGAGATCTGAGTATGGGCTGGCATGCGGCTAAAGGAATTTGTTGAGTGATCGACCGAGGTAGGAAATAATGGGAAAGTCAAGAAATATGATTCTGAAAGGTATTGGATATATTTTGGAGTATATTATGTGTTGGTATAAGGTACGATTAAAATAGGTGGACTTTTCACGTGGTGTTCTACCCATGAATATGAACAACTTTCAATATGGGACAAACTCTGAAATTGTGAAAAAAAATCAGCAGTTCAGTACATTTATCTACACCAAACTCGTCAAAATGTAGGGAGCAGCTTTTTTTTTTCGCGATTTCAGGTTTGATCCCATAGTAAAAGTTGTTTATATTCATGGGTAGAACACCCTGTGGAAATTTGTCCATCTAATTTAATGGGACATAATATGCTCCAAAATATATCCAATATCTTTCATTTTATCTCAACAGAATAGATGAAAGAAAAACAAAATATGTAAGCCACGAAAAGGAATAAGGATGAGTTTATACCAACAGACAAGAATTTGACAAGAAATACAATATTAGAGTGAAGCACAAACAATAGTGGAATGGAATCATGGAATTCAATAAGCTTAAGCATGAGATTAAACATCAGCAGCTATCAACATACTTATAATATATAGAGCATAATAATAATATTGTTTGCTCGCATGTATGTAAGTATCTATGGTTAATATTCCTGAGTAAACATTTCGAGATTACGCCGGAAATCCAAATAGGTATAGGCTACTCGAACAATACATACAACGTGGAGACGAAAATACGACAGTAAGCCAATGTAGATGATGACGTAGTAGGCTGGTGACGACCTCCCCAAGTTCCAGGTTCCCCAAAATTATTTTTCATATAAGTATTTATTCCCAACGTCCCAAAATATAAAATTAAATTGTTTGTAAAGTTCACTTGACCAATCCTCGTAATGACGTGTTGAAAAGTGTTAGAATAAAATAAAATCTTCCCTCACATTCGCACAAGTGCAAAAACAAGTTTTGATATTTCCCTCTCATTCGCACTCATTGACACCTCTATTGGTGAGCGCCTATTTGGTTATTAAAAAGTACAGAACAACGTCGTTTCTTATCTATCACTTATTTGCATTGAAAAGATTACGTTTTTTACCCTATTGGTTCTCTCAAGTAATAGGTAACAAATATCATTAAACAACACGTAAGTACGTAAGCATTGATTCGGCGACTGTACCATTCACAATTCCGGTCAAGACAGAGTCGTACAATTTTAGTTAATAATAAAAACTTTGGGGAACTTGGAACTTGGGGAGGTCGGTAATCGACAGTGGGTTTTGCCAATAAGCCGATAGTGATTAAACTATTGGACATATTTGATTGAATTTTCGTATGTAGACTGGAAACGTCATTAGATATACAGGGTTACTGGTAACTCGACCACTTCCTTGCAGGATGTCATAGTAGGGTTAAAATGCAACAAATTAAGCCACCAAATGTTCTACCGAAATTCAGTAGTTTTTGAGTTACTTAGATTTTTAGTTTTTATATGAAAAATGCAATTTAAAAAATGATTTACGGCGCGACTATACTGGAATTTAAATTAATAATATAGCTGATGCAGTAGCAGACCTTGCTAATAATTTAAAGTTCATAAATGCCTAAAACTTTGGCAAAGATCACTAATTAAACATTTTATTTTTCGCAATTTTTGTCAGACAACGTAATTTTGTAAAAATAAAAATTACGAAAAAAAACTGAAATCACGCATCTGTCTCCGCGTTATATGTGTATATGACAACGTATCCTAGACAGTAACATTATAACTTTCTCTATCTATAAATAAATGCCTCGATATCGATATAGACAATTTTGTGAAACGACAAATCACAGAACCCGTTAGCTGAACGATTTTCTCACATGGCTTCACATAGGTACAATGAAGTTTCCTGTTTCGTAGATGCCATTACCTACACAAATACGTTGAACAAACATCCAGAGTCGGAACTAATGTTTGTGGTTCTGTACATTTCCGAAACGTTGCAGTTGAAATTCGTCATCGACAGTTTTGTTGACATACCGTAGCGCTTTCGTCGTATTTCTAGCTGTTATGTGTTTTGATTTGTGATCATCAAAAATTGCTGAATTCTGAAGTTTTGGTCTCGCTTTTAAACTCATAAAATCTTCCAATAAAATCATGTGTGAGAGTTCGGTTCTACGTTATACCTACTAGAAATACATCAAGATTGATCAAGCCTTTCTTTCATAAAAAAAATT
The DNA here is from genome assembly GCA_905163495.3 of Cosmia trapezina. Classification (NCBI taxonomy): domain Eukaryota; kingdom Metazoa; phylum Arthropoda; class Insecta; order Lepidoptera; family Noctuidae; genus Cosmia; species Cosmia trapezina. Next base: position 10,746,475 of record LR991045.1, read on the forward strand.
TGAAAGTCGGTTGTATTTTTTTGTATAAAAGTTTTTATTGTACACTTTTTAGTTGTGGTACAGTCAGCCACAAAAGTCGATTATCACTTGAGTTTTCTAAATCTTAATTATTGAGAAAAATACGTCATTAAAATCGGAACAGATGTAAATTTTAAAGAAAATTAACTCCTATTTAATAAATATCGTCGTATCGTTATCGAATCATTTTGTGTTAATTTAGATGATGTTAAAAAGTAGCAGTATTAACCGACTTCTCTTGCTGACCGTACCTACCTCACACAAATTCTAATACCTGCAAAAGAAATTAGAACATCATCCACATAAAAAGTGGGGAAGAAATACGTATTATTGAAGCTAACTCAAAAACTCCGCAACCAATGTTAATAAATTTTATATAGGACCAACTTTGAAGTGTACCCTCTCGAATAAAACAAATTTTTTTCAAGTTGGACTACTCTGTAAAAAGTTTTTTCGACTTGTGAATCTTCTCCTTCTTTTTCGTCGGTTAAAAAGTCTTAAACTCTTTATTTGTGGCTTTCCTAGAGAAGTTATCACTAAGTGTAGCTATTTTAATTTGTGTCGACCTTCACATTAGAAAACAAGCGCATAGTGATGACGTGTGAGGTGTGAGGTGGCAAAACTACTGCAGTGCACTCATACTCATGCATAATTAAAACAAGTGTGAAGCAACAGTGAGGCTCGTTTACTTTTGTGGCTAATATAGAAAATGTGAGATACTTATACCTTTATAACTACGGGTTTATATAAACCAGTACATTGTTTTTAATTTTTAGGGTTCCGTATCAAAATGGTAAAAAAGGAATACTTATGGTGTGACTCAGTCTGTCTGTCTGTCTGTCACAGCTGGATATCTCAAGAACTACTAATGCTATCAACTTGAAATTTGGAACAGTTTTAGGTGACGTTTACCCAACTATTTTGCAAATAAGAAAAAAGTAAAAATATTTATATTTTTTTTGTAACTGAGACTGAAAGGGGGTCTTAAAAATTCATAGTGGGGCTACTATGGCATGTGGGGTATCATATGAAAGAGTGCTGCTTGCACATTCTCAAACATTTTTTTTTTTAGACCGCATAGTTTTCGACTTTTGATGAAAAATGTAAAAAAGAAATATCGTCCCCCCTCCCCCCTTATCTCCGAAGTTTGCAAAGATAAAAATCTGAAATTATTCTATGTGATAGAAGTTTATGCAAAGATTACAGGAAAAATAAAACGAAGTCTCTAAATAGCACACTTTTTCAGGAATCGGAACGGAACCCTCGGTGCGCGAGTCCGACTCGCTCTTGACCGGTTTTTCTTTCCGGCTTGCTAGACAAAAATTATGATAGCTCGGCTAATATGCATGATATACCTAGTTATAATTTATAGCCTATAGCACTCAAGAATAATGTGGCTTTCAACCAGTGAAATATCATTCTTAATTCGTTGCTCCCTTTTTTTTTTTTTTTTTTTTGAGGGTGGGAAATCATCAAATAACTTCTCCCGCTCTGGGTGGAGCGGGAGGGCGTGTCAGACTTTTACTGACTAAAACCCACCCGTGTTCCTTCAGTTGCCTATGCCAGGGCCGCGGTAACCCTTTCAGACAACCCGCGACCCCAGCGGCGTCGGCCCTATTGGGCCCCGTCACTTGCTGACATCTCTTTGAGGCGCGCGTGGAACACGACGCGCCGTCGACTCGGGCCTGGTCCTTACCGGACGGCGAGCTACCCGCTGCTCACCGTCCGCAGGCCCGCGCCTACGGTGGCCGGAAATCGCCCCGCGATTCCCGCCGCCCAGGGCGTCTCCTGCGGCGACAGAGGGCGTGAGGCTGCCTCTCCCTCACGCGTTCCGCCTCCTCCTTCGCGAGCATCACTGCTTCGCAGAAGGAGGTGACGGCCTCCCATGCACTCTCGCTCCGCACCATGGCCTGGACCAGGCTCGGACGCGAGAGATCGCCGCCGCCGAATTCGAATACAAATTTACAAACAAATTGTACCTCTATGTAATATTAGTATAGATAGTATAGATGGAGTATAGACATGTTGTGTCAGTAATGTGTGTGCTGTGTACGTGTTCGCTGCAACGAGACTATGATAATCTTCCATTCACAAATCAGCCGTGTAATTGACTATGAGTTATTATCGTATAAAGCTTCTTGGCACGGCTGTGGTTACGTGGTGGTTCATATCAAATTAAACACAAGTAATTTGTTCCAAAATAAACCACAAATGGATACCAGTGAGGCAACTACGTTAGAACGATTTGATCTAAAAATGGAACTATAGTGATTCGCTGTCTTGCCGTGGAGTCTGGTTCAATTTAGAATTCCGTTAATGTACTCGTATTTGTATATGTAGCTGAGGTTACAGCTTATCTGGCCTTGAGTTGAGGCCAATATATCGCATGCTTAGTGGAATGCTGACTGAACTCAAAAAGACGATTTTTGGGAAATCGCAAAAGAAGATCTTGTTAATACGATTTATTAATCACTAGCTTTTGCCAGCGGCTTCGCCCGCGTGGATGTCGGAAAATATCCCACGGATACATACTACCGGGTATTGTCAACATTATAAAAGGACCTCTGTGCAAAATTTCAGCTTTCTAGGTCCAAAGGTTTGGGCTGGGCGTTGATGAGTCAGTCAATCAGTCAGTCAGGACTTCTCTTTTTATTTAATGCTTGTGTTTTGAACGTCTATGATTAAGTATTGATGAGATCTGAATTTAAAAAAAACCGGTAATAAGTTCTACTTATCTATTTTTTCTGACCTATCTAGTAATGGGTCAATGTTCCATTAAGCATGCGATATTTGCTCCAGTTTAAACTCTAGGAAGAACTGAAAGGCCCACAGTCCAATGCTGGACTTTCTCGGTTTCTCGGTCACAACAACGTATCTATCCGCCTTTCGTATCACTGGTTAATCTCGCAGCCGTGATATTGGGGTTGTTTTTGCTGTTTGACGACGGAATTGGTACAAAAATCTATGACATACCATTCGTGCTATCTAGAAACACGTCGTTCCGATCAGATCAATCTTAAACTACATTTCTAGACACAAACTGCGATAAAAAACTAGGACAACTGTGTCGCAATATCTTCCTTCGATGTCATTAGGAATTGATATCACAAAGAAAAGGAACTTATTCCTTTTGATCGCTTTACGCTTTTCTGTTGAAAAGGTCAAAAGATATTTTTTCGTAGATAAAAATATCAATGTGTTCTTTTTGGGAGTTTTTTTTTTTTTTTCTCAGCTTGTGTCAGAAAGTCATGGTCAAACTTAAGAGTGTGCTACAGACCATCAAACTGAACAACTTTCTCCATGGGACCAACATCGTAATCGAGAAAAAAATATCGTCAATGTTGTATAAGAAAAAATAATTTTATTATTCTATTTTACTAGACATTCATTCTAGACCGAAATGACAACGTAATTATATTCGTTTTCGGAGGTAGGTAGGTAATAGAGTTTGACAAATTACAGTCGTTACGAAAGGGACTTAGGATTTCATTCAGTTTTTTGTTAGCAGCGGCCAGATTGCTTTAGTGATTTTAAAATTATTACTCACAGATATAAAGACTATACTTGAAGAATCAATCAATCTGCCTAGCTTTATACTATCACCCATTGAAGCCGTGGCAGATATTTTTAAAGCACTTTATATGTGACTATTTTCATCAAAATTGTTCAGCTGTTTATGCAATATCTATCTTCTTCTAATAAATAAAAAGAGAAGTCCTGACTGATTGACTGACTCATCAACGCCCAGCCCAAACCCTTGGACCTAGAAAGCTGAAATTTTGCACAGAAGTTCCCTTTATAATGTAGACAAGGAATAAGGAAGGAATTCCCGGTAGTACGTTCCCGTGGGATATTTTCCGACATCCACGCGGGCGAAGCCGCTGGTAAAAGCTAGTTTTATCATAATTTGGTGAAAAGTAGGATTGCTATTGCTATTGGTACTTCTGGTAAACAATATACAAGATATTAAAAATGTTATTATAATTCCTCATTACGGTTATTGAAACAAAAAGATCTAAAGCCACAATAATAATTGACCCGTTAAAAAAAATTAAATAATTTTCATTAAAAGGGGTGCTATTGTAATGAAAACGCCATTCCGCGCGAAAGGAACCGGTAATTGGTCGCCGGACCGACTGGTGTTAGGGTTGTCGCGTTCTTCTAATAACATACATTTTATTAAAGAAATAATTAATATTATTGGTGATGTTCTTCAGAAAGGTCAGATGCGTAGTACCTATTCGCAACCGGCGTACGTGTATGACCAGGGGGCCTAAAACGGGCACATTAAGCAATTCCTTTAGAAGCGATTAATTTACTGAATTCCCTGTGATTGTGCTATTTGACATTAAACTTCAATAAAGCAATTCATAATTTGTGGACCATTTTACGAATCTCCATACCAAACGGTCATACAGATGAATTGCGTGCTATGAATTATACGCATATAAATTATGAATTGTCATTTTGTGACCGTTTTACGATTTCAAATATGATTCAGAATACGTATTATCGTATTATGATTCTGCCAAAGTGGCCGTTTTAGCCCCAGATGTATGAACGTAAACGAGGCAAAAGGAGTATGTAAGGATCTTAGCAGGTGATGGCGTAGTTTGTGCCTATACCCCCATGGGAAGAAGGCATGAGTTTATGTATGTGTGTAAATAATTATTTAAAAAGTTGAAATGCACTGGTTTGTTTCCATAACATAACGTCATGTCTGTATTCTCCGAAGGGTTAGCAGAGGTATAGATAATAGTACACACTCATCTCGCCAGTTATGTTTAAGTCCCATGTAATAGGGGGCGAGCCTACTGCCATCAACCGGGCACTAATACAGACACTGGGCTGTTACTGAGAAATTCCTGATGGAAAAATAACAGTTTGTCCGACCTGGGAATCGAACCCAGGACCTCATCAGAAGTAGCACTTGTAACCACTAGACGAACGAGGCAGACTTTTTTGTTTGACCTGTGGCGGCATCTACATCGCCACATACGAGCTACGCATCACAATGACATGACGTCACGCAACCTGCATCGCGCAATCAGAGTTTACCGCACGACTAGCATATATACAACGTCCCGACATCAACCGTCGGGCAGTTGCCCATCAGACATGGCACCCGTCTGGTCGGAGGATCCTTCCTTTTCTATGGAGGATGAGTGAACTTTACACCCTGTTCCTCATGCCTCTAAAGTCCTACACGAAATATTTGAAAATAGCTCATGTAGTGGTCAAGAGACTACATAGTCAGAAAGGTTGGTACCTACTTACGTACCTATACCTACAGGTCAGCAGCGGTCAGTCAGCAGTCATTCGGTGCTCTATTAATGGGAACTCACTTAAAACATAGGTAAACTTAATTCAAGGATTAACAGGAATACTATGTACTTGAATGCAAAACATACACTTAAGAATTTTACCTTAAATGCAATCAGCACAGCCAGCGGGTACACTCTTACATTGTCCTTATTAATTTTGAAAATGGAACATGGTTTACATGAAACTATCTGCCAGTTATTTAGGGTAGTAAAACAGATCATAAATCTCATGGCTTAGTGCAACCACTCTATTAATCTATGTTCCCCATAACTCACCTTGAAAATACCCAGATATTCCATTATCCTACAGATCAGGACATTAATATTGAGACCGGCCCACACAATTTATACCTCTGTCTGTCTCTGGAGTAAGGAGGCAATTTTCCAAACAAATTCCCTTTAGGCCAGGTTCACATTAGGTCGGACTGACAGTCCTACCGTTAGTCGATTGTCGGGTCTTGCTGTTTACACTATAAGCTGCCGGTCCGACCTAATGTGAACACCACCGTCCTTTTTTACCGCTGCCGGCATGTCTTATCCCACCGCATACTCCTGAATTCCACAAGAGAAATCAAAACTGCTGTATTTATTTCGCCCTCCGTGTTTAAACGAGTCCTCCGATCGTATACGCCACCGAAGTACTGTACAAATTGGCGGCGAGAGCGGGGAATGCGCGGGGGGTGCTTTCAGCGCTCCGAGTCGACAAGTGTGAACGGCGCAATACAAAGCAGTATGCCAATATTATAACCGACCCGACCGAAATCGTGGCTGAACCTCCGGTAAATGTGTCGTCGCCGACAGATTTATCGGGTCGCCATAATGTGAACAGCGCTATTGAAATACATAATTACGCCAATAAGCAACCGACACTTTTGTCGTACCGGTAAAACTGTCGGTCCAACCTAGTATGAACCGGGCCTCACTATACCGAAGGTACGCGGCCGAAGTTTCGCGGCTGATTTTACGTCCCGACGTATTCGGCTGATATGACACACCATATGTGCCGAACTTACGCGGCAGAAATTCGGTTGCGCAACTTTGTGTGTATTAAATGTCTCTAACTTCGGTCGCGTATAATGCGTGTCTACAGAATACGTTGCCGCCGAATTGCCGCTGAAATTAAGCCCGACCGAAGTTCGGCTGTACGCTATAACGCAACGTAATTTCGGCATAATGTGTCGTCAGTAATTCAAATAGCATTACAGGCGTAATCATGCCGAACTTCCGTCGCGTACCTTCGGCTGCTTCGGCATAGTGGACTTAGGATTCCAAATGGATAAAACAATTTGTTAGCGTGACGCATAATTAAACTTGCGGCGGCAAGTCGATACTCATTCATTATATTTTATTAACACACAAAATGTACTGGGGTAAGGCAGAAACTACTAACAGGACGCCACCTGCTACGACTACGTGTCGAATTAAGAACTTCCTCCTTTTTTATTGTCGGTTAAAAAAAGCAGCATTCATTGATTATGAAAGAGTAGTAGAGATCTTTGTGAGGGGCCTGTGGCTAAGTAATAACAGCCGCACGAGTCGATCGATCAAATGTAAGCTAAGTACGCTTGCCGGGGTTGGTCCGTGGATAGGTGACTATCTTTACATACCAAGACCCCTCCGTGCCCCGGAAAGCACGTTAAACCGTTAGTCCCGGCTGTCATTCGTGGACCTTTGACAGTCGTTACGAGTCGTCAGAAGCCTGAAAGTCTCCTACCTACCTATGCGGTGCCAATAGTATTGCAGGTGATCATAGGCGACAGTCACCACTTAACTTCAGGTCGGCTTGTTTGCCATACAATTTTTTTTGCCCACTCCTGGGCAAAGGTCACTCCTTCCATCTTTCACGAGCCCGCGCGTTCTCCTCCCAGTTTTGACGGAACCTATCCAGCTCTTCCCGCCATATACGTGGCATCCTCCCCTCACAAAAAATTCCACAAGCAACATTTTTAAGTCAGGTTAAAATTTTCGCATTACCCAACTTCGGTATAAAATTCCTGATACCAACAAGCTCAAAGTAATTAAAATTCTACATTAATTAAAATAATGGTCCTTTTTGTTTAACGTTTCGTGTTTAGGCGGGTATTAGAGGAAAAGCTGATTGTCCAAGCGCAACATCGAATGTTAGTAGCCTATACATAGCTATTCATATGTACCTATGCATGTCTTTACAGTCCACATTACCTTACAAATTAGCTAGTGAGAAATAAACCGTCAAACAGTCCACACGAAGTTTTATTTAGAGTCGTAACAAGCAATAATCAACCTTATCGCCGTGTACATTTGGTCCTAATTCGAGCGGATGCTTGCCGCTAACCAGCTGTGGACGAGCGCGTCGCGAACTCGCGAGAACAATAGAAAGCGATAAGGATTCTATAGAAGTTTTTATTGATATATATTAGTGAAGGCAAAACTGTTGTGATGAACTCGTGATTTATATGAACAGTATTAAAAACGCGAACATAACTAAGTACTTATAATATTCTGTGAGTGATCGGATTACGATTTAAACGACAAATAAGTGCCCAGTTAATATACAGTGCAACATACCCTCGTGTGGACATTGTGAACATTATTTATCTATTGACGAAATCTGTCGACTTTTCAAGTTTAATCGTTGTGTGAAGCTTATTATAGTGAATAATTACAATGGAGGAACTTCTGGTTTATCAATATGAACTATTAGAAAACTTAAAGAATGCAGAAAAGAACTTTAAAAAGTCACCAAAAGATAGGATTAAAAAACCATACTTGAAAACGAGGCTAGAATTGCTAGAAGAGCTTTGGAAGAGTTTTAAGGACGGACACAAGGGCATTATTATGAGTATAACTACAGATGAAGAAAGAAAAGATCCGTACTTTAAAGACAAGACATACGATATATTTCAAGAGTTGTATGTACTATACAAGTCCGCTATAAAGGAATCTCTTCAGCCGTTTCTCGATTCGACGGTTCAAGCGTCAGTCCTTAGTGTTGCTGAGGGTCAAAGGTCATCAGATAGTAACGAAATTCAATTACCAAAAATTAAAATACCCACCTTCAGCGGCAAATATGAGGAATGGCAGACGTTTTTTGACCTGTTTTCTTCGTTGATTCATAAAAATATGAAATTGTCACCAGTGCAGAAGCTACATTATTTAAAAAGCAGCTTAACAGGAGAACCAGAAGTAATATTGCGCAATTTTACTACAACCGATGCGAATTACGATGACGCCTGGGAAGAATTAGTGAAGCGTTATAACAACAAGAGGTTTAATTGTAACGCAATTTTGAGAGTTCTTTTTACACAAAAATCTGTGCATACTGAGTCTGCGGGTTCGATTAAGCACCTGGTAGATACAACTTCAACCTGTTTGAAAGCCTTGAAAAATTTAGGTGTTGAGTCTGACAAATGGGACATGATCATCAACTACTTAGTTGTGTCCAAGCTGGATCCAGAAACTATGAAGCAGTGGGAACAACAACTTAGTACCAACAATTGTGACCTGCCTACTTGGCAAGATTTGAGAGATTTTCTGGAGTCAAGGTTTAGATCGCTGGAAATGATCGAAAGTAACAACATAAAATCTTCGCAATCGAAACCAGCAGTTAAACATAAGGCTTTTCATGCTAATGTCAACAGGGATGAAAAAGAACGCGAAATTAAGTGTGCAATTTGTAACAGTGAACACTATATCTACCATTGCAAAACATTCGCCGATATGTCTACCAAAGAAAGACAGGAGTACGTGCAGAAGAATAAACTGTGTTTCAACTGTCTTGCGCCATCACACTCGGTGAAGAAATGTCGACAGTCAGCGTGCTGTAAAAGGTGTGGAAGGCGACATCACTCTCTTCTCCACTTCGAGAGAGAGCAAACTACGGAGAAGTCAAAAGAAGAAGGAAACACGGCTACAGGTACCGTTAGTGAAGAGTTGAGAGGTAAGTCCACTCCTTCTTCAAGTGATGCTATTGTTTCTTGTCATTGTGAGCATATACAAACAAATTCTGTGTTATTAGCTACGGCTAGGGTGTTAGTAAGTAGCAAGAACGGTTACAAACATATCATTAGGGCCTTGTTAGACCAGGGGTCGCAAGCGTCATTTATATCCGAGGCGACCGTTCAGTTATTAAACCTTAAACGTAAGTCAGTGAGTGGTTGGGTGTCCGGTGTGGGAGAGGGGCAAACGAGGATAAAACACATGGTTTCACTCTACGTGGAATCACGCCACAATCCCAGAGAGTCAATTCGAGTAAATGCGTATGTATTGCATACACTAACAACTCTGCTACCAACCATTAATCTTAAATTACCTGATTGGTCCAAGCTTAAGGAACTGGAGTTGGCTGATCCAGGTTTTACAACACCAGGTAGAATAGATATTCTACTTGGAGCTGAGGTTTACGGCGACGTTTTGTTAGACGGCGTTATTAAGCACCCCAAGGGAAATCTATTGGCCCAAAACACAACCCTAGGGTGGGTAATATCGGGAAGGATGTTACAAGCATCTACCTCAGCAAAGAGACACGTCACAACCCTACACGCTCAAGTTAGGGAAGATGAGCTATTACGACAATTTTGGGAGATAGAAAAGGAACCAAATAGCATACGAAAGATATTTTCTAAGGAAGAAGAAAGGTGCGAAGAATATTATGAAGCTACTACAGTGAGAGACGAAAAAGGAAGATTTGTGGTAAGGTTACCGTTTAAAACTGAAGATCCAAAATGTCAATATGGTGGGTCGCGGGAAGTAGCCGCTAAAAGATTTAATTTTTTAGAGAAAAAGTTGTCAAAAGATTCTAAGCTTCGGGAAGAATACCATAAAGTTATGGAGGAATATATTAATCTAAATCATATGGTACAAGTTAATTCATCAGAGATTGATAACCCAAAGGCTGTCTACCTTCCTCACCACGCTGTAGTTCGAGAAGATAAGACTACCACAAAGCTTCGTGTAGTCTTCGACGCTTCGTGCAAGGGTTCTAATAACGTTTCTTTAAATGACGATTTGTGTGTTGGTCCTCAGCTACAGCAAGAATTACGTCATACGTTAATGAGATGGAGAACACACAAAATCTGTATTACAGCAGACATCATTAAAATGTACAGAATGGTTCGTGTAGCGGAAGAGGATACGGACTACCAGAGACTATTATGGAGGTCTGCACCTCATGAGCCAATAAAGCACTTTAAACTTCTGAGGTTGACCTTCGGTACAGCATGTGCACCGTACCTTGCTGTAAAATCACTTCAGACACTTGCCAACAACGAGAAATTAAAGTATCCTACTGCTACAAATATTACTGTAACTGATTATTTTATGGACGATCTGCTCACAGGTTGTGAGACAGAGAAAGAAGCTGTAGATATATATAACGAGATGAACAATCTTATGAACTCAGGAGGATTTCAACTACAAAAATGGAGCAGTAATAGTGAGGCTTTGTTACAGTACATTGGAGAAAATAAGCGTGATGATAATGAGTTGCCCTTTAAGATCAATAGTGTTGTCAAGGTATTAGGTTTGACCTGGAATAGAGAAGCTGACACCTTTGAATATACTGTCAACCTGCCAGAACCTAAGCTGCCCATAACCAAACGCAATATTCTTTCCGAAATAGCTAAACTTTATGATCCTTTGGGATGGCTAGCTCCTGTTGTGGTAATAGCAAAGATGATCATGCAGAAATTGTGGAAGACAGGTCTAGATTGGGATGAGCCTATTGTTGGTGCTTTACAAGCAGAGTGGTTGCGATTTCGAGAGAACTTGACGCACATCAAAGGCCTGAGTATACCACGATGGTTGTACTACACACGTGAACTAAGGATTGAGTTGCATGTCTTCGCAGATGCATCACAAGCCGCATACGGAGCAGCAGTGTACATGCGAGTCGTTAGTAAAGAGAGTGTTTACGTAAGCCTAATATCCTCCAAAACAAAAGTGGCTCCAATCGAGAAGCAAGTCTCCATCCCTAGATTGGAACTTTGTGGTGCCGTATTGGCAGCTAAACTAATATCGGAGTCGTCTCAAGTGTTGGGTGTACCTAAAGGTAACCTGTTTGCGTGGACCGATTCCACTATCGTTTTGGCTTGGTTGAGAGGTGGACCAAGCCGATGGAGCACATTCGTGAGCAACCGAGTGTCAGACATACTGAACATTATAGATTACGAGCAGTGGGGGCACGTGTCTACAGATACGAACCCAGCTGACTGCGCGTCACGGGGTTTACAGGGTCCAGAGTTGTTAAACCATTCAGTATGGTGGAATGGACCGGTTTGGTTGTCTAACTTGAACATAAGTATTAGTGCTCCTAATATCGAAGATACACAAGAAGAAGAACGTGTGAGATCTTTGGCTGCTACGAGTAATATTAATGAGGAATTTATTTGGACTAGGTATTCTACTTTATCAAAAATGTTAAGAGTAATTTCATATTGCAGACGATTTATTAATTTTAAATTACCTAAAGATAAACGTGAATGTTTTTCTAAATTAATTACACCAAGAGAAATAAAGGAAACTTTAAACAATTGTATTAAACAAGTCCAAGCTATTGATTTCAAAGAGGAGATAAAGCAATTAAATTCGCAAGGCCATGTATCTAAGTCAAGTAAGCTCCGTAATCTTTGTCCCATTATTGATAATAACGGGATTGTAAGAGTTGGCGGGCGCATCCAAAAATCTCAAACAGCCTATGATATTCAGCACCCAATAATTTTGTCTGCTACGAGCCATCTTAGCAAACTAATAATTCAGGATGCTCATCATAGGACATTGCATGGTGGTCCTCAAGTAATGCTTAATTATTTGAGAACAAAATACTGGATTATACGAGCCAAAGATCTAACAAAGAAAATTTATCGACAATGTGTTACGTGTATTAGGTATTCAAAACAGAATACCAGGCAGCTGATGGGGCAGCTGCCAGAAGTGCGAGTGAAACCCGACAGAGCCTTTAAATCAGCTGGTGTGGACTACGCAGGTCCCATCAACATTCGTTTTTCACCGGGTAGAGGAGCTAAATCGTACAAAGGCTACATATGTTTGTTTATCTGCATGATAACGCGTGCCATACATCTGGAAGCTGTCACCGACATGACTGCGAAGGGGTTCATCGCAGCCTTCCGGCGATTCACATCGAGACGAGGTCATTGTTACGATATTTATAGTGACAATGGCACTAATTTCGTGGGCGCAGACAAGCAACTCAGAGACATGTTTAACAGTGCCAAATCTTCGTTTCCTGGTGAAGTAGCAGAGTTGTTAGTCCTGGAACGTACTACATGGCACTTCATACCCCCTCACGCACCCAATTTCGGAGGCTTATGGGAGGCTGGCGTGCGAAGCACAAAAACTCACCTTAAAAAAGTAATTGGCGACGCTACCCTCACTTATGAAGAACTAGCCACAGTATTGGCACAGGTCGAAGCGTGTTTGAATTCCCGACCCATAACTGTGCTAAGTGATGACCCTAATGACCCTCTTCCACTAACACCGGGCCACTTTCTGATTGGCGAGCCTTTGTTAAACTTAACTGACGAAAACTATACAAATTGTAATATTTCTAGTTTAGATAGATGGCGGATAACACAAAAAATGGTCAAAGATTTCTGGAACAGATGGTACAAAGAATACCTCGTAACTTTAAACCAAAGATATAAGTGGAATACCAAGACCACTGAGCCAGAAATTGATGACGTAGTAATTTTAAAGGAAGATAATATTCCTCCAAGTAAATGGATATTGGGCAAAATAATTAAAAAACATGTGGGCCCTGACGGCATTACTCGTGTGGTGTCAATTAAATGTAAAAACAATGTGTATAAACGACCTACGAGTAAATTATGTATCCTACCTAAACAAAAGTCCTAGTAATAAGCCTAATTATTAATGTTAACCTATTCTTGTTTACCTATTCATTACGTAGGTACTCAGTTAACTTATAGCGTTGCATAACTTACATACTTACCATTTTTTCATCCTATGTATACCTACACCTTATGTATACCTACGTATTTTAAGAACTTACCTGTTTACTTTGCTTATGTAGTGAATAAACCTTTAGATGAGCATTACTAACTTCATACAACCTACCTATGTGTGTATAAATACCTACTTACTTTGTTACAAACGGATAATTAAACTAAAATGGAACGGTGGGCGGTCAGAAGTTAGGAATGCAACAACTTATGTACCTACCTATTTGTAAAAAGAAAAAAAAATGTATCTACTTACCTTAAGTGTTTACGTTAACTTAAGCTATGTTGTAAATACTTACATACCTACTATTTCTAGTTGCGTAGCCTATCGGTGATGTATGTACCTAGACCTAAAACATTATCTGTAATAATACTTACCTATTATACTTACGTTTAGTTACTTACCTTTCATAATCCTGTATCTTCATACTATGAGAGTTGTAGTGATGAAAGTTACTTTGTTTCTGATTTCTTTTGTTGCTCAATAATTAACATCGTGTAGTATTTAATTTTTATTGTTTTGAATTTTCTATTGAAAGGATAGATCCTTTGGCGGGCGGTATGTCCAAGCGCAACATCGAATGTTAGTAGCCTATACATAGCTATTCATATGTACCTATGCATGTCTTTACAGTCCACATTACCTTACAAATTAGCTAGTGAGAAATAAACCGTCAAACAGTCCACACGAAGTTTTATTTAGAGTCGTAACAAGCAATAATCAACCTTATCGCCGTGTACACTGATAAATAAAATGCTTTTAATTTTTTATTTGTTATATAATTATTATCATAACATAACATCACGTCTATATTCCTCGAAGGGTTAGGCAGAGGTGTACGGTCAGCAACAGAAGTCGGCAACGACCATATAGCCCATGGTCGTTGGAAGTCGGTTAACACTGCTACTTTTTAACATCATCTAAATTAACAGAAAATGATACGATAACCTGCTTTTTAGCATTTCATTTATCAGAGAAAAGTTAATTTTCTTTGAAATTTACATCTGTTCCGATTTCAATGAAGTATTTTTCTCAATAATTAAGATTTAGAAAACACAAATGTTAATTGACTTTTGTTGCTGTCTGTACCTAAAGTACCTTTTGCTATTGCCATCAACCGGGCACAACTCCAGCCATAATTATTTTACGTCAGTAACATGAAAAGTTACAACGATAATTTTGCTGATATTGACATATTGCATTGTCACTGCACAGTTTAAAAATAATAGGTATTTATAAAAAAAAGTAAGTTTAAAAACTAAAACCCGGCTACTGAAAAATCACGCTATAAAAAGTATGAAACAAGAAAATATTATCGTCTGAAATTAGAAAAAGACATCGTTTTTTAGTTCATGACTTTGTCCTCTAGGGGGCGCCATATTCAATTTAATGTGACGTCACATATCTAACCTTTAGCGGAGGATCAAGACGCTTCCAACGATACCTCATTTGTCAAATTACGATAAGTAGTTTAGATGTTATGAGGGAACAGATGAACATACATACATCGGGTCAAAATCATAACCCTCCTTTTTGCTTCGCCGTAGTCGGGTAAAATTCTTTTTAAATACCACATAGTTTTAGTAGTTATAGTCACACATCTATGTAGTTTGTCACACATTATTTCACAAGATACAATATAGTAAATTCATGATAGACAAATTGTTTGCTAAGTTTGCTTGGACCTTGCTCAAACTATTTTCACTGTTGAATTAATTTCTGGATAACGATGCTGGTTGCGTGATTACTTAAGTGTTTTATAAAATATCTGTTCCTAAATACATATTAAGCATTAAGTATTGCGCAAATTGTTTGTTATCATAATGAGATAAAAATAAAACAAAAAACTTTTTAACAAAAAAAAAACCGACTTCCAAAAGGACTATTGTAACTTATACAAATTATAAACAGACCCACTAAAAAGCGAGAAATAAAAACTTTTTAACAAAAAAAAAACGACTTCCAAAAATCACTACCTACAAAGTGAAAAATAACTTTGATTTTGGAAGTCGGTGTCTTTCGTTTTTTATTTACTTTCTTTTTTTTTTGCCACCGACTTCCGAAATCAAAGTTATTTTTCACTTTGTAGGTAGTGATTTTTGGAAGTCGGTTTTTTTTTTGTTAAAAAGTTTTTAGTCTCGCTTTTTAAATGATAAATGATTTATTTTCTGTAAGTAGGTTTGTACAAACACTTTTACACGTCAAACATATTTTTTTTTAAACTAGATGAGTTCGACGTTTCCTATCTGACTACTCTGAGAAGAAACGCCGAAACAAACTCAGAGGTCACAGTCTCTTTTAAAGTCCAGACATAATCTTGGTCAGATCATGTGAAGACCATGTAGATTGCAGTCTGAAATGGTCTTTTGATCAAAGAACCACACAGATTGAGTGGACTTGTCCAGTCAGTGCACGCATTTGTCAGTAATCGTGCAGCTCAACTCAAAACTTAAGGAGCTTAACGATTCGACGAACAATACCAAAGAAAAGACATTTGGGTAGGCCGCATAAATTACTCAAACTGTCAGACTATAACTAAAACTGAGAAAAGGATAAAATAAATAAAAAACAATGATCCACGTAGTCTTCACATTCACAATAATTAAAAATAGTATAAGTAATACTTTACAAAGTAAATATTCATGTCATTGTATAGAATATGTAAAAAGGTATTTAAATCAACATTAATAGTGTAAATTTATTGGAGCAGCTCAATCCCAAGCCTTTTTGTTCTCAATATAGTCTTTGACAGTATAAAAGGCTTTCTGACAAAGTTTCCGCTTTATGCAATTTTTGAATTTATTAAGGCTTAGTTCTTGAATGTGGCTAGGTAGTTTATTATAAAAACGTATACATTGGCAACTAAACGAACCACTTATTTTCTTAAGCCTGGTTGTAGGAACAACAAATTTGTGTTTGTTTCTAGTATTTACATTATGGACGTCACTGTATTTTTTAAACAAATTGATATTTTTATGAGCATACAAAAGATTTTCATATATATACTCAGAAGGCACAGTCATTATATTAATTTCTTTAAATTTATCTCTGAGGGAGTGTCTGGGACTTAATTTGTAAATTGAACGAATAGCCCTTTTTTGTAAAACAAAAATTGTCTGAATATCGGCGGCATTTCCCCACAACAGAATACCGTACGACATCACACTATGAAAATAACTAAAGTAAACTAAACGGGCTGTCTCTAAACAAGTTAAATCACGAATTTTCCTAACGGCGTATGCTGCAGCGCTAAGCTTTTTCGACAATTTATCTATATGGGGGCCCCATTGAAGTTTGGCATCCAAAGTTATGCCCAAGAACACTGTGGTATCTTCGGGAATCAACTCTTCACCCTTTATGAGAACACTAGTTTTTACTTGTCTAACATGAGGTATAGTGAACTTAATACACTTAGTTTTTTTCTCGTTAAGAAGTAGGTTATTAACATTAAACCAGTTAACTACTTTTGCGAGGGCGCTATTTACATTGTCAGTAACCAGCTGCTGACGTTTGAGTTTAAATAAAAGTGAAGTATCATCTGCAAACAACACTATATCATGATTATCCTTTATGAGGTAAGGCAAGTCATTAATATAAATAAGAAACAAAAACGGGCCAAGAATTGAGCCTTTGGGGACCCCCATTGTTACTACGGATCCGGGTGATCTTTTCCCGTTAACATCAACTCTTTGAATCCTATCACTTAAGTAAGAAGTGAGAAGATCCAGAGAGGCGTTCCGGATTCCGTAGTGATGCAGTTTCCTGATTAATGTTTCATGAAGAACGCAGTCGAATGCCTTGGACAAATCACAAAAAATGCCCAAAACATCGCATTTATCCTCCCATGCATTATAAACATGACCTAAAAGTTCAAGTTCATCAGTAGTCGAACGACCCCTTGTAAAACCAAACTGTTTGTTATGTAATAATTTATGTTTATTAAAAAATCTTTGCAGTTGATCTAAAATAACTTTTTCAAAAATTTTACTAAAGGTAGGTAGCACTGAAATAGGTCTATAATTAGTAGGGTCAGATGTACTACCCGATTTAAACAACGGTATTATTTTACTATATTTCATAAGATCAGGAAACTCACCACGGTCAATACAATTGTTAAAAATAACTGCTAAAGTAGGTGCTACAATGTTTATAATTGATTTAGCAACGTCCACAGAATTACCCCATAGATCAGCAGTCTTTTTAATATTTAAAGTGTGAAAGGTTTTAATTATGTCTCTACAGGTAACATATTGGAAATTAAACTCAGAATCACAAACTGAAACGTTTTCTTTAAGTAAAGACTCTGCAGCAGTGGGTGATGACCTTAGAGATTTAGTAGTTGATACGGGAATCTCAGCGAAGAACTTTTCAAAGGCCGCGGCGACTTGGGAATCTGATTTAATTATGTTGTCATCAATAGCAAGGCTGTAGTCACTACTTCGGTTGCTTGACCTTCCTGTTTCGCTATTAATGATATTCCATGTCATTTTTATTACATTACTACTATTTTTTATTTTTGTACTCAAGTAACGTGACTTGGCCATACAACAAACTTTTTTAAATAATTTAGAATAGTTTAGTTTAGTGGGTCTGTTTATAATTTGTATAAGTTACAATAGTCTAATTTCAATTGCTCATCACATGTTACAAAATATTGCTTTTCCCGATGCTGGGACGTTAATTGTTGAGGAGTTCTGCTGGTAAGAACCAGGAGAACTCCTCAACAACCACTCACCACACGCATTGTGTGACGAGCGGAAATTGCTTAGCAACCATATTAAAGTAATCGAATCGTAACCCGTGAAATATTTATCATTGAGTAGTATCTGTGGTCTTCATCATCAGTTCCACTTTCTGAGAGCAAATGCACGAGCTACTATAAAAAATACCCAAATCGCTATAGGTGTGCCTATAATATTTGAAGAGTTCCTTCGATTTCTCCAGGATCCCATCATCAGAACTGGATTTTGAACAAAAATGGGACCATTTTGGAAGTATACCCTTTCCAACAAAATAATAATTTTTCAAATCGGTTGGCAAGCGACGGAGTTATGCGCGAACAAACATTAAAAAAAAAAAAATATATATAAACATCCGAATTGAGAACCTCCTCCTTTTTTAGAAGTCGGTTAAAAATGGCCATTTCTATTCTACATGGATATATTGCTATTATTGTCGTAAGCTCAGCAGCATCCAAACACGAGCACTCCTGAAGCCAACTTCTGGCCAAGTGTTTTCTATTTTTTGAAGTTCTCAATAGCAACTCGACTGATGATTGGGAATGCACTTGATAAATAAGCATTCGGGTTACCCTCATTCATAGGTAACTGCCCATTATCATCAAAATCGAAACGTGATTGTGAGTCGACGTTCGCAATGGCGTAAAAAAAATCGCGCCCATTTTTTTTTTTTTTCGCGCACTGAATTTTCAACGCTCTGCTTAGCGCCGGGAGTTCAAAATCCAACATTGTGTTTTTCGTCGCGCTGGGATGCTCTCTGTTGTTGTTAGGTTGGATTCTCGAAGCTCGGCTCAACACCGATCTCGCATCGATAAAATCCCGCCGCGATTTTTTTACGTCCGTGGAAACGTTGGCTAACGGTACACTTCTGTCTACCCCATTTGCATATATGTAGCAACAAACATGATGCTACGTACCTAATGTTCTATATCAGTAAATTGCTAATGTGATGACTAATCAGAACCATTAGGCATTAATGAAGGCAAACGCTGTAATTTTGGCGATAAATCTACACTGATTGTTACTATAATGTGTGACAAAGCTATTATTAGTGTTAATTATGAATCATTTTGAATTACAAGGGATTGTTGCTTGTGCGAAGCTATGAGGGTAGGTAAAGTTCCCAGGCATAAATATAAGGTGTATCTATTCATACACGAAATCGCTTAAGGGGTCATTGTACTTATCATTATGAATAACTTTTAGTATGGGACCAAAACTGAAATCGCGAAAAAAATCAGCTGTTCCCTACATTTTGACGAGTTATGCGAACATAAATGTTGGGAATAGCAGATTTTTTTTCGCGATTTCCGTTTGTATGTATGTATGTTTGTCCGCGATTTTCTCAAAAACGAATGAACCAATTTTGATGATTCTTCTCACTACCGTAATCTACATACTTTCAGGAAGGTTTTAGTATAGAAAACATTAGGTAATTATTATTATGTACGAAGTTATATGCATAAATGTACTGTATCTCCGGCATTTCTAAAGAGGATTTTGATGATTATTATTTTCGTTCGTCTTGGGCTCATGTAATTGTCTCTTATACTCGTACCTTCTCTTTTCATGTTGTCTTTTTCTTTTGTCGCTGTGTTAATTCGTTCCTTAACTATATCATCTTGAACATTCATCATCGTCATTCATGTTTTCGTTGTTCTCTTTCTTCCTTCATTGTTTAAGAATTAGTTATTTCCACCGTGCGTACGTACCTTTTATAATTATGCAATAAATTCTCAAGCGCCAACCCTAACTGGAAGAAAATGATTGTTGCAAATGGAATCGCAGAGGCGCGAACTGGCTGACTATTGTGCGGAATTAACGCCTAAATTGAAAGGGAAACGCTATTACCTACCTAGCTAGCTATATTCCTGCCTTGTGCTAATCGTTCCCTTCGTGTGATGAGAGAACTTGTTTGCTTATCATGTTTGTTAGGAAGTGGGGTTGAGTTACTTAGGTTTGATAGGGATTTTGGCTTATTAGGGCTTCGTTGCTGGAAAATTACAGGTTAGCACGTGGTGGAAAAATACTTTTTGTGGAATCTTGAGAGGAACTAAGGATAGTGTCAAGAGAGTGTGCATGACAGTTAGTATGTCCAAAAAAAAACGTACTGTAGTGATGCACTCGTTTGCCAATGGTGTCTTATTTATTCCAATATACTTTGAAGTATTGGCACAAATAAGGCAAACTTGGCAATACTTTATGTTACCTACTTTCAGATTCGAGGGTTCCGTTCCGATTTCTGAAAAAGTGTGCTATTGTAATGCCCTAGTAACACCACTTTGAATTTTTAAGACCCCATTTCAGTCAATGTTGCAAAAAAAATATAAATATTTCTATTTCTTTCTTATTTGCAAAATAGTTGGGTAAACGTCATCTAAAACTGTTCCAAATTTCAAGTTGATAGCATTAGTAGTTCTTGACATATCCAACTGTGACAGACAGACCGACAGACAGACAGACGGATAGACAAAAACACAGACAGACTGACACCCATAAGGGTTCCTTTTTTACCATTTTGGTACGGAACCCTAAAAAAGAAGAATGGCGCAAAGGGGAATAAGCTTATTGCAGCAAGACAACGGATGAGGTGATGAAGAGTAAAATAAACCAATTGCGTCGTTAAAAAAGCTCTTATAAAAGTTCTTAATAAAAGTTAATGTTAATAAAATGAAATGAGGTCATGACAGTAAATTAATAATTAACAAAGACAAGGGCAAACATTAAACTTTTCAAGAGACTTGCAATTGATGACGTGACAATAATATTTAACGATTCCCGAGTCGGGTACGGATCGTACTAAAGTTTATTCTAAGTTGTACAGACTTGTATTACTTGGTTCGAACTTAGAATCGTCCTCTAGAGAACTGTGGTTTTGGAGGAAGTCGTTAAGCAACGCACGGAAAGCACGGAATAGCCGCCGGCAGCGTCTTTATTATTATTTTTTTTGGCGCCGAAAGTGTGTTGTACTTCTGTCGTGGATCGCCTTCAAAACCAACAGTTTCTATACATCATAAGTGTAAACGGTGCGGGTGAAGCGCTCAGTTTGTAAAGCTTTGGTCTCCTAAGAAAACAGGTCACACAATAACGCCTGAACTAATACCAAAATATGGAGTCTGAATAAGGACGCTTGGTAAAATTTTAAATCGAAGGACCGATAATCATTATGGTGAAAGGTGCTGTACCTAAAATCCCATATAGAAATAAAGATCTTGCTCAATACACAGGGTAGATAAAAAGGCCTGACCACTAACATGAATATCCCAGTTACGGCATTAGATCAGTTTGAGGAAATAGCACAGCAATTCAGCACTCGTATGAATAAAATGTCTCGATGAACGTAGGTTGTACGTAACTAATTGCACGGCAATTTATGTAGTTCTCACAAAAATATTCAGTTTTAAGTTTATAACACAAAAATTTACCACATCAAATGACAACTTAATGGAGGACCTCGTGGCTAAGTAATAAAAGACGCACGGGTTGATCCATCAGGCTAAGTTACGCTTGCCGCGGTTGATCCGTGGTTGGATGACCATCTTTACATACCGAGACTCCTCCGTACCTCAGAAAGCACGTTAAGCCATTGGTCCTGGCTGTCATTCGTGGATCTTTGACAGTCGTTACGCGTCGTCAGAAGCCCAAAAGCCTTTTTAAGGGATTGACTTTGCCTACGACTAGTAGTCTATTAGTCGTAGGCAAAGTCGAATCTGTAAACAGCACAGGTATCTTCAGTCATTATTATAATAATAAAATCCTCTTACAAAAAACCAAAAAAAACTGAAACAAAAAAATATGCCTGTCTGAAATCATAACCACAATTTTTTTACCGGAAACCACAAGGCATCGACAATCTTTTAAAATATTAAATCAGCAATATTTTCTGTATTCCCTTTGGTTTTAGCCGCCCATAGCCAGAATTTCGTTAATACTGTGGCGGCATCTACATCGCCACATACGAACTACGCATCAATGACATGAGGTCACGCAAACCTGCATCGCGCAATTAGAGTTTACCACGCGATTAGCATATATACAACGTCCCGACATCAACCGTCGGGCAGTAGCCCGCCAGACACAACACCCGTCTGGTCGGAGGATCCTCCCTTTTCAATAGGGGATGAGTGAACTTTACACCCTGTTCCTCATGCCTCTAAATTGGTGACCCCGAGCATGAACGTCAGCGCAGCCTTCGTGCAACTACATCAGCGTGACGTCATCAGCATCACTTCCTCAAGCTTTCGAGCGGCGAGTCACACAGCCAGCCAGAACCCACGGCTTCAACGGGTATCCTGACCACCAGCATGCAGCGGACGCGCATTCCTGGTCATCACCTTCAGCCTCAACCTCAACCCAGCGCTGTACACTCCGACTCACTGGAGCATAACGCAGCGCCACCCCGACTCACTGGGGTATCACCGCAGACAGTTCCGACTCACCGTGAACTATGCGGCACCCGGTTCCGACTCACTGGAACCACAACTGGCACTGGCAAGCATCGCAAGATACACGACTCAGCCCACTATCGACCTCCGGTCTCCGGAGGGGAGTGATGTGGCGGCATCTACATCGCCACATACGAACTACGCATCAATGACATGACGTCATCGCGTCACGCAAACCTGCATCGCGCAATTAGAGTTTACCACGCGATTATGATATATGCATATACAACGTCCCGACATCAACCGTCGGGCAGTAGCCCGCCAGACACAACACCCGTCTGGTCGGAGGATCCTCCCTTTTCTATGGAGCATGAATGAACTTTACACCCTGTTCCTCATGCCTCTAAAATACTAAATCCATCGGAACCCGAACCGCGGAAATTAATTTATCATCCTATAATACAATATTCAGGAACTTAACACCCGCAGTGTTAAGTTCCTATTCTGAAGTGTGCCAAGTTTTGAGATATTGGGACTAAGCCTACTGTGTACATTAATAATTCAAGACCATAGACGGTTCCAAGTTTTATTTGCGTTACCGGCCTTTGCTAAAAGTGCATTTTACAAAAAGACACTTAAGTAGGTACTAACTTTGAAATGTAATGTAGAACTTAATAATTCATACGAGCTATGCTATCGTTTTGTTTGGAGAGTTAAAATGGTGGAGTACATTTTACCCGAATATTATTTATTTATTATTTATATATACTTTATTGTACACCACAAAAATACATAACAAAAGAAAACGTAATATACACTACAAAACATACAATGGGCGGCCTAATAAATAATGCCTAATGCCTAATGGGCGGCGATTAATTCGCTGTGCAACAACGACGCAATTTGATTTCACATAACTAGTAAAAATTATTGTTAATAAATAGGCTTATGAAAAAAACGTAAGTATTTAAGAGTTCGGGGCGGTCGGCCAAAGGTGTGTTTGGTCAAAAGTCGTTTTCGTCAAAATTGTACTTCGTCAAGAGCATTTTCAATCAAAGTTGCGATTCGTCAAAGTTTATATTGCCAAAAGTGCAGTTCGTCAAATTATGCAAAATGTAAAGGTACGATTCCGCCGCAAGCAAATGTTAAATAAAAAAATAAATTGTAAACATTATTTAAATAAATAAACAAAACCAAAATCATCTGTCGTCTTTTGAATCCTTGTACTTTTCCACTGTAGTCGCCACCTGTAAATGATGTAAGTACTTCAAATAACACAAATTATACGTTCTGTTTGACTGACTTAGAAGAAGACGCGAACTTCTCATCTCAATGATTATGAATAGGAAATGAAAATACATAATATATTTTTATCAGGGACTATATCAAATGGGTACAGTCATAATATTTGAGTAGTGAGAAGTGACGTCAGAGTTGTGGGTGTCGAAGATTTGATTAAGAAGTTATTTCAGAGAAGCGATTCCCGTATTTTTAACAACGCAACGTTCGCAATCTCTCGTTCTCAGTATAGCCTTTACCTACATTTTTGACACTTGATTGTCACTGGCATGAGATTGAGACTTGAATTTGAACGTTTTCAGGTACGAGAATTTGCCTTCAGGTGCACGGTTGATGACCCCAAAAAAAACGTCATCATTTTTTGTTTTATCATGTTTAGATTCCAATACCCATCACGTCTGCGGAGAAGGCAATTTAATTTGATCCTATATTATATCCCGGAGATTGCTCGGACTATTAGATGTATGTCAAGGGGTAAGTCCCCTGGTCATGACGGGCTTAGCATCGAGCATCTACGATATGCTGGCCCTCACTTACCTAGGGTGCTTGCAATGCTATATAGCTTTTGTATAAGCCGTAGTTACCTGCCCGGTGAGATGATGCGAACAGTGGTAGTGCCAATTGCTAAAAACAAAACTGGTGACCTCGCCGACAGCGGTAACTATAGGCCCATTTCACTAGCTACCTTGATTTCAAAGGTATTTGGCAGCATGCTTAAAGGTACTGACACACATGCTTATAAAAAGCATGCTTACTCGAAAACATACTAGAATTAAGCATGGTTATTATTAGTAGTCACACATCAATTCAATTCTCAATTTCTTTATTGCGTACCATAATGTATACAGTTGGTAGGGAAATTATTATATAGTCACAAGCCAGGCGTCTGTCAGTAGCTTAATACAAAATTAAGTAGTTGTAGTACTGGGATGTTCGCAGATGCGCATGTAGATTGCTTTTACGCAACAATGCGTAAAGGTGCGCAGGGTGCGGGGCGGCTCCAACAGTGTCTTAACTGACAAACGTGCTCATTACTAGCACGAAAGCATGCTTTTATTGAGCAAGTGCTCATTAGTAGCATGTGTGACTAGTAATGAGCATGCTTATTTCTAGTATGTTTTCGAGTAAGCATGCTTATAAGCATGCTTTTTAGGAGCATGTGTGTCAGTACCTTTAAGCATGGTTGCGAGTCGCCTGGACTGTATGTGCGTGGGTCACTGTTGTGCCGTCTCTCGTGGGATGTCGCAACAGTGACCAACCGTTATTTCGTGTTTTGTTTTTGTTTAGTGTCTGTGCTTACGAACATAGTCGTAAGTTGTACTAACAATCTTGTTGAGTCTTGGTTACTCGAATAAAGACACATTCCACATTTCGCCAGTTACTTTTAAGACCCAATGTAATAGAGTGCGAACCTGCAAGAATTAACCGGGCACAAATCCAGTTTCTGGGCTGCTACTAAGAAATTCCGGACATAAAAACTCAATAACACTGTCCGACCTGGGAATCGAACTTAGGACCTCATGCTCAGCAGTCGCTCTCGCGACCCCTACACCATCAAGGCAGTCCAATTACAATCTATCCAATTCCAATTCGTCCATTTACAACAGCCAAATTTAAAAAAACCGGTCAAGAGCGAGTCGGACTCGCGCACTGAGGGTTCCGTACCATCATTTATATGTAATTTTTGTTGATGATTTCTGAAAAACTGTGCTATTTAGAGACATCGTTTTTTTTCGAGACATTTTTCATCAAAAGTCGAAAACTATGTAGACAAAAAAAATAAACAAAATGATTGAGAATGTGCAAATAACGCTCTTTCACATGTCCTAGTAGCCCCACTTTGAATTTTTAAGACCTCTTTCAGTCCCTGTTGCAAAAAAAATGAAAATATATTTAATTCACTCTTATTTGCAAAATAGTTGGGAAAACGTGATCTAAAACTGTTCCAAATGTCAAGTTGATAGCATTAGTAGTTCTTGAGATATCCAGCTGTGACAGACAGACAGACTGAGTCACACCATAAGGGTCCTGTTTACCAATTTGTTACGGAACCCTAAAAAGACATGGCAATACTTAATAAAGAAGAAAGAAAAATGTATTTATTTTTGAACCCATCTTTAATCACACCTCTTTTGTTCCACAGGAAGACATGGTGTGCCTGTCGTGCACAGCGACAGGCGAGAGAGTGTGTCTGGCTGCCGAAGGCTTCGGTAACCGACACTGCTTTCTGGAGAACATTGCCGACAAGAACATACCGCCTGACCTGTCGCAGTGCGTCTTTGTCATCGAACAGGTCAGTTTTAATACTAGCCGAAATGGTCCACACGCAAAATACGTGCATTGACGTGGAGTTGCGGATACCAGCCCGTATTACCTATTTCCTAGCCGAAATGGTATCGTAACGGGTTTTGGAGCGTTGTTATGGCCAAACGGAGCATAAAGAATTTAAAAAATATTTATTTTGAAAATTCTATACGCTCTGTTACATTCAAATAAACCTATAATCCAATTACGTCTATAATGGTGAACGTATAGACGAAATTTGATTAAAACAGTTTTTTCTCATAAAAATGCTAATTTTGAGGAAACTTTGCGAGATTTTGTATCGAGACAAATTGTGTCAATCGCGTTTTGGCCGTCATCCTCATAATTTACTAAAGAAAATCTTCAATTTTTCCAATGATGAAAAAGAATACGGCAAATTGTAGTTTTAAAGGACAAAAATTGTGTCGCAGGACATTTTGTCCTCAAATTAATATGCGTTTATTTTAAGCCGTCATTTTGCCCTTCCTGAAAAATATTCAGATATAGGTACCGACCAAAGTTTGAATCATTCAATATATCACTTTTTGTCTGTGTTTTCAGGCGCTGTCAGTAAGAGCTTTGCAGGAGTTGGTGACAGCTGCAGGATCAGAAACTGTAAGTTTTATCATATAAATGTACATCAAGTATTCCATAATTATATGTACCTGTAAGATTAACATTTTGAAAACCTTTCCGAAGTATAATAATGCCACCCTATGAATAATTTTCAATTATATTTTTGACTAAACTACACTTTTAAATATGTTCTATTAAGGTTTGGTTTCACTATTAACTTTAGTAAAATTTTATTGTATTAGTTCATTGTTATTTTTAGTTGGAATAGTGATTATGTTTGATATTATAGTAGCGGAATTAGTTAATTAATTAATTATTATCTCATTGTAAAAAGGAAATGGTGAAACGAATTCCTGATGTCCTATAAAGATTTCAAAAGGCAAATCTTATGTATGATTTTGTACACTCCATAAATTGTATTTATTATTTTAATCTTGTGGTTTAACAAATATGAATATTTTTTGTCCTCTTGTGAATAATTCCGTTTTACGTATTGCGATCGTGTTTTAAATTTTTCCAGGGGAAAGAAAACTTAGTGAGTATATCTGCCTATCGGTAAAATTGCATGCTGTATCATTTAAGTACATTTTTTTGGCTAATTGGTAAAAAAATCTGGCTACTTTTGACTTTTCCAAATTTTTCTGACAAAATTTTATTGCCTAACATTTTTATTTAACGTGGTTTAACTTTTAAAATTCATTATGTGATCGCTAATAAAACACTAATTTATTAGTTTTATAAATGATACCATCTGACTAATTTAAATTTCTGTAAGTATTTGATATTTGCAAAAAAAAATATTTAAGTATGTAGGTAAGTACTAATTTCATTTTGGTGGATTTTTGGAAACAATCATGTAACTCGAATTTTTTTTCATTAAGTATATAAATTTGAAATCGGCCCCGAGACCCTAATTACTTTGGAAGTACGAAACACACAAAACAAAAGTTAACCTTGAAAAGTGTTTTGTTATTTCGGATTGACCTTGACCTCCCTAGGTCATACATTTACAAAATATTGTATATAAATCAAAACTCATTTATTCAAATTAGGCTCAGAATCAGCACTGTTCGAACGTCAAAATTACATTTAATAAGACAGTCCCCCAAAACGCCCGCCCTTCACCACTTCCTAGTGCTTTATCTGGGAAGAAGAAGTGGCGCTACAAACTCCCCAGCAGCATAGCTGTCTGTTCAGTTAGAAGAACTTGAATCTATACAATAAAAGATGGTATAGTTATTATTTTAGAAATTGTTTTCTATTTCTATCGCTAATCCTTCGCATGTGTATTTTATTAGTAGTTAGAATATTTGCAATCTTCCCCGTTGTAATAACAATAATAATTAACTGTAAATAGTAAGTATTACTTGAAATATTTTATTAAGATATATTTAGCCTATAGACAACATTAACAGGATTTATAAAACATAAAAAAATGCTAAAAGTATCTTCATTCTTTATTTTCATCCTTGAATTAAATTATTTAAAGCCCCTTAATGAATTTCTTATGTCTAGCTGGGTACATTAATACCTCTATTAATACCCACACCTCTACAGATTTTCTAATACTTTTACTTTCTATTTACTATACAAAGTAGATTGAATTTGTCCTAAGTTCAAAGTCTCGTATTTCCATTATATTAAGGTGGAAGCTCCAGGGTAGCTCGCTAAATTAAAATTTTGTTACGTTTTTTGCTATTTTAAAATCAATATTAGGTTGTATGTTGATTAAAGTAAGATTCGCGACTGTAACAAAATAAATATGTATTTACAGAATTATAATCATTATAATCAGTAATACAACTCCATATGATACTTAATTTAAAGTCAAGTTTTTATGAAATAAAAAAATCACTAAGATTATATGAATTCAAGAGTTGTTTTGATGATTTTAATGATTATAATTCTAAGTATGACTATGAATACAGATTTCTTTTTGGCGCGAATCATATTCAGATCAACATACCTATAAACTGATACTGAGCTGCAAATTGCAAAAAACGTAAGAAAATTTGTACTTCGCGCGCTACCTAGCGCTTTTCGCCTTAATACCCAACCTACCCAACCCAACCAACCAACCCAGCCCAGCCTTACTTTACCCAATTAATAGCCATCGAGATGAGAAATAACTTCGCTAAGTTAGCATTCTAAAGACACAATTAAAATTACTGCTATAACTCGCCCTAGATAAACGTTCCTATGCCAAATTGACTGTCATTCAACAAAAACGGTTTGACAGTGATGTATGGATCTGTCAGATTGAACCGTCATTATTTTGGATCGTTCATAATTCGATTAAGGTCAAACTGGAAGATTGAACTGACTCTTTGATAAATAATTTTGTTACTGTAGAAAAGTTTTTTCACTTTTTCATTTCTTGGATTTTTTCTTAAGCTTGAATCCTGGGATTAAAAAACAAAAAAATTATAAAGAAAAATGTTGTTCTACTCTTCTTTTCTCTATTTCAGGGTAAAGGTACCGGTTCTGGGCATCGTACTCTATTGTACGGCAATGCCATACTTTTACGACATCTCAACAGTGATATGGTACGAATAAGTGTTTTTTATACATTTTCTTTTACTTATCCGATATTTTTTATACGTAACCGCATGCTTCATACTCAGAAGCAACTGAAATTGTGTCACCTCATAAAGTTTATTGAATTACTATGCGTGCCAAATAAGAATAGTACTGTCCAGACGCCATTTTGTTTCGCAATACTATGGCAATACTAGCGAACTTCATTACCAATGCGTACTAATTTGACAGCTGCCGTGTGAAGTTGGCAGCAAGCGCGATCCTATTCTTATTTGTCACGCATAGTAACTGGCTTCTGTCCGCAACTTCGTGCGCGTGAGAATAATTATATCCTACACTCGGCAATAATGTAGCTTCCCATCAATTAAAGAATTTTCGGAATCGGATCAGTAGTTGCGAAGATTACCCTCTACATACAAGCTTACAAACAAATTTTACTTCTTTATAATATTAAAAATTATTTTTTTAAAAATACAATATTTAAGTAGTGCTTTTTGATCGGCACAGTTGCCCAAATCCTACTAATATTGTGTCGCGAAATATTGTGACGACGATGGAAGGTTGGATGTTTGTTACTTTTTCACGCAACAACTACTGAACGTAATTTGATGAAATTTGACGCACAGATAGTTTATAACCTGGATTAACACATAGAATATTTTTATCTCGATATTTTAACGGGTTCGAGACTTACGCGGGTAAAACCGCGGGGCGCTGCTAGTTGGTCATAAAACAATCTCTACAGAAGCCTACCATTTCACAATGTCTCGTGTTTTGGCATTAGCTTAATTGGGCACCTTGCACTCATTCAAATTCCTTAGAAAATCAATCAATCTGCCTAGCCTTTTCCCAACTACGTTGGGGTCGGCTTCCAGTCTAACCGTATGCAGCTGAATACCAGTATTTTACATGGAGCGACTGCCTATCTAACCTCCACAACCCAGTAACTGGGCAATACGATAACCCTTGGTAAGACTGGTTGTCAGACTTTCGGGCTTCTGACGACCCGTAACGACTGTCAAAGATCCACAAATGACAGCCGGGACCAACGGCTTAACGTGCTCTCCGAGGCACGGAGGAGTCTCGGTATGTAAAAATGGTCACCCATTCACGAACCAACCAAATTCCTTAGAAAATTATGTAATCAATAAAGCATGCAAGAATAACATCACGCCGCTAGTCCCGTAAGGGTTAGGCAGAATTGGGCTGGCCACATTTCGCCAGTTATGTCCAAGTTCCATGTAATAGGGGGCGAGCCTATTGCCATCAACTGGGCACAAATCCAGACTCCGGGCTGCTACTGAGACATTCCCTATGGAAAAACCCTCAGGACCTCATGAATGAAGGAATTCAACTCTGTATTGTTATTTATAGTACCTGGCCTGCCTGTCAACATCATCATCTCAGGACAAGCTGGCCTTCGACGTGGGTCTGCAGGAGCATTCGCAGGGTGAAGCCTGTTGGTGGACCCTGCATCCTGCCAGCAAACAGAGGTAATGTACTCTTTTTACTTTCGTAACCCAACACATTCGTTTTTTACTGGCTTCACTTTTTCGCTCGGTCTTGACCACCATACTGATAACATAACAATTGATTTTCTAGAAGATATGGCAAGCCTAAAATGACAAGTAAACCTTTCTTGTCCCATTTGTAGACTTCGATCTAACATCATCAATCACATTGACATTAATTTTAATAGGCATGATGATCAAAGTTAGCTTCCCCGGCGGAAAAAGAGATCTCTAAACGAGCAGATATCTTTTTGGAGTTTACTCCTTAAGAATCGTTTTTAATAAAAGGCCCCCGGTATGGAAATTTTATGAGTGAAATAAAAGCGTTGTCATGAGAGGGGTGAGATAGGGGAGGTGGAGTGAGAGGGGTGGAAAAGGAAAAAAAACAGGAGTAAACTCCAGTCGTGCGTCGGGGCTGACTAATAAACACTTTTTTTCATTTTGTACCACAATATTTATATACCCAAATCCCAAAAATTCCTGAATTTAAATAACCAACAAAACAAACCAAAATTATTTACTTTGTCCTGGGGGCCTAAAACGCCCACATTAAGCAATTCCTCTAAAAGCGATTCATTTCCTGAATTCCCAGCAATTTATTATGATTGTGCTATTTGACGTATTTGACATTAAACTTCAATAAAGCAATTCATAATTTGTAGGCCATTTTACGAATCTACATACAAAACTGTCAAACAGATGAATTGCGTGCTATGAATTGTACGCAGATAAATTATGAATTGTCAGTTTGTAACCGTTGTACGCTTTAAAAAAACCGGTCAAGAGCGAGTCGGACTCGCGCACCGAAGGTTCCGTACCATCATTTATATGTAATTTTTGTTGACGATTTCTGAAAAACTGTGCTATTTAGAGACATTGTTTTATTTTTCCTGTAATCTTTACATAAACTTCTATCACATAGAATAATTTCAAATTTTTGGCTTTGCAAACTTCGGAGATAAGGGGGGGAACGGTATTTTTTTTTACATTTTTCATCAAAAGTCGAATGCGGGCTAAAAAAAAAGAACAAAAATGTTTGAGAATGTGCAAACAGCGCTCTTTCATATGATACCCCACATACCCTAGTAGCCCCACTTTGATTTTTTAAGACCCCCTTTCAGTCCGTGTTGCAAAAAAAATATAAATATTTTAATTTCTTTCTTATTTGCAAAATAGTTGGGTCAACGTCATTTAAAACTGTTCTAAATTTCAAGTTGATAGCAGTAGTAGTTCTTGAGATATCCAGCTGTGACAGACAGATAGACAGACAGACAGACTGAGTCACACCATAAGGGTTCCTTTTTTACCATTTTGGTACGGAACCCTAAAAATGATTCATAACACCTATTATCCTATTATGATTCTGCCAAAGTGGCTGTTTTAGCCCCCCTGACTGATAATAAAAACCTGTTTCAACAGATCCGAGGGTGAGAAGGTCCGAGTCGGTGATGACTTGATTCTCGTCTCCGTGGCCACAGAGAGATACTTGGTAAGTGTATTACCTTTACGTCAAACTCTGTACTAATGATCAACAGCCAATCAGATGACTCCTAATGTTAAGCTTTGCCTAAAAAAATCTGCTTATAGCCACCGACGTGTTTTAAATCTGATCGTGACAGAACGTGTGCCCAACGGATATCAACCCAAGAAGAATTATAGTTTTAATAAATTTTATTAAAACTTATATTGAAGCTTTGGCCTAGTTATGCCAGCTGTATAAACCGTATGAAGGAACATGTACAGTCGAACAAGCTATTTGGTTTACAGATAGCTAACTTGTGACTTCTTTTATTTTATACAATGTTGTGAGTGTACTGAGTAGTGAATAATTATAAGTCATTTCGCACGCAATAAAAACAGGCCCAGGCAATAATTTTTCAAAAAATTCTATTTTTTTACCTAGTCCGATATTAGGTACCATAATATTTCAATTCTAATAGGGTTTTGAATAAATATTTAGTAAGTACTTATCTAACCTCAGGGCAAGTTCATATTATCGCCGGCAGAACGTGCTCCGCGCATCATCACGAAAGGATTAAGGTTTATTTTATCGGTGAGGCCAGTCGCCAGAATGTTCTAGCTGTCTTTATGTTACATTTTGTGATCACTCTGTTTCGAAATTCATAATTGAAGTGTCTTTAAATATTGAATTTAAATGGGCTTTATACTCATTAGATTGCACAATCATTTTTATGTGTAAAAACCGTATATCGATTATTTCTTGTTCTATTTTTATTAGATACCTTGATATATCGATAAATGTACCTAAGTAGGTCACAAACCCATCCATAAAATATTGTTATACTTCAACATTTGTATCGCATTGTCTCGCCACAAATCACTTAAATGTCTAAAGCCCATTGGGGCTATAAAACTTAACTTGTCACATCGCATTGGTAATTTGTTAATTGTTGTCGTATTTAAAATAAATGTCAGCCACAGAATATTTTTCGTGTTGTACCTACACTGCTGTAGTATGTGTTATTCATATTTTTATTTGTTTTTTTTTTTACTTTTGTAAAGTATTTTTTAGGCATTTTGCAATATCGAGAACATTTTATGTTATGTTAACACATTTTTATTACAATTTTCGTATCTTTTTCATAATTGATAGACTCGTGATTTATGTTTCTCTATGTTGTTGTTCAATGTTTACATCAAATAAGTGTTCATAAGTGTTATCCAAATTGTAACTGTAGAAGTATTATAAAAAGTTCTTGTAATATATTTTTTTAACTTTATAAACACATTTACCTAAGCTTTTCCAACAAGAAACTAATATTCACTCTAGTTCGTCTTGCGGAATCCGAAACATTGTGCGTTTAGAACAAAAGTCTTGTCGTTGCCTAATTAATTAAAGATAGTTACATACAGGTCGGGCCTAAGAAACGTTGGGCCGACGACCTACACTCATTCTTGAGTGATTGGCCGGAAAAGGCAGCCGATAAAGATGAATGGAAAATGATGCGGGAAACCTTTGCCCACCAGTCGGACAGTATAGGTTAAGAAAAAAAAAGTACAAACATACAGTTAAATTGACAAATGAGAGTATGTTATAGTAATTTTATCTCACGAAGCGATGCGCGCTTTAGCTATGGTACAGTCCGCGAGGCTTAAGCTGAGCTTTGCATTTGTGTGAGTGCACATAGATAGTGTCGGACGTCGGCCTAGAGCGCGACGCGTCCTTTGCTTGGTTTAAAACCGGTTTATATTGCTTTTTGGCAATCGGCCTGAGGCGCGGTGCGTCCCTCGCGATCACTCACACAAATGCAAAGCTCAGCTTAGGCCTCGCGGACTGTAACCAAGTGTACAAACGCGCTGTGAATGTGTGCGTGAAGACGAGTAGCGTCGCACACACACTCTTCCGACTTCACCATTGTTTCGGACGATACTTCGGCGTTGCTTCGTAAGATAAAAATACTGTACTTAAGTTCACAAAATATTATTGCCACAAAAAACCAGACTGCATGCGATCAGCAAAACACCAAATTTATTTGAAACTGATGATGATTAATTTGATAACTTATGCTGTAACAATTTTTGTACGATAGACACAGTCTTCCACAACGAACTTCACCTACTTTTAAAACCAATCTCCTCACATTTCAGCACACGACAAAAGAGAACGAAGTATCGATAGTGAACGCGTCATTCCACGTCACCCATTGGTCGGTACAGCCGTACGGTACGGGCATATCTCGTATGAAGTACGTGGGGTACGTGTTCGGAGGTGACGTGCTGAGGTTCTTCCACGGAGGTGACGAGTGCCTCACCATACCCAGTACTTGGACCAAGGATGGGGGGCTGAAGTGAGTATTTTGTCTAAGATTGTGTACAAAATATATAATTATAATACTTATAACAAGATAACTTATGTCTTTATTCTTTATGTACATAATTTAACTAACACAGATTTAAAATAATAATATGTACACTGTATAAAAAAAGGAGGGGAAAGGATCATAGGGCATCAAAAAATTCTTCCGCATCGCTGTCAACAGGAAAAGTGCCCAAAAGGCTGACAGCATTGCCACGTTGTATGGCAATGCTGATTCTTTGACCAAAAAATAGGCTAGCCCTCTGGTCACGTGAAGAGTCGACCAATCGCTTAGCGATGTCTTGGAAAACTAAGTGGGCACTCGGACCCCATGGCCCTAGTGTTTCAACCCCAAACGGCTCGAAAATATAACTCCCAAAAATATTTGAATATTTTCGCCGTTTGAGGTTTTCCGCGCCTGCAGCAGCCGCACCAGCACAGCCCACTGTGCTAGGAAGGTGGGATGGCGCAAGGGTATCGACACACGTTGCATCCCATACCAAAGGCCGACATAACTTTATGGTCATTCCGTCAGGTCTCTTTCCATCGTCGCGTGCCAAACCGTTGTGTTCTAAAACAGCTGGCACCCCGGCGGTGACAAGAGCACGACGGATAATGTCATTAATGCTAGCGTGCCGTGCTATCCGGCCTGCGCTCTTACTGCAAGATAGGCCATGGTGGTGTGTGGCCAGCGATGCGGAGCCCCACAAGGAGCGCCCAGACGTAGACAAATAAGATTGTGTTGTTTTTTTTTTTAATTCAATTCGGTAAGTGTTCGTTAAAGCTAAAATAACGCGCCTCACTACATTGTATGTCCACAGTTTAAAAAAAAAAATATCTCGACTGGTTCAGTTTTGACCTGTGTGCCCAGGAGTGATTTGATACCTAATGACCTCTACTATCAACCTTTTTTTTGTGGATGGGTAATCATCAAACAGAGGAGCTCGTGGCTAAGTAATAACAGCCGTACGGATCGATCGATATAACAATAATTAACAAGACACTTTTATATAGCAAAAAATGCAGTAATACTCCGTAGTTTTCATCTGAATCGAGCATAAGACAACCTTTTTCTGTTTCTCTTAGTTTTTCCTCTGAAGAAAAGCTGAAGCCTAATTGATTTATTTTTCAGTATTGTGGTCTACGAAGGCGGCTCAGTAATGTCTCAAGCCCGCTCACTATGGCGGCTCGAGCTGGCCCGCACGAAGTGGGCGGGCGGGTTCATCAACTGGTACCATCCGATGAGGATCAGACACATCACCACCGGCAGATATCTGGGGGTCAACGACCAGAATGAGCTGTATTTAGTTAGCAGGTATGTGGTAGAGTAACTAATGCGTAGGTATCTCATAGGTGAATGCCAAAACAGCGTAATTTTGAAAGTGTTGCTGTCGGGAATGAAAGAATATATTTCATTTGCAAGTATAGAAACACAGTAAAGTTGTTTCAATTTTATACATGTAAGAGCGGGAGGACTCAGGGATCGTAAATGATGATGACCAGTCATCTTGTAAACACTTCTTATTACTCACAATCAACAATGATTCACAACATAATTTTAACGAGATGTTCACAGTTCAAAATACAATTCAATACTGAGCGCTCTGCGTTTTTTTTTTTTTTTTTTTTTTTTTGTTTTTTTTTTTTTTTTTTTTTGTATGGCATCTCGCAGTGTGACCACTTGGGGTCGAGACTGCTTAACCGGACTATCCTGTGGGTGCCTTAAGCGAACTCAAAGCCTCCAGCCAGGGGCATGTTTACTTATAAACTAAGCGACTGCGCACTAAGGGCACCCCCTGTGGGGTACGGACCTCGGCTTAGGGCGTCGCTGACTAAGAGAGGACAGCAAGGAACAATTGGCTGGCTCAAATCGGGGTAGCGCTCTGCGAGGCGAAGAAGAAGGCGAGCCTATTTATACGTTTTAAACAACTGTCAACGTCACGCAGCAACGAAGGCCAGTGACATTTGTTTTACAATAAAGTTTAGATTTGATTTGGTAAAAATAATGTAATTGCTCACAATATTCGATTTTTAATTAATAACATTTTTTAAATACTTTAAATTGTAAATTTAGTGAAGTGACAATTATTTTATTTAAAAGAACTGACAGCAACAATGTTCCAATTTCCTGTTTAGAGTTTTAAATTAATAGGTAGGTACTTTAACAAAAACAAACCTTAAAATTAACAATAGGTACTTAAATCAAATTTCACTGATTCGTGTTTCCGGTACGTCATGTTTTTATTTGCCAGCGCTATCATACATTATTGCGATTAAGGCTGCCGAACCTTAGGCCGTCGAATTTTTCGGTCTTAAACAACGTGGTTGAGTTTTACTGCGCTCAAAGTCCAACTAGATAAAATCCTCTGTCATTGACTTGTACATACATAAGGGTTATTTGGCAACACCAATCAATCTGCCTAGCCTTTTCCCAACTATTTTGGGGTCGGCTTCCAGTCTAACCGGATGCAGCTCAATATTTATTTAGCAACACCATCAACAAAATATTCGTAACTAGCTTTTGCCCGCGGCATCGCCTGCGTGGAGGTTGGAAATCATCCCACAGGAACGTACTATCGGGATAAAAAGTATTATAATTTATGTCATAATCCAAGTCATGGCTACCCATGTTGCAAATTTCATCCAAATCCGTTCATTCATGGCATTTGTAATTACAAATTGACGCACTAATTCCGTCACTATTATTGAACCAGTCACATTTAATTCGGCAAAGTTCGGTTTTTCCGAAAATAAACGATGGGATCTTTGATTGAACGTTATCGTACTGTACCACTTTATTCCTACATTAAGGGCTGATTGTTCAATCTTCGTTTGACGTTTTGACATTTTTTGTATAGAAAATATGTCAAACCGCCATATTTATTCCTCCGATAAAAGTTATTTGACGATTGAAAAATCGGCCATTAATCTAAAACCCGATATGTTTCTTCTCTCCAGAGAGGAAGCCACAACAGCATCCTGCGCCTTCTGTCTCCGTCAAGAGAAGGACGATCAGAAGCAGGTGTTGGAAGACAAAGACCTGGAAGTGATCGGAGCGCCCATCATCAAGTATGGTGACTCCACCGTCATTGTGCAGCACTCGGAGACTGGCCTGTGGCTGTCTTATAAGGTATACTTACTGTCATCTTGCCATTCTTACCCCACATTAGATTACCATCAAA
This sequence comes from Cosmia trapezina, assembly GCA_905163495.3. Taxonomy (NCBI): domain Eukaryota; kingdom Metazoa; phylum Arthropoda; class Insecta; order Lepidoptera; family Noctuidae; genus Cosmia; species Cosmia trapezina. Next base: position 10,784,127 of record LR991045.1, read on the forward strand.
TATTTCTTTCTAAAGACTCGTTTACTGTTTACTTACATTTTTTTTTAAATATCCTATTGACTGCGAGAGGGACCACGAAGGTCCGATGTCAAAAAACGTCCCTGTCTGTGAACCAGACCCCAGTGGTCCTGTCGGCTCCCGACGTTATTTTGACTGTTTTTGTATTCATAAACTGTATCTTTACTGCTCTGACTTGCACAAAGTGTAGGTAAAAAACCAAGGATGGCATACCGTCCATGTCAAGTCTCTAAAACAAACCAACAACGATAACACCCAGAAATAAGCGAGCGAAAGCGAGACAACTCAGAAATACTCACACAAAAAGCTCACAAAAAAAAACAAAAAAATGGCCGGCACAGTGCATAGGATATACGCCATGACTTGAGAACCTGCTCCTTTTTTTTTCGTTGATTAAAAAGAGAAAGTGCCTCGAAAATACTATAGTTTGGCCGATACCGCTGTACCGCGCCTGAGGAATGTAAGGCGAGGTGGGGTGGGACACCGGCCGTGAGCGTTGACGAAGGAGTGGTTGCAATCAGAAAGAAAATCCGTCATCCCCAACGACCTCACTTTTTTATTTATTTATTTATTTATGTCTATATAATTATAGTCTTCACTTATTTTCATTCCAGTCATACGAAACAAAGAAGAAAGGTGTGGGTAAAGTAGAAGAGAAGCAAGCGATACTACACGAGGAGGGCAAGATGGACGACGGCCTGGACTTCTCGCGCTCGCAGGAGGAAGAGTCCAGGACAGCCAGAGTTATCAGGAAGTGTTCCTCGCTGTTCACCAAGTTTATCAAGTAAGCCATCATGCCTAGTCTTTTCCCAACTATGTTGAGGTTGGATGCAGCTGAATACCGGTATTTTACTGGAGTGACTGCTTTTCTGACCTCCACAATCCAGTTACTATACCGTATTCAGGGAGCCATAAAAGTTCGTTCAACCGATTTTGACTTCTATTTCGTTGGTGGCATGACAGTAAACAGTCGGTATTGTAACTACTGTTTTTGTCTTTAATGCCATCCAGCCTACGGAATAGAAGGGCAAATCGGTTGAACGGACTGTAAAAGATATCTAGACTATCTAGATATTCCTTGGCAATACTGGGTATCAATCTGAATAGCATCATACATGTGGTACAGTCAACTGCACGTCCATAGTAATAATTTGACAATGACAGAATCATAGCAGTAAAGGCGGCCACTGACGTGCGGTTGACTGTACTTTTTTCAGAGTTAGCATTGGTAATTGATACTTTTTTAAAAAAAGTTGAAATCACAAGCCGTGTTTAATAACTTGTATCTATGTGTTTTTTTAATTTCCTTTTTCAGTTCCCCTTTATAACCTGTAATGCAGGGATTATGGATAGATTTTGACTTCTATTCTTCTATACGTTTTAGAAGAAATATCTAAATATTCAACGAATTCTGCAAACGGCTCTTTGACACTTCCCGTGACCCAAGGGCCCTTTTACCTTGGCCAGAGGATTAGCATTGCCATACAACGTGGCAATGCCGCCAGTCTCTTGGGTACTTTACCAGTCGACAGCGATGCGGAGGAATTTTTAGACGCCATATTTTAGTTTTTGTGTAGTTTTAGTTAGTTTACTTCCCGAAATGTTAAATTTTTAAAAATCCTTTTCTAGTGGCCTTGAAACTCTACAAGAGAATCGTCGTCACTCCATGTTCTTCGCGTCAGTGAACCTCGGCGAGATGGTGATGTGTCTCGAAGATCTCATCAACTACTTCGCACAGCCTGATGAGGATATGGGTAAGTTGACTTTTCAATTGATTAAATTTCTCACGTGATGACCTTGAGTTAACTTCGTACCACGTGAGACAAAATTTCGATATCTTCGATTTTTCCGCTGCTCCTTCGGGTTTTTCCTAAATACACGTATTGAGACGAACAAAAAAAAAATTCAAATCGTTCGAGCCATTTTCGAGTTTTTGCGAGACTAACACACGGCAATTGATTTTATGTACAACATGTCCCGGAATTAACGCACACCGTCTTAAGGGGTCATTCCTTTAATTTATGTTCGCATAACTTGTCATAACAGGGAACAGCTGATTTTTTTTCGCGATTGCAGGTTTGGTCCATAGTAAAAGTTCTTCATAATGATCAACAATCATGATGATCAATCACCCCTTATTGTGCGTTAATTCCGGAACATGTTGTATACAGGGTGTACCAGAAAGGTGTGGTAAAATTTATCGGTGTAATACAGACCATCCAACCGAAGAAGTTTCTCTATGAGACCAACATCGTAATCGCGAAAAAATTGTCAACTGTCCCATAGAAAACTTCAATATCAGCTCGACGCAAATGTATGGGACGACTCTGCCGAAACTCTGCCGTCAATTTTCTAGTGACCAAAGATGTTATGATGTGATATTTATTGCTGAATGGGCCTACTCTTGACCTTTAAGTCGCGTCTACATACAAATTTAAATGGCGGCACACAATCAAAATCGTACATAAATCCTTATTTTGATCTTTAAGTCACCACCTTTCCTCATTTCAGAACACGAAGAAAAACAAAACCGCTTCCGTGCCCTACGTAACCGTCAGGACCTGTTCCAAGAGGAAGGCATCCTCAACCTGATCCTCGAAGCCATAGACAAGATCAATGTGATCACTTCTCAGGGCTTCCTCGCCGGATTTCTTGCAGGCGATGAGTCGGGGCAAAGCTGGGAGATGATTTCCGGATATTTGTATCAGTTGCTTGGTATGTATCTTCGGAGTATATTACTTTTTTTGTATTTTTTATAATACTCTGTCTGTGTCATTTTGTCCGTTTTTGACTTGAATGTGCCCTGGCGGCTGAGAGTGTGTCATGCTCACTCTAATGTCTCGCTGATGGTGGCGCGTCGCGTGTGTTGGATCATTTAACGAATCCATGCGTCAGGTTCGTGAACGGGCGCTGTTGGTGGAGGTTGGTCATACCTTAGCTGCCACGGCTTATTTTAATTTAAATTTTGAATTGTTTTTTTATTACGGACGCTTTTAACGTTCATCATTCTCACATGTATAATTTCAATATGAATGATGTAACCAATATTTTGTAACCATATTTTGATTTAAAAGAGTGTCCGTGGAGTTTCTTGCCCGTTCTTCTCCAGATCTACGTTTTGGAATGGGCAACTAGCTTCAACTTTCTGACTTACCTACTGACCGACTCTTTGACAATTCAAAAATGCCTGTAATTGGTTTAATTGAAATAAATGCTTTGAGTTTGAGTTTAAAGTTAGGTTAAATTAACATATTAACTGCGAGAGTGACCACGACGGCGCGATGTCAAAATCGTTCCTGTCTGAGTCGGACCCCGTTGGTCCTATCGGCTCGCGACGTTATTTTGACTGTTTTTGTATTCATAAACTGTATCTTTACTGCTCTCACTTGCACAAAGTGTAGGGAACAAAACAAGGATGGCATACCGTCACATGTCAAGTCTCTAAAACAAACCAACAACGATAACATCTAGAAATAAGCGAGCGAAAAATGGCCGTCACATTGCATAGGTTATCTTCTCCAGTTTATTTAAACACAATAATAATACCCTCTTTCTTTCTCTTTCTGCCCACAGCTGCCATAATCAAAGGCAACCACACAAACTGCGCACAATTCGCAAACTCGAACCGTCTGAACTGGTTGTTCTCTCGACTCGGTTCTCAAGCGTCAGGGGAGGGAACTGGCATGCTGGACGTCTTACATTGCGTGCTTATCGACTCGCCAGAAGCTCTGAACATGATGAGAGTGAGTAATGGATAGTGTATGTTAGTAAATAGTCTGTGTTAGTCTGTAACTGTGTTCTCAAGCGTCGGGGGAGGGAACTGGTATGCTGGACGTCTTACATTGCGTGTTTATCGACTCGCCAGAAGCTCTGAACATGATGAGAGTGAGTAATGGATAGTGTATGTTAGTAAATAGTCTGTGTTAGTCTGTAACTGTGTTCTCAAGCGTCGGGGTAGGGAACTGGTATGCTGGACGTCTTACATTGCGTGCTGATTGACTCGCTCGAAGCTCTGAACATGATGAGAGTGAGTAATGGATAGTGTATGTTAGTAAACAGTCAGTGTTAGTCTGTAACTGTGTTCTCAAGCGTCGGGGTAGGGAACTGGCATGCTGGATGTCTTACATTGCGTGCTTATCGACTCGCCCGAAGCTCTGTTCATGATGAGAGTGAGTAATGGATAGTGTATGTTAGTAAATAGTCAGTGTTTGTCTGTAATTGTGTTCTCAAGCGTCGGGGGAGGGAACTGGTATGCTGAACGTCTTACATTGCGTGCTGCTTGACTCGCCCCAAGCTCTGAACATGATGAGAGTGAGTAATGGGTAGTGATGTAAAAAATCAAGTTAATTTATATAAATGTTTTCCTCCTCAGGACGAACACATAAAAGTGATCATCTCCCTACTCGAAAAACACGGTCGGGACCCTAAAGTACTAGACGTACTCTGTTCTCTATGCGTCGGTAACGGCGTCGCAGTGAGGTCATCTCAGAACAATATCTGTGACTACCTACTGCCAGGGAAGAATCTACTGCTGCAAACTGCGCTAGTTGATCATGTGTCTAGGTGAGTTTGAACCTTGTCGTGTTAGAAATAGGGCTCATTTTAGCTTGGCATGTGTGTCAGTAATGGCGTCGCAGTGAGGTCATCTCAGAACAATATCTGTGAGTACCTACTGCCAGGAGAATCTACTGCTTCAAACTGCGCTAGTTGATCATGTGTCTAGAGTTTGAACCTTATGTATCATAACTACTCTCGAAATCTATAGAGCTGATTTTAGCTTGACAAATGTATGCATTCGAAACTATCTCCTATGATCGCCTCTTGTTAATAATTTGTGTCTACAGAACTCCCAGAAAAGTTAATTTTGACAAATATGATGTGTCTAACTTTACACATGTGCGCTGGCAACGGCGTTGCCGTGACGTCATCTCTATTATTATATATTTTTAATACCCTATAATGTTTTTGCTTTCACATTTCCACAGTGTCCGTCCAAACATATTCGTGGGTCGCGTGGAAGGCTCGGCAGTGTACCGCAAGTGGTACTTCGAGGTCACAATGGACCACATCGAGAAGACCACGCATATGATGCCGCACCTGCGTATCGGATGGGCTAACACTACTGGGTGAGATCATTATTATTGATATGGCGCGGTATTAGCTCAATATCCACAATTTATTTTTATTTGTTTTCTTGGATTGTCGAGTATGACGTAACGCAATGAAACTATCCGACGCAAAAAATAAAGCGGACAGGGGAGGGTTTAAAGAAAAACTTTAACCGAATAGAATAGTACAAAGTAGTTATATATTCCCAATAAAAAATTTGGAAGTTGCTCCACAAAAATAAACTTTGGCGTCGAACATCTCTGTATTTTCAGCGATAACGACATTCTTTTTTTATAGAATTTAATAGAGTTAGCATTTTATTAAAACTTTAACCAGACAATTATTTAATTTATTGAGCATATTCTGAATAATCTAAAGAAAACCCGGAAAATAAATGCACATTCGCAGCTTAGTCACATCTCGGCAACACAAATATTATTTTCAATTTTAAACCTTATTTCAAGCCAGCTAACGGTGACAATAGATTACGCGGTTGTGTGCCGTTTAAAATCGTAGTCAGTCCGCGCCTTAAGGGTGAATGATTGGGCCCCAAGTCCACTGATGGATCATGTATGAAAGATATTCGGCCAATGTCCGGTACTAAATTGGCCTCCATAAAGTAATATCAGAACGTCCGTTAAGACTCATTCGGTGTTGTTTTAATTATCACTCCTATGTGTTGATCGCATCTTGTATCCCTCTCACCGAAAGAAGGCCTGTGTCCCAGCAGTGGGAACATTATAGAATTATTATGCTATTTTCTCTTTGCGTTTCATACCTAATATCTTTCACCAGCTAAAAATATAAAATTTCCACTTAATAACAATTCCTTTATTTTCCAGTTACGTCCCCTACCCTGGCGGCGGTGAGAAATGGGGTGGTAACGGAGTGGGAGATGATCTTTACTCGTACGGATTCGACGGCGCGTACCTCTGGTCCGGCGGGAGGAAGACCATGGTCAACAGGACGCATCACGAGGAGCCTTATATTAGAAAGGGTAAGGACAATTTTGTATGAATTTACAATCATGAGAATAATCTGCAACAACTGATTTCATAATTCATCCTTTAATATCTGTCGTCAAGATGACGTCAAATATACAGAGTGTTAGGTTAAATGAGGGACATACACTTTAACGGTGTGTGATACTCCTGAAAATTAACAACTTTTACCATGGAACTAACCCTGAAATTTGAAAAAAAAAAATCTGCTGTCGTACATTTTGGTCGTGTAGATTTTGCACTTTCTATAGAACAGCTGATTTTCTTTTTCATATTTCAGGGTTAGTTCTATGTCTATGTCTAAGTATGTCCCTCGTTTAACCCCTCAAGTGTCGAATGCACCCCATGTGTGCATAAGAAAAACTCTTTTTTTGTTAGGTATATAAGCTTATATCACATATATATTAGGTGTAAAAAAATTAACTGCAAGAACTTCGTCCACATACTCGACATCGAAAAACAAACACATTACAAAAAAAAAATTTTCGCGGAATCGCGAAAAAAAAATCAGCTGTTCAATACATTTATGTTCGCATAATTCGTCAAAATGTACTGAACAGCTGATTTTTTTTTCGCGATTTCAGGTTTGGTCCCATAGTAAAAGTTGTTCATAATGATGAGTACAATGACCCCTTAAGAGGTTGTGGGTTATTTATTTTACACCTTGTATAAATGTAAAAAAACATCATCCGATGGAAAACCAATCATCATCATTAGTTGTGAACCTATGGAGTTCGTAGCTAACCCCCCCTCTCCCCCCGCGTGTCAAATGCACCCAAAGTGTGCAAAAGGACAAAACTTTACATAATAGGTATATAAGCTTAGATCACATATATATAAACGTAAAAAAACATCATCCGATGGAAAAAATATCATTATCAGTAGTTGTGAACCTATGGGGTTCGCAACTAACCCCCAACCCTCCCCACTCGCTGGGGTTTTGGGTCTAAAATTAGCCAAACTCAGACACTTGAGGGGTTTTAACCTAACATCCTGTATGTTATCATTCGTGGTAGGCATCTTGTGGCCGCACAAATATGTGACATCGAAGGAACAAAATACAGGGTGTAATTGTAAACAGTGGCAATCTTTTAAGGAGTCATTGTACTGATCATTATGAACAACTTTTACTATGGGACCAAACCTGAAATCGTGAAAAAAAAAATCTGCTGTTCAGTACATTTATGTTCGCATAATTCTTCAAAATGCAGGGAATGGTCCCTTTTAGGTTTGGTCCCTTAATAAAAGTTGTTCATAATGATGAGTACAATGACCCCTTAAAAGATTGCCACTGTTTACACTTACACCCTGTATGATGCTGCATTGCTTACCACAGGTGACGTGATCGGCTGCGCGTTGGACCTGACGGTGCCTATCATCAACTTCATGTTCAACGGAGTGAGGGTCACGGGCTCCTTCACTAACTTCAACCTGGAAGGCATGTTCTTTCCGGTCATCAGCTGTTCTAGCAAGTTGAGGTAAGAATTACATATTGATTATAACATAAATTGGTTTGGTCAAAAAAAAATCAAAAGTCATTTATTCAAATGAGGCTGAGAATCAGCACTTTCTGAACGTCAAAATTACATAAGACAGTCCCCGCAAAACGCCCGCCCTTCACCACTTCTTAGTGGTTTTAGTGGTCAGGTATTCATTCTGGTTTTTAGTGGTCAGGTATTCATTCTGGGTTTTAGTGGTCAGGTATTCATTATGGTTTTTAGTGGTCAGGTATTCATTCTGGTTTTTAGTGGTCAGGTATTCATTCTGGGTTTTAGTGGTCAGGTATTCATTCTGGTCTTTAGTGGTCAGGTATTCATTCTGGTTTTTAGTGGTCAGGTATTCATTCTGGTTTTTAGTGGTCAGGTATTCATTCTGGTTTTTAGTGGTCAGGTATTCATTCTGGTTTTTTTTACTAGCCATTCTTGTCCCACTGCTGGGCAAAGGCCTCCCTACTGTCATTTGGTAGCATTTTACTTTTGAGAAATAAAAAAAACTAAATTTAGAAGTATAGGAGAAAGATGGAAGGAGTGGAGGGACGCCTTTGCCCAGGAGGGGGATAGAGTAGGCTAGTAAAAAAAATATGGAAATATTAACGATACGTCTAAATTATGTTCTGGAAACATAAAACGCTATTTTCATACTTTGGCATTCTAGCAGTCACAACATTCATTACAGTCAGACAGTACTAAACTACGATCTTTATCAGACGATAAAGATCGTAGTTTGCCTCATCTATCACCAGTTTTGGCATACTGGAGATAGAAAATCCTGTCTATAGATAGACAGGATTTTCTATGCCGGTTTTAACGTCCTAATAATCTAAGACAGATAAAACAAAAGAACACGAACGAACGAACAAAAGGAACGTAAGGACAGATAGAATTATATTGTCTATCATCAGTAGCGATCTGTCTTTTACTGACAGTGGGTTATGGGGTTCGGCCGATAATGTGCATTCTATTATTTAGTTATCTTACATATACATGCTGTAATTTTAATCACCGTTATCCTGGGGTCATAGTACTCATAATTGTACAACTTTTACAACTATGGGACCAAACCAAAAATCGCAAAAAGTAATCTGCAGTTCCCTACATATTTTATGTTCGTCTCGTCAAAATCTTAGGGAACAGTTGATTTTATTTTTTCGTGATTTCTAATTTGGTCCCATAGAATAAGTTGTTCATAATGATGAATATAATGACCCCATATAGGTTGTGCGTTATTTAAATTACACCTTGTATAGTTTGATCAACCGCACGTCAGTATAGTAATACTTGAACCACGATAATTTAGAAAGAAAGAAAGAAAGAAGAAAGAAAATAAGTACGTTTATTTGCGGTAAACATGACGCAAAGAACAACAAAATAAAATAACAATTTATAAAACAAGTTTGGGGAAAATATGCGTCACATCTACGCAAAATGGCTACCGAAACACAAAAGAAAAAAGAAAGAAAGAAACACATTTATCACACAGTCCATCCATCGTTACTTTGGGCTACCGCTCAGCATATTGCCGCGACCCCATGCGAAACGGAGCCCCAGCGCTGGTTTTCAGCGATAGCCGGCGTTGACGCGATGACGTCGACCGGTGCAGCATGTAACAAATAATATGCAATTATAAAAATAAAATTTGCAATTAAAATAATAAATAAATATAATAAATAATAATTTTTTAAATTAAAATTTGCACCTTATTTACCATAGACGTGCGATAGATTGTCAAATTAATAGTCTATCTCAGTCAGCGAGAAAAAATCGATACACATTCTGATAATCTCTGATCGCCAAGATACAAGCAAATGCCTAGTTTTTGGTCTCACCGTCCAATCTGTTCTTGTACAACCTGATTATTAATAAACAAGCAGCACATCGCGGTTTCACCCGCGTAAGTCTCGAACTTGTAAGAATATCGGGATAAAAAGTAGCCTATATCCTATTGCAATCTATAAGCTATCTCTGTGCCATATATCATCGAGATCTGTTCAGCCGTTTTGGCGTGATTAAGTACCAAACATCCATCCAAACTTTCGCATTTATAATATTAGTAGGAAAGTATGATAGATTTTAAATTTGAAAATTTGAATCTGGTCCTTCCACCCTGCAGTTGTCGCTTCCTCCTGGGTGGAGAACACGGGCGCCTTCGCTACGCAGCTCCTGAAGGCTACTCCCCATTAGTGGAGTCTCTCCTTCCGCAGCAGATCCTCAGTCTGGAACCTTGCTTCTACTTCGGGAACCTGTCCAAGAGAGCGTTAGCTGGGCCACCATTAGTTCAAGATGATACAGCGTTTGTGCCTACACCGGTTGATACTTTACAGGTAAGGATAGCATCAAAGTTTTGGGGAAGGTAAAGAAAGTTGAATTGATTTGAAAATTAAGATGTAAATGGTTATGACAGTATAAAGCAAAATGCAAATTATCATTCATCATTCTACTGCCCTTGTCACAATATATTTGGGGTCAGCGCAACATGTCCATTTCTTTCATACTTCTCTATTAATCGTCACCCTCTTTCTAGGCATATCATCTTTCACACAGTCCATCCATCGTTACTTTGGGCTTCCTACTCGTATAGCCATCGACACGAATACTCAAAACTTTCCTCACGACATTTTCCTCATTCCTCTTTATCCCATGCCCAAACCATGACAACCAATTTCCGCACAACTTTTCAGTCACCGGTGTCACTTTGAGACTTCCTCTTCTTTATGTCCTCATTTCTTATTCTATCCATTATTGTAACACCACAAATCCCTCTTAGCATTCTCATTTCAGCAAAATGAAAATGAATAACCAACCAACCAACGCATATCCACGCACCATACGCATACCATGAGATGTACTTCACTAATTACTTGAGTAACTTGAGTAATTTATGCGGCCTACCCAAATGTCTTTTCTTTGGTATTGTTCGTCGAATCGTTAAGCTCCTTAAGTTTTAAGTTGAGCTGCACGATTACTGACAAATGCGTGCACTGACTGGACAGGTCCACTCAATCTGTGTGGTTCTTTCCTCAAAAGACCATTTCAGATTGCAATCTACATGGTCTTCACATGATCTGACCAAGATTATGTCTGGACTTTAAAAGAGACTGTGACCTCTGAGTTTGTTTTGGCGTTTCTTCTCAGAGTAGTCAGATAGGAAACGTCGAACTCATCTAGTTTAAAAAAAAAGTATGTTTGACGTGTAAAAGTGTTTGTACAAACCTACTTACAGAAAATAAATCATTTATCATTTATCACTATATAAACTGTAACACCATATTTTTACCTGTGTACCACAATAAACAATTTGAATTTGAAAAGCAAAGATTGAATTTGAAACTATGAATCTTTACTACGTCATTACATTTTAAATTCCCATAACGTCTTCGTCAAATTCAGTAAAATTAATTCTGAACTGCTTCCACAGATTACGCTGCCATCCTACGTGGAACAAATTCGTGACAAACTAGCTGAAAATATTCACGAAATGTGGGCCATGAACAAGGTAAGATATAATAAACGAAATAGTTTATTTATACATAAAAATGTTTGGTCCTTCTGGATTAATCAACATAATTAATTTATCATTTAATCATTTATTGCGATTCCAACAGACTTTATTTTATTTATTTATTTAGGATCTCCAGCAATGTAAAAAAACACAAATATTACATTTATTTATTTTGGAGCATAAGATGCTGCATGCTGGATTATATTTTTGATTCTTCTTTGGTTCCCCTGAAACCTATAATAACGTAATACCCGCTGTATCCAGATCGAAGCAGGCTGGATGTACGGCGACCAGCGGGAAGACCTGCACAAGATACACCCGTGCTTGGTTCCCTTCGAGCGCCTGCCGCCGGCCGAGAAGAGATACGACATACAACTTGCTGTGCAAACACTCAAGTATGATACTTTTAATTCTGTTGTATTAAGTCAAATCTGAATGACCTCGTTACGGTAGGTGTTTTTCCCGGGGACCAACATAGTAATCGTGGAAAAAAAAACAGTCGTCCCTTATAAAATTTCAATGCCTATTTGACCAAATATATGGGACGACTGTTTTTTTTTTACGATTACGGCCCCCGGGAAAAAGTTTGATGGTCTGCACCACATCCTTAAGTTTGTGCGCATTATGAAGACACACACTGTATATTGTCATGCTGTTTGTAGGACTATCCTGGCTCTGGGCTACTACATCAGCCTGGACAAGCCGCCGGCGCGCATCCGCAACGTTCGTCTGCCCAACGAACCGTTCATGCAGGTAACACACATTCATTCCACTGTCACTATGAAGTTATGTATTAACTTTGAAACCAAAGGCATTCAATATTACTTAACAATAGACGGGACATAGGGAACAAAATCGTAATCCGATACTTATGTCCTAGTGGTCAAAAGTCGCTCAGTCTTGTGTGGTACGCCTGCATGTCACGTCACATTCGTGTCCACCTAAAGAAAATTATTTTCGAAGAAAATATGCCGAATTATACATTGTGGTATTGCAAACCTCGTATTGATAAAATTACTTGATTCAACTACGGTTTATATTCGTTACTATTTTATAATATAACTCGGTAACGAGTATGAAGATAAATAAATATCTTAGATATGTCAAACTATCTCACGTTGATAAATCAAAGGTTGGTGTCGGTAAAAGTGTATCGGATCAAACTTGGCTTTATGTAATTTTGCTATATCATGCTAGAGGGGGCGTCACTGAGACATGGGATAACAGTTTTTGTATGACATTTCTTTTGATAGCCTCTTTATATAGCGTTTGGTACTAAACGCAAAACCACCGTTTCCATACGCAAAATACGCGCATTGTCGTGGAGTTGCGGATACCAGCCCGTATTACCAATAATATCTCTCTTTGTTTGACACAAATCCTGATTGTAGGTACTTACTATGAGCAGGGCTCAGAACAATAACAAAGCATAGAAGGAAGGCTAAAAACAGAATTCTGTAACTACCTTTATTCCCGTTCTATTATTAGGTACGATAAAGGTACGATAAAGGATGTGGGAAAGAGATAAATGTTTTACTCTTTGTTTTACTTTCTTGGCATGGTCACAAGATCAATTGTCATTTGGTTAAAAAAGTTATAGTATGACGCGGCCAAATTTGATAGTACTTTGTTTCAATGTCTGACAGTTCGTTCATTGAACTACCTGACTTATTCGCGTGTTCATTGTTTACGTGTTTGTCGTAATATTCCATGGTTTTGCAATGTTTTAATAATATTTCTACTGTTAGATTGCATGAATTCTTTGTTTAACTACAAATAGTGAGTGTGTGGACGCTGTGGAGCAATTTCTTGTGTGGTTGGGGGCTGCAAGTCCCATTCATAGCGAAAATAAAATGAACAACAAATATTGACCTTCCATCGGTAAGTTTTTGCTCAATTTCTTGTTGCCTAAGATCTGATAAACGAATATAAATACATAACAAATATTGCTGTGTCACTGTATAGCTGAAACCAGTCGTAATATTTATTCCAATAGAAGTAATTAGCGAATATTCGGAAATTGTTTTGGGGTTATCTTGATCAGCCATAGTGACGTAAATAATGTTGTCGATACTTTTCTTTTACAGATTTCCTAGACGATGTGAAAAAAAAATGGATAAATTGTATTGGTAGACGAAATTGGACTCCAAACAGCACAGCCACATAATATGCTCCAAACATTTTACTTTGTATTCATTTGGTAATGAACAGAAATGGATGTAGCATGTTCTTTAAGTCGTCACTTAGAGAACATGCTGTTCCTACATTATTTGTTATGGATAGAACACATGAAATGGTCTTGATATATTATGATATAATTAATGTATTTTATTGGCAATAAATAGTATCCCGTTCAAATTAAAACTTGATTTATTACATTACAGGAAATACTTATGGAAGTCTGCGAAGAAGGACATAGCGCAGTACTGCAAATTAAAAGAACCGCTCACCATCAACAGTAATCTAACATGAAGACAGGTATAACATTTCAGAAATATGTTCACTTGATCTAAGCGATACAATGATATTATCATAGACTTATAAAAAAAGATGGACTCCGCACCACGCATATCGAAAGTGAAGCACCGTACCGATCTATGTGTGCGTGATTTGAGTACCTGCAAAGACGCCGTCGCTCGTGTAACGTAATGGCGGCCGGTAGACTTACTATGGTGTGAATGTGTGCGTGCTGGCTTGTAGACATTAGCGCACTGACTTACTATGGGTGCTTCAGTTATTGTTAAAGGAGACGGCGTCCGCCTTTTTTTTTAGGTCCATGGATATTATATTAAAAATATCATTGATGCGATATCATTCTTCTAATTATCCCAGTCGGAAATATAATCGAGTGCAAATTTATTTATTTATTTTTAATACAAAATACGTAATTGTAGGATCCCGTAGCAATGGAAGTTGAAACAGGACCTAGTACATCGGTACAGATTAATGAATCGCCACTGATCTTGACATCTCGTGAAATCATCTCACATCAGTCAGGTAAGACATACAAATAAAACTATTTACCTAAATAAAAATGTTGATAAAAAATATTACATAAATTTTATTGAGAACTGTTTGTTTTAGGAATCCTTGACACAGATGACAATAACAAATTCAGAAATTCGGGATTCCATCCCGATTCAAGAAGACTGCGCTTTTGGCGAGTTCCTGGTCGCCAGAACCGACTCCAGAATCCTCAGGAAGTTCATTCGTACCGGCGGAATGATTATGGTGTGGGCTGGAATTCGATTAACAGATTATTAAAGTTGCTAGGCATTTTATTTTTTTATTGAAAATATTATCTGGTCGTTATTTATTTTTTTATGTACGAAACGTTTTTGCCGCTTTGGTACCATTTTAAATTTTCATAATAAATTTTATTTTTTCACTAACACCCATTTTATTTAATCAAATAATTCAAATCTCTATTAAATTACGCTTCTACTGATTTAAAATAATATATGTTACATAAAGAGTATTAAAATAAAAATTATTAGGTACTTTGAATACCCTTTTTCCCTAGACTTTGTTGAGTAGTCTATGATGTAATCTAAAATTCAAATAAATATGAGAAAGTAAAAACATTTGCAAAACCGAATGTCTCCCACTTCTTTTCAATAAACTCATCAGTTATTATGGCAACTAAATACATTCGGGTTTAGCCGGGTCAGATTTAATACATGAAGAGCTGTCGGGAACCAAGGAAGACTTTGGTGATGATGATGACGAACTATTTAGTTCATACATAAAGTATTGTTTCATTTTGAACGAATATATTAAGTATTGGGATCATAAGTATGCTTAGTTACTTCAAAATTTTTGGTACGCACGGCTACACATCAAGCTATACATTTCCAGTATAAGCTGATGTCGCATTGTATAGGATTTCCTTACAATGAGCGGTCAGTGTAAACTGGAAATGTATAGCTTGATGTGTAGCCATGTGTACCTACGGTTATTATTCTTGGCAGTATAAGAAAGAATGTCATTGTAAATTCTATCGACGTTGAAATTTAGTGGGTACATCACTAGTCAGAATAAAATGAATGACAACCTACAAAATTTCGAAACGTCTTCTGTATACGTGTCCTTCTTTAACATCATAGCGGCTCCATAAGTCAAAATGAAACAAATATATTGAGTTCAGTTGCTATTTTAGCGCTACTTCTATGCTTTGTTATTGTTCTGAGGAGCAGGGTATATGTTCTGTGACTATAAAAGTCTGTACACGAAAATTCACGAAATACAATCCTAGGAAGGGATGGTAAAACGTAATCATGTCCATCTTTAAACGATAAAATGTTGGACGAGAATAGTCTCTTGGCTTGTTGTTATGAACAACATTTTCTTTTTCTCTGGTTAAGTAAGTGTACCTACAATTTAAATTAGGCTCCGCACAAACGGGCCACCGACCACATCCACCGGTGGCTGTCGCGCGCCACGTCCTTTGGTACGGCGCAAGCAAAGGTGGTCGGTGGCTGCCACGAGTAGTCGGTAGCCGCCACTAGTATTCGGTGGCTGTGGTCGGTGGCTCGTTTGTGCAGAACCTTATTGTAATATTGATAGTTAATTCTACGACTCAACGATTGGCTCCTGCTATACGGAATTAATATTTATGAGGCCTGTGTTTAAATGATTATGTGCCTAAAAATGCAACAACAAGGCAGAAAAGGTACCACTTGTGAGTGTTTTTTTGAACGGTTCATCATTTTGACATTTTATATTTCCCAGTCAAACGGCTATAAGCCAGCACCTTTGGACCTGAGTGCTGTCACCCTGACACCCAAGATGGACGAACTAGTGGACCAGCTAGCTGAGAATACACACAACCTGTGGGCTAGGGAGAGGATACAGCAAGGATGGACTTACGGACTTAATGAGGTAAGACGATAAAAATGGAGTGATTGTATTGTGGAAGAAAGTCGCAACCGAATAACAAATAAATCAATTTGGGGTTATTATGGTGGCCCAGTGGTAAAGGCACCCACTTACGAATTGTAGGTCGTGGGTTCGAACCCTGACAGGCGATTTACTTTGTGTAAATTATTTCATCACCACTGCTCTCAAAACGGTGAAGGAAAGCATCGTGAGGAAACCGGCATGTCCTAGAACCAGAAATTCGAAGACATGTGACATCTACCAACCCGCACTGGGCCCGCGTCATATATTACAGCCCACTGCCTCTCGAAGAGAGGAGTCCTGTGTCCCAGCAGTGGGAACATAATAGGCTGATTATTTTTACATTTTTTTTTCTTATATTATGTTTTTTTTTTCATTTGTATCTATTTATCATTATATAAGTAGTACTGTCTCCTCTATTTACATCAACGTATATTGTATCCATCGATCATCGCGCTGCCGTCATATCACCAGGATTCTGCCAGTGCTGTCTGCTGTGACTCTCACACTTAGTATGTGTCGTAGTGTTATTAGGTGTGAGGGTCACAGCAAGATATCACTGAGTGCTGCTTCATCTCGCTTCATCAATCAACTCATCATAGGATACTTTCTTTTGTGTGGGCGTGCTACATGTAGGCACACCTCTGCCTAACCCTTCAGGGATTGCAGGCATGATGTTATGTTATGATCCTTTATTTTGTTTCTTTCGACGTTCGCAGGATAAATCTTATTACACATGTTATTCGATTTATGTTTTCATTTGACTAAACATATTTATGCTATCTGAATATTTTATTTTAATTGACATGTGGCGGCATCTACATCACCACATACGAACTACGCATCACGTCGGTGTCACCAGTATAGAGGTATGAGGAACAGGGTGTAAAGTTCACTCATCCTCTATTGAAAAGGGAGGATCCTCCGACCAGACGGGTGTCGTGTCTGGTGGGCAACTGCCCGACGGTTGATGTCGGGACGTTGTATATATGCTAGTCGCGTGGTAAACTCTAATTGCGCGATGCAGGATTGCGTGACGTCATGTCATTGTGATGCATAGTTCGTATGTGGCGATGTAGATGCCGCCACAGACAAAAGATTATTTTTCAAGTAACTTTCGATCAAACAACTTCATGGCTTTTTCTCTTTAAATCCTCTTTTAGCTAGACAAGCGTTTCCAAAATCGGCATTTTCAGTTCTTTTAGGCCCTTTCTTTGTATTAGATAAAACAAAGTACGGTCTCCTCGGTTCATTCCTAGGAAACAGGCGTTTGATCCTACTCTCGTAATTGATTGAATTTTATTTTGACATTCCTTCTAGCTTAAGGTGGATCCGCATTAATAGCCCGCGAAATTCAAATTTTCTTACGTTTTTTGCAATTTGCAGGTTAGTGTTAGGTTGTATCTTGATCTGTTCTCTTGAGAGATGATTCTTATGGTTATAAATATGAACGCGAATCATATTTTGATCAAGTTACAAGTACTACTGACACTGACTTGCAAATTGCAAAAACGCAAGAAAATATTAATTTTGCATGCTACAGTCCGCGAGGTTTAAGCTGAGCTAAGCATTTGCGTGAGTGCAGAGAGTGTAGGTGTGACGTCCGGCATAGAGCGCGATTCGTCCTTTGCTTGCTTTAGAACCAGTTTATACTGCTTTTTGGCAATCGCCTTTTGTTCTTTTAGTACGAGAGGCCATGACCAAAACCATGTCGCATCGTTATTAAATGTAAAACGATAAGACGATTGAAGATTTTGTCTTACGTAAAACGATGAGACAAAAATTTCATGGGCTCTCGTACCATTTTGGTGATCACTCACACAAATGCAAAGCTCAGCTTACGCCTGGCGGACTGTACCACTGCGGATCTATCGTAGACGATTGATTGTAATACTTACAAGCACAGTCTTTGTTTTATTTGTAGGTTTTGATTATTATGCTCCCTAATGATCTCCGGATAATCTCGATACTAGAGACATCAGCTGTGACTCTCACACTTAGTATGGTATTGTTCTATTAGGTGTGAGGGTCACAGCAAAATGTCACTGAGTACCTCTTCAATGAAGAAAGAAGAACTTTTCGCGAAATATATATATATATATGTCATTTTACTACGTATCTGTCTGTATATTATGTGCTTATGTTGTTTTCTTCTTATGTATGTATGTATGAAATCTTTTAAATATGTTTATTTATAGGTAATATACACATAATACATGTATTATTTGTATATTTTTAATCACTGTCTATTGTATGTTTATACTTACTGTCGCTATCTATTTAGTTTCGTTTTGAAAGTTCTTTAGTTATTAAATAATTATAATATTCCAATTTCACAACTTCACCTATAGAACAATCAGGGGGCTTACTATGAGCTCTTATAGCAGGGCAGAAGTTAAACGTTTCCAGTGAGAGAGAGACGGAGCTATATACGACCTATAGCACCGTCCCTCTCTCTCACTGGAAACATTCAACTTCTGCCCTGCTATAAGAGCTCATAGTAAGCCCCCTGGTCCTATTATAGTAAGGTTTTCACCAACCCTAAGTGACACAAAATCCCTAAATATTATTGCACTGTTGGATTTTCAACTCTCGGCGCTGTCAAAACCAACAAGCCAAGCCAAGCCTGGCGTTGAAAATCGAACAGTGCACTTTTACTTTAGAATAAATTTGATTTGATTTAGGGATTCATTTAAGAAAACGGGCATTAGTCCCGTAAAAATAGTTGTATTCCTACTTCCATAACACTAGGACACTTACATACATTTATTGAATTTTCTACTTTTGTCCGAAAAGTAAATACCCTCTAAACAGTTTCATCACTTTTTCTAATTTAAAAAAAAAGTGAAAATGATTTAGTATTTTTACAAGTAAATATTCTAACAACTAGTGATAACTTATTGTATCATTGTAGGACCCCGACATGCATCGCTCGCCTCACTTGGTCCCCTACCCGAAGGTTGACGACGCCATTAAAAAGGCGAACAGAGACACCGCTTCGGAGACTGTGAGGACCCTGCTGGTTTATGGGTACATGCTGGACCCGCCCACTGGGGAACAGCATGAAGGTATGAACAGTTTTGCAGTAATAATAAAAGTATTAATTATGATAATGTCTATAATGTCTGTTTTTCTCGAAAAAGTAGGCAGATTATGTGTATTTATATAGATAGACTCTTTATTATGTATGAAAAAAAAAATCTTTCTCCTTTCCCCAGTTAAAGTCCTGTGTAGGTGGTGAGTCTATAATCAAATTTCGCTCAAATCTAGACTCCGCGCTGCTACTGAAAGTTTCACGAAAGTCTTTACAAATCGGGGATACCTTTGACCTCAAACTTATAAATATTTCACGAATAAATTTTCAAATAGCATTTTTAATCGTCAATTATTCAATATCAATACACATTTCGATTACATTTTTGATATATTTTCTAGAGATTTAATACTGAAATAAAGCGATATAAAAACATTGAATGATCCAATTTTTTAAATTAATTTATTTCAAACAAGCTTATGTAGGTACAGTCCACGAGGTCTAAGCTGAGCTTTGCATTTGTGTGAGTGCACATAGATAGTGTAGATGTGACGTCCGTTTGCTTTGTTTAAAACCGATTTATACTGCTTTTGTTCTTTTAGTACGAGGCCATGACCAAAACCAAAGCTCATCTTAGGCCTCGCGGACTGTAGGTACTCGTATAATTAAATTAAATTATTTCTTCTTCAGCACTCTTATTGGAAGCATCAAAGCAAAAACAAGCGGACTTCAGAACGTACCGCGCTGAAAAGAACTATGCGGTTAGCTCCGGCAAGTGGTACTTCGAGTTTGAGATCCTTACTGCTGGCCCTATGAGGGTAAGTCTTCAATTTGTTTTAAGGCTCTGCGTAAACGGGCCACCGGTGGCTGTCGCGCGCCACTTTCTTTGCTACCGCGCAAACAAAGATGGTCGGTGGCTGCCATTAGTAGTTGGTGGCCTCTACAATTTGTAACACTCTCCTGCTGTACAGTCTTTTTAAGCAGCGAGTGGCCGCTACCGATGTGGCGCTCTCAAAAAGCACACCTTTTGCACACACGTTCATAGGCAGTTAACATGGGTTAAGGTGTTATTAGGTTTTTAATGTTAGGCAAAAAAAACTGCAATTAATATAGCTGTTTGAATGAGCATAAAGGCTCTATATATTTATTTGGAATACAATAATTATATAATTATAAATAAATAAAATTAAAAATGTAATCTTTTTATTTCAGGTGGGTTGGGCTCACGCCGATATGGCACCAGGAATGATGCTTGGACAAGATGAGAACTCTTGGGCATTTGACGGATACAATGTAAGTTTCAGCTCATTTTTTGCCGGAAAAAATAAAGTTCTGTGTTTGAGTTTAGTTGTTTTCTCATAGTAGCAGAAGCTGAGCGTATTTAAAAAACACATAGCAGCAAAAACAACTGTCATTGAAAAAAAATTACTAGTAGAATGTATTGTGTTTGAAACTTGGTCTTTTGATCCTCAAGTCTGGATTTTAAGAAATAAAAACGTTTCAGCTAACATTCAAAGTTACAAAACATTGCGATGGACGGATCTCACATTCGAAAACCACCCATATTATTACTATCAAAGTCTCACATCTCCAACCAAAAGTAGACTTTAAACTCCTCTCTTAATAGAACACAAATTAAAACTATTATTACTACAGGCACTTAAAGTGCACGGCGCCGCGACCGATAGTTTCGGAATGCAGCTCAAAGTGGGTGATATTGTCGGCTGCTTCCTCGATGTCACAGACCAGACCATTAGTGAGTTACCACAGATAGGGACAAAGAGGTGCTACTCTGATTTTAATTCTAAGGTCCAAAATAATAAATAATGTTTTGAAAGAATTTTTACTGATCTCGCGGATTATTAGCAAGATTTTTTGGGATCTGAATTTTAGTAAATGCGAAACAGACTAAATTACAGCTGTCACCAGTAAGAATGAATATTTTACATAAAATGAAATGAAGCCCTGTCTAATCTTCGCTTCATTTGCTTTTTCAATGTATACTAATTCTTTCTTATTGCCATTTTTAGCGTTTGTTTTTCTACTTATCTAAGTGAATATGATTTTTAAATCAGAGTAGCATCTTTTCTACCAGGTCTTTTCCTTCTGTAACTATGTGGTTAACTCGTGGTAACTTTCCGTAAAACACCTCTCCCGCTGCTGTCCTCTGTTGAATGTTATGTTTGCCCCGTTCTCTATTAAAATGGAACCTTTAATTATATGTTGTTTAAGTGTTACGACTTCTATGTAGATCATATTGTTCAGTAGTGACTATTGTCGTAGATGTACATTTCATTGGCCATTTTCATATACTTGCATTAAAAATTGTGGTTTTTAGTAAGATTTTAGACACAATTTCATAAAAAAAAGTGTATTGAAAACGTTGGTTTCTTCAAGAATCATTTTAGACAAGTAGACTAAAGTTGGGCTTAAGATAGAACCTTGAGGCACTCCTTTAAAAAAAACTGTGCAATGATTACTTTCTAACTGAATCAAGACATTGCAGTCACATTAGCATTAGACGTTAAATAAAAACCACAATTTATATGCATTCAAAATCTGTGTCATATAGGTATTTTTACGTGTATTTGATAACGTATAAGAACATCAAACGCTTCACGAAAAGCAGTATAAGCAGAATAAAAATCATCTCTATGCCATTCGACTTAAGGTAAAAAACTATTTTTTCCCGACTTTCAAGGAGGAAAAAGTGTACAGCGGTAGCACAGAGTCTTTCGGCAAGCAATGGGCTGTTGGTGACGTAGTGGGCGTGTTCCTAGATCTCATTGATAAGACGATAAGTAAATATCAGAGTGAAACTGGCTTGTTTAGTGGCAGGAACATTTTTGTGTGAACACTTCAAATTATTGACTTTCCAAGTTTTTTGTCCTGTGTTAGATTTTTATGCCTGTATTTTAGATTTATTTTTGCCTTCGGGTTTTACTTTAGTTCTTTGATAATCATTTTCCTTGTTTTTATTTTTTATTTTACAAAAATATAATATAAGCTGTGCTATCTTTTAATCTTTTAAATAGATTTGCTTTGCGATGGCTTTTTAATATTGTTATAATCTATTTTGTTTCTTGACCCAATTTGACTATCACTAAATTCATCCGCATGCTTATTAGTTTAGATTATTTTCTTTATTCATTCAAATATTATTTATTTATTCTCAAAATCCTATGTAAATATTATATTACTACTATATCTAAAAAATGTTCCTACTACTATAAAAAAGGCCAAACAATTACTTTCAATGCTTAAACGCAAACCGCTTAAAAGAAATCGACATTAGATTCCACAGCATCGCTTCGCTTGCTATGAATGATAGAGGCGCACTATTGATCGATTGATAAATTTATAAATAATCTGATTGATCGCACACTCACCCCTTTACTGGGTTCATTGTTATACACGTTTGATGTTATAACATACAATATGAACATGCTAAAAGCATGAAAAATATTAAAGCACCGTGGTCTATTTTGCACTGTTTGTTTTTAACACACGGCTAATCCAATATGTTCACGAGCTTCAAAGCTGGTTATCATGGTCTAGGAACCTGGGATTTATATTTGACTGCACGATTTAGTCCTTAGCTGTGGGACCCTGGTCTATTTCTCCAAGACCTTGTCCTTATTCCCCTATCATGATGGGTCTAAATTTTCAGGTCTGATCAGCAAGTGAATTAAGATTCGTGCTCTTACACATCTAGTATCTATTTGCTGTTTTTTTTTTAGTTCTCAATGCAGTCACTAGGTATATCCAACATTTAATAAGTGTTAAGCTTAAAGGCTGTGTGAAAACAGTTTATTAAGAATACGTGGAATAAATTGCTTCTTCATAAATTAAACTAAATGATTCCCAGTAACGAGGGTGAGTTCAAATCGGTTATTCTAGCTGTATGAACACTTCATTACCATAACCCTTAGCAACAGTCGGGTAAAAGTAGTGTTATCATCACAGAAATTGAGTAGCATAGACATTAGTAGTCAAGATTATATCTAAAACTCATCTTAAAACCGTGTGACTAACTTTCCCTGAAATGGCTTTGTAATGTAAATAATACACTTGAAACCCAGTAACCTTACATAATTTTACTGAAGTTGAAAGACAAAAATATAATGTCTTATCATGTCAGACTAATATCTGGTAGACTAAAACCTGTGCAATCCGATAAGAGGTCACTGTACTCATTATTATTAACAACTTTTTCTATGGGATCAAACTTGAAATCGCGAAAACAAAATCATATCAATACATTTATGTTCGCACAACTCGTCAAAATGTAGGGAACAGCGGATTTTTTTTTCGCGATTTCAGGTTTGGTCCCATAGAAAAAGTTGTTAATAATAATGAGTACAGTGACCTCTTATCGGATTGCACAGGTTTTAGTCTACCAGATATTAGTCTGACATGATAAGACATTATATTTTTGTCTTTCAACTTCAGTGTACACAAGTGCATGGAACTGACTCTATTAAAATAAGTTTTTCTGAACTGTTCTAACTAAATTGACTATTCCTGGCTGCCTCTTAAATAATAACAATAACAATTTGTATCTTATCTTTGTCGATTTTTAGAAAAGTTTGTAGTATCCCCATAGAATACAATTGCATATTCTTAAAAACATAGTATTTATCCGGTAGCTGCATTACCATAAGACGAAGAGGGGAAAAAAATATGCCACATATAACTTCAATAAAAACTCCGGTTGGAACGAAGTTCATTTCGCTGTATATTATGTATTAATATACTCTGTATTAAAAAACAAAAACTTTGGACACTTGACTTGACTTTTTCGGGCATAATGCTTTTTCGTTACGTGACGATTTCTAATAGTTTACTCCTATCGCAAGCCACGTGAAAGAACTTCGTTCCAAAAAACGATTATCAAACAATAAAAAATTATATTTTTATAGGGAACGTTGTTATAGCGTATATGCAAAGATATTATTTCATAAAGTTAGTTGCCGCAGTTATATTTCATATCATATTAGGTCCTCAGATCCTCATACAAAAAAAAAAACACTGTAAGAATGTTTAACTGAAACATACTGTAATGTACCAGGTTTCTCTCTAAATGGCGAGTTGTTGATGGATGCTCTTGGTGGAGAGACCACATTCGCTGACGTTCAGGGAGACAACTTCGTACCTGCTTGCACATTGGGAGTGGGGCAGAAAGCTAGGTAAGTTTTGTTATTTATAACCTCCCGATGTAAACAGAGGGATGTTAAGTTTAACGTGTGTATCTGTCTGTGGCATCATAGCTCCCAAATGACTGCACCGATTTCGATTTTTTTTTTTTTTGTTTTGTTTGAAAGGCGACTTGATTGAGAGCTTTATTAGCTATAGCTATGATTCAAGAAAATCTAATCAGCTGTTTGAAGATTATCAGCTCTTTTCTCGTTGATGAATGGATGTGAGCATCTTCCACAGGTCTGATCGAGTCGAAATTTAGTATTCTGTTACTTCAATGATATTAGAATAACAATAACCTTGTAATTGGAATGTGTTTCCATCCTGGTTGGAGTAATTAAACATACCATGTCGGGTTTTTACTTTTTACTTGTTTATTTTTATCTGATACTCTTTTTAATTCGGTAGGTAGGTATACTTGATTTCTATTGAAGGAAATAATTAAAATTGTGAGTAGGTGCAAGTCGAACCTCTTGTTTTTAGAAGGATATGTTATGTTACTTGGAAGAAAAATAAGGTATACATAACTTAGGTTCAGTCATCCACATTATGATGCACTTATATTAGTCAGAAATAAATAATATTTATTACATCAACAGGTTAACATACGGTCAGGATGTGAACACACTGAAGTACTTCACAACATGTGGTCTGCAGGAGGGATATGAACCGTTCTGTGTGTAAGTATTATAGCTATTACTGTTTTCATTCAAGGTCATGGCATTTCGCTGGACATAACAATAATCAACATGAGAAAAACAAAGAATTGGCGTAGCAAATCGATCTCGAAAAGGATCATTAAAAATATGTTCTTTTACGAGCCACAAAATGATGCAACAATATCAACGCACATCATCATCATCATACTCAGCTTAAAATGCTGGGACACCAGCCTCCTGTCTGTGAGAGGCAGTGGGTTTTAAGACATGCCGGTTTCCTCACGATGTTTTCCTGCACCGTTTTGAGAGCAGTAGGTACTGTTGAAAATAATTAGACAAAGTTAAGCGCCTGTCAGGGTTCGAACGTACGACCTATAACTCGTAAGTCGCTGCCGTTATCACTACTGCTCTCAACGCACACGGTTCACATTTATTTATAACCTTAAAATGTATTATCCTTAGATGGCAGGCATCAGATTCAGTTGTTATTATAATTTCTTCTTGTTCCTTACAGTAATATGAAGCGTGACGTAACTCACTGGTACACTAAGGACCAGCCCATCTTCGAGAACACAGATGAGATGACAGACACAAGAATTGATGTCACTAGGATACCAGCTGGATCAGGTAACACTGGCCATCTATAAAATCACTGTCAACATCAACTATGTTGTAAGGAGTACTTCCGTCTTTGTAAAGATATCGATAATAAAACACCGGCCAAGTGCGTGTCGGGCCACGCGCAGTAATAGGGTTCCGTAGTTGCACAATAATGCGGACTAAGAAGAGGGCTTTTTGTTGTTTCATGAATATTTGACTATTACTCGTAAACTTGAAAAGCCTACTTAGCTGTGATAGTTTTCCTTTTAACTTCGTTATATACAGGGTGAAAGTGTAAACAGTGGCAATATTTTAAGGGGGTCATTGTACTCATCATTATGAACAACTTACTATGGGACCAAACCTGAAGTCGCGAAAAAAAAATCAGCTGTTCAGTACATTTATGTTCGCATAATTCGTCAAAATGTAGGGAACAGCTGATTTTTTTTTCGCGACTTCAGGTTTGGTCCCATAGTAAGTTGTTCATAATTATGAGTACAATGACCCCCTTAAAATATTGCCACTGTTTACACTTTCACCCTGTATATAACGAAGTTTAAAGGAAAACTATCACAGCTAAGTAGGCTTTTCAAGTTTTGACGAATTATGCGAACATAAATGTACTGAACAGCTGATTTTTTTTCGCGATTTCAGGTTAGGTCCCATAGTAAAAGTTGTTCATAATGATGAGTACAATGACCCCTTAAAATATTGCCACTGTTTACACTTACACCCTGTATACTACTACCGTTATGTTTTTCACCCATCTAAAACTTTTGAAAGACCCATCCAATGATACCCTACACTATAGGGTAGACGAGAAAAAACATCCCCACTTTACGTGTACAGAAGGTCCCTAAAATTTTTTTTCCATTATTTTATTTTACCACTTTGTCGGCGTGATTAATATGTATATCCATGCCAAATTATAGCTTTCCTGTACTAAGAGCCTCTGAGCTAAGCTGCGGACGGACGGACAGTCGGACAGACAGACCGACAGACAGTCGGACGTACATAGCGAAACTATAAGGGTTCCTTGTTGACTACGGAACCCTAAAAAGTATCTAACCAATAGAGAACATGCATGTGATTCTAATAAGGGTCATATATTTTTTTTAATAAACTGTAATACTTCAGAATTATGCCTCCATTAATGTTTTTGATTATAATTTCTATATTTGAATTCAGATATAGAAATTGAAAGTAAGAAATTTAATTTCGCGGGTTACCCTGGCGCTTCCCATTAAAGTTGACATCTGCAGGTGGAAATAGACTTACCAACATTAACATAAATGTCTGTTTAAAATAGTAAACTTTTCTGTTTAGAGACACCACCATGCTTGAAGATATCTCACAACACGTTCGAGACTATGGAGAAGGCTAACTGGGAGTTCCTACGACTGTCACTACCGGTCATCTGCCACTTAGAGTTTATTGAGTAAGTTAACTTAGATATTCATTTACTTGTTGAATGATTACTGCACATTTATAATATATGGTACATAAGGCATTCTCTATCAGCCAACCTTTGGATGTAAAAGAGATGCTAGCAAACAGGTACACTTATAATAAACATAGATGGGTCGTTCTTCTTTTCTACCGACAACACCTCCGTCACACTGCACGTTCTTCTTTTCTACCGACAACACCTCCGTCACACTGCACGTTCTTTATTTCTACCGACAACACCTCCGTCACACTGGACGTTCTTTTCTACCGACAACACCTCCGTCACACTGCACGTTCTTTTCTACCGACAACACCTCCGTCACACTGGACGTTCTTTTCTACCGACACCACCTCCGTCACTCTGGACGTTCTTTTCTACCGACAACACCTCCGTCACACTGGACGTTCTTTTCTACCGACACCACCTCCGTCACTCTGGACGTTCTTTTCTACCTACAACACCTCCGTCACACTGCACGTTCTTTATTTCTACCGACAACACCTCCGTCACACTGGACGTTCTTTTCTACCGACAACACCTCCGTCACACTGGACGTTCTTTTCTACCGACAACACCTCCGTCACACTGGACGTTCTTTTCTACCGACAACACCTCCTTCACACTCTACGTTCGTTTCTACCGACGACACCTCCGTCACACTGGACGTTCTTTTATACCGACAACACCTCCGTCACAGTGGACGTTCTTTTATACCGACAACACCTCCGTCACACTGGACGTTCTTTTCTACCGACAACACCTCCGTCACACTGCACGTTCTTTTATACTGACAACACCTCCGTCACACTGGACGTTCTTTTATACCGACAACACCTCCGTCACAGTGGACGTTCTTTTATACCGACAACACCTCCGTCACAGTGGACGTTCTTTTATACCGACAACACCTCCGTCACAGTGGACGTTCTTTTATACTGACAACACCTCCGTCATACTGGACGTTCTTTTATACCGACAACACCTCCGTCACAGTGGACGTTCTTTTATACTGACAACACCTCCGTCACACTGGACGTTCTTTTATACCGACAACACCTCCGTCACACTGGACGTTCTTTTATACCGACAACACCTCCGTCACACTGGACGTTCTTTTCTACAGACAACACAGGGCCTCCGTCACACTTTTGAATATTATGTTACAATTATTTTGAAAAAAAGCAATACTTATTAATAAAAACGGAAGTGTTTAAGATTATTTTAATGACTGTATTTTCAAATGAATATTTTGTGAAAATATTTTAGGAAGAAAAACCTTTTTTTGTTCGGAGGGAACATGACATTGTCGATGAAAAGAAGAACGACCCAGATATCACTTTTTCTAAAGAATAGACATGTTTAGCTGAGTAGTGTTGTTCTCATTGTAAAAGTGTTCTTAGAGGTATACATACATGTTTGCATGACATTCGCAGCGCTAAAGTCATTATTTCCCCGCAGTATTTGTCTCAAGGCTTTGACTGTATTTTTTTTACGAAGACGTCATCTGCCTAGCCTTTGAAAATCAAAACTCAGATCTTCATTGCTATAAGTAAAAAGGCATGCTTCATGACATTAAACAGGGCCTTTTAAATAAATTGCGGTACGTCCACAGACATAATGGGTATCGAATAGTAATAAACAATAAAGAACGATTTCCTTAAATCATAATTTTAAGTAAACTACTGCTAAGCATGAGGCCCTGGGTTCGATTCCCAGGACGGGTAGAGTTTTATTGAGTTTTTCCATCAGGAATTTCTCAGTAGCAGTCGGAGTCTGGATGTGTGCCCGGTTGATGGCAATAGGCTCGCCTCCTATTACATGGGACTTAAACATAACTGGCCTTTCAGGCTTCAAAAATATATGAACGTCGAAAATGTTCATAATATATTATTGTGACAACTATAAGCATCATTAAATTGTGGTCAAGATTTAGTTTCATTAATATGTGACTGCTTTTTCTCAATAACATGTATAAAAGGAAAAGAAATGTCGAAAAAGCAAAATCAGTCACATATTAATGAAACTAAATCTTGACCACAATTTAATGATGCTTATAGTTATCACAATATTATGAACTGTTTTGACGTTCATATATTTTTGCAGCCTGAAAGGGCCAATATATTAATGAAATCGACTGTACACCTTTGCCATACCCTTCGGGGCAAAGGCTGATCACGGGGTAAGCTTCCTCGAATCGCGCGGATTTACTTGAAATTAAGATTTTTTTAATCGTCTTCTAGATGCTGATAGCTTAGCTAGCAAGTGAACTTTAGCCAATAAATTTTAAAAGGCCCTGTATTTTATAAGAAGGCATCTTATAAAATACAGGGCCTTTTAATATTTAACATTGTCACATGTTCCAGTGAGGCAGAAAAAGCAAGACGCTGGATAGAAATAAAGGAGCGCCAACAGATCCTGATGAAGGAAGCTGTGGAAGCTCAGATGCCTGCCCACATCGACCAGATTATGAGGAGTGGGTTCACAATGAATGACATCAAAGGTATGTGGGGTAGTTTTCAAAGTAGCACCTTTGGATATTTTTTTATTGTTCCTACTTGATGTTTCCATTTTTTTTTAATTTTCCCTTATTGAAAGATTCAGTTAGCCAGGTTTCAAAATTGTAATTTGTTTGATTACAAAGCGAATCAAGGAAACCCTTTTGCGAATGACTATAGTCATTCAGAAAACGGTTTCGAATGACTACAGTCATTAGAGTGTCTATACTTTTTTTTTTTTTACTTACCTATTTTAAAATCTTGGTTTGTTGAATCTAAAGTATTTTGAATAGTTCCCGCAGTAAGTTAAAGATTGGCTTGTTCTCTCCATTTTTTATTTGAATTTTATGTTTTGCACTCTTGTCCCTGTCCGTAAAGGTGTATGCAATATGTAAATACACTAAATTGATTGGCAAAAATATGTGCTTATTTTACCATCGCTGATTGCACAAAATTTCACAGAAAAATGATCTAGTATAGGTACTTCGTTGTATTGTATTCTAAATGCACTAAATTAACAAAACTTCTGAGAAACGCTTATAAACATATAAGGGCCATATTCAAATGACTGGCACATAATAAATAATACACAGTGTACTTTTAATTGACACCAAAAAGTTGTTAAAAAATCATTTCGATACAAAATTTATGAAGTGTGGGGTTATCAATCGCCTGTTACTAAATTCGAGTTATAAATAACTCAAGTACAAGCTTTTTCTACAGACACAATATTTAAAAAAAAAAACACATTGCAATCACCCCACCTTACAACGTTTGCTTTTCACCTTTATTTTCCCCACCACCGAAGGTTTGCACTACGAGGACAATCAAGAGGAGATGCCGACCAGTTCCAAGGTCAAACGCCAACCTTCAAGACCACCACGTAAGGGCTCCATGACGAGAGGTGTTTCTATACAAAATTACAATAATCTGCAACCAGGTTATTACTTGGCTTTTTTGTATATTGTGCTCGATAAGGCTGGGTGTTGACTGTTGGTGTGAGCTTGTCGCCGTCTCGTTTGTTGTCATCTTAAATACATGATTGCCATGTCATTGTTGATGTTTTCTTCGAGTAAGCACGTATAATTTGCTCTTATGAGGTAAGTGAAAAATAAAGCGTTCATCCCGCGTGGACTGGCAATGCCGCATTCCTAGAGGCTGTTTGTGATTACTTTAATAAATTTAAATCAAAGTACCTACCTACTATTTTTTTCGCCAAACACTAGATCGTTGGTAACGTATATATATATGCTATTTTTTTACAGTTATTTTGGAATTTACTCAAAAAAAATTACATTACGAGTATTATCAATTATTTTCTATTTGCATTATTACGATTAAATATTTTTATTTACTAAAGAGTAAATGTTAAAAATAATTATAACATACAGCGACCTAGTGCTTGGCGATAAACCTCTAGAAATGCGACGTCTTAAACATACATAGTAATAATAGTCAAAATTATTACTGAAATAATTTTTTTTTAATCCTAGGTATCTTGTATTAAACGTTTGAAAGTTAAAAACATCTAAAATATTTAACTAAACGCAGGTAGGCAGTGGTAACCCAGTTGTAACGTCCGCGACTTACGAGTTGTAGGTCGTGGTTTCGAATCAAAACAGGCATATTACTTCGTGTGAATTATTTCATCACTACTCATAAAAACGGTGAAGGAAAACATGAACGTGAAGGAATCGTGACGAAACCGACATGTCCTATAACCAAAAAAAAATATCGAAGACATGTGACATACTCCAAACCGCACTGGGCCCGCGTTGTGGATTACGGTCCACTCCCTCTCGAAGAGAGGAGGCCTGTGTCCCAGCAGTGGGACCATTATAGGCTGGATTATGCATGAAGTAGGTTCGGAAATACAAGCACTTAACTGACAGCACTCTTCATTACAAAAATAAAATACATGGAAGCTTCTAACTAAAATGATGAATTGGTTTTTAGACATAACCACAGATTAATGCAGATGGGAGACTCCACCAAATCATTTAAATAAAAAGCGACTCTTGCTACGACACAATAAAGTGCAATTCAGGTCGCACAACGCTTATTACCTACAGTTATATTCAACTACAAGTTGCCCCTCTTTCTATCACGTAACTCTTAGGGCCCTCGCCCACGCCGACTGTTTGTAGCGATGCTGTCGCGCGTTTCGTAAACGCGCGACAGCATCGCTACTCGAATCGAATCATGTTGTAGGCGAGGGCAAACAGCTAGCACCGCATCGCGACTGTATCGATGCAAAAAGTCGCCGTGAGCGAGGGCCCTTATACCTTCTGACCTACTGAATTAGCCCTGCCGCGTACTTGTAGCTTCATACCTAAACTGCGGAGTGTCTCATCTGTATTAATCTGTGACATAACTAAAACAATAAAACTACACAAGATTTCAATATTCACATCACCTCTTCACTTGAGCACTGTGTTGAGTTGCCAGGATCTATCGCTTTGACTGTTTTCTTCAGCAAATATATAATTATGTCGCAGTAAGATGGTTGGAGCCGTGATGTAGTTATGTCCCTAGGGATATAGCTATCTACCGTAATACAGAGTGTAAGTGTAAACAACTTTTACTATGGGACCAAAGCTGTAATCGCGAAAAAAATCATCTACTCCCTACATTTATGTTCGCATAATTCGTCAAATTTTAGGGAACAGCGGATTTTTTTTCGCGATTTCAGGTTTGGTTGTGTAGCTATTCATAATTATGAATACAATGACCCCTTAAAAGATTGCCACTGTTTACACTTACACCCTATATAATCCGCTGAAGTATAAAGTTAATTCACATGCTACAAGCATTTGATTCACTATACTTAATTTGAGTCTAAAAACTTGATCCAGGTCAAGTGAACGGTATGCACCGGTCGACTAGTGAGGCAGAGATGGCCAAGTATGAGCTGGGAGCGCAGAGCTTAACGGCTGATGATAAGAAGGATAAGCGAGGACGGTCTCCTTTCAAGTAAGTTTTTTGTAAATATTTGTTACAGGTCAAAATAATGAATTAATGAGGAAAATGTCGTCAGGAAAGTTTTGAGTATGAATGTGGATGGCTATACGAGTTAGGCTTTTATTAAATTTTATAAATTGCGAGGCCTATGGTCAGCAGTGGACGTCTTTCGGCTAAAATGATGATGTTTTATATCATTTTTAGGGTTTGTACCAAAATGGTAAGAAGGAACCCTTATGGTCTGACTCAGTCTGTCTGTCTGTCACAGCTGAATATCTCAAGAACTACTAATGCTATCAACTTGAAATAAATTTGGACAGACTAAACTATTTTGCAAATAAGGAAGAAAATTTTTTTTTTTGTAACAGGGACTGAAAGTAAAAAAATTAAAGTGAAGCTACCAGGGCATGGTATCACATAAAAGAGCGCTGTTAGCACATTCTCAAACATTTTTAAATTTTTTTTAGGCCCATTTTTTCGACTATTGATGAAAAATGTAAAAAAAAAAATACCGCCCTTATCTACGAAGTTTACATAGACAAAAATCTAAAATTATTCTATGTGATAGAAGTTTATGTAAAGATTACAGGAAAAATAAAACGATGTCTCTAAATAGCACACTTTTTGAGAAATCGGAACGGAACTCTCGGTGCGCGAGTCCGACTCGCTGTCGTGAATGTTGTGTATTCCTGTAATTGGTTTATACATCAGAAGTTATACAGCTGCATTCAGGTCGACTGGAAGCCGACCCCAACATAGTTGAAAAAAGGCTAGGCAGATGATGACATCAGAACTTATACCTATAACTTTTATTAATAAATAAATAAATGATGAATACTTGTCATCCAAATCCAGGTTCTTTAGAAGCAAGCGCGGTGAAAGCAACGACCGTGCCAAGTCTCGTAAATCAAAAACACCAGACCCTTTCAGTGATACGGAAGTGTCGCCTGAACGTGGACCACGGAGACCCAACCCTCAGATTAAAGTATCACAGGTATGTTCAACTCTATTGCATAGAGTTAAAGTTCATTTTGCATTGTGTTTTTAATCGGAGAGTTTGCGATTGGAATAATATTTATGTGGATTAATTTAAATGTGAATGCGGACTCTTCTGTAAAAAAAAATATATATTTGGAAATATCCATGTTTTGTTTGACTAAATGAAAATTTAATAAGTACAAGATTTTGGTTTCTAAATTACTCTGTATACCTACATTTTTTTTTGTTATTAACTCCACAAAAACTAAATTAAATATTTTATTGCTATGTTTGGTTATTTTTTCTCATTTATAAATATAAAAAATACAGACCTTGTAATATGACCATTATCATTAATAAATTACTATCACATGATTTTTGTTTTACGAATGATAGTCACGATATTATACAGGATGTCCCGTAAATAATGGATCAAACGTAACGGGTAGATAGCTCACCTGATTTCCAACAACCAATTTGGAATAGTTTTTTTTTATTCTTTTCAATTTTGGTCTTTGCATCGTAATAAATACTTTTTAATTCAAGATTTTTTCTAAGGCAAATAAAACGTTATTTACAAAAATGGTATCTTATTACATAACCTACTCAGAATTTTTTAACAAAAATCACACCTAAAATATTATCATTTGCAGCGGCTGCATTCAAAAAATTGGATTCTGGTAGAGAAAATGGTAAAATAAAAAAAAATTATCTGGAATAAAAATATATACTTAAAAAACAAACGAAAACTATTCAAATTAGTTGTTGGAAATCAGATGAGCCATTATTTACGGAACACCCTGTACAACTCCATAATAATTCGTCAAACACGAGTTAACCAATCAAATGGAAACTACCTTTGTACAGAAAAACCCATTTTCTTACACATTTCAACATAATGGTCCTTCGATCCTTTCACATTGTTTTGTTTCATTTTGTTACTTTTCTTGATGTTTTTGTTAATTTCTCACAAGGCCAATCAAAGATATAACGGCATGAACGCGCGACCTAGCAGGGCCAACTTGTATGGAAGCCAAGTTGGTCTGAATGTAAGTCCTCTCATAAACCCTGTTTTACACTAACCAGTCATTTCTTTCGTTGGTTTTCATACTAATTTATTACCATTTTTATTTCATACTGTTTTATTTATGTTTATGAAGCCCAATACAAATATGTCTGCTGTAAAGTTATAGTAGTTAATCGACTGTTTCAAAATATGACAATACGTAGGTAACTTTATGATAGATATTTTTAATACGAGACCCAAAAATAATAACTTATACTCCATTGGTTTAGGTAATTAACTAAAGGTAAACAAATCGTGAACCTTTCCCCGATTTTTTTACCATTAATTAATTTTATATGGACGACACTATCTTGTTTAAAAATACTTCATATATACAAATTAAATTTATTTTCGATTTTTACGCTACTTTCCTTTTTTATTCATGTATGTTAAACTTTATCATTTATTCTTAAACTACTTTTCGCAGATGTAAGTGCTTGAGCACAATTATTTTGTTAGATTTATTATAACAATATAATATTTTGTAATCTGTCTCTATTGTAAAAATCCCAAAAAGACAGGTTCTCTAAACCTTTAAAAAATACTACAACGAATTATAAAGTTGCGAAATTTAAGAGTACAACTGTGATGTAGCATGACAACTGAAGTAACAGGTATTACGTTTAGTCGGTTAACCAAACGCCTTTGACAGCTCCTTATCACGTGATTTTTTTTTGTTTACCTTTAGATAACTACCTAAACCAATGGATAGTCTTAATCTTTTCAAAAAAGTTTCTCATTGACTTTTCGACTCTTTTATTGTTTTCTACAAGATGGCTGCCAGGCTACTGTAGAAATAGAAAATAAATAAATAATATTTCAAGATTTTAAAAGTTTTTCTTGATATACTACTAGCTTCTGCCCGCGACTTCGTCCGCGTGAAATTTCTTGTCCCCCCCACCCACCAACTCCGACGCATCGCATCGCAACGCCTGCCCGCGCTGTTACTTCGTTTACGCTTAATGGCATCCTCTCTGACATTTTTTCTTTTTGCTCGGCTCTTAAGGTCCCTAGCGTGATGTTAAATAGCGTATATCCTTCCGCGTCGCCTGCCCGCGTTATTACTTCGCGCACGGTTCCTAAGGGCCCTAGCGTGATGTTAAATAGCCTATATTTTTCCGCATCGCCTGCCCGCGCTATTACTTCGCGCTCGGCTCCTAAGGGCCCTAGCGTGATGTTGAACAGACTATATCCTTCCGCATCGCCTGCCGGCGCTATTACTTCGCGCTCGGCTCCTAAGGGCCCTACCGTGATCATAAATAGCCTATATCCTTCCGCATCGCCTGCCCGCGCTATTACTTCGCGCTCGGCTCCTAAGGGCCCTAGCAAAGCAAGATGTTAAATAGCCTATATCCTTCCGTATCGCCTGCCCGCGCTATTACTTCGCGTTCGGCTCCTAAGGGCCCTAGCGTGATGTTAAATAGCCTATATCCTTCCGCATCGCCTGCCCGCGCTATTACTTCGCGTTCGGCTCATAAGGGCCCTACCGTGATGATAAATAACCTATATCCTTCCGCATCGCCTGCCCGCGCTATTACTTCGCGTTCGGCTCATAAGGGCCCTACCGTGATGATAAATAACCTATATCCTTCCGCATCGCCTGCCCGCGCTATTACTTCGCGCTCGGCTCCTAAGGGCCCTAGCAAAGCAAGATGTTAAATAGCCTATATCCTTCCGTATCGCCTGCCCGCGCTATTACTTCGCGTTCGGCTCCTAAGGGCCCTAGCGTGATGTTAAATAGCCTATATCCTTCCGCATCGCCTGCCCGCGCTATTACTTCGCGTTCGGCTCATAAGGGCCCTACCGTGATGATAAATAACCTATATCCTTCCGCATCGCCTGCCCGCGCTATTACTTCGCGTTCGGCTCCTAAGGGCCCTAGCGTGATGTTAAATAGCCTATATCCTTCCGCATCGCCTGCCCGCGCTATTACTTCGCGTTCGGCTCATAAGGGCCCTACCGTGATGATAAATAACCTATATCCTTCCGCATCGCCTGCCCGCGCTATTACTTCGCGTTCGGCTCCTAAGGGCCCTACCGTGATGATAAATAGCCTATATCTTTCCGCATCGCCTGCCCGCGCTATTACTTCGCGTTCGGCTCCTAAGGGCCCTACCGTGATGATAAATAGCCTATATCCTTCCGCATCGTCTGCCCGCGCTATTACTTCGCGCTCGGCTCCTAAGGGCCCTAGCAAAGCAAGATGTTAAATAGCCTATATCCTTCCGCATCGCCGGCCCGCGCTATTACTCCGCGTTCGGCTCCTAAGGGCCCTACCGTGATGTTAAATAGCCTATATCCTTCCGCATCGCCTGCCCGCGCTATTACTTCGCGCTCGGCTCCTAAGGGCCCTAGCGTGATCAAGAAGTGGGTTATAAAATGCAAAATGATTTTTCAAATCCAACTGGGGTAGGTCCAGAGATAGCGCGTTCAAACAAACTAACAAAAAAACAAACTCTTCCGCTGTATTCCACCGACATTATTAAAATAATAAATCGAGAGGGTCGTCAATCCGCGGAAAATCTCGCAATTCAGAAAAATTACTTATTTGCACAACGCCATCAATGGGTAAATGATCCGCACTAAACATGTTTGCTCAAGAGCGACCGGTATGAATTAAAGTTATTTTGCGATTTAGTAATTTTATATTATCTCCGAAACTGTATGATCAATTGACATACTGTAAAGGCCAAATCTTATCTCCATGATGTCCTTGTGATTAGAAAACAACTTATTTTGATAAGGATTAATGTTTTGTTGTTTAAATAATCATCCAAACGTAAGTATGTCTAAAAAATATTTTTTTAAAGCAATAAAAGATGTATAAAAGATAAAATATAATAGATAGAAATATGGTGTCGCGGACTTTTTTGTAGAATTATTTAAGACGGACCAGACTGCTATACATTGTTCTCAATTTTAAACAACCGTTTAGGCAGCGCATGCAAAAAAGTCTGTTTAAAGAGGTATTTCTTTCCGACTTGTTAGACAAAAATTGTGATAGCTCGGCTAATACGCATGATATAAATATAATTTATAGCCTATAGCACTCAGGAATAATGTAGCTTTCTACCAGTGAAAAAATTTTTAGAATTGGATCATTGGTTCCGGAGATTACCCCCTACATACAAACTTACAAACTTACAAACATACAAACTTACAAACTTACAAACTTACATACAAATTTTACCTCTTTATAATATTAGTATAGATACACCCAGTTTCTGAATTGAGAAATGTCTTACGTTTTTTTTTTTTTTGCAAATAGCAGCGCTATTTTACGTTGCTTTAAAATTCAATACGCGCCAATTATGATAAAATAATGACTAAATTATAATAATTTGAAACATCAAAGCTGTCAAAATTATATTTGATAGAAATAAGAATCGTGCAATTTCGTGAAAATATAACATTGCCAGCAAATATAGTTTGAACTTCAACTTCTAATTCTCCATGCAGAAACCAGGCGTTATTGCCTATTGCTATTTACTTTCCATTCTTAGGCCCGTATTACAGAACGTCACTCAATAATCAAGCATTACTTAAAACTAGATTCAAGCTATTTGATTGGTTGAAACTAGATTTAAACAAAGATCAGTGCTTGAGTTTCCTTCTGTAATACGGACCTTAGCTTTTGCCTACCCTAGCGTCACCGACGTAGAAGACAAGACGGCCACTGTACTGCAATTCTTTCCACACTATAATCTGTCTCTTTTCTTCCCCCTCTCTTCTCTCTCTGCACCGAACGTCTGACGTCACAGTCCAACAACGCTCAGATGGCGACGCCGACTCAAGACCGCAAGCAGATGACAACCAGCACCCTCGCACAGTCGGCAACCGAGACGGTTGGCAACGAGATCTTTGACTCCGAGTGCTTGAAGCTTATCAATGAATATTTTTATGGTGTCAGGTTAGTTGACTAACTATATGAAATAGATTTATAAATTCTTAGATAGTTTTTTTTTTCATTTTTTGTTTTTTTTTGTGTTTTGCCCGTGGCTTCACTCGCGTTAATTTATAATTTGACAATCAATTCGTACTGTACTCTGCTTGTAATAATATAATTCAATCATGATTTGAAAGCGACGTGGCGCCGTCTATTATCATATGACCGTTATTGTTGTTTTCCTCGGGAACAGTACTTTATTTCGGGATGAAAGGTACGCTATGTCCGTTTCTGTACACCTGATAAAGTATGTGCAAAAATTCAGGATGATCGGTTCAGTGGTTTAGGCGTGAAAAGAATAGCTAGCAGTTCGATCCTGCTCTTCACATTATTCTGTTTTACAGGTAAATAGAAAGGTGTATTCAAATTTGAGGATACAGACCATGAAACTGAACAACTTTCTCCATGGGACCATCTTATTAATCTCGAAAAAATAATCAGCCGTCCCATAAGGCTGGTATCAGCAACTCCACGTCAATGCGCGTATTTTGCGTATGGGAGCCGTCCCATATATCGTCGCTAATCTAACAAACTGACGTACCTGACATTTTGGACTAAGCCGATAGCCGACCTAACTATAGTAATTTGATACATTTTCCAAGTCGAATCGATCTGTCTAATTGGCGTCTAATCTATGTCTTATGGCCCCCATGATAATGCAAAAATCGAAACCGATATATTGTAACAAATATACTAGCCTAAAGAAATAAAAGGGGGCTAAAGTAAGACTTGAGACAATATATTAAATATTAAAAGATAAAAAATACAGACCGGTTTTTTAAAAAAACACATCCTACCTAACACACACAGTTATTTAGGGCGAAGGTAGAGGTTAGCTTGAAGTAGAAATTTGAGTAAGTCCAGGTTAGGCAAACACGCACGGATAGTTTGGAAGAGGAAGATTTTGAATTGAATCGCTCCGATAAATTAATGGTTATTTTCTATAACCCTCCTTTAGGGATCGACCGCAGTCGGGTAAGTTTTAGTCACTGAGTTAGTTTTCCCGGTCGAAGAATACTTTTAGGAGATGTTTCGTTTATAGCTTCCGGAGCAGAACTGAACAGTCTCCGAGTCTTCCATACATCGGTTCATCAGCGTTTTTCAAAAACGTCTTCCAATTTCAGATCCTTTCCACATTTGAAGCTTTCCGTCATCAGAATGCCAAACGCCACAGTCAATGCTTGAATCTGCCAGTAATATACGTTGAAAAACCTCTAACCTCTTCGATGAATTTAGTGAAATAAATAGATACTATAATATATCAACAGTTTAAAAAAAAAAAAAATAGCTTGCCCCGTAAAATGAGCTTCGAATCAGTTACGTCACTTAGTTAGATTAGCGACGATATTTGAGTAAGTATTGAAGTTTTGTATGGGACAGTTGATAAATTTTTTGCGATTACGATGTTGGTCCTATAAAGAAAGTTGTTCAGTTTGATGGTCTGTACCACACTCTTAAATTTGACCACACCTTTCTGGTACTTTAGACTGAGAATCCGATTTAAAATTAAAGTTATTCACTTTAACACAAAAGACCCTGATATTTCACTACATATCATTCGTTTTCAGAATCTACCCGGGTCAGGACCCAACCCACGTGTACATCGGCTGGGTGACGACGCAGTATCACCTGCACTCCAAGGACTTCAACCAGAGCAAGGTCACCAAGTCGTCCGTCATCATCACCGATGATTACGACAGGGTTGTTGAGAAGTAAGTATATGTAGTTTGTAAGTTGATAAGTCCTTTTATAACGAACTTTTGTGAGGTTAAGTTAACCATAAGCCTTTTATAACGAACTTTTGTGAGGTTAAGTTAACCATAAGCCTTTTATAACGAACTTTTGTGAGGTTAAGTTAACCATAAGCCTTTTATAACGAACTTTTGTGAGGTTAAGTTAACCATAAGCCTTTTATAACGAACTTTTGTGAGGTTAAGTTAACCATAAGCCTTTTATAACGAACTTTTGTGAGGTTAAGTTAACCATAAGCCTTTTATAACGAACTTTTGTGAGGTTAAGTTAACCATAAGCCTTTCAGCAAAATTAGCCAACGCCTTGAGAGCACTTACATATTTTTAAATTAGTTGATCCATAGACATTGTCCTATCAAAAAAAAAAAATCTATTTTTTTTAAACCACCCCTGTACCTATTGGAGCAAACAAAACAAAAAAAAATCAAATCGGTCAATCCGTTTTTGAGTTTTAACGAGACTAACGAACAGCAATTGATTTTTATACATAAGAAGCATAAGACAGATAGATGGAACGAGCATTGAGTATTTTACATAGAATAATAAAAATCAAGTCTGGTGAAAATCTAATTTTACACCAACCTTTCTTTATAAGACTTCTGCCAGTGACATCGTTCGCGTGGAAGTCGATAAAATACAAGCCATGTTACTCGCTGATAATGTAGCTTTCTGTAGGAGAAAGAATTTTTAAAATCTTTAATTTTTTTTTAGTTTATCCATTACAAACAAACATACTTACAAAAAAATATTATCTAAATAATAGTTTAGAGTTATTTTATGAGATATCTTCAAAAAGTATAAATTAGTTACATATGTTCTCAACTTCTTGTAATCAAAAATGTTTTTTGAATATACACCAAATTTGTTCCACTCCCTTCATCTTACCTGTCAATGGTTAAATTCAAACAGATTTTAAGTATAGCTCGCGTCACGTAAGTTTTCCGCTCTGAAACCAGGCTGTGCAGTCATTTGTGCGTCAAACTTTCATCACGCGAATTATAACATGCACTGTCTAAACATCATACAGTCATCCGACGAAACCCGAGCTTACGAAGTTCGGTGAACTTCGTATGCAGCTCGGGCTTCGTCGGACGACTGTACGATGTATAGACTGTGATAACATGTTTCCTTCCAGTGTAAACCGCCAGTCCTGCTACATGGTTCGCGCCGACGAGCTCTACAACGAAGTAATGGCCGAGGCCACAGCTAAGGGTGCCTCGCAAGGCATGTTCATCGGATGCTCGGTGGATACGTCTACAGGAACGGTTTCATTCACCTGTGAGGGGAAGGATACTAGCTTTAAGTTTAAGGTGAGTGAAATTAGGTCTGGGTTCGTACTATGACGTGAAAAATGATCATGGATCCAGTGTGAGAGAGAGAGACGGAGCTATATACGACCTATAGCACCATCCTTTTTTCCATGATGGATCCATGATCTTTTTTCACGTCATAGTACGGCCTGTTAAGATTTGAAATTTGGGCTTGTGGGTAAGTAATAACAGCCATACGGCTCGATCGATCAGGTTAAGCCACGCTTGCTGCGGTGAGTCCGTGGATGGGTGTTTATGTTTACGTATCAAGACCCTTCCGTGCCTCGGAAAGCACGTTAAGCCGTTGGTCCCGGCTGTCATTCGTGGATCTTTGACAGTCATGGGTCTGTCAACGAAGTCTGACAATCAATCTTACCAATGGGTAGGTAACGTATTACCCAGTAACTGGGTTCTGGAGGTCAGATAAGCAGTCGCTCCATGTAAAATACTGCTATTCAGCTGCATCCGGTTAGACTGGAAGCTGACCCCAACATAGTTGGGAAAAGGCTAAGCAAATGATGACGATTTCAATAATTAAGTACATATTAATAATCTACATGATGAACAAAAAAAATATTTTTAGTCATAATCTCTATTACGATAGAAATTATGTTCTTTACAACTTAGAAGTAAAAATAATTTCGGAAACCACTTTTACAATATTTGTGTTATAAGTAAATTCAATTTGAAACTTTTCTTCCAGGTACGGTAGGTACCTTGTTTATTTGGATGCAACCTCTACTTCTGAATGCAAAGCATTATAAACAATCCCATACCTATAACCACCACCTTTTTCCAGATGGAGCCAGAAACAAAACTCTTCCCCGCGATCTTCGTAGAGGCCACATCCAAGGAGATCCTTCAGATAGAACTGGGCAGGTCTACCACCAGCCTGCCGCTGTCTGCTGCAGTGCTGCCGACGAGCGACAAGCACGTCATACCGCAGTTCCCGCCCAGGCTGAAGGTGCAGTGCTTGAAGCCGCATCAGTGGGCTAGGGTGAGTATCTTCAGAATTATTTTGAACTAGAACTTCTCACTAATTTGAACCGGTTTCTGAAGAATTCTTAAACGGAGTTTAAACTCTCAATAGCTATTGATTCGACAAAATTATCTATTTAAGCGAATTTTTTAAGTCCAGTTTTTTGAGGTCTATTCTTAAATTATTATTACGAAACTTGTAAACTTTAGTGGTCCTTTGGTACTTATTGGTTTACAGTTATAATTTATGATAAGGTTTTTTTTTTCGACCGAGAAGAGGCCTGTGTCCCAGCAGTAGAAACATTATAGGCTGATTATACTATTTATGCCATATAAAATAAAAACCTAAAAAAAAAAAAAAAATAAAAAAAAAAAAAAAAAAAAAAATAAAAATAAAAATCCTTAAATTAATTATATCTGAATGAATACAAACTGAAAATTGTCTTTACATATTTTTATTTAAAACTGAATTCTTGACTTACAGGTACCAAATCAATCTCTACAAGTACATGCTCTCAAGTTATCTGACATCCGCGGTTGGTCCATGCTGTGTGAAGATGCAGTGTCCATGCTAGCTTTACATATACCAGGTAACTTCACCAATTTCTTAGTTTTGATAGACAATCAATCTGCCTAGCCTTTTCCCAACTATGTTGGGGTCGCTTCCAGTCTAACTGGGTGCAGCTGAATACCAGTATTTTATACCGCAAATAAACGTTTTTTCTTTCTTTCTTTCTTTATATGGAGCGATCTATCCGATTTCCACAACCACAACCCAGTTAATGGGACCCCCACACCTTGGTAAGACTAGTTGTCTAGTTGTCAAAGATCTACAAATGACAGCCGGGACCAAAGGCTTAACATGCTTTCCGAGACACGCAGGAGTCTCGGTATGTAAAGATGGTCACCCAGCCACGCACCAACACCGGCAAGCGTAGCTTAACCTGATGGATCGACCCGTACTGCTATTATTACTTAGCCACGAGCTCCTAGACAAGGAATGAAAAAGCACTATAAGATCCATTTTTACTTGCACCTTATTAATTTCTTAACAATTTCGCTTCGTCACTTCTTCGTGTCGCTGGTACGTTTTATTTTAGATCACTTTTAGATATACAGTGTCGTTCCGTCAGTGTACCATCGCGAAACTTTCCGGTGAGTCACTTATCAACCTTATTGCGTTAGTAATAAGGTCGACAAGTGGGTCACCGAAAAGTAAACAAAAATTGTAAAGATCCCAAAAAGATAAGTAGAGTGGGCTGCATCAATTGGGTACCCCAGTTGTATTAAAATTATAAAACAACCGGGGTACCC
This sequence comes from Cosmia trapezina, assembly GCA_905163495.3. Lineage (NCBI taxonomy): Eukaryota > Metazoa > Arthropoda > Insecta > Lepidoptera > Noctuidae > Cosmia > Cosmia trapezina. The sequence continues at coordinate 10,827,893 of LR991045.1, forward strand.
AATTGATGCAGCTCACTGTACATTTCGATGCTGTTTTTTTGTGTTCGCAATGTTTTAATTGAATACATTTTGTTTTACAGAGGAAGATCGTTGTATAGACATTCTGGAACTGATAGAAATGGACAAGTTATTGAGTTTCCACTCTCATACGCTGACACTGTATGCTGCGTTATGTTACCAGAGTAATTATAGGTAAGTCATTATTACTATTAATTAAGTTTTAAGAATCCGAAGAAAAATGTGAGGCATACTTGCTTACATTAAGCCGACTTTCGCATAGACGTAAAAATATCGCGGCGATTTTTGTCGCGCACTGGATTTTCAACACTCTGCTTAGCGTCGAGAGTTGAAAATCTAACAGTGTGTTTTTTCGATGCGCTGGGATGCACTCTGTTGTTGTTAGGTTGGATTGTCAATGTTCGGCTCCAACACTGAGAGTTGAAAATCCAGTGCGCGATAAAATCCCGCCGCGATATTTTTACGTCCGAGCGAACGTCGGCTAAATGATAAAGGACAGAGCAACTTTTTCTAAAATTTCCAGTCCTAGTTCGATTTTATACTTTATGAGTTCGATTAAAAATTATAAAACAATATCGAAAACGGGTCTTATCGCGATATTCTTTTTAACGAGGTAAACAGGTACCTACTTGTTGTTGTTGTTGTTGTTGTTTTTGTTTTGAGTAAAAGTTATCAGGCCTTAGATTGTTAATATATTACAATACTTTACACGATTTTTGCTGGATTTAACAATACATCAATCTGCCTAGCCTTTTACCAACGATTTTGGGGTCGGCTACCAGTCTAACCGGATGCAGCTGAATACCGGTATTTTACATGGAGCGACTGCCTGTCTGACCTCCACAGCCCATTATCTGGGTAATACGATAACCCTTGGTTGTCAGACTTTCGGGCTTCTGACGACCCGTAACGACTGTCAAAGATCCACGAATGACAGCCGGGACCAACGGCCTAACCTAACGTGCTTTCCGAGGCACGGAGGAGTCTCGGTATGTAAAGATGGTCACCCATAACAATTATTTATGTTATATTTCCAGGGCCGCCCACGCTCTATGCACGCACGTAGATCAGAAGCAGCTCCTCTACGCGATCCAGTCACAGTACATGTCAGGTCCACTGCGGCAAGGCTTCTACGATCTGCTCATAGCCTTGCATCTCGAGTCGCACGCAACTACTATGTGAGTATACAAACTTTTCGTCACACCTTATCCAATCCTATGATTGCTCTTATTCAGTTCAACTTGTGCAATAAAATTTTATCTATTTTAACCTGGAGAATGTTTGGAGAACCAGTGATCAAAACAGGATAGCAAACCCTCCGCAAACCGCCCGACACAATATCAGGGCCTCAAGTCTGCTATTACAATAGTGTCAGAATGGTCTATCATTGATTTCATAATTGTGGATTTTGACAAGTTTGGTAATCTACTAATCTAATGGCGTCATAATGGCGTCATTATGACTTTCCAATGGTCAACCACTGACACTTTATTGTAAGAAATTATGAATTTAGCAGATTACGAACTTTTAGCACAATGACAATGCAGTGACAATGGGATCGTGTTGGAATGACGAATTTTTTAAAAATAGCAGACTTGGGGCCCAGTTGCCGTGCCCTTTTAGCGCCCGGCACAGTGCATCGAAAAATCTTTTTGATAGAATACAGAGTAATTAAATAAAAAAAGCAGATTAAACGAGCTAGGGTCAGAGACCAGGGTCGCCAGGGTCGTAAATATACGATTCTGGCGGAATGAACACGAAAATATTTGTCGGATTAATCCGACAAATATCGAAATGTCGAAAAGTGGGTCACCGAAAAGTAAACAAAAATTGTAAAGATCCCAAAAAGATAAGTAGAGTGGGCTGCATCAATTGGGTACCCCAGTTGTATTAAAATTATAAAACAACTGGGGTACCCAATTGATGCAGCTCACTGTACATTTCGAGTAAGCGGTTATAGGATTGATGCGGAGCTAAACTTGACAAATATTGCAATAACATTTCGCCGTGCGAGAAAAAATTACCCCAATAGCATCATGTAAAACGTAACATACCTACACGTTTTCCTTGTAAAGGCAGGCAGAAACCACTACGTTTTAAAATAACTACACGAGGACATACGGGTAACATGAATTCGCGTAAGCATAATCATATTTTTGTGTTCCTCGCAGGGAGGCGTGTAAGAATGAGTTCGTAATACCATTAGGACCAGAACTGAAGTGTTTGTACGAGGACCCCGACATGGGACACAGTCTGCGCTCCTTGCAGACTGAGAGTGTGTGTCCTCAGATGAAGATGACTGATATAGCGTGAGTATTGCTCAGTATAGCTCTGATAGCTCGATATAGCTAGTTGATATTGCGATTGGCGGCCATCTTAGTGACGTAGTCGAATTGTCAGCTCAAGACTTCTATCACTTTTATAGTATTAGTAGGTAATTTAATAGGAAATATTTATAATTAAATACCTAAGTTTAGATATATGTAAATACCTAATATTCTTCTTATATATAAAAATCAATTGCTGTTCGTTTGTCTGGCTAAAACTCGAGAACGGCTGGGCCGATTTAGCTGATTTTGGTTTTGAAATGTTTGTCGTAGTCCAGGGAAGGTTTAAACGGTGAGAAAAATTGGAAAAGTTGGAAAATTCGGGAAAACTGAATTGGACAGGACAACGTCTAGTCTGTCGGGTCAGCTAGTGTAATATAAATACCTATAACCCTCGGTTATTAACTTTTTTGTTGTTTATCTTTTTGTTAACTGTACTTTTTTGCGGTGGATGACGTCATGTAGCTGTTATTGTGTCAAGGTTCCATCGCAATATCAACGTGCGGGGCTTGTAAAGTGTTTGTTCGAGGACCCCGAGTACGAGTTTATGGCGTCAACATCATTATTCTAACGCAATAAAGTGCGCCCCGCCCGGCGCGCGGCAACCCACGCTGAATTAGCTCGACACGTCGAGCCCGCCGCGTACTTGTAGCTTCATACCTAAAATATCGTGCGGCTGGCTTGCTTGTATGTAAATCTAGAGTTCTTAGTTCATAAGTTCTTTCTTTCTTTTCTTCCAGTGAAAGTATAACAGAGATCAGCAACCTTTACTCGCCTTACTTCCCCCTCGAAGTAGTTCGCGAGTTCGTGATGCAAGCGTTAGCTGAGGCCGTGGAGACCAACCAGGTCCACAACCGGGACCCTGTGGGAGGCAGCAATGAAAACCTGTTCCTGTGAGTTGGGTTTTGAAATCTAACATTCACAAATCAAAATAAGCCAAATAGCCTCTTTTCTGTGCTTCTCATAGTTTTTTTTTTTTTATGAAACTCGCTCAGTACCTACTGGTTATTTTTATCCACGCAACTGCATTATAAATCACAGGCCCCTGATAAAGCTGGTAGACCGTCTACTGCTGGTCGGTATGATGCGCGACGAAGATGTGGAGAAGCTACTCATCATGACCAACCCTGAAACGTGGGACTCTTCCTTTGATAAAGGTAATTTACTAGAACTTACGTTGGCATGAGAACCGCAATAATATTGTAATGGGAATTCCTGAACACACTTCGCGAGAAAACTACTTACCGCTTCGTAAAGCTGTAAACTTTTGTGATCCTTGGAGCCATTAATTTTCAATTTAGTGGTCCTTTTAGTATAAAAATATTAGCTATTCTGTTCCTTCTTCGCGTCATTTTCTGACAACCAGTCTTACCAAGGGGTATCGTATTACCCAGTAACTGGGTTGTGGAGGACAGATAGGCAGTCGCTCCATTTAAAATACTGGTATTCAGCTGCATCCGGTTAGACTGGAAACCAACCCCAAAATAGTTGGGAAAAGGCTAGGCATCATTTGTTAATGTATGTATGAATAAATAGTCTGGAGTGTCGTGGGACACGAACTTCCTTTCGATGTATATTATGTATCAATACAGAGCCAGCTAGTATTGTTTTTGTTAAAAAATAAAAACAAAACATTTCGACACTTGAAACTGGCGGCATAACGCTTTTTCGTTCTAAAAAATGTCACGCAAAATCCTGCATCGCGCAAGCAGAGTTTACCGCGCGACTTGCATACAACATCCCGACATCAAGCGTCAGGTCGGAGGATCCTCCCTTTTCTATGGAGGATGAGTGAACTTTACACCCTGTTCCTCATGCCTCTATACTAGGTTTCAATTCCCGTTCTTTCGTTAGCAAATAATTTCATTAAACCTTTTATAAAAACTAACAAACTACCACATATTATTTTTTCTCCAGAGGGTAAAGACGAGCACCGCAAAGGTCTCCTCCACATGAAGATGGCGGAAGGTGCCAAGCTACAGATGTGCTACCTACTGCAGCATCTCAACGACATACAGCTGAGGCACAGGGTTGAAGCCATTATTGCTTTCGCGCATGATTTCGTTGGAGATCTACAGACTGATCAGCTGAGGTAAGGCCGAATAGTTTTATTAATTATAAGGAAGGAAGTATTTCCAGTAAGATGCTGGTAGGGATCTTGACCGTAGTTCCGGGATTGTCCTGATAGCCGTGGAATAACTCTCCACTCCTCAAGCACCTCAGGAAGTAGCCCCTTTTCGCTAGGTTAGTAGGTGCTAGCGACCGTTTTCGGGGTCCCATTATTCAGTGTGCAAGTCACCCCCTGCCATTTTATCCGTGTATGTTGATGAAGCAATTACAACCCCGAATACATCGTTGATGTGTCATTTTTGACATCGCCACTTATATTGTGTATGACAAGGTTCGAAGTATAGTCAATATTTTCATAGGCATGCATGATGCATGCATGCTATATTTATATTTTCATAGGTTGCATTCATATATGTTATCTTGCAGACGTTACACGGAGATCAAGCAGTCGGACTTGCCGAGCGCGGTTGCCGCTAAGAAGACCAGGGAGTTCCGTTGTCCGCCTAGAGAACAGATGAATGCTATACTCAGTAAGTTATTAGTTCTTTAGTTCATTCTGTATACAGGGTGTGATTTTAATCGCCGTTATCCTCTTAAAGGGTCATTGTACTCATCATTATGAAGTATGGGAACAAAAATGAAATCGCGAAAAAATCTGATGTTCCGTACATTTTGATGAGTTACGCGAACATTATATGTAGGGAACAGCTGATTTTTTTCGTAATTTCAGGTTTGGTTCCATAGTAAAAAAAGCTAAGCTAAAAGGTAAGCTGTTCATAATGATGAGTACAATGAGGGATCATTGTACTCTTCATTATTAACAACTTTATGAGACTTATTTTTTTTTTTATTACAAGTGTAATTTTAATCACCGTTATCCTCTTAAAGTTAAGTATTGATTTTTTCTCATTTTTTTTTATCCAAAGCATTAAAAAAAAACACTAGCCCACAGTAGTAGCCCATCGGCATCAGGAATAGAGTCAGCTCAGTACGTTTTATTTACTGACAATTATTATTATTTACTGAAGGCAGAACTTGGTGTCCCAAGTAATGTCTGCGTTAATCACGAATCTCTAGTTGAATTACCACAATATTAAATGCAAGTTATAAAATTAAATAAACTTTACTTTAAGTTTGTTATTTCAACACAAAACCCTAAACAATCACTCACGTCCTAACAGGTTTCAAGCACTTAGAAGAATCCGAAGACAAGGACAACTGCCCGTGTGGTGAGGAGTTGATCGCGCGCATGAACGATTTCCACGAGAGCCTCATGGCGCATGTGTCGTTACATGCGCTACAGGAGCCCGATGGATCGGTAACTATGTTCTTATAATCCTTTCAAATGAAAAGCATTTATTTCAAATCAACCAGGAGTTGGTCAGTTGGTCAGAAAGTTGAATCTAATTGACCATTACAAAATTTAGATCTCTATGGAGGAGAACGGGCAAGAAACTCCACGGACCCTCTTCTTAATCACGATTTTATTGTATTAAATAGGAAGTACAAACAGCTACTTTATGCAATATTACAAACAGACATTACACCATAAAAGATATGGCTTTTTTTTTTTTTTTTTTTTAATGGCTTCTCGCAGTTGACCACGGGGGGTCGAGACTGTTTAACCGGACTTTCCTGTGGCTGCTTTAAGCGAGAGCTTAAAGCCTCCGGCCAGGCTTAAAACTAAGACTTAAAACTAGGGGTTTGAGCGACTCTGCATGTCGCTGCGGTAAGGGTAGGGAGGACAGCCAGAGGGTTCAGGCTGGGTCGTGACGCGATAACATCCAAGGTACGAGGTACGAGAATGATCGGTGGGCAAGGGGAGTTTAGTGGCGGGTTAGAGGCTACAGGCTCGGCTGCGCTACCGGCTGGCGCAGCCTCGCCGAGTAGAGGGCAAGAGGGAGGTGGGCAATTACGTTTTCGACCTCGACGGCGGGGTCGGAACGTAGATCTTATCTTGCGTTTGCGGAGCGTACTGGTGGCCTTATTACTCTCCTGTAGGAGAGTTATAGAGTCATCAGGTTCGGAGAGAACATGTTTAGGACGGCGGGTCCTACTAATCCGGGAGGGAACATAGTTGGCGGATTCGACAACCAAAGGGTTGCGATGTTTCGCGGCGGTTTCATAGAAACGCACGGAATTGCGTTTCAAAAATTGTCGGATTGTTGGGATTTTGAGGTCAAGGTGGAGGTTTTCGTTCCGAACGAACCAGGGGGCACCCGTTATCTTTCGGAGAAAACGGTTTTGCAGTGTCTGCATTCTATGTATGTGGTCCCCACCACATACATAGAATGCAGACACTGCAAAACCTTGGCGTGAGCAAATACCGAGCCCGCATAGGTCATGATGGGCCGAATGATGGCTGTATAAATGCGCAACTTGCACTTAAGTGACAATTTGCTACGTGCATTCAGAACGGAATGTAGTCTACCGAGGGCAAAAGCGGCCCGTGAACGAGCGAGCTTTATGTGCTCGGAGAAGTTTAGGTGCTCATCGAGCGTGACACCGAGATATTTGGCTCGCTTCTCCCAAGGGATCGGCTTGTCAAACATCATGATTGGTCGGGGTAAAGGACGTGTGTGGTACGGTTTCAGAAAGAGAACCACTTGGCTTTTATCCGGGTTTACTTCGATTGTCCACCTACGAAACCACCAGGCGAGGTTATCGACTGCGGTTTGGAGAGTACGAGATATCGCGTCTGGGCTTTTTCCCGTGTAGTAAATGGCCGTATCGTCTGCGAACAGAGCCAACTGAGCCTTTCTACTTTTCGGGATGTCGCTGGTAAATAGAATAAAGATAAGGGGTGAAATTACAGAGCCCTGTGGTACGCCTGCGCGAATTGGGTGGGGTGAAGATAGCGCTCCTTCGATTCGGTATCGAAAAGTGCGGTTTGACAAAAAGTCACGTAAAATGAGCACGAGACGGTCTGGCACTCCGAGTTTGTAAAGCTTATAAATTAAGCCGTTGTGCCAGACTTTGTCAAAAGCTTTCGCTATATCGAAAAATACCGCTCCCGTCATCGAACCGCGCTGAAAGCCAGCGCCTATGTGTTCGATGATGCGGTGAACCTGATTTACACAAGAATGTTGGGTACGGAACCCGAACTGTTCGTTAGGTATGAGGCCCTTTGTCTCGGCATAGTCTCTGAGGCGCTTATAAATAAGTCTCTCATAGATTTTGCCGAGGACACTGAGCAGGCTAATGGGGCGGTAGCTAGAGGGCTCGCTCTTGGGCTTACCGGGCTTATTTATACCGATAACGGTGGCCTGTTTCCAGGCTTCCGGAAATATGTTATTGCTCAGGGCACCATTGAAGATGGTGGCCATTAGCATAATTAAGTGGGCAGGGAACAGTTGGACCACCCTATTGGTGATTCCGTCTGAGCCAGGGGCTTTGCGGGGTCTCAGACCCTTGATTATCTCGTGCACCTCGTCCGGAGTGACGGGGGGCAGGGGACAATCAGGGTCTTCGACGGGAGGAAGGGAGGCTCTACGTTCGACCTCAGAGAGGTGAGCTTGGTCAACCGGTAGAGAGCTGGGTGTGCATTGCGCCTCGAGGCTGTCGGCAAGGCATTCCGCCTTGTCGACATCATCGGAGGCAATGGTTTTGTCCGGGCGAACTAAGGGTGGCATAGATGCTATCCTCGGGGATCTAAGTCTCCTCTGGAGTTCCCAGAAGGCAAGGTGGTTTGGCTCTAGTTCGCTCAGCATCTTATCCCAGCCGGCGTTACGCAGTTCCTCCATACGTGTCCTTACAGACTTCTGTAAGTAACGCATGTGGACTTTGTTCGCGCGACAGGGAAAGTTGCTGTAGGCACGGACCGCCGCGTTCTTCTCAGTCAGCAGCTCACGTACATCGTCCGGCAACTTCCAGCGGCGGTCTTCCGCCGCAGGAATTTCCCTTGAACAATCGTTCAGGACAGATTGTACGTGTTCTGTGAGTGAGTCGATCGCGGCCGTCGTGTCAGCGATAGAGTCAAATTGGTCGGGTATAGCGTCTAAGTGAGGGGAAGAGGAGGATTTCAGGCAATCGCTTACTTTCGTCCAATCCGTCACTTTTTGGGTGCAAGGTGGTTCTGAGGGGTCACGGAGACCTAAACGGGGGACTAGACTTACGACAACCGGTCGATGGTCAGAGTCCAGTTCATGTATCGCTTCTATAGAGTCCAACCGAAGGTTGATATTCTTTAGAAGCGCTACATCAAGCACGTCAGGGGTATGGTTATGGTCGTGGGGAAAGTGTGTCGGAGTCATTGGAGCAATGACGTCAAAGTTTAAAATGGAACAGAGGTCGAACAAATGTCTACCTCTGGTAGTGGTCAAGGAGCTATTCCAGGCGGTATGCTTGGCGTTGAGATCGCCCGCTATAATGACGGAGTCACTCAAGCCGCATAAGATATTAAAGTCGTCAGATAAATTCTGGTAATTCTCTGGGGCGGTACGGGGTGGAATGTAAGCCGATACTAAAGTGATCGGCTGGTGGCCTGTCATGCCAAGGCGGCAGACAGACACTTCCAAACGTGTGAGAGGAGGAGGGTCAATGGGGATGCAATAAAGGGTGGATTTATAGTAGATTAGGGTACCACCCGCGTAAGATCGCGTCCTATCATTGCGCACTATACGGTAGTTGGCAATAGGTGGGTTACGGTGGTTGGGTTTTAGAAAGGTCTCCTGTACAAGGAGGATATCTAACTGGTGGTCGCGGAGGAAAGTGCAGATTTCGTCGCGTTGGTTTTTAATGCCATTGGCATTGAAAAAACATAGTTTAAGGGATCGGAGTTTGGTTCTCGCAATAATTTGTCTATCCATTATTGGTTAGATTTATTGGAGAAGGAGACCAGGGCTTGCGTGATCTCCGGGTATGCATTATAAATGTCATGAATTTTGCGCAAGTCGCCAGCGCTCCTGGCGACGACCAGCTCGTTAGCCATTTGCATCGCACGGGGCGACATAAATGTAAGAAACGTACCGGTAATTACATTGAACGGGTCAACAGGGTTGGTACCGGCCCCAATAGTGGTAGGGGTGGCGGTAGCGGTAACGTTAGCGGTAGTGGCGGTTGCGCTTTTTGGCGCGGCCGCGAGTTTAGTGGGTTGGGTAAGGGGTGGCTTTGGGATGCTATGATCCACGAGAGCCGGCATGGGTAAAAGAGGTGGTTGCGAGGACCTCAAAGCAGGAAAAGCCTGCTGGTGGAGGCCTGCGAACCAAGGCAGGGTCTCTGGGGACTAAGCCTCGGGGGCATGTCGGGTACCTTGAAGGAGTAAGGGCATTCTCTTTGCTGACGAACGTCCGAACGTTTGTTCAGCTTAGAGGAATTATTTTTTGGGGCTTTGGAGCAGCCACGGTAATTAGCTGGGTGCCCAGCTTCACCGCAGAGCACACAGCTCGAAAGTTCGGTGCACAAGGTGCGATCTTTCGGCCGAGAGCACTCAGAAGTGCCATGCGGTCACCCAGGCACTTGACGCACCTGGGTCTCGCATGGCAGTTCCTTTGAGAATGACCGTAAAGCTGGCAGCGGTGGCACTGGCCAACGAGGCCATTCTTACGGGGCTTCTCTATCTCAAAGCCTACCAGGTTACATATCGATTTGATTTTAAAAATCGGATGGTACCCCTCAGAGGGGGGCAGACTACGAGGACCATGTCGTAAGCTTCCCCTCCCCTGGAGCGGTGCATCCGATGAACCTCATCTACAGGAATCTGTTGCGACTCAAGGTCGGCTTTGATTTCCTGAGTCGGAATTTCTTTTGGGATCCTGCGGATCACCACGCGAGTCTGGCGATCCTCGGGTAGAGAGTATGTGTGGAAAGACACAACTCTCGACTTTAAAAGTTTGGTAAGTTCCCTGTAGTCTTTCGGCGTCGGTACTGATACCTTAATACCCTGTTGGGTAGAGCGGGCGCTGGTGAAACCGATCCCGAGATCGGTACACCACTTGGAAACGTCGGTCCACTTTGCCTTGTCTTGAATATAGACGGGAGGCGTGGCGGCCGACTTAAAAGGGGCAATAGGGTTATCCTGCAAGGAGGATGGAATGGTAAGGGCGGGTGGGGCCAAGGGCAGGGCAGAGGGTTTAGGTGGAGGAGGGGGAGAGTCTGTGTTCTTCCCCTTCTTCGCCTTGGTTTTCGCGGCTTTCGTCGCCTTCCTTTTCTTATTCTTCCGACCCTCGACGACCTGGAAGCCGTCGTCGTCGTCGGAAGAAGAAGGGGAAGGGGACGAAAGAACGGGCTGGGCAGAGTGCTCGGCCTCGACATCGGAAGAGTAAGGTGAGGTAGGGCCTTCAGTGTCCATGGACACTGTCGGGCAGTCTACGTAATGGACCGTAGGTAGAGATTGGGTGGGCTCGAGAGCATCGCTAAAAGTAGCGATGTCTGAGGCAGGGGCATGCTGAGTCTCAGCGAGTTTTGCCGCGATTTTCGCGCGGAAATCTGGGCTTTTAAGAAGCGCTTCGATGAAGGAGTCTGGATCCTTAAGGATATCCTTAAGATACAGCTCCTTCGCTGACGCGGACGCGGCCATCCTAGAGGAGGAACATAAACAAAATCCTATCAAATCCTAACACCTAACTCCCCGGGTGGGATTGCCCGGGGGCCCTAACCCTTCCTGTCGGGTGATGACAGGGAGGTGTGTACCTATCGGTGACCGACCTACGCTTGTGTCATCCGTGCCAGTCTTAATGTGCAACGGGGCCCTGACTAAAAACTAGCGCGAAGGGTGTAGACACACCCTAAAGACAGACACTAGGTGCAAGCTGTGGAAGGAAGACTGTCATCCAGTGCCGACTAGGAGACCCCCAAGGCCGGTTAACACTGGGACCCGTCCAGCTGACTGCCTCTCCCTGAAGGGGTTCGGCGGGTGTGTTGTGTCAACACCCCACTCGGATTCGTTGGCACCGTGAGGTTTCCTCCGAGGACCACGAAACAGTGGATTTTACCCGGAAGGGACCAAAAACAGCGCGAGTGACGTTAGTACGAGAGAGAAATATTTTGCCTTGATAAAGGCACTTGGTCTGATCGTGTGTCGAAATAATTAATTAAATTAATAATTAATTATTCGACGATCGGGAGTAGTCAGGTGACTACGAGGACGCCACGAATAGCAGCGCAGCGAAGGACAGCGAGCGCAGCGGGAGCGCACAACCGCACGCGACGAGTGCCGAGCGTCGTATGAAAAGATATGGCGTTCTAGTATAGCTTTTTATGTGTGAAATAATTTTTGTAAGGGGAAGAAAACTGTCAAATTAGTTTCGCGTAGATGGCGCTAAGTGTGTGTTACATTCATTCTGGTACCTTGTTAAAAACTTAGCCGCGAGATGGCGCCAAGTGTTGTTTCTTGTCGCCGATTGGTCGCTTTGTCAACAAGATGACTTTGACAAGTGACAAACACGCAGCGCCTTCTTGCGGCGAAGCTTCGAGGAAACAACCCCATTGGATCAGTACTTTCAGAGATTACCGCTGTTAAACAAACAAAAATACCGTTTTATAAGTTCAGATTTAGATTCAAAAAGTGGAGGGGCCGTGGCTAACTAAAAGCTGCATGGCTTTTTCAATCAAGTTTAAAAAATACCGCTTTATAAGTTCAGATAGATTCAAAAAGTGGAGGGGCCGTGGCTAACTGAAAGCTGCATGGCTTTTTCAATCAAGTTTAAAAAATACCGCTTTATAAGTTCAGATTTAGATTCAAAAAGTGGAGGGGCCGTGGCTAACTGAACGCTGCATGGCTTTTTCAATCAAGTTTAAGCAACGCTTGAAAAGGTCGGCCCGTACTTGGATTATTTATCATCCATGATATACGGATACCCCTCCGTGTACGGAAAGCACGTTACGCCGTTGGTCCCTGCTGTTATTCGTGGATCTTTGACAGTCGTTACGGTCAGTCAGAAGCCTTGAAAGCCTCAATTAAAGGAAGTCGCTTTAATAGGGATGATTCCTGGGTAAAAAAAAGAAATTCTATTTAGTCCGTCAGTCAGATAATAAAAAATATTAGACACTTATTTTTTGCTTTATCATATTAATAAAAAAATACTTAGAGAACACGCATTCAAGTTCCCAGTGGAGGCTCGCTACGTCACAACAAATCTAGCAAGGAGTAACGACGTCATGCTACATTACTAGTAAAATACTGATATTCAGCTGCCTCTGACACTCGTATTTATAGTCAAGTAAAAGTAATTACTTAAGTAAAAGTTATTGCTCAAGCAATGATTTTCTTTCTATAGTTTAGTAATTACTTGAAGTTAAAACTGTCAAAGCTTAGCATTCTTAGCCAAGTAATAGTCACCATTTTCTTTACTTACGAATTCTACCCTCAAGTATGAAATTACTTAGTAGCAAGTAATTACTTTGATTATAAATACGAGCCTGAGACTGGACACTGGCCGCATAGTTTGGAAAAGGGGGCCCCCGTTTTTCCAACTGACACAGATTTATTTGTTTACGCAAATCTTCCAACACTACTGTTACAGATCAGCGATCCAATTTGGTAGAGTGGCCTTACATGCTACATCCTAAAAAATTACATACTACTTAAATCCTAAATCTAAACCTACATCTAGATGATGACATCCATTGCATATTTTCTAGCTGGTACTAGATACTTGTATTGTTGTTTCAGGAGAACCAAGAGCCAGAGGCGAAGCCAGGCGCGTTTGGCAAATTATACAACATTATAAACACCGTTAAGGAGTTAGAAGAGGAAGCTAAGGTAACAGCTGTACAGCGGTGTTTATTAAATAAATACTCGTGGCTAAGTAATTAAACTCAAACTCAAAGCATTTATTTCAAATATACCAATAACAGGCACTTTTGAATTGTCAAGAGATCGGTCAGTCAGAAATATGAAGCTAGTTGCCCATTCCAAAGCGTAGTTGGTTCCTATGGAGAAGAACGTTCAAGAAACTCCACGGTCAATCTTTTAAAACAAAATCTCGTTATAAAATATTGATTACATCATTAATGTTGAAATTATACATGTCAGAATGATGCAGAACGTTAAAAGAGTACGTAATAAAAATATAAAAAAATAACAGTCGCACGGGTCGATCCATTAGGTTAAGCTACACTTGCCGGGCTTGGATGGGTGACCATCTTTACATACCAAGATCCCTCCGTACCTCGGAAACCACGCTGCTGGTCAAAGTGCTATTGAAATAAATCAATACCTGAAAATAGGTCATTGAAGTTATCATTATGAACAACTTTTAATATGGGACAAACACTGAAATCGAAAAAAAAAAACAATTGTTCCAAACACATAGTGGAGTTATTGGAACATGAATGTATGGAACAGCGGATATTTTTTTTTTTTTGCTATTTCAATTCAATTAACTCTTTTTGGCTTTTGAGTTATTACAATTACTTACTTATACCTTATATTTTTATGAGCAAAGGTTTAATTTTAACAAAAATAATTGATTTACTTTATTTTATTTTATTTATAGAACATATAGCTAGCGTTTTTACAGTATTTGTAAAAACAGTAAAACTATAAGTAACCAAAAAATCTGCACAAAGCATGACATAACTTAAAATAATAATAAAAAACAGATCGTTTAATACTAATCAATAATCGTTTAAAGCAAACTGTTTATACATCACAAATATTATTGTATCTATTTTCCAGGCGATAGAAGAACCTATAAGGAAGACTCCTGAGGAGAAGTTCCGCAAGGTTCTGATCCAGACCATCGTCAACTGGGCTGAGGAGTCGCAGATAGAAACACCTAAACTCGTCAGAGAAATGTTCAGGTAATGAAATGTCATTTTCTAAGACGAAGTACTATTGCCATATCTATTTTCGTGTAGTGCAGTGGTGGCCCAGTAGTTACGGCCCCGACTTGTGAGTATAGGTCGTGGGTTCGAACTCAGGCAGGAGCTTTACTTGGTGTAAATAATTTCATCAGCACTGCTCTCAAAACGGTGAAAGAAAACATCTTGAGGAAACCGGCATGTCCTAGAACCAAACATTTCAAAGACATGTGACATCTACCAACCCGCCGTGGGGCCGCGCCCACTCCCTCTCGAAGAGAGGAGGTCATTTTTTTTCGAGCTTATGCTAAATTACTGAGGGCTTTTACTGGGGAAGTACAACCAACATGTCTATTTTTCACCGGAAAAGTTCGGCTAGCAATCTAATATGAAAACTACTTTTAACCAATTTTTTTCAAGTTGGCTGTAGGCGAGTTTGCCGTTCAATAACATGACAAATGACCGTCGTCATCAACCGTGAAAGCCAGAAAATATATCTTACAAATTTCTGACTATGATATAATTTCCTTTCAGTCTTCTAGTACGCCAATACGACGCTGTCGGCGAGTTAATCCGCGCGTTAGAAAAGACGTACGTCATCAATGCAAAGACAAAGTTAGACGTAGCAGAGATGTGGGTGGGACTCAGTCAGATCCGTGCACTGCTGCCTGTGCAGATGAGCCAGGAGGAAGAGGAACTCATGAGGAAGAGGCTCTGGTAAGTGTTGTAACGATATAGTCATCATTCACGTCCATTCGCGTAGAAAGCTTTATAATTTGTTGCGACCCTATTGGTCGAAACAAATTATGACAGCGATGACTTACTATTTTCTTAACGCTAATAGATTATAGCAACAGTTAGACGTGGCACGTATGTGGTAGGGCATGCAAAAACCGGGCTGTTTTAAAGAACCGTATTTTTTTCGGGTTTTTTGTTTACAAAACCGGTGGAACCGGATAAATCGGTTTTTTCGGTTTTTTTTTATAAATTTTACTAAAGAAATCAAAAATATGTGTAAAGCAATGAAAATGCTGAAGTCTAATCAAAATATGTATTTTTTTACGTTTATCTAACTTATATGATATATTAATGAGCATTTGTTATGACTGAAATAAGCTACAACTACTAAGTAATAATACAAAAAGTTTTTGTTGTTTATACATAATATGGAATAAAGCTTATTATTTAGGAAAAAACCATATTCTTCAAAACTTAAGATACCTTTTTTTTTTTTTTTTTTTTTTCTTTTTTTTTTTTTTTTTTTTTTTTTGAGGGTGGGAAATCATCAAATAACTTCTCCCGCTCTGGGTGGAGCGGAAGGGCGTGTCAGACTTTTACTGACTAAAACCCACCCGTGTTCCTTCAGTTGCCTATGCCAGGGCCGCGGTAACCCCTTCGGACAATCCGCGACCCCAGCGGCAACTTAAGATACCTAACATACAAAATTAGAAAAAACATTTGGTAAGTACACAAAGGTCTAAAATCACAGAATATTAAATAACAATTTAACTATCATAAAATACAAACAGGCAAAATCAACAGTAAGTACAATGCGATCAAAATAATTATTTAAATATCGCATAAAATATAAGTCTTATTCCTAATTTACCAAAACAAAATAAATCAGTCATTCTTATAGATAGGTACCTATAGATTAAAAATTAAAAATTAAAGTTACACAGCTAAACCAAATTACTATTACTACTAAATACTAATAATAATTTATACTGCTATAAGATCTGCTGCAGAATCTGCTGGTAAATCTGCTGCAGAATCTGCTGCAGAATCTGCTAAAGAATCTGCTGCAGAATCTGCTGGTAAATCTGCTGCAGAATCTGCTGGTAAATCAGCTGCAGAATCTGCTGGTAGATCTGCTGCAGAATCTGTTGCAGAATCTGCTGGTAGATCTGCTGCAGAATCTGCTGGTGAGTCTGCTGCAGAATCTGCTGGTGAATCTGCGGCAGAATCTGCTGGTGAATCTGCGGCAGAATCTGCTGGTGAATCTGCTGCAGAATCTGCTGGTGAATCTGCGGCAGAATCTGCTGGTGAATCTGCTGGTGAATCTGCTGCAGAATCTTCTGCAGAATCTGTTGCAGAATCTGCTGGTGAATCTGCTGCAGAATCTGCTGCAGAATCTGCTAAAGAATCTGCTGCAGAATCTGCTGGTAAATCTGCTGCAGAATCTGCTGGTAAATCAGCTGCAGAATCTGCTGGTAGATCTGCTGCAGAATCTGTTGCAGAATCTGCTGCAGAATCTGCTGGTGAATCTGCTGCAGAATCTGCTGGTGAATCTGCGGCAGGATCTGCTGGTGAATCTGCGGCAGAATCTGCTGTTAATTCTGCTGCAGAATCTGCTGGTAGATCTGCTGCAGAATCTGCTGGTAAATCTGCTGCAGAATCTACTGGTAAATCAGCTGCATAATCTGCTGGTAAATCTGCTGCAGAATCTGCTGCAGAATCTGCTGCTGAATCTGCTGCAAAATCTGCTGGTAAAACTGCTGCAGAATATGCTGTTAATTCTGCTGCAGAATCTGCTGGTAGATCTGCTGCAGAATCTGCTGGTAAATCTGCTGCAGAATCTGGTGCAGAATCTGCTGCAGAATATGCTGGTAAATCAGCTGCATAATCTGCTGGTGGATCTGCTGCAGAATCTGCTGGTAAATCTGCTGCAGAATCTGCTGGCAGATCTGCTGCAGAATCTGCTGGTGAATCTGCTGCCGATTCTGCTGGTAGATCTGCTACAGAATCTGCTGGTAAATCTGCTGCAGAATCTGCTGGTAAATCAGCTGCAGAATCTGCTGGTAGATCTGCTGCAGAATCTGCTGCAGAATCTACTGGTAAATCAGCTGCAGAATCTGCTGGTAGATCTGCTGCAGAATCTGCTGCAGATTCACAAGTAGATTCTGCAGCAGATTCACAAGCAGATTCTGCAGCAGATTCACAAGCAGATTCTGCAGCAGATCTACCAGCAGATTCTGCAGCACATTTACCAGCAGATTCTGCAGCAGAATTACCAGCAGATTTAGCAGCAGATTCTGCAGCAAATCTACCAGCAGATTCTGCAGCAGATTCTGCAGCAGATTTACCGGAAGATTCTGCAGCAGATTCTGCAGCAGATTTACCAGCAGATTCTGCAGCAGATTCTGCAGCAGATTTACCAGCTGTTTCTGCAGCAGATTCTACAGCAGATCTACCAGCAGATTCTGCAGCAGAATTACCAGCATATTCTGCAGCAGATTTACCAGCAGATTGTGCAGCAGATTCTGCAGCAGATTTACCAGCAGATTCGGCAGCAGATTCACCAGCAGATTTTGCAGCAGATTCTGCAGCAGATTTACCGGCAGATTCTATATTTTATATCAAGCTATACCTGAACCACTTTGAACTGAGAAACATACTTGTCGGTTTGAAAAGAAAAAACACAGAGCATTTAATTAACAGAAAAAAGTGCTCATGCGGTTGACAACATGTGGGTGGGACTCAGTCAAATCCGAGCACGGCCTGTGCAAATGAGTCAGGAGTAAGAGGAACTCATAATTAAGAGGCTCTGGTAACAAACTGGTTACTTTATGAACAACTTTGGTAAATGACCCAAATTCAAAAACCCAGCTCAACTGTTGTTCAACCAAAGTCGCATTGGCTAAAATTTATGGCCGAAAAGTTGTTCAATTTGAAACACAATCAAAAGCAAAATTAGTCAACTGCCACATTAGTCTTGATTTAAAAATCTTAAGAAGCAGTCACACAATAGTTTTTATTAATTGAATATGTAATGTTCAACATTACATATTCCTTTTAATCAAAACTGAGAGTCTGAGATTTTAATCTATATTTTTATATTTATAGGAAACTTGTCAACAACCACACATTCTTCCAGCATCCAGATTTGATAAGGTAAATATTAATATGTTTTTTGACTATTATTTGACGCCAAAGTATGTCAGCTATACAAAAATTAATTCGCAATGTCATTGACACTCCTTACAATGGTAGTTGTCCGATGTCCGAATAGCCACTACTTACCGAATAAATTCAAAAATGGAACAGAATTTGTATGAAATTATCTGCTAAGTAAGTTACTTAACGTAGGTGAAACAGGCCCTATAGGTCACAATAGCATACAAAAAATATACAGGGTGTAAGGGACAGCCCTCCGCAAACTAACAGGGTGCATTCAGCTCCTCATTTTGAATCATATTCCACCGGAAATTTTCTCAGGAAAATTTTCATTTTTTAAATATTTTTTTTTGTTACATTTTCTTTATTTCAATGTAAAATGACATTGTGTGTTCGCAGCACTCCATTTATATAAAAAAACAGCAAAAAAAACAAAACTGAAAACAAAAAACCAGCAATGGATGTAGAAATACTCTAACGAACGACGCGTGAAATCAGCTGTTCACTTTCTGTCTAGCTACAGAGTTCATCGAACTCACCGCATACCTATTACCTACCCCTCCCAACTAGTAATAGACGCTCCGATTTGTGCACAAAAACACAAACAAATCAGGTTTATTGGATTCCCTTAACGTTCCTGAAAATATTTCATGTACCGGTCATCTTAGTATGACATACTGAATTCACCCTATCAGTTTGCGGAGGGCTGTCCCTTACACCCTGTATATGCTAGGTATTCAATCATGCATTTTGAATGACATGAAATACACAGCACGTAATTCAATTCAAACCGGGAAAAAACCCAACAGGAAGTTTTATAATAAAATTCTTTAATTTCCCACTATTTTCCGAATGAAAATGAAAATAAAATATCAATCAATCTGCCTAGCCTTTTCCCAACTATGTTGGCTTCCAGTCTAACCGGATGCAGCTGAATACCAGTATTTTACATGGAGCGACTGCCTATCTGACCTCCACAACCCAGTAACTGGGTAATACGATACCCCTTGGTAAGACTGGTTGTCAGACTTTCGGGCTTCTGACGACCCGTAACGACTGTCCTATCCACGAATGACAGCCGGGACCAACGGCTTAACGTGATTTCCGAGACACGGAGGAGTCTCGGTATGAAAAGATGTCGCCCATCCACTGACCAACCCCGGCAAGCGTAGCCTTAACCTGAGGGATCGACCCGTGCGGCTGTTTTTAGTTAGCCACGAGCTCCTCGACATGAAAATAAAATTTCGAAATGAAAATAAAATTAAAAAATAAATGAAAATAAAATAAAATATAAATGAATAATGAATGAATGAATGATAATGGCTATGGCTGGTTATCATATATTATGTAAACCATGTGTGTCATCTCATTTCCTCTCACAGAGTGCTCCGCGTGCACGAGAACGTGATGGCTGTGATGATGAACACACTCGGTCGCCGTGCGCAGGCGCAGTCCGACGCGCAGCCCGCTTCGCCGCCCGTCGCGGAGGACAAGCAGGAGAAGGTAACTAAGCAAGCTTTAGGAACGAAGTTCTATAACGCGGCTTGTTGACTGGTAGAACTCGTCACGTAACGAAAAACGGAACGTTTATAGTATCACTTCGTTGTCCGTCTGTCTGTCAGTCTGTCAAGGTCCTTTTTAGGGTTCCGTAGCAAAACGGAACCCTTATAGATTCGTCATGTCTGTCTGTCTGTCTGTCCGTCCGTATGTCACAGCCACTTTTTTCCGAAACTATAAGAACTATACTGTTGAAACTTGGTAAGTAGATGTATTCTGTGAACCGCATTAAGATTTTCACATAAAAATAGAAAAAAAAACAATAAATTTTGGGGGTCCCCATACCTAAAACTGAAATTCAAAAAAAATAAACTTCTGTGGCGGCATCTACATCGCCACATATAAACTACGCAACAATGACATGACGTCACGCAATCCTGCATCGCGCAATTAGAGTTTACCACGCGACTGGCATATATACAACGTCCCGGCATCAACCGTCGGGCAGTGGCCCACCAGACACAACACCCGTCTGGTCGGAGGATCCTCCCTTTTCAATGGAGGATGAGTGAACTTTACACCCTGTTCCTCATGCCACTAAACTTCCACCGAAAATTGGTTTGAACGAGATCTATTAAGTAGTTTTTTTTTTAATACGTCATAAATCGTAAACCGCAATTTACCTTTCCTTCAATCAACTCAAATATAAAAATTTAAATAAAACATTTAATTTCATAAACATAAACCCTATGCATAAACCGTGAACTATTATTTTCTAATAATAAATCTGTAACAGGTGCTTAAGTAAATAATAATTTACTTAGGCAGGAGTGTTTATGGTACGGAACCCTTCATGTGTGAGTCCGACTCGCTCTTGGCCGGTTTTTCTTAGGAAAGCGTCGAGGTATCAAGTTGAAATTGATATCAAATACGTAGGTTTATTGGTCCCTTGGAGTTCTAAAAAAATCAAGCTTCTAAGTCAACTCAATAAAAAAATACAACAACATATTTTAATACTCGCTAGTAAATCAAAACCTATAGGGTACGTTAGTATAATCCTCAAATGTCAAGATTTCATGAAGTAGTCATTCAGTAGGATAACTTGGTCTTAAAGAGTTGTCTTGATTACTTTAATGATTATAGTTCTGTAAATACATCATTGTTACGGTAGCGAATCGTATTTTGATCAACATACAACCTAATACTGACTTGCAAATTGCAAAAAAACGCTTTTGCCTTAAGGTGTTAAACCAATATCGAATCTTTATTTACATAACTACATTTAAAAAATCTTCTTCACCAGGACACCTCCCACGAGATGGTGGTAGCTTGCTGCCGCTTCCTCTGCTACTTCTGCCGCACTGGCCGACAGAACCAGAAGGCCATGTTCGACCACTTCGACTTCCTGCTGGAGAACTCCAACATTCTGCTGTCCAGACCCTCACTGCGAGGATCCACTCCCTTGGACGTGGCGTACTCTAGTCTTATGGAGAACACTGAGCTAGCGCTGGCACTGAGGTGAGGACTTTTATTGGAGTTAAAATATTTAGGCCCTAAAATAAACTTTGGATATCAGCTATTTTCGGAATGATACAGGCTTCCTATATATTTTAAACAATAGGCAATACAACAAGAAATGACTCTGAGCTGGAGTAGACCTGGAGCTTTATGGTAATAAACTATTTTAGTTATTGTGAATGTGAACTACGTGAGTCATTGTTTCTTTTTCTTTTCTCAGTTAGTTTTAATCATAGTCTGGCAGTTTGAGTAATTTATGCGGCCTACCCAAATGTCCTTTCTTTGGTATTGTTCGACGAATCGTTGAGCGCCTTAAGTTCTGAGTTGAGCTGCACGATTACTGACAAATGAGTGCACTTACTGGATAGTTCCACTCACTCCGTGTGGTTCTTTTCTCAAAATACCATTTCATACCATACCATACCATACCATTTCATATAATCTACATAGTCTTCACATGATCTGACCAAGTTTATGTCTGGGCTTATAGAGACCTCTGAGTTTGTTTCGGCCTTTCTTCTCAGAGTAGTCAAATAGGAAACTCCGACCTCATCTAGTTTTTAAAAATATGATTGGCGTGTAAAATTGTTTGTACAAACCTACTTACAGAAACAAAACCACATAACATTTACCATTTCAACAAATAACCACAGCACATTCAAATTTAGTCAAAAATAAACAAAAACTAGGGTTTTATTTTTGTTTGGCAGTGTAAACCGCAATTCGCTATATAAGCCTTAAAGTCTGCTGAAACTCCAAACATATGTTTTATTTTCAGAGAGCATTATCTGGAGAAGATAGCAGTATATCTATCTCGCTGTGGACTGCAAAGCAACTCGGAACTGGTAGAGAAAGGCTACCCAGATCTTGGATGGGATCCAGTGGAAGGCGAACGTTATCTTGATTTCCTTCGTTTCTGTGTTTGGGTAAGTTAAATTTCACGGGCTTTTCATTTTCATAAACTTCAGCTAAGATGAATATAATCTAGTGTAAAATTATAATAAGAATAACTTGGACATTCCACACAACGCCATCTAGTCCCAAGCTAAGCAATCTAATGCTTGTGTTATGGTAACGACATGCTTGATAAATTCCTTATATTATTTTTTTTTGTAAATACATACATATTATAGATAGAAAAACACCCAGACTCGGAACAAATACTTGTAGGTCGTACAAATATTTGTTCCGTGCGGGAACCGAACCCGCGACATGCTGCGCAGCTGTCAATCACTCAACCACTGTGCCAACCGTGTCGTCAAATCTTATTAAAGCGTATTTTCTTTTTATTTTGGCAATCAAAACTTGAGCGGGAATCTATCTATATAAATAAAAAGAGAAGTCCTGACTGACTGACTCATCAAAGCCCACCCCAAACCCTTGGTCCTAGAAAGCTGAAATTTTGCACAGAGGTTCCCTTTATAATGTAGACAAGGAATAATTAAGGAATTCCCGGCAGTATGTTCCCGTGGGATATTTTCCGACATCCACGTGGGCGAAGCCGCGGGCAAAAGCTAGTGATATATAAAATAAAATCATGATGTTGTTCCCTAAACCCAGTCCATTTTTTTCCGGCTGTGTTAGTCATTTCAAATCACAGTCAGCTCAAATTGTCACAAATTTTACAGTATTGCCTGTTTCACTACCCTAAGCGTACCCTTACGTAGCAAGGGATGAACCCAATATGTTTTCCGTTTCTTTTTCCGCTTCTTACTTTAAGATAGAAAAGCACTGCTATTTCCTCAACGTCCATTTTGAAGCGCGCTGTATGTGCAACTGTCGATCGTAGCCGCGGTTTTGGCCGCGTTGCAAATCGCAACCCCTGCGGCCGGGCCGCGCGTCGTGGCCGCGCTACCAGGTCGCTAGTGCGCTATTGCTCTTATTAAAGTCTTGATTAACGTAGTTGGCATATAATTATAATACAAATTCTATATCTTTACGACTTTTTATATCAACAAATTCTCCTCCACACAGGTAAACGGTGAAAGCGTAGAAGAAAACGCGAACCTAGTAATTCGTCTCCTGATCCGTCGTCCGGAGTGCCTCGGTCCTGCCCTAAGGGGTGAGGGCGAAGGCCTACTGAAGGCTATCGTGGACGCCAACAAGATGAGCGAGAGGATCGCTGATAGACGGAAACTAAGGGAGATGGAGCAGGAAGGAGATGTTAACGTGAGTATTGTAGTGTTTTGTATTGACCGCTACCGTAGTACCGTGTCTTAGGTATGTGCGCCGCGAGACGGGAGGACAATGCAAGCCGATCATTCGTCAACGCTCTCGGCATCTCCCGCCCCCCCGCGGTACAGCGGTAGCTGTTACTAGGCTTTATAGTGACAAAAACGCCAGTTAAACCTTGTATTTAGTAAACAGCTAACGCGCAAGCTAAACTGCGCACTGTATTGCCGTATTTAAATAATTTCTGGCGATCGAATCAGGAAAATGTCTCTATATTTTCATTACTAGTTTCGTTCATGCGACTTTAAGGAAAAGAAGTGCGGACATTTGACCATTGATAAAATAAAAAATAATAAATAAATAAATATCCTTGGACATTACACACAACGCCATCTAGTCCCAAGCTAAGCAACCTAATGCTTGTGTATGGTAACGAGATGGCTGATAAACTACATAAATACATTTTTTATTTTTATTTTTTGAAAATACATACATATTATGTATGTTTTATTTATTTTTATTTTTATTTTTTATTATAGATAGAAAAACACCCAGACCCGGAACTAATACTTGTAGGTCGATAAATCGCTATCAGCTTAAAAAATCAGTTTTAACACTGACATTGTTAATGCGGATACAGAAGTTGTTCAGTCAATGAGTCAATGTATTTATGTTTTACTTCGTGGATCTTTGACAGTCGTAGGTCTTACAAGCCCGAAAGTCTGAAAACCAGTCTGACCAAGGGGTATCGTATTACACAGTAACTGTGTTGTGGAGGTCAGACAGGCAGTCGCTCCATGTAAAATACCGACTAAGACTGAAAGCCAACTCCAACATAGTAGGGAAAAGGCTAGGCAGATGATGATGACCTTATCAAAGCCGAGTTCTTCTTAATTAATTGCTGATACTTTGAATATCTTTCTTTCTTATCTATTATGTTTTGGTTACAGTTCAGCCACCCCCTACCAGAATCGGATGAGGATGAAGACTACATCGACACGGGTGCTGCGATCCTTAACTTTTACTGTACGTTGGTGGATCTGCTGGGCAGGTGCGCGCCGGATGCTGGCGTTATTGCACTTGTGAGTATACAATTACAATTAATTACACAATACAATTACAATTAAGGAGCATTGGTGGCCCAGTGGTAACGGCTGCGACTTACGAGTTGTAGGACGTAGGTTCGAACCTCGGCAGGTGCTTTACTTCCATTTTATTAACGTGTCATCTACCCTCAGGGCAAGAACGAGTCCCTCCGTGCCCGAGCTATCCTCCGTTCTCTGGTGCCATTAGAAGATCTACAGGGAGTGCTCAGTCTGAGGTTTACGCTCAACAACCCCGCCGCGGGAGAGGAACGACCCAAGTCTGGTTAGTAACTGTATGTATGTCGCAGTAAGATAAGATGGAGAGATGGCCGAGCTGAACGAGCGAAGCGAGTGGTGCCGCGGCAGCAGCCAGCGAGCGCTACGTCGAGATTGGTCGCAGTAATAAAATTAGGGCACTCCGACAGTTATGTATCGCTTTCATATAACTATACCTTTATCCTCCCAACAGACATGCCATCAGGCCTGATCCCTGGCCACAAGCAGAGCGTAGGTCTATTCCTGGAGCGAGTGTACGGTATTGAGACCCAGGAGCTGTTCTACAAGCTGCTGGAGGAAGCCTTCCTGCCGGATTTGAGAGCCGCCACCATGCTGGATAGAGTGAGTAGACAACAAAACAATTTTTTTTTTAAATAAAATTGTCTGAAAAATGATTGTAATTGTAAGGGAGAAAGAAACAGCTCGTGTATTTAAAACTAATATAGAAAACTATATATAAAAATAACATGATTCAAATAAAATCATAAAATGGCACTGGATTATTAGGTTGCGTTTCCACTGACGCGGAGCGCAGACGTGCAGGAATCATACAATCACAGACGAGACAAGAGACGCGGTGAAGATTTCAACCAATATGATTGGTCGATTCCTGCACGTCTCCGCTCCGCTCAGCTCCGCGTCAGTGGAAACATCATAGTCATAGTCATCGTCGATATAACTAAAATAAAATAAAAATAAAATAAAATAAATAACTAAGTTTAGTGTTGTGCCAAATAGAAAATATTTAGTGTCAAACTATGTAGCTAACTTTAACGTTATAAATTCTTATGATATTCGTATGGTATGGTAAATCTTTTTCTTGCTCTTCTACA
Source organism: Cosmia trapezina (assembly GCA_905163495.3). Taxonomy (NCBI): domain Eukaryota; kingdom Metazoa; phylum Arthropoda; class Insecta; order Lepidoptera; family Noctuidae; genus Cosmia; species Cosmia trapezina. Next base: position 10,853,330 of record LR991045.1, read on the forward strand.
AGTAAATAAATTGTTAGTACTTCGGTTAAGTTAATCTTACTACTATTAGATATAAATGCGAAAGTTTGGATGGATGGATGTTGTTACTCAATCACCCCGGAACGGCTGAACGGATCTGGATGAAATTTGGCACAGAGATAGATTATAATAGTCTGGAATAGCACATAGGCTACTTTTTATCCCGGAACATTTTACGGTTCCCGTGGGATAATTTCCAACATCTATGCGGGTGAATCCGCTGGCAAAAGCTAATCCTTATTAATATTGGGACCGTTTTAGTCATTACTACAGTAGTACTCAACTGATAAGGCGCGATGTGTATCTTCGTTCGCACAGAAAAGAAAGTATGGCCCGAAGATTAACGAGAATGCTTAAAACTTACAGTCAACCTTAGATCACTACTATAAGGTTCATAATACACTGCAGCTGTTAGTTTCGTCTCACTCGCAAGTATGGCGGCTGTCAAGCGACGCGCGCTAACATGGCAGCAGCTACCGACCAATAGCGGTACAGGAAAAAGCGTGGAGCGTGCCGATTGGTCAAAAACATTTCCCGCGCTTTGAAAATTCATCTTCTGCGCAGGTACATCTATAAGCCATATTACTTGGGTACTACTGTACCTTTGTGTTCGCCGGTGTGTTAAAGTTCTACATACACTAGAGATACAAGATAAAAGAAATATTTATTTTGTAAAACATGAGTAAAAGTATAGGTACAGGTCTTATAATACAAACACCCTCTCACACACACCCCACACACCCCCACACACCCTCACACACACACATACACTCTTACATATATTTATCATGTTATTTATTTTTTATACATTTTCCCCACAGAACGACGGCTGCGAGTCCGACATGGCCCTCTCGATGAACCGCTACATCGGCAACTCGATCCTGCCGCTACTCATCAAACACGCCTACTTCTACAACGAGGCAGAAAACTACGCCAGTCTTCTAGACGCCACGCTACATACTGTCTATAGGTAAGAACAACTTTTGTATATTTATATAATTATTCATCTTACTGTCGGCCAGGAATAAAACAAGTAACGTAATCACAAACTTATAACAGTACTGTAGGGATGATGCTTGGGTAAAAAAAGAATTTCTATTTAGTCCGTCAGTCAGATGGATGGACGGAGGGGTCTTGGTATGTAAAGTCATCCATCTACGGACCGACCGCGGCAAGCGTAGCTTAACCTGATCGATCGACCCGTGCGGCTGTTATTACTTAGCCACGAAACCCCTCAGAAACTAAACATATTTAATTTGATGAAGTTTAAAAAAATAGATTAGTTGAGATGTTGATTTCACTAGGCGCGGGCAGCACAGAAGGACGTGAGGCGAGGACGGGACGCATCCCTTTCACGTGTCTACATTCTACATTATTCTTCATACAAAATATTGTACTAACGCAATCTGGCACACAACATACAGAAAGGACAAGCCACATGAGCGTCCCGTCCTCGTCTCTCGCTCTGTAGCGGTCGGATAGAAAATGTCAACTCCATCTAGCTTTTTTTTTTAACTTGTAAAAATTATTCTGGCCTGTTGGCAGAATAAACAATTTAAATTTTTTATTTATTCTTAAAACCAGTTTCTCTTTCCAGGTTATCGAAGAACCGTATGTTAACAAAGGGTCAACGTGAAGCAGTATCGGACTTTTTAGTAGCACTAACATCAGCGATGCAGCCGTCCATGTTGCTGAAACTGCTGAGGAAACTTACTGTTGATGTCTCCAAGCTGTCCGAGTATACCACTGTCGCTCTTAGGGTGAGTGACATAATGTGTATTTTGGCTTAGCAACCAATCCGGTCAGAGTGTTCTACCATGGCTATATTTACCCAACAGCTACGACGTAGCATAGGTATCTACGCCAGATGGCTACGTGTTTTTGTAGCAAATCAGCTACGTGCTACGCGTCGAGAAATTATCTTCTTATATCTTCTCCTTCTTATTTATAAAAATCAATTGAGAAAGAAATATTTGCGGTTAATAAGACGGAAAGAAAGAACACTAACACAAAAAAGAACAATTTAGGGCTAAATATGCATCATATCCACACAAAACGGCCATCGCTCAGCATAATGCTGCGACCCTATGCGAGACAGAGCCCCAGCGCTGGTTTTCAGTGACAGCCGGCGTTGACGTCATGACGTCAACAGGTGCAGCATGCATTGAAATATTAGATAAGAAATAAAATAAATACACAATACTTAATTCTAATTGTTTTTCATAAAAGTAATATTTAAAATGGCAACATTCCGTTCCGTCGGCACCGACCGAATTAATGAATTTTCTTTTCCTCAGCTCCTGACCCTCCACTATGAACGCTGTGCCAAGTACTACGGCAGTACAGGACCTGGCCAAGGAGTGTACGGAGCGTCCTCAGACGAAGAGAAGCGCCTCACAATGATGCTCTTCAGCAACATCTTCGACTCGCTCAGCAAGATGGACTACGAGCCCGAACTGTTTGGCAAGGCGCTGCCCTGCCTTATAGCTATAGGTATAAGGCTCATTTTACTATAGCAAGCCCCATATACCAACAACAGACTTTTAATTAACGAATTTAATTATAATGTTTGTTTCCAGGATGTGCCCTACCACCTGACTACTCTCTGTCAAAGAACTATGATGATGAGTTTTACGGCAAGGAACAAGTTACAGGTAAGTTGACTCAAACTATATCTATCATTTTAGTACATTTTAATATACAGGGTGTAGACCAAACCTGAAATCGCGAAAATCAGCTGTTCAGTACATTTATTATGTTCGCATAATTCGTCAATATGTAGGGAACAGCGGATTTTTTTTTTCGTGCTTTCAGGTTTGGTCCCATAGTAAAAGTTGTTCATAATGATGAGTACAATGACCCCTTAAAATGTTGCCACTGTTTACACTTACACCCTGTATACTCGACTGTGTTGATAAAAATATGTGTAGATACTATAGGTTGACCGATACCGCTGTACCGTGAGGGACGGGATGCCGTGGGCGTTGCCGAATGAGCGGTCTGCACTGCCCCCCTCCCCACTGTCTCACCTAAGGTGCGGTATAGCGATATCGGTCAAATTATAGTACTTTTTTTCGCGGGGAAATCCTTATGTATACCGTCCGTCTGGGAACAACGGAGGTTTCTGTCGGACTTCTACCGACTAAAACTCCACTGTTCCTTCTGTACCATGAGTCGGGGGCCCGCGAGATTCTTGTACATTCGCCGCACCCCCGAAAGTACCTACATATTTCTGGTATAACAAACCAGATATAGTTTTTCGGATTCTATAAACAGTAAACTTGATGAGGTTCATTGTTTATACAATCCAGCCTGTTAAATGATTTTAATGTTATTTAAATTATGAAGAAGATTAGATTTTTTTATTTTTAGAAAAGTAATAATATTCAGTCATATATTTTGCCACAATTTCCAGGAGACCTCGACAACCCACAATACGACCCACAGCCAATCAACACCTCGTCAGTAGCCCTGAACAACGACCTCAACACAATAGTCCAGAAGTTCTCGGAACATTACCATGACGCCTGGGCTTCTAGAAAGATCGAGAACGGCTGGGTCTATGCCGAGGGCTGGTCTGACAGCCAGAAGTCACACCCTCGACTGAAGCCCTACAATATGTTGAACGACTACGTAAGTACGAATCTCAGGAAAAGTATGCGCTTCGGAAATCATCGTCTATCTTCGGAAATACGAACACGCGATGATGAGTTCAATATGGAGCTGTTACAACCGTGGAAGTACTTGCGTATTTTGTATTACCATAATTACAAAATTATATATTAACAACTCTATGCAATTCCAATAAACTTATCAATACTTTTGAGTGACATAAATGACGATCGGCGACCGGAATAGGTAGGTAATAGGTAATACGGGCTGGTATCCGCAACTCCAAGTCAATGCGCGTATTTTGCGTATGGTTGGGAAAATCAATTATTCGATCCACCCCAGCTCCTCAAAGAAGGCCAGCAGCGCCTTGACGTTACTGACAACCTCCCAGACGGTACCTGGGTTACCGAAGTACTTTGCCCTGTATGCGGCGGCAGTTTAGGAGCACTGTCTCGTCGTCCTCCATGCAGGCCCAGCACAGCGTCTATTGTTGACTGTCTAGAAGCAATATTCCCCTGCCCTTATCCCAATTTATTTGGGCTCGGTGCAACATCGGTCTTTTTTTTCTTCTATACTTCTCTATTAGTCTAAATCATAGTTAAAATGATCAAATGTTAATAATAATTAATTTTCTTTCAGGAAAAAGAGCGTTACAAAGAACCTGTTCGCGAGTCACTGAAGGCTCTCCTCGCCATCGGCTGGTCGGTGGAGCACTCAGAAGTGGACATACCAAGCACCAACCGAAGTTCTATGAGACGGCAGTCCAAGTCTGGAGGCGTAAGTTGTATAAATACTTGTAGATAGCTTATTTATACGTGCTGTATAAACATGAATTGTCTGTTGTCCACTCCAACACTAAATACAATTGAAAGTAGAGCAATAATCAACACTTTCCGAACGACAAAATGACAGAAGACATAAAAGCCAATCCTTTTATGGATTAAAATGGAATATTTACCATCAAAAAAAAAAATGGGTTGTTAATTTTCTTGGCTAATATACAAGATTACTGGGGGCTTGATTTACGATCCAATCCTCTGTATTTTTACCCCGTTGTATCGCACATCGGATTTTCTAAAAGACTTCTGGAAGAAAATCTGACATAAATAAAAAAGATTTGAAAAAGTAAAATAAGTTATAATGATCAAACAGCACTCAGCTGTGTACCTGGTTTAATGGATTATGGCCCTATTTCAATGAATGAATGAAATGCACCGATCCCAGCGTGGTTTAAATCTTTCAAAATGTTGTCACTCAAGTTTTTAAAACCTTTGCAAGTCTACAAAACGACTATAAAACAATTTTTCAAAGCCAAACAAAAATCAGCTATAACTTTTGTAATAGAAGCAATAAACTAGGTTTGATGTTTATTTGTATATCTCCTGTGCATGCTAGCCAAAGGAAGAGAGAGTCAAGGAGTCGACGGTACATACGCTTTTGATATACAGTTGTTTTATCTCACGAAAGCGGGCGAACTTGTATGTGTAAATGTTACATGCACATTGTCTTTGTGTTCGTAAGTTCGGGAGCGCGCTACCTGCAGGTATGCACACAAGAGCGCGTGTCTATACACATTACATCTACAAGTATGGCTCACCCGCTTTCGTGAGATAAAACAACTGTACCTATAACATATACAGACTGTTTATAGGCACCAAACGTATTATGAATGTTCGCACTTTTATTATTGGCATGACTTGGTATTCTTCCTCTTTACAACAACTTTAGAATATTAATCATTATTGTTGTTTAGCAATCTTATATTTGATATTTATTCTAACGCCACATTGGCTTGATTTTTGATGATTCGATGAATTATACGATAAAACAAACATTACTCTCTCGATCAACTGAATCGATCAAATCGATTGTAAAGCATTGCTCTCTTTTGGGCCTTGCCACAGTCAAGTAAAAATGTCGATCGATAAAAATAGTGACGAAAGTTAAAGTTTTTGTCGTGAAAACTTTAATCAGCTGTTTGTCGCTTAATTTTTCGATCGATAATATTAATATTAATTGAAAAAAAAATCGAGCTAATGTATCGCCTACCATATGTGGAAGAACGCCTTTACACAAAATTAAATCACTTTTGCACCACTGATATATGAATGAACCAATCGTTCAGTGAACGAAATGAATGATTGAATGAACACCTTGTACACGTCAATTTGCTTTTTTTCACCCACCTGACTTGTGTGTTATTTTCATATCCCCGCAACGCACAGCGCCCTCCCGATATTGTGGTGAGTTTAAGAACTAATTAATTTAATTTAAAAATAAAAACAATCACAGTAAAGATAGTTTACGTAGTATAGTTTAGATTAGTTATAGTTAGTCCGTAGTTTAAGATAAGTATAACAATAGCCGATTTCCAGAATTGAGCATGCTAACTACTTCTGAAGTTCTGACCATCGAACTTGAAATGACAAGTATTCAAAAGCAACAATAACCATTTAATTTCTATGCCTTTTCTTATCCTTTATTTTTATAATTGGTCTTTTTATTTATAAAAAAGTAAGTTTAAAAAAAAAAAATAAGTACAAACTTTTTTAAATATTTTGCCTTAACCACAATAATAAAGTGCTAGATTTAATTTTATAGGTAAAGCTCGAAGGACCAAATAATTTTCTTTTGATTCAGACTATATTACTCTTACGTTTTTCTTCTTTAAAATACTGATAAACATTCAATTTTTCCTTCACTGCTTTCAGTATTTAGTAACGCTTTTTGCTTCAATGCATGTAAAATTAATCAAAACGGTAAAATAAAGTCTATACTTCAATTAACAACAAATAAATGTGACACTTCTATTTCTATCTCTATTTTTTTTATGTATTTGTTACATTTATTTATTTAATACTACCTCACCCGACAGACGTTGTACTGTCCAAATTTCATTATTTCATACAAAATTCCTATAGAAAATGAACTTTCAGTTTTTCCGAATTCTCCCGGCAACTGTTCCAATTTTTTTCTTCATAGGATCCTTCCTCGGAGTTAAACGAATATTTGAAAAAAAAAAATAGCTGAATTGGTCCAGCCATTCGAGTATTGCGCTTAGCAACTCATTTAGCCATTCATTTATTTTTATATAGATATAGGTGCGCCAACAGTATAAACGTTTTACATTAAGTATACCAAAACTTTTATTACTAGTATTTCTATGAGTTCTATGACTGAGAGTTCTGGGTCTGGGCTCAAAACATTAGTACAACGAGTATGGATGAAACTCACAAACTTTTGCTCGTCATTTTGAGCTATTGCCGCTTTTAAAATACTCTTTCTCCTTCTAACAAAATCTCCGTTTTCCAGCAGACAGACTCAGCAACCCCCTTCAACTACAACCCACACCCGGTGGACATGACCAACCTGACGCTATCGCGAGAGATGCAGAACATGGCGGAGAGACTCGCTGATAACGCGCACGATATCTGGGCCAAGAAGAAGAAGGAGGAGCTGGTCACTAATGGAGGTAAGAGGAGAGGGAGATGGGAGATATGATTAGGAATGAGTGTGAAAAGGAAGTAAATTTTATATCGTTATGGTTGCTGGTTTATGAATCAACTAACTGAAATTTGCAGCTACCGGCTTGCTATTCAAAAACACCACTGACTTTTGGTGAACAAAAACATAAGGAAACTTAGCCATCAGTGAGTAGGTAAGAGTAATGATGATAAATGCCTATTCCTTCTCCGAAAGAGAAGAGTATTATAGTGACAATAATTGAAGGGTTCTCCCGAAAAACGTTGTAACTATCAAATAAGTCAAAACGGGTTCTATGATGGATATTAGACTCGATCTTAACGGCAAAAAAGTCGAAACGGGTTTTATGATCCCGTTCTAAGACTCAATTCTAACTGCAAAAAGTCGAAACGGGTTTTATGATGGATAACGTTCTAAGACTCAGTTCTAACTGCAAAAAATCGAAACGCGTTTTATGATGGATAACGTTCTAAAACTCAGTTCTAACTGCAAAAAAGTCGAAACGGGTTTAATGATGGATAACGTTCTAAGACTCAGTTGTAACTGAAAAAAATCGAAACGCGTTTTATGATGGATAACTTTCTAAGACTCAGTTCTAACTGCAAAAAAGTTGAACGGGTTTTATGATGGATAACGTTCTAAGACTCAGTTCTAACTGCAAAAAAGTTGAAGGGGTTTTATGATGGATAACGTTCTAAGACTCAGTTCTAACTGCAAAAAAGTTGAACGGGTTTTATGATGGATAACGTTCTAAGACTCAGTTCTAACTGCAAAAAAGTCGAAATGGGTTTAATGATGGATAACGTTCTAAGACTCAGTTGTAACTGAAAAAAATCGAAACGCGTTTTATGATGGATAACTTTCTAAGACTCAGTTCTAACTGCAAAAAAGTTGAACGGGTTTTATGATGGATAACGTTCTAAGACTCAGTTCTAACTGCAAAAAAGTCGAAACGGGTTTTATGATGGATAACGTACTAAGACTCAGTTCTAACTGCAAAAAAGTCGAAACGGGTTTTATGATGGATAACGTTCTTAGACTCAGCTCTAACTGCAAAAAAGTCGAAACGGGTTTTATGATGGATAACGTTCTAAGACGATACTAATACCCGTTCCGACTTTTTTAATGGTTACATGTAATGTTTTTCGGGGGACCCCTTCAATTATTATAAGCTGACATTATATTCGTTATAGTGTGGGTCATCAGTTCACACTTCACACTAATATTATAAAGGCGAAAGTTTGTGAGTGTGTGTGTTTGTTACTTCTTTATGCTCAAACGGCTCGACCAATTTTGATAAAATTTGGTATAGAGGTAGCTGACACCCTGGATTTACACATAGGCTACTTTTTATCTCGGTCTATGCGGGTCAAACCGCGGGGCGCTGCTAGTAAATCATATATTACGGAAATAACCTTCTATTTATTCTTCTACAGGCGGCATCCACCCACAACTTGTCCCCTACGATCTTCTAACAGACAAAGAAAAGAAGAAGGACAGAGAACGTTCTCAAGAATTCCTCAAATACCTACAATACCAAGGATACAAGCTTCATAGGCCCAGCAAGGCGCCGCAGAGTGACACGGAACAGACCACCACGGGCGTAGCAATAGAGCTCAGATTCGCGTACTCGCTGCTCGAGAAGTTGATACAATACATTGATAGAGCTACTATTAATATGAAGCTGTTGAAACCGTCGACTACTTTCAGTAGAAGGACTAGTTTTAAAACTAGTACGAGGGATATTAAATTCTTTTCTAAGGTGAGTTTTTAATGTTTGGAATAATGAACAGTTTTGCAGAAGCATTTCTATATATATTTGTATTTGTTAGGTCTTATTACATTTAAAAAGTGTAAAATATTTTTTATTTCTATTAGATTAAATTCTATTCTATGTAGGCGTTACTTCTTTTTGATAGAAATAGACATTTATTCACAAAAACAGTAGATACTTAGGCCGAGATCTATAAACGTAAGTTAGGACTTTCTTGGACTTAGACATGTTCCCGTCTCTATCTTGCACTTGTAGTTTGACAGTTGTGCGACAGGGACAAGAATACAGCTTAGCCAAAGAACGTGCTTAAGTTACGTTTATAGATTTTGGCTTTAGTGTAAATAAGTCAAGTAGATCAGTCAAAGATCTAGTTTTAAATACCACCAAAAAAGTAGGTTTTTTTGTAGAAGTCGATTTTTTACTTAGATTTTTTTTCATATTAAGTACTTAATACTTTTAACTTTTTTCTTTATTTTTAAAGGCAACAGTTAATCTTTAAAACTAGTCTATTTTCTTTCTCTGTGTATTTATTAATTAATAAAGCATGCTATAATAATGTGTATTGGTTTCCAAGCAACACAAGTCGGAACTAAAGTACTTCAAGAAGGTACATACGTGTCTTAGAACGTGACCACGCCATGTAATCATACGCAACTAAATATGCTAGTTACTAGCCTACCAAGATAATTACACAACTGAGTGGAATGTAGCCCTCCTACCCGCTTACCGTTAAAATCTATAAAATATCTGTGAATAACGTCACGAACGATAGTTGTTTAATTTACTAGGTTTGGCAAGTACCTATATTTTCGCACTAGAGATGCGCCAAGTACTCGTTTATTACTCGGTATTTTGCTAGTACTTACTCGTTATCGACCGAATAACTCGGCTTGACTGCCGAGGTTTTCGAAAATAACTCGGTTACAATATAACGGCGGTGGTAAGCGACGGGTGAGGTGCCGGCCGCACGTTGAGACTGTTCCGAGCAAGTTTAAACTTGTTTTCGACCCCAGTACCTGCGTCAACTAAACCTAGTTACTCGGTAGAGTACTCGGTACTCGATTACTCGGTAAAACTTGTAGGTACTCGGCGCATCTCTATTTTTCACTATTCTCTTTTCTAAAAGAGAGAATAAATAATTAGACTGATGTAATTTGCATTGGTGTTTGAATATGCTGTATTTGAAATTGACCGCTTGCATAGAATCGCAACGATAAAATAAGACTTCACAAATTAACGGCTCACCCCCCTTTTTCATAAAAAACGAAAACAATCTACTAACCTATTTTAGTTTTTTATGAATAAGGGGGTTAATGGCTAAGACCTTATTATTGGAAGCTAGTTAGCTCATTAGTCATATTAGAGCATGTTGTCGTCGTATAAATAGCTCAAATAGCTGGCTATAAAAAAAAACAAATATGTAGCATGGTCTGTAAAAATATTGTACAGGATATCGTGGCTACTCCAAAACTTAATTAACAGCTTAATGTACAAAACGAACGCAAAAGTTACTACTGCATTTAATTCTAGCTCTGAAAGATGTTCACTTTCACAATAAATCATAGAAAATATTTATTTACTCACAAAGACAACATACACCAACCTAATCGCGTAACACTCTATCGATCGAAATCTGAATCACTTTGAAACATATTGTTAATCCATTGCTTCATATGTTCGAAATATTTGTCATAACGCAATGAATGTTGTTGAACTGTCAAAATGAAACCGATTCCTATTGATAGTGTGCTACGCAATTAGGGTGCCGCTTACCTACACATCACTATCACATCCAACCTAAAACTAACTCTACCCTACCTACAATAAGTTTCAATTTCCAGGTGGTGTTACCTCTAATGGAGAAGTATTTCTCTACGCATCGCAACTACTTTATAGCGGTGGCGACAGCGACCAATAACGTGGGAGCAGCCAGTTTGAAGGAAAAGGAGATGGTTGCCGCTCTGTTTTGTAAGCTGGCTAGCTTGCTGAGGTCTAGGTTAGTGTATAACGTTTGATTTAGTCTAGTGTTGTAAGAAACTCGAGTCTTGGAGTCTTATTTAATAAAATTTGAGCTATTTTTGAAGACTTGAGATCTTATAAATAAAACTTAGAGCTCAAATCCTTCAGAATTTGGAGTCTTTTGTAAAAAGACTTGAGTCCTGCCAAAAAGAACTTAAAGACTGAGTCTTCTTTTGATTAGGTTATTTGCGTTTAATGCAATTAAATTTTTACCGTGCGATTTATTTTCAATCAGTAAATAAATATGGATGACAATATAAAATCACCCCGTATTAGGTACCTATTATAATACACCAACTCAAGTTCATGAAGAGCACGAAGAACTTGAAAGACTCGAAAGGACTCAGAAGACTCAAAGGACTCGGACTCATGTGACTAACGAGTCCTTGTCTTGAAAATATACTCAATGAAGACTAAAAGACTCGAGTTCCTTACAACAATAATTTAGTCACTTTTACTTTTATCTCAGCAGTGGTGGTCCTTTAGTAACAGCCCCGACTTACGAGTCGTGGGTTCGAATCCAGACAGGCGCTTTACTTTGTGTTAATAATTTCATCACCACTGCTCTCAAAACGGCGACGGAAAACATCGTGAAGAAACCAGCATGTTAGGACACCCATCCACGGACCAACCCCGGCAAACGTAGCTTAGCCTGATGGATCGAACCGTGCGGCTGCTAGTACTTAGCCACGAGCCTTTAGATTATACTACAATATATCTAAAATTCCTTCCATAAATCCTGAATTTGTCTCTGGTCCTCAGACTCGCAGCATTCGGTCCCGACGTCCGCATAACGGTCCGCTGTCTCCAAGTGCTGGTGAAAGGCATCGACGCCAAGTCTCTGGTGAAGAACTGCCCCGAGTTCATCCGCACTTCCATGCTGACCTTCTTCAACAACGTGGCTGATGATGTGGGACATACTATATTGAATTTACAGGAGGTAAGTTTTTTTTTTTGCAACTTGATTACTATTTAATGTTTAGCTTGAAGGTTTTATGAGAAAAAGTTGTCTTTAATGTAGGTAATATAAATTAATGGATGTTCACAATTTTTATTTTTTTTAAATCCTGTATTTTTGTCAATACCATACTATTTCCAAACATTAATTTTACTTTTGACATAGGTACGCCTATGAAGTTCCTTATTTATTGACAGGTAAACATAGTCCACCATTGCTGTATGGTTCAAATACTGAGCAATCGAGATTTGTAATTTTGTTGTGTGTGCTTTATTTTATTTCTTTTGTTTCATTTTTAATTTTTGCATTTTTTTTTTTCTTTTGAAACTATGATCCTTCGTTGGTCGAAATAAACGCTTTCTATCTATTCTATAGTCGAAAAAATGCAATACTTCATGGACGCTATCATCATTTGTCCTTTTCCCAAAGATTTTGAGGTCGGCCTCCAGTCTAACCGGATGCAGCTGAATACCAGTATTTTACATGGAGCGACTGCCTATCTCACCTCTACTCCAGTTACACCGGTTAATACGATACCCCTTGGTAAGGCTGCCTGTCCACCGGAGCGGAGCGAGGCTGCGGAGTGGAGAAACGGAGAAATATTAACCAATAGGAGCGCGGGCGGACGGCGGAGTGGAGCAGACTTAAGATTCTATTGGTTAATATTTCTCCGTTTCTCCGCTCCGCAGCCTCACTCCGCTCCGGTGGACAGGCAGCCTGAGACTGGTTGTCAGACTTTCGCGCTTCTGACGACCCGTAACGACTGCTAAAGATCCACGAGTGACAGCCGGGACCAACGGCTTAATGTGCTTTCCGAGGCACGGCGGGCTTGGTAGTAAAGATGGTCGCCCATCCACGGACCACTGCGGCAAGCGTAGCTTAACCTGATCGATCGTTCCGTGCGGCTTTATTACTTAGCCACAAGCCCCTTTTCATGGACGCTATGAAGTTCCTTCTTTATTGACAGGCAACCATAGACGAAAAAATGCAATACTTAATGGACGCTAAAGTTAAATAAATGCTTCGTCGTTTTCTTAAATATTTGTTTGACGAGGTAACTTTTCGATATTGTTGCTTTTACCCGTATTTGAGATCTTTATATATTTTTTACTTTATATCAAAACTGAGGAGCTCGTGGCTAAGTTATTACAGCCACACGGGTCGATCCATCGGGTTAAGCTACGCTTGCCGGGGTTGGTCAGTGGATGGGTGACCATCTTTACATACCGAGACTCCTCCGTGCCTCGGAAAGCACGTTAAGCCGTTGGTCCCAGCTGTCATTCGTGGATCTTTGACAGTCGTTACGGGTCGTCAGAAGCCCGAAAGTCTGACAACCAGTCTTACCAAGGGGTATCGTATTACCCAGTTACTGGGTTGTAGAGGTCAGACAGGCAGTCGCTCCATGTAAAATACTGGTATTCAGCTGCATCCGGTTAGACTGGAAGCCGACCCCAACATAGTTGGGAAAAGGCTAGGCAGATTGACTTTATATCAAAACGTTAAGCAAATATTCTACCAGGGGCACTGTGAGCAAATATTCAAGTCAATATTAATCCAATGCTAATAAGGGATGGCGTTATTCGTCGTGTATATCTCTATTTCTTTCGGGCACTGAAAAAATTAAAAAATTCCCTATGCTGCCACTGGTGCACAATATTTCACACCTGGGGGCTTACTAAGAGCTCTTATAGCAGGGCAGAAGTTGAACGTTTCCAGTGAGAGAGAGTGACGGAGCTATATACGACCTATAGCACCATCTCTCTCTCTGCCCTGCTATAAAAGCTCATAGTAATCCCCCCGGCATTAATAATTGCAAATTATTACCATGTACACCAAATTCATCCAATCTTTTTCACCAGGGTAAATACGCGCATCTCCGAGGCACCCATCTGAAGACATCCACATCACTTGGCTACATCAATGGCGTGCTACTACCAATACTGACAGCCAAGTTCGACCATCTAGCCAACTGCGAATATGGAGCTGACTTGCTGTGTAAGTATTGCAAATGTTTGTGGCCAATGTTGGTTAAATGGATATACGTTTGAGCCAAGTTGACCACCTAGCTAACTATAGTATAAGTTCGTGCTCAATGATGATTAAGGATGATGCGCAGTGGTAGCCCGCGAAATATTTTTTTTTAGTTTTTTGTAATTTGCAGGTCCGTGTCAGGTTGTATGTTAATCAAAGGAATGATACGCGGCAATAAAACATATGTATTTATTTACACCCATGCTATAAATTCTCTATAAAAGTTTCTGAGCCAGTTAGTTTATTGCCAACATTAAAACAGCCAGTGTCATAGTAACCATGGTAACCATAATAGCATCCAAACGGGTGTTTTAATGTTGTACTGAATTTCATAATGCAACTCGTTTTCAAAAAAAGAACATTGTAATGCACGCGCGTTTCACTACAACAGCGCCGTAATTAAAAAAAAGAACTTATTCGAATTCACGTCGTATGACGCCGGCCGCCATGTTCGATGCGAGTATTAGTATTGCAAAAAACTGTTTCAGAACGTTTTATAGAGAATTGATAACATAGGTGTAGATAAATTCTTGTATGCACCTGTACATAATTAGGTATTAAAAAGACCCCTTATTATACGTCAGTTGCATAAATAACTATTATATAATTTTAACAATTAAAATCATCAATACATCTCTCTAAGTTAGATTTCGTTCAAAAAACCCAAAAAAAAAATTGAATTTCGCGGGCTACACAGCGCAATCACCTTAAATATGATTTTGGGGGTTTGCTGAGAAGACAGGTTTATTACCTTACCCAGAGTATTGATTTCTAAAATCAGGGTCTTTTATTAGCAGGGTCTATTACTATATTTTGATAGCTAAAATGTTCCTAAATCAAATCCTCGACCACAGAATAATATAGTTACAGTAGTACGTCTGGGCAGTGAGCTTGAATTAATTACCTACAGCCGCTCGGTAAACAAATCCGCGTCCGTCCGTGCATAACTGCTGAGCTCTCGAACCTACTGATATACACTGATATTTCGAGTCGCGTCGTTTCGGCTGTTTTCTATGAAGAAGTACTACTGTAACACTATTATTGTGGCTTCTATTCTAATAATAATTAATTTTAACCTTTTTTTTATATTTTTGGAATTTATTGGAGTTTACTCCTGGAAGCCGACCCCAACATAGTTGGGAAAAGGCTAGGCAGATTGATTGATTGGTTGGATTAAAAATTGATTTTAATTTATTACCCCCGCTATGGAAATTTTATGAGGAGTGAAATACAAGCGTTAACTAAAAAGCGTTGTCACGAGGGCGGTGAGAGGGGGTGGGGGAGGTTGAGAGGGGGATGAGGGAGGGAGGTTGAGGGCCCAGGGATGAGAGGGAGAGAACTCCCGTCGTGTGTCTGACTCACACACACCCTGTTTATGCCACTGTATATGACAAACGTTGTATTATATCGTCTTGCATGCTGACATTGATTGCATGTCATTCTCATGTTTTGAAGCAAATAAAATCTTATCTATACTTACGCGGTCAAAGAGATTAACATAAAATTCAAGAAAATTACTATTTTTTTATACCAAAACTACATTCATATGCCACCTTTAAGAAGACTCAGCCGAATTCTCAAACTATAATTTTAGAAGTTCTAAAAGACTTCCTGCCGCTTCTGTACACTTGTAAAATGTTGAGTAGAATTGTTGTAGAATGAGTTGCGGCGTGGGACATAGCGGCGACTTGAAATACTGTTGCGTTTGAGAATTCAGCCGAAAAAACACGGAACTAAGATTCATCATCATCATCATCATCACCAGTATCACCATTATCATCATCACCATTATCATCATCTGCATCATCGTCATCATATTCACTGTCAGTATAGCTATCATCATCGCTAATTTTCTTAGCCTTACTAGAGTAAGCTATTTTGCAATCCGATTTGCAGTTCCTCTTAAAATTTTTCTTCAAACGCTTCCTGCATTTGTATTTGGCGCAAGTAGCGTCGTACGCGTATCTGCAAGCCTTGCCACATTTATTTCGAGATATCTTTTGACATGCTCTCTCGTATTGGTCTCTCAGTATGTTCAGTTGCTCGCCGTTTTGGTTTGTAGTGTTGTTTGACATTCGTCGTATTGGCTGAAAAAAGTAAGGTTGTATTTTTAGGGTTCCGTACCAAAATGGTAAAAAAGGAACCCTTATGGTGTGACTCTGTCTGTCTGTCTGTCTGTCACAGCTGGATATCTCAAGAACTACTAGTGCTATCAACTTGAAATTTGGAACAGTTTTAGATGACGTTTACCCAACTATTTTGCAAATAAGAAAGAAATAAAAATATATGTATTTTTTTTGCAACATGGGGTAAAAGGGGGTCTTAAAAATTCAAAGTGGAGCTACTAGGTCATGTGGGGTATCATATGAAAGAGCGCTGTTTGCACATTCTCAAACATATTTTTATTTAGACTTTTGATGAAAAATGTAAAAAAAATACCGTTCCCCCCCCCCCTTTTTTCCGAAATTTGCAAAGAGAAAAATCTGAAAATATTCTATGTGATAGAAGTTTATGTAAAGATTACAGGAAAAATAAAACGATGTCTCTAAATAGCACACTTTTTCAGAAATCGGAACGGAACCCTCGGTGCGCGAGTCCGACTCGCTCTTGCCCGTTTTTTTTTCTAGCCATAATTGCCCCACTGCTGGGCAAAGGCTACTCTCTTTCCCCCTCTCTCTGTCCAGAGCTGCCAAGGACCAATCTTTATTAAAGGAGTCCAGCTCATCCCGACATCTCCGTCTGGGCCTGCCGCGATGTCGTTTGCCATTAAGCGGGACCCACTGGGTTGTAAGTTTGGCCCATTGATCGTCTGACATGCGGCAAATGTGTCCAGCCCAATTCCATTTAAGCGTGGCAGCTTTCCGAGTGACGTCAGCTATTTTAGTAATTTTGGTGTGTAGTTATTATGTTATAAGGATATGGTTATTATATTATAAGGGTGTATAATCGTTGCAAATCACGAGCGCGCGAGTTATGACTTTTATGTAACTGCATAATCAGCCTATAATGCTCCCACTGTTGTGTTGGGACACAGGCCTCCTCTCAGTAGAGGGAGTGGGCCGTAATCCACCACGCGGGGCCAGTGCGGGTTAGTGGGTGTTACATGTCTTCCAGTTTTTGGTTTTAGGACGTTTCCTCACGATGTTTTCCTTGCGGTTCCCAGTGGTGATAAATTTATTCACACAAAGTAAAGCGACTGTCTGGGTCCAAACTTACGACCTACGTATCGTAAAATCGTAAGTTGCGGCTGTTACCGCCGCTTTGTATTTATTTTATGTCATTGATGGTAGGATTAAAATGCAACACTTAATATTTATAACATAACGATTCGCCAGAGGTGTTTAGTAACACCCTCATTTCGCCAGTTATATAACAGGGGGTGAGCCTATATTGCCATAGCGGCGAGAGTTGAAAATCCAACAGTGTGTTTTTTCTTTCACTCTGTTGTTGTTAGGTTGCATTTTCGAAGCTCGGCTCAACACTGAGAGTTGAAAATCCAGTGCACGATAAAATCCCGCCGCGATATTTTTACGTCCGTGCGAACGTCGGCTTACTGTACAGCACATCAATGAATAAAAGCTGGCGGTTATGTATATGGTGTTAAAAGCAAAATTTATTTAATTTACCTTCTCTATTTGTGTCTGGCAAGCGACTGATAAATATCCTTCTCGCTTCGTAATACCACCATTTAATGTTTTTGCTGGAATCAGAAATGTTAATTAACTTGTTGATAATACATACATGCTTTCCATTCCTTCATGACACAGGAGCGTGGAGATTGGCACAAAAAAAGAGAGGTCTATGCCCAGTGGTTGGTGTGAGGATGTTGATGATGATTGTATTGATCATCATTGAGCGAGCGATAGAAACGTCTCTGCTTCAAGTCTGGTAAAATTTGCTTTCCTCTGTCAGTTTGTTGGTACTCAGGTACTACAGATTGTATTTTACAACCGATCTGGAGGAAACTTGGATTTTTTTTTTTGCTGTCGGGGATTTTTGATTGGTTACTTTCTCCAAAAAGGGGAAAATGATAATTTGTCGCATTAATTTTGCGATATGTTCCATTTGAGATACTGACCCTTAAGGGGAGTCCTTCAATGTAGCCCGCGAAATTCATAATTTCTTGCTTTTTTCGCAAAGGAATTCAAATTCTCAATTCCGAAACCAGCACCCTAATTGCGCAGCACACTGTCATATCACAATCTGAATGATTTTGAAGGATTGTGGACATTACCTACCTAAGGATACTGCTAATCCATTGCTTCATAAGTTCGAAAAATTTGTTCGTGAAACTGGCTCTACCTACTTAGAGTCTATCGAGTTAAGTAATTAACTAAAGGTAATCAAAAATTGTAAAGAGCCCAAAAATATAAGTACAGTGGGCTTCATCAATTGGGTACCCCAGTTGTATTAAAATTGTAACAACGAATTATAACATTGCTAAATTGAAGAGTACAACTGTGACGTCGCATGACAACTGAAGTGACAGGTATTACGTTTAGTCGGTTAAAACACGTCACGTGGTGTTTTTATTTACCTTTAGATAATTACCTAACCCGATGGTGTATACCTACTTAATACTAGAGTTAGGCAAGTTCTAAATTCAGAAACAACCGGATGTAAGTTTTTAAACATAGTTTTGGTCTAGACTGTATAAAGGACTCTCACAATCAATTCTTCGGAGGCTGTTGGAATAATCCCCTTTCGAAGAAGCGTTGAAGGCATCAATGCATCCTGACCTAGAACTCTTATAGAAATACTTTTTCAATTCACTCTTGCATTTTATAGCTCGGCACGAAGATTTATACGCTGATTGGCATGCCTTAAAATGAAATTAAAATATTTAAAAGACCCTTTTTAGGGTACCGTACCTCAAAAAGAAAAAACGGAACCCAATGTCCATCTGTCTGTCAAGACGAGTTATAACTTATTCGTAGGTCAAGACCCTTTTTCTAAGGGACGCGTGGATGTATCAAGTTGAAATTAATATCAAATACGTAGGTCTATAGTTCCTTGGAGTTCTACAAAAATCAACCTTCTAAGTCAACTCAACAATATCAATCTGCCTAATCTTTTCCCAACTATGTTGGGGACGGCTTCCAGTCTAACCGGATGCAGCTGAATACCAGTATTTTACATGGAGCGACGGCCTATCTGACCTCCACAACCCAGTTACTGGGTAATACGATACCCCTTGGTAAGACTGGTTTGTCAGACTTTCGGGCTTCTGACGACCTGTAACGACTGTCAAAGATCCACGAATGACAGCCGGGACCAACGGCTTTACGTGCTTTCCGAGGCACGGAGGAGTCTCGGTATGTAAAGATAGTCACTGACCAACCCCGGCAAGCGTAGCTTAACCTGATGGATCGACCCGTGCGGCTGTTATTACTTAGCCACGAGCTCCTCTAAGTCAACTCAACAACAGTAACACAAAAATACTGCCATTTATGCGACATATTTTGATACTCTCAAATAAATGAAAACCTATTAAGGTACTTCTGTTAAACAAACCAGGAACTGGGTTGTGGAGGTTAAAGCAGTCGCTCCATGTAAAATACTGATATTCAGCTACATCCGGATAGACTGGAAGCTGACCTCAACATATTTGGGAAAAGGCTAGGCAGATTGATTGACATAAAATGGCAATCGATCACAATGATTTGGTACTGACAGAAAAAATCGACTGCAGAACAACTCAATGAACGTGGCTGAATTGCCCGAATTACAGGCATTGCGACCTATTGCCATTTTATATGAGTTACGCAATTTCCCTTAGACCGGTGTTGTGCTTGTTGTTGTCGGAGTGTAGTACCGGATGTAAAAAGACACTTGCTGAAGCCGAAAGCCACATATTGGATCGTTTTGTTCCACTAGACTCTACGTGGGAATCCACTGGTTTTGGAGATATTGAAGGTCAAAGTCGCATTTTTTTTTTACCAAGACGTATTTCAAGTGTTATTACTAAACTTTTTCCCACAAATATCTACGCGTACCGTAGAGCGAAGCGTGTTACATAGCGCGTAATAAAAAATTGCTTTTTTATACCTAAAAAATAAAAGTCGTTTCCCAGCAATAATTTTTGCCCAAAGTTACTTAGTTAGATGTACAGTATGCGTAGTTGACGGCTTTGCGATGTGTCTTTTTACACCTTGTAAGTATTGTATATGTTAGTTGCGGGGATAATCTCCCTATCTCTGATATCGCGATGTAATAACTGTGTGACGACAGAATATATTGCGTAGTTCGTATGTGGCGTTTTAGCTGCCACCACAGCCACTTACAAATCAAATTCTTACCCTGTAACATTTTCTGATGACGAGTTTCAAACAAGCATCTCCATATGCTTGCCTTAAAACGTTTGTCTTAAATAAATCTTTGGACATAGCTTCGTCATCGTCAGTCAATTCCAGAGATAAATCGTTGTCTACTTTCTGAAATATAATATTTCGTTTTATCTATCTATAGTAAAAGAGAAGTCTTGACTGACTGACTGACTGAGTCATCAACGCCCAGCCCCAACCATTGGACCTAGAAAGCTGAAATTTTGCACAGAGGTCCTTTTATAATGTAGACAAGGAATAAGGAAAGCTTTTGTTTTGTTTTGTTCCCGTGGGATATTTTCCGACATCCACGCGGGCGAAGCCGCACGGGAAGTGCTAGTTCCAAATAATTTTTCAAATCAGAAATGTTTTTTTTTTAATTTTAACACCTGTTGCAATGTTCATTTTAAATTTAAATTGTGCAACGAAATAAGAAACTCACCATCATGCCCTTGTCAGAATTTGTTAATGTGGTGTCGGCACAGGATGCCATCTTCCAGACTTCTCTATCATCCGTCATCTCAGTAGTCACCACCTTTCTAGTCCTATTCTTTTTCACACAATCCGTCTATCGTTTCTTTGGTCTTCTTTACATTCACATTAAAAGCTTTCCTTACGATATGCATGCATGCATGTTGTTGCATGGTTTAGTCTTATGGACTACTAGCAGAACCCCGCTTTCACCCGCGTAAGTCTCGAGCCCTTAGGAATATCGGGATAAAAAGTATCCAATGTGTTACCTAATCCAGGTTATAAACTATGTGTGCCAAATTTCATCAAAATCCCTTCAGCAGTTTTTGCATGAAAGAGTAACAAACATACAAACACACACGCACAAACTTTCGCCTTTATAATATTAGTGTGATTATTTCTATTCTCACACAAATCCCTTCAAAATACAGTAGTTTGTATATGTAATACTTTAACACCATTAACATAAACTTCATGCATTTTACCAAAACCCTGTTTTGCTGACCATTTTCAAAACTAAGCTATAGAAAACATATAGGTACTTAAAATAAAAACAAGTATGCAAGTGAAAAATACCTTGGTCGTTCTACTTTCATTGGTTTGACTTCTTAAATAAATTCCTGCCGCAACTTGTGCGAGGTCAGTTTCTTTTTCATAAGCTCGTTCCTTTGGTTTACTTACATCAACATCTTTTTCTCTATGCCGTTCACTTTCTATGGATGAATCGCTTCCAGAAGAGTTACGGTCTAAATATTTTTTTAGCGTTTCTTTTTCGAAGTATTTTGCTTTCTTTGAGGCCTGCTCAACTGCTGCTTCTATTCGTTTCATTCTATCCGTTTTTATTTTCATCTTCTTATGAATTTCAAGGAATTCTTGACTTTCGGATTCTGTCTCTTCTTTCGGAGGTTTTGGTTCTTCGCTTGCAATGCTTGCCTCTGTAGTGGTTTTTTGTACCATGAGTTTTTCTTTGCCAGTAGTTTCTATGGGCTTTCTGGTTTCTACTTCATGACTCTTTTCTAGCTCATTGCTGTGTTGTGATTGACTACTCTTTTCTGGCTCGCTGCTCATTTCTGGCTCGCTGCTCATTTCTGGCACGCTGCTCATTTCTGGCACGCTGCTTTTTTCTGGCATGCTGCTCATTTCTGGATCGCTGCTCGTTTCTGGCACGCTGCTCTTTTCTGACTCGCTACTTTTTCCTGCTTCGTCTTCGACATATATCATTTTTGTTTGATATTTTAAGGTAGTGGAGGTCTTATTTGAAGTGTCTCTCTTATTACCTACAGAATATTTATTATTTCTATTAACACGACCGCCTTCCGCGTCACTTATGTAGTCTTTGTCGTCAAAATTTTCTAGAGAGCTCTGCGTTTTTTTAAATTGTTCATAGTTATTGATCAGATCTTGTAATTCGTTGTTAACTCTTGAAATATTCTTGATGACGTCAGCGAACAGTGTTTCTGGCTTTTCTGTATCTGAATAGAGTTGGGCATTTGTTTCAATTTTTGGAGCCTACAATAGAATTTATTAATATCATTAGCTTTGTTTCCCAACGTAAGTGGACAATTTCAATAATAGATGATACTTATTTTAAGCAAATTGAAAATATGACTGATAAACTGTATCAATAAGTGTACGTTTTAAGATCTAACTACGAGCATCTTCTGCAATCAGACTCTTGGGCTATTATTTCAAACTATTTTATAACTTCGATCATTCCAATATATTAAAAAAAATACCAATAAAGCCAAGAAACACACACAAAGTACATTGTGAATCAACATTTAAATTATAAAAGGAACTAGTTTTGTACGCCAAAACAAATCAATTTACTCGCCAACACTTTTTTATTGTTTATTTCACAATACTTACTCATTTTATTTTATGCATTATTTATTAAGAGGCCGATTCCGAAGAAATTCTACTTCTAAATTTATTTGGCGGGCGTTGCTCATAAAAAATATTTTATATTCTCTCGTACGAAGCCGGGGCGGATCGCTAGTGGTGTATAATATATGTATGTATATGTAGGTATAGAAGATTCAATTATAATAAAATGTTAAATGCGTGTCATTATTTTCGAATTATCGACACATTTTAATTATTTATAGTGAAGTATATTACATTAGACAAGCTAACAAAGTTATTAATTTACGATGCTAGTATTAAACAGTCATAATAAATAAGTATTA
The DNA here is from genome assembly GCA_905163495.3 of Cosmia trapezina. NCBI lineage: Eukaryota > Metazoa > Arthropoda > Insecta > Lepidoptera > Noctuidae > Cosmia > Cosmia trapezina. The sequence goes on from LR991045.1 coordinate 10,876,208, forward strand.
AAACATTTTTTTTTATAAGTACTTAGGTACTTATCCATTTCCATATTCACAGGGACTCTGACGAAATCTCTCTTTAAAACCCTTTAAACTTATGATATTATCAGTAACTTGCTTCCTCCGTGGCTTGTCCGCGTGGTATGTCGATAAAAAGTAGCCTATGTCCTTCCCCAGGGTTTAAAGTATCCCCATACCAAATTTCATCAAAATCGGTTCAGCCGTTTAGCCGTGAAAGCGTAACAAACAAACGAAAAAATAAATCTTTTCTCTTTATAATATTAGTTTAGAAAATAATTAAAAAAATGAAAAAACACGACTGCCATGCCAAAAACGAACTAAAAAGTAAAATACAAGTTGACTAAACAGATAAATAAAATTATCATTGCTGTCGGGGGACCGTTCTGTGGAACACTTTTAAATGTAAGAGGTCCCCCGACTGCAATGATAATTTTATCTGTCCAGGCATTCAAAAGTTATCGTGGAATAAAGAAACTCACAAATATACATGAACGCTGAAAACATAACACTCCTTTTTGGGGCAGTCGTTTAAAAAGAGATAGATGCTTTAAACTAAACATGAGTTTTTGCCCACAGTGGACGAGATTCAAGTGGCGTCGTACAAGATGCTGGGCTCGCTGTACGCGCTGGGCACTGACGCATCACTCACGCATGACAGGAAGTACCTCAAGACTGAGATCGAGAGGCATAAGCCTGCGTTGGTAAGTTTTGTACTTTATTTTCATTTATTAAACGTTCACTCGCGGTTAAATACTACGGGTCGATAACGAAAATTCCTGTAACTTGCAAATTGATAATTACATGCATGAAACTATATTTGAAAAAAAAAATTGCTGAATTGGTCCAGCTGTTGCAGTTAGGAGGAATAGTGGGGCGCGTCTTCGTGGACTGCACTATCTATACTAGTAATTGTATGGTTTGTCCATGAGTAATTGATTGTCCATGTATAATCAGCGAAAATAAATTCTCAGTAGATTCACTATCAACCTTAATAATTGCTCCTATATTTAACCGCTCTTGCTAGTCGACATTACTATGTCCTCGGCCCTCGTCTTTATAACAAAGCGAACAAGCAACTCAACATTTACGAGCATTCATTCTCTAAGTGCAAATTGCTGCTGCGTGATTGGCTGTTAAGACTTCCATATAGTGATACAGAATGTCTTCTTGTACAACCAACCTAGTTCTACAGTGAAATCTGTACACACATATACAATCACACACACACACACTCACTACATCAACACACTCACACCACACACCACACTTACACAACACACCTACACAACACACTCGCGCAGTTACTTTCTTTTAAATTCCGACTTGTTCCTAATTTTTCATGTATCCTTTTATTATTTATTAGCTTTTTCCAACAAACATCGGCTTACATTGTATACATTGTCAATACGCTGACTCATTTTACACGGAAGGCCCTGTCTCCTGTGATACAGTTTTTTATAACTAGTACAGGATACAGGTGATCTTTTCCACTAAAGTTAAGTTATCACTGTATTGTATTGCATAGTTTTTGCTTTTCAATAACTGGTGGAAAAGCAATGTGTAACACTGTTTTTGGAACAATAAAAATTTATTATTATTTATTATTATTATTAAATCAGAACTGACATCCTTTCTTAGACGTATAAAATGGCTATAACTCGGCAAAAATTAATTTCTAAATAAAATAACAATTAAATAATAACCAAGTAAAAATGTTCTTTCTTCAGGGTTCGTGCTTAGGAGCGTTCAGTTCCACCTTCCCGGTGGCGTTCTTGGAGCCTCATCTGAACAAACACAATCAGTTCTCACTGCTGAACAGGATCGCCGACCATTCGTTGGAAGCCCAAGGTAAGATAGAAATATCTACTTATTAGTAACTAGCCCGTTGCCGGAAATTATCCCACGGGAACCTACTACCGAGAAAAAAGTATCCTATGTGTTAATCCAGGTTATAAACTATCTGTGTGCCAAATTTCATCCAAATCCGATCAGCCGTTTTTGCGTGATTGAGTAACAACATATCTTCACAAACTTTCACATTTATAATATTAGTATGATTCTTTCTTATTTATTTTCAAATATGTACATATAAGTGCAGCAAGCAGTCTTGTTTACTTGTAGGTTTTTATTTGCCTGGGATACTTAAATCTAAGAATTTGTTATTATCTGATTACTATAGCAGATTGCACACTTGCCGAATATTATCAAAATTTGTTCAGTAGTTATAGCCTTAGAAACGTACCGTACCACCAGGCTCCCAGTTTTTCATCAGTAAAATAGGTAGGTAATGGTTAAGGGAAGGAGGGGAGGGGAAAACTGGATAGATTTTATCGACCGTGAAACCGTGATCTTAAAGATAGTCGTTACGGATCGTCAGAAGCCAGAAAGTCTTGACAACCACTTACCAAGAGGTATAGTATTATCCAGTAACTGGGATGTGGAGGTCAGGTAGGCAGTCGCTCCATTCAGCTACATCTGTTTAGACTGAAAGCTGACCCCAACATAGTTGGGAAAGGCTAGGCATGTTGTATGTTAGAGGGTATGGTTTCCGCACTTAGTCATGTGGACCATAGTGCGTGGGCCATGGCGGCCGTCGGGGGTTATTCCAACCAGCCCACCTCACTCTAGAAGTCGATTCAGTCTCCTAGTCTGTTCAGAACATCTGTATAGGATCTGGGTGTTCCAAGAGGATAGGATCTTTTCTAATCTGGGTGAAGCCTGTGCATTTAAAGAGCGCGTGCGTAACGGTTACCTCAGGCTAGGCATATGAATGATGATCTTAAAGATAGTTATGATGTTTTACTTAACTAATAACTCCATAACATGAAACAAGAAATGCATTCTCATTATTCTACTATCCTTGGTAATATTATTTTCTTTTCCTGCGTACGATGATGTCACAGTAACACTATATCCAGCCTAAATACTAATTCTAAACTCTATCCTATCAGACATAATGCAGAAAATGGAACAATGCATGCCGACGCTAGAAACGATCCTGGGCGAAGTAGACCAGTTCGTCGAGTCAGACAAGACTTACAACGAGGCACCGCACATTATAGACGTGGTGCTGCCTTTACTCTGCTCGTATCTACCGTTCTGGTGGGCGCAGGGACCTGATAATGTTACTCCTACTGGCGGGTAAGTCGTAAAAGTGGTAGTGAAGTTTATCCGTACTCTATGGTACGGATAAATTACGTTTTCTTAAGGACTCTTATTCCTTACCTTGTCGAAGTGATCCGATTACCCTGGTAAAGCACAAACCTTGTAATTATACCAATATCTACAAAAATCTATTCTTATGTGTTAGTTTAAAAAAAAAAAGGAAATTAAACAAACTATTACTTTATTTTATCGTTTCACTTGCACTGTGGTGTGGGCCTTAGTAAACACGCTACAAAGAACTATTAAAATGCACCCTACCCGCATCTCTTAAAATTCTGCTGTCCTTTGCGTAAAACTACCTACTTCTATTTGTTTTATTATGAGTGAAAGTGGTATTATAATGTTAATTTTAAGATAATTACGAACTGTGTGCAGCAATATTTTATTTTAAGCTACGCTTGATGGCACATTTTGTTTATAATAATTTATGTTTGTTCTCTCTAAGTGAATTTGTTAATTCTTTTGAGAAATAAATATCTTTAACCGTAAAGCCATCAACAAGCAACAACAAGCCACCACACCACCACCACAAACCACAAGCCACAGGCCACAAGCCTGGCCTGGTAGTTGGTGTGTCGATTTACCCTGTGTGTGTGTGTTTTATCTGGGCGAAGAAACTGTTGTAATATAATAACTTTTTAATACGATTCTGTACAAAAATGCGGTGAAAAATCTTTGCAAAAAATCTTATTAATTAACCATCACACTTTCAGAAACCACGTAACAATGGTAACAGCAGAACACATGAACCAGCTTCTGAAAAACGTGCTAAAACTAATCAAAAAGAACATTGGCAACGAGAACGCGCCCTGGATGACCCGCATCGCGACTTATACACAACAGATCATCATCAATAGCTCTGAGGAATTGCTCCGGGACTCGTTCTTGCCTCTCGCTGAGAGGGTGAGGAAGAGGACCGATAATATGTTCCATAAGGAGGAGAGTTTGAGAGGGTTTATAAAGGTAAATAATGTTTCATGGGTTATTTTAAATATGGTAATGGCACCAACATCGTAATCGCGAAAAAATTGTCAGTCGTCCCATACATTTGCGTCGAGTAGGTAATTAGGTATTGAAGTTTTCTATGGGAGAGTTTCGCGATTACGATGTTGGTCCCATGGAGAAAGTTGTTCGGTTTGATGTTCTGTATCACACCCTGAAAGGATAATGCAACTTACTGGGCTCAATAATGAAAAGCTATTGCCCAAACATGAAACATACACCAAGTTATATATCTCATTCATACGATCACTTTTTACTAAGGCGTCATAAAAATCTAATGCAGAGGAAAAAAGACACGTACTGCTAAAAACATGGCTTATTAATTATATTGTCTCAGTTGAATTTTTGAACATTAGGTAATGTTAAAAAAATGTTTTTTACACCTCAAAAAAAAATCCCGTGGTGCGATTTTTGTGACGCCATATCGAAAGTTACTAGCGACAATTATATCTACTGTTTGGTATAGGTTTTATGTGTGGGCAGCATTGTAACAATTGCCCAGAACACAAGGGAAAAGTTGCATTATCCTTTGACGAGGATGCAAAAGTACACGTTGTATAAGGTGTTAAAAATTAACTCTAAAAACTTTAAAGAGGAGAATAAACTTCGTTCCAATAACACCACTTACAATTCCTTGATTTCTTCCAGTCATCAACCGACGATACTTCTCAAGTAGAGTCTCAGATCCAAGAAGACTGGCAGCTGTTGGTTCGTGACATATATTCGTTCTACCCGCTGCTCATCAAATACGTAGACTTGCAGAGAAACCACTGGTTGAGGAACAACGTGCCAGGTGCGTATCAATCAATTTTGTGAATCAATCAATGGATTAATCAATCACTTGATTGATCAATCAACTCAACCAATAACGGACATTCATAGCAATCAAAATGGGCATTTTATTCTTAGTAGCAAATGAAATACATAAGCTTGTTCAAAATTTTTAACAAACTTTTAATGCAGTAAGAAAAGAATTTGCAACTTTCACTGCACTTAAAATGCAGCTGCCCTATTGCTGGACGTAAACCAAAAATTATAACCGGTAAATGATTATATATAGTTTAACGGAGACTTTAAATTGATGCTGTCACTTTCTTTTTGATACAGTACGTAACGGATGGCATGAATTTAAAGTCTCCGTTAAACTAATGTTGGTTTCGTGCAACTCAAACATAAACAGCAAAAACACGCTTGCTATTATTAATGGAAACTTTTAACTAATACATTTCATAACTTTTCATTCTCATTAATTTTGTAAAATAAAGTAATAATGAACGTTTGTATTCAACAGAGGCGGAAGAGCTGTATAATCACGTGGCGGAGATATTCAACATCTGGTCCAAGAGTCAGTACTTCTTGAAGGAGGAACAGAACTTCATCTCGGCCAACGAGATCGATAACATGGTAAGTTACAATATGATTGTATACTAAATGACCCGGTGAACTTCGTACCACGTGAGATCGACAATACTGGCCACATTCCCTTTTTTTTTCGATTTTTCGGCTGTTCCTTTGGGTTTTTTCTAATATTCTTTTTTTCTTAAACCATACCAGTATTGAAGCGAACAAAATAAAAAAAAAATTCAAATCGATCGATCGAGTTTTTGCGAGAGTAACACACATTACTGATTTTTATATGTATTAAAATAGATTTTAATTGTGGAACATAATACTTCAAGCGAAGCAGGCTTAACAATGAACGTAAAAAAAAAACAAAAGATGCAAGAAGACTCACTAATTGAAGTGCATTCACTTCTCCGCTCAAGACCGTCTGCTCCACCAGTCATCGGTCCTTTGATAAACATGGCCAGCCCACTGCCACTCTAACTTTCTGTGTGCCGCCGTTTTTCCGTGATTGAGGAACAAAAATCCAAACAAACATACATGCTTACATACATTTATAATATTAGTAGGATCCCTTTGCTCCACTTTTTTCGAATAATAGCCCCGAGGCTTCGGCAGTCATGCCAAAAAGACTGCCTCAGTCGCATTTTAAGACACTCATTTAAATATTTTTTTGTTTCACGGGATTCGCATATTATTATAATTAAAAAAATTAAAGAAAAATATAATTATTTTATCATGCACTCGGATATAATTTAGTTTTTTTCTGTTTGTGACAGGTACTGATCATGCCAACGGCGACAAGAAGAGTGACGGCAGTCGTAGATGGTACTCCTCAAGCTGGTGGAAAGGTATTGTCAATTAAACATAACAAAACTCTTTCGATCAAAATTATTAATTAAAAAAGGTTTTTGCCTTCCTAGCCGAAACCAACAACAGACCAACATAAATTCAATAATAAATTGCTTTATTAAAATACTTTTGAAGTAGATTACAATATACAGCGTTATTGGTGATATGTCGGCAATCCATTAAACAACCTAGTGACCCCTCATGACCCCTAAGCAAAAGTCAACCATTTTCTAGTAATTTGACATTTTATATTTTTTTGAAGAGATCTTTATAAATTTATAAAAAAGAAACCAATGCATGATTTTATTATTATTTTGATCTGCTTACTGGCAGTTCAATAATAATAATCAACCGTAATAAAATGCCGATAAATTATCTTTAATAGTTTTTAAATCAGAGCTACAAATCGTTACAATTTTCATAATTTTAAGCAGGTTTTTTGACTAGGTCGATTTCTGCAAAAAAAAATGGTTGACATTTGCATAGGAGTCATAAGGTGTAATTTGGTTGAAAATGACCTCTCCTACATCCCCTTAATGGATTGATGATATTACCAATAACCTGTATACTCGGTCAATAACATTAACTTGTACCACTTGATCTAACATAACATATTATAACATGCGTCTACACTTGAACATTAATTTTCTTCTTTACTCTTTACAATTTTACATAAGTACTACTGAATTGAATTAGGTTTAGGTCCGATTCATGTAAGCCTGCATCATTATGTTTGTACATAACAGTTTAGTTCATGCAATCAATTTAAAGCAAAATGTTCAAGTCTATACGCACTTTAAACTATCTAATCATTTGATTGTTTCAAAGCACTAATACTCAATGACTTATCTCTAGGCAAAGCTACTCGTAAGTATTCAAGACACATAGATTCATCATTAAGAGGATCAACACGATATGCAGGTTTTAGATCACGTGCACAATAAGCTGGTCTACTTCTTACCTTTCTACCCCTTAGCAACTACTATCAGCCTCGTGATTGATTCACAAATGATTTATTAACTTCTTGATTGATAAACCGTTTGATTGATTCACAAATAATTGATAAATCGTTTGATTGATTGGGTTTTAACTGTACATGTTTACACACAGGCTGTTATTTTTCTTTTTATGTCTTTCGTGATTCGAATTTATGTAAGAAACTTGTTTTTTATTGATTGTTACTTCAGTATTCATGTTTATGAGTTCCTCTACACTTTCATTTCGCTACGTTTTTATGTCGATTGATTGGCTTTTTATCCGTTAAATTTTATAATACTTCCCAGCTGTTTAGTTTGACAGAACGACTAGTCATGACGCAAATTACTAGTTGATTGATTAGCTCCAAAGTTATTTTATTTTATGCTATTTTACCCCTTCATTGATTGGCATTGACAGTCTTGTGTTTTTTTTTTCAATGCGTAATCAGTGCAAAATACACCTCACATAATACATTTCAAACCATTTTACCCTTTAAAACCCTTGCTACATCAAAAGCACACCAAAAATAAACGTAATGCTAATAATTTTCGATAGTGCACCTTTCGTATTGGCCACTCTGGGCAAGTGCTCAGAGCTCCGCGATCCATGGGCCCCCCTAGTTCTTGCCAGTGTCATATCTAGAGACTATCAAACGAAATACTATGTAAATCAGACGGAGTGCGAAAATTTTTGACCTCGCTCCGCTCGCTCATTGGTACCTACATCCTACGTTTTCTTAGTTCCTATTTCTTCTGCATAAGTCGACAAAGTAACTAGTATTTCTGTATGAACGGTCAAATGAAATCCGAGGCGGAGGCTGCTATAAATTTCGAGCTCTAGCATCCTGCATTCTCCATATCCTAAAGTGCCCAGGGCCTCCAATAGATTAAAGACAGCCCTATTCGTCCCACAAATAGACTTCTAATAAAATTAGGAAATCTGTGTAGCAAAGGTTTTAACACTGAATTTCTATCATACACCAAAATCCTATTTATGCAACCTTTATTTTACATTTATTATACTATAAACAGAAAAAGAAGAAACACCGTGATAAGAAGCGAGATAAAGACAAGGAAGTCCAGGCTTCCCTTATGGTAGCCTGCCTCAAGAGGCTACTGCCCGTAGGTTTGAACCTGTTCGCTGGTCGGGAGCAAGAGCTGGTCCAACATTGTAAAGACAGGTTCCTGAAGGTAGGAACCCTTAAGGTAATCTATTTCCTCATTAATACCATCTTTTTTTAATTAATTTTATTATTATTTTGCTGATCGAAAAATATTTTTGCACCATTTGTGAACAAGGCTTTTTTTAAAGGGAAGTGTCAAAAGAAGTATAGCGCCATTCCATTCTGGTACTGCAAAACTTCCAAATACTGACCCAAGCGTTTAAAAGAATTTGAAACTAAACTCATTCATTAGTTTCTTGTTCAATAATAATCTCATGATAAATGTTCGTTTCTTCTTTGTATGAGAAGATGCTTTTGCCCTGGAAGCCGACGTTCGCACGGGCGTAAAAATATCGCGGCGGGTTTTTATATCGCGCACTGGATTTTCAACTCTCGGTGTTGAGCCGAGCTTCGAGAATCCAACCTAACAACAACAGAGTGCATCCCAGCGCATCGAAAAAACACATTATTGCGTTTTCAACTCTCGACACTAAGCAGAGCGTTGAAATTCCAGTGCGCGAAAAAAAATAGCCGCGATATTTTTACGTCCGTGCGAACGTCGGCTCATTATAGGTCAGCATTATTATTTATTAATTTAACATTATTTCTTCCCTTGATCTAAAAGCATCTAAAAATGGTGCAAGTATTTTTGGATTAGTCCTTTATTTTATTTATACATATTTTTATTTTTAAATACTGCACATCCTTTACCAAACTTGCGGCACTTATAATCGCATGATTGGTGATTGAGAGTGATGTTATTGCATATTGTACCTGTGGTCCTATATTGCTTCAACTTCCGCAATAAAATAAAGAGTTTTCACGTCCTTACATAGAACTTAAATACAGGATGTAAGTGAACAGTGGCAATGTTTTAAGGGGTCATTGTACTCATCATCATGAACAACTTTTACTATGGGACCAAACCTGAAATCGCGAAAAAAAATCAGCCGTTCCCTACATTTTGACGAATTATGCGAACATAAATGTAACTGAACAGCTGATTTTTTTTCGCAATTCCAGGTTGGGTCCCATAGTAAAAGTTGTTCATAATGATGATTACAATGACCCCTTAAAAGATTGCCATTTGTTTACACTTACACCCTGTAGAACTTGTGAAATATGGGTGCGCCTTTACCTAGCCCTACGGATTATACCGGTGTGATATAATGTTATGTGAAAGCACAAAGTTGTAAAACTTTTTGCACTAATCATCAAGGTTGGATATCGGATTGGTGATTCCAGTACTTTGTCATTCAGACAGAAAAGGACGTTGTTTTCAATGATCTTGACACCTGTAGCCTTCGTATGTGGAGTTGGTTTACGTCACGTAGATGCTGCGTTTATGCCGCGTAGACGTCACTTTGACGCCGCGTAAACGCCAGGCTAACAGCCTGGCCACGGGACATTCGCTGCAGCGAAAATTCGCGCGGTGTGAATGGCGAAGCTTCTTGCGACTAAAATAAATGTATAGAAATGTACCAGCCATTCAAATCAAATCTCTTAGATTCTTATTCAAATCATGTACTTCACAATCTCTTCCAAAAATTATGTCTTGAACCAAAAAACTACTAAGTACTTTCCAAGCAATATCGAGATAACTTTGATAAAGACATTTCACTCTCGGTGTATACTGGTCACGGCGGCGAACGCTACTGCCCGTGGCCTGCAAACTGTGCCGCATGCATTGCCGCCCCGCCAGACGCACCGCCGTTCGCGTCGCCCATTCCCGTGGCCAGGCTGTAACATTGAATAGAAGTGAATGCAACCAATCTCAGCGCATACGTTAGACGAATGCCAACTCTAGATGCAACAGAATACCTTAGTCATCTTTTATGACAACCCACGGCTTCTTAAAGGTTTTCCACAGCTTTTACCCTGAAAACCATATACTAAATAAATTGCTTTGCAACAAAAATACTAATCAAACCGCTCCAACGTTATATTCACAGAAAATGTCGGAACAAGACGTAGCAGAATTCGCAAAGACACAGCTTACACTTCCTGATAAAATTGACCCAGCGGATGAGATGTCCTGGCAGCA